>OY757943.1:20665070-20742570 GCA_963585895.1 Sepioteuthis lessoniana
CAAAATCATTGATTGATTTTAACGGCATATCAACCCTTCAAGGCTTATTTTATGTCAAGAGTAATTAATCTTCCCACTCTGCAAACGATGGGTAAAATAGATGGGCAAAACTGGGCTCTTTTAAGGTTACTTACTTCGCTCTAACCGGGCCATTGGCTTAATGATTTGTGTGTTTTGGTGTAACTTGACGTGGGATTGAACGCCGGTCTGCAGAACCAATGGCTAACACTCGACTCATTCGGCCAATGTATTACTAATAAGCACTAATTATTCTATTCCACACGACTAATTCGTTTGTACACAGTTAAATGGTTCCAAGTATTGTTATGTATCTATAACAATTCAATTAAACATCTGTCATTTGTTTATACACAGTTAAATGATTAAACAGTTCATTTTAAATGTCAAATAGTTATATTCGACCCATAGATAAGACCGTTTTAGCTGCTACCACTCAGAGTGGACCTGGGAGTGATGGCAATGAAGGGGGAACTTCGCATTCCCCAAAGCTTCGGGATTACTGGAGCCTCACTATCAGATTGTTTAGTTTCATGTGTAGGACACTTGTTTGGGAGTCTCTTACCGCTCAGTAGAAATGCAGTCGGTGTATTCTAGAGTACTAGCCGACTGGGCTATCATTGTTACAGATGGTCACATGTAAGCTAAGCTTAGTCATTGCCCAGTCGGCTGGGGCTGTAGAATACACCGACTGCTTCTCTGCAGAGGGGTAAGACCCCCCCTGACGAGTGTCCTGTATATGACACTAAACAATCTGATGGTGAGGTTCCAGCAATGCTGGAGCTTTGGGGAATGCGGAGTACCCCCTTCATTGCCATCACTCCCAGGTCCACTCTGGCCTGGAGTGGTAGCACAATGGGTTAAATAGAACAGTATACTTATGCTAAAAGGAATTGTTTGAGTAAACTGAATAGCTTGAAATAGAAATGTTTTTGACAATTAAACTGCACTTACATTTAAACTGCGTGCTTATGTTTAACTGAATTATTTGAAAAAGAACTGTTTTTCGACATTAAAACTGTATTAACACTAAACTGAATTGTTACATATAACTGCTTGAATAGTTTGAAATAGAAATGTTTTTGACAATTAAACTGTGTATTTATGCTAAACTGAATTGTTTTAAATAGAACAGATTATTTACATAAAAATGGATTTGGCGTTAAATAACCTACAAAGGTTGATATGCCATGAAACCCAATAAACCAAACCAAACTAAGCTTAGTCAATAACTATGAAAAGTTATTTTTTCCACTAAAATTCTAGTATCAGTCGCGCTGGTGAGTTTAGAACGCAAGAGTATCTGTCGACAGAAATTGCTTGAAATTATTCGAGTAAGAAAAATATTCCTTCTACATAATGGTTTGAATTATATAAAAGAGGAACGGAAAATGTTGATAAATTTTAGATCTCACAGGTCTCAATACCTAAACTTCACACACACTATCTCGGCAGCAGTGTCTTATCTACTGAAAGAGTGGTTAATATGTGCCTACAGAAAGCGTGGACTGCTATCGAAAGGATATAGATCACGAGAAATTTTTATCGACCCGATGAAATAAAACGGAAGCCGAGACGGCAAGGTCGTAGAATACACCGGCTGTATCTCTGCAGAGGGGTAAGATGTCCCCAGTAGATATCCTGGATATGACATTAAAACTATCTGATGGTGAGTTTCCAATAATGCTGATGCTTTGGGATATTTGGATTACCCCGTTACTGCTATCATGTCCAGGTCCACTTCGGCCCAGTGTGGTAGTACATGATAGAGCCATGGGTCAAATAAAAGTGTTTGACATTAAAAATTAGCGCAAACAAACGACTTATGCTAAATTGAACTGTTAGAAATAGATCTGTTTAATCCGTTGACAGTGTGTATGTACAAAACAAGTTTATAAATCATATGTTTAGATATATATATATTTACCAACCCCTTCGCTCGGATAGGATATGACACAAGGTCAATTTTTTTAAGTGGAGTTTAACAGGTTTGAATTCAGAGTTTTCCTTCTCCTAGACTAGTTGCCTTACAAAGGCTGGAGGGAGAATAACTGGATTCATACCTTTCTCAAGGGTATTAGTGCTATGTGAAATGCAATCAGTCTCGTCCAGGATTTGAACTCGTGTCGTCGTGTTCATTTCCTACGTCGTGTTCATTTCCTACATTTCCTCATTACACCACGGGCACCTCCACCACTAATATGCTTAATATATATCTAAGGACAGTATTTGGTTTTAAATAAGCAACAATGGTTGATATGCCATAAAACCAAACTAAACCGAAACGGGACTTCTTCCTAGCGGCAGTCGTGTCAATACCTCTGCATTGATGCACGACATGAACGCTGACAGAACACATAAAGAAAAAGCTTGATGAGAACTGTTTAAGAATGCTACAAGCTATATTAAACAAATCCTGGAAGCAACACCCCTCGAAAGAACAACTGTACGGTATTGTACCTCCCATCACTAAAACCATCCAAGTAGGATGAACACTGTTAGAGAAGCAAGGATGAACTCATTAGTGACGTTCTTCAATGGACCCCTACATATGGAGATGTCAGCGTTGGCCGAACAGCTCTTTGCGGATTCGGAAGGTAGTTTGGAAAACCTACTGGGAGCGATGATTGACAGATGGAGAAAGAGAGTCAAGGAAATACATGTAAACACGACAACTTAATGATTATAATACCTCTCTAATTTACGTGACATATCGATTAATTGATTTTATCGGCAGTCAGCCTATCTAGGGTTATTTTATTTTTAGTCAAGGAATCGTTTAATTTTATGTTCATATTTACATTTTTATAGCTCTTTTTTTATGTGGTTAGCTTTGGTTTCTTTGTTTAATGGCATATCAACCTTCGATGATTATTCAACGCCAAAGCGATCATTGAAGAAGAACAGTTGTGATAATATTTAATTCATAACCAAGGGGATTAGTGGGTTCATGCCTTTTCCTAGGGTATTAGTCCGAAAGTGATCGTAATATATATCATTTATAAAAAATCGTTTAAGAAATATTATTTGTTTAAATTTTGGAGATGAAGTTTGATAATTCTTATCCCTTAAAGTATTCAAACTCTCGTCTTCATTGTTATATTCACATCGTTTCGGCTGATGCGTCCTTCGGCCTTCTTCAGCTGCTTCATGTTGAATTCGGGAGGCAACTTGGAACTTCGAACCGAACCCTTTAATTAATCAACGGGGTTAGAATGTTTTAATTTTGTTAAAGATGACTGGTTACAAGTGCTAAGCCATAGTAGTAATTTACTGAACGTTTTGCTCAGATTTGGCACAAAGCCGTATGAATTGGATACTCAAGGGGAGACTCGACCTCTATCACGAAGGTTTGCTAGTTTAGCTTGCTAACCATTACACTACCTGAGGTGCCTGCGCTAAGCTATAGTAAGTATTCCTTGTAATCAACCTGCAGTCGGGATTGAACCTGCAACAACCAGGTGATTTCACTTTTAACTAAACGCCTATATTCATTACTGCATGTGTCCTGCAGGATAATTCAGAGTGAATTTTTGGGACGTACAAGTCTAATATCTTTATCAAACTATTGGATACCTCCCACTTCTATCATGTACGGTTTTTACATTTGCTCATATTGCAATTGTTTTTTGTTTGAAAACGTAGGATAAAGTAAAGTGCTCAGACGCCAGCCAGCAGAGCTCTATTGAATCCACAGGGGTCGCCTGTTTTGATTCCGTAAGCCATAAACGGGTACAAGTGTTAAGAATTTCTGTATTGTTACTCACCTGTAGGACACATGGCGTAACGGTTATAGGCCTTGGTTCCCTAAGCTTCTAAGGAGAAAATCATCTGGAGGTTGCAGGTTCAATCCTCACTAAAGGCGAGTAACAATACAGGAATACTTAACACTTGTACCCGGTTATGGCCTACGGAATCAAAACAGACGAACCCCGTGGATTCAATAAAGGACGTAGTTTGAAGTTCCGTGAAGGTTCCCGAGTTCGACAAACACCTGAAGAAGGCCGGAGGACATATCGACCGAAACGTTGTGGAAATAACAATAAAGATGAAGACAATAGTCCGAAAACCCTTAATGATAAAAATTATATATATATATATATATATCCTAATTATCTACTTTGATAGATTTATGAATAAAGAGTTGTCAGTATCGTTGATATTATTTTTATGGCATATCAACCTTTGTAGGTTGCTTAATGCCGTATTCTATTTATACACATATATTATGAAAATGTAGAGATGAAAAAATAACATAAAAAACAATGTCTTCAGTGGATGATTTTTTAGAATAATTTGTCATCGATAAACGTTTCGGCTTTTTTACCTTCATCACGGCGTGTTATTAAATGAAACGAAAAAGTGGTGAAAGTTTTAAAACATTCTTTTACAATTGGAGGCATTCAGTTTCAAATTTATGTAATGTAATCAGCGTCCGAAAGTTTATTTTAAAAATTCCATATTACACAAATTTATCAATGATTCAACGATTTTTAAGCGTCTTTATTTAGTATGAAAAGTAAAATCTTGGAATCTTTTAAATTAAATTTGTCCCTGGTTTCCAAATTACGGTTGACCAAACGGTTAAAAAACGCCTGAAAGCTGTTGAACTACAATACTATCAAAGACAGACCGTTTTTTTAAAAAAAACTTATTTGATCAGATTGGTGATGAAATTACAAAACCCTCGATTTAAAGTAGAAATGTAGATAAATAAACGGATAATCGAATTATACAGTTTGTTTGTTTATTTGTATTTTATGGCATATCAACCTTTGTAGGTTATTTAATGCCAAATCCATTTTTGTACAAATAAAAACAGTTCTTTTTCAAACAATTCAGTTTAGCATAAGTACACTATATCAAATGCAAACGGAATAATCTACCGCCCCAGTCGACTGGAATGATTAAGTATCAACTAGAGAAAATATGCAGATCAAAACCAGAACTGAGTACACACAGAGTCAATATCTCTAAGTAATTTATTAAGCTTTTAGCTAAAAAGTGGCACAATGCCGTCTTGAAAGGAGCATCCAGAGTCAATATCTTTTGGTGAGATTTCTCAATTTCTCCGAGGAAGAATTTCATAAATTTACACACATATATATATATAAAATCAACTATATAAATTCACAATCTTTATATATATATATATATATATATATATATATATACACTCAGTCAAAGCTTACTTTCCATTGTGAATCTTTCAGAGTAGTTTCATTGAAATTTTGGCGACACTACTTGTTTTCTGATAAAGTTTATGGGGTCTGGAATATTACAGTGTTATTTTATTGATAAATATGAAAATATAAAACTATAAGATACCCTCAAACTTGGACACGGACTGTTGCTGCTTATTTATATTTCATAGCTGGAAGGAGTCAAATAGTGTTGGTCGGCTAAAATGTCTTTAGCCATGTACTTTATTATCGCTTTAACCATCTAATTTACACTAAGGTGACACCACCAGGGGTCAGGGTTCAAGAAATAACAAAATTAAAGTGGGGAAAGGAAGCGTAATATGAAAAGGTCGGTTGGGAAATTGCAAAAAATGTCTGGTAAAATCTATCCTATTAAGTAGGAATGAGCCCGAATCGGGATGTGACGGAAATCGGAAATATCTTGATTCCGGACTGATGTGAAAAAAAAAAAAAAAAAAAAAAAAAGATAAAGAAAAAATGTTGACTCACTGAATTGGCGGGTTTTACATACGCTGATCAAGCTAATCCTGATTCGAAAATATTCGTGAAGAGCCAGGAAAAAAATTAAAAAATGTTGAAAAGTCTTCTCCATGGCTTTTGCTTCCAGAGATCCTGCTAAGCACGGATCAAAATATATATATATATATAAAGATTTTGACTGACTTCTATCCTATAGGGGACAAAAAATATTATATATATATATATATATATATATATATATGTGTGTGTGTGTGTGTGTGTGTGTGCGTGTGTACTGGGTGCGGAAGCAAAATATGGAATAATTTTTAAAATGTTTTTTTTTTAGTCAGATTAGCCCAATTTTTTAAAGTAATATGATTAATCTAAATTTTTATGATCAGCCCTATAATTCAAGCACTTTTTCATTAAAACTCAGCCCTCAGTGAGCAAGAAAAGAAGCTACAAAAAATCTATGATTTCCTTAACCCACCCCCCAAAAAAAATTCCGAAATGATTGGAGTTTCTTTATGGCCTCTATCCAGCCCAGACTTTAACCCCATTGGCTACACTGTATGGGGTGTTTTAGAAAACAAAACAAATGCAACTTCCCATAAAAATATTGCTTCCCTTGAGACTTTTATTGAAGAGTGTTAGGTAAAAGAATGTGCCGATAGCGATTCGTGTGGTTTGATCACGGATCTCCGGTCAACCAGCAAAACTATGAGGGTCGCGTGACTGAAATAGTAATATATATAAACCAGTCAGACAGAGGTCTGACGAGACGTATGCCAAGTACCAACGTCGGCTCGTACCTTCACACTTCGATCGGCTGTGTTCGTCAGTACTCAGATCTGGTCGGATGTGTTCTGGGTCGGCTTGACCGGCATCCTCGAACCTCAGGGGGCAGTCCCCCCAGGCTTTAACCCTCTTCGGAGGGGTTGGGTTTATTGCCCAGCGCCTGAGGTGCCCATTTTAGGGGAATGCCGACGGGACCCGAGGCATTTCTGAAAATGCCGAGCGCGTGTGGACTTCGGCCCTGCCTTCGGACCCAACTTAAAAAAAGGCCTAGTGCCATACTCGTCCGGTTGGTCGGACGGAAGACAAATAACGACGTGTGTAAAGTAGATGTGAAATGAATCATTGCAAGTTCGTATTGCGATAGCATCCCATCCTCAGTATTCGGCATTGTATGACAGTAAAAAGATTATAAATTATCGGCCTAAGTTACCAACCTCACAGAACATTACAAAAGTGGAGACGAGGAATTGTTCCGAACATTACAAAAGTATCGACGCAGAATCATTTTTTAAACTTAGACATGGACTACATAGAAAAAATACGTTCGTTTTTTAACTTATACGTGAACTACCGAAAAAAATGTATCCTATGAGTAATAAATGAAATATTCAGCAGAGCTCAAGGAAAATGAACGAACTGAAATACTACATAGTCTGGAACAAGACTCTGCTAGTATAGGCCGCCAACGCAGAAAAGACGGAATACATGTGCTATAATCAAAGAGGCGACATCTCCACACTAAAGGACAGCTCTCTGAAACTAATTGACAAGTTTACCTACCTAGAAAGCAGTGTCTCCTCAACCGAGACAGACATCAACACGCGACTAGCAAAGGCATGAACAGCTAACGATAGCCAATCGGTTATATGGAAGTCAGACCTGACTAATAAAATAAAACACAATTTTTTCCAAACAACAGTCGTGTCGATATTGCTATATGGATGCTAACTAAATATATGGAGAAAAAGCTTAACAGCAATTACACAAGAATGCTGCGAGCAATATTGAACAAGTACCACAAAACAGCAGCAGTTCGGCCACCTGCCACCTATCGCGAAAACTATCCAAGTTAGACAAACCAGACATGCGGGACACTGCAGAAGAAGTAAAGACGAACTCTTAAGCGATGTACTCCAGTGGATCCCTTCACATTGACGAAAAAAGGTAGGACGACCAGCTAGAACCTATTTACAACGGTTCTGTGCTGATAGATGATATAGCCTTGAAGACCTCCCGGGAGTGATAGACGATAGAGACGGGTGGCGAGAGAGGGTCAGAGGGATCACTGCTGGCAGCGCGACATGACGATGATGAAATTCATTATGACTCAAATGTTGGCTCTGCAAAAACAACAACAGGAATTATAATTAAAACCACAAAAAGACCAATATGATCAGTAAAAGAAACAATAAGAATTACAATTTCAGCAACGTAGGATCTAGTTGGTGTGATAATCCAAACTAGAGAAACAACAACAAAATTTTTTTCGAATTGTTGGTTAAGAAAACGACGGAGGAACAAACGTCTAATTCATTCACGCCAGAACTCTTTTGGTGAATTTATTTATAACCCTAAGGAAGGGATAACTTTTCAGTCGTATTATAGAAGATACGAAGGTATTTTCAAAAAGGATTGTTCATATAGTAATGACGAAAAGAAAATCAGATTATAATCACGGAAACTGTCCAAAACCGAAAACGAAATATATGCAAATTTTATTTTACGAAAATAATCAGACGAAATACATTTTAAAGAAACTATTGGAATTCTAACAACAATTTTCGAAGACAGAACTTCATTATTGATGGGATTGTCTAAATCTCGTATAATGTGACGACGACAATTTTGTCAGCTGCGCAGGAATTGTCAATCGAGAATGTGAGAAGTTTCTTAAATAAGTTAACTTCGGACTCATTTAGATATCTGATATTCGTTCAAGGCTTGATTTGAAATAAGATCAACTATTTTAACTAAGCTAGAAATGGATTAAAAATTTACTCTCCAAAAAATAGCTGAAGAATGTCAGGGTATGATGAATTTAAAACTAGACACCGCTAGGCTTAAGGAGGGAGACATTTCACAAATGCATAGCGTCCGACCATATAAGGAAAAATAAAAATGTTTTTTCAACTCGCAGTGAAAAAAGAATTACAATGACCCCCCTCCCACAGCCCTTAATACCTAATTCTTGTCACGGTTATTGGGGTAAGCATTTCAAGAGTGACTGTTTCTTTAGAAACCAAAAAAAATGTTACCAATATGAAAGAATAGGACCTAAGAGTACTTGTTACAAATTTTAAAAAAATGGAGGAGAAATAAAAAATGTGTCAACTAAGTAGATACCAGTGGCGACTCTAGCCTATTTTTGCTACTCGTGACCCCACCACCGCCATCTTCAGTTCCCAACCCGTGGTCCGTGGACCCAAAGTAAGTCATCATAGTTGCTATTGCGTGATTCTCCATTGTATAGCACAGATTGACTAACGTATCTTGCATGGTGGTTTTTTTGTAAACAATCAAGATACTATTTGTAGTCTTGTTAATACAGTAGATAAGATAATTTTTTTTCCTTTCAAAAGTATAGAAGAAAAGAGAAGGTGTTCATTACTATGACGAGAAAAATATGTTTATTAGAATAAAGAAATTGATGACAATGACAACTAACCAGGTTAGTATGTGTCTACGATATACACAGACACAGCTAGTAGTTTCACTTTCGCTTAAAATAAAGACTATTTGTTGAAAATGTATTCAAATAAACAAATCTTAGTTACAGAATGTAATATATGCAACATTTATTGAAGAAATAGAGATCTGTTAGTGAAAAAACGAATTAAAACACGCTGTTTAACCAACATTTACCAAAGCGATGATGATGACGTCGGCGACGGCTATAATCTGCTATCTCCCCCCTCTCTCTCTCTCTGTCCCTCTCCCTCTTCCCAAGACAGGCGTCAGCAGTCACATTGTGCTAATTTTTTTGAGCACGGTATTTTGACTTGCTTTTGCCATTGGCTACAGCCAAAAGCAAGATGTCTCTAACATTACTGTTATTATAAGGGTCTTGAGCTTTGCACGGATTACGCGTGTTCAACATTAGAGCCGATTTTATGGGATGTTCAATGGATCTGACGGTGGCCGGACAAAGACCATCCGTTCAAAACAGTATCGTTGTATTATTCCCAGATATATTTATGAACTTTTGGCTACTTAGTTATCGTAACTTGAATAGATACGTAATTTAATTGAGATCAGACTAAGTATGTTTGCTTGAAATTAATGGATGATTTTTAATCCATTTTGAATTACATTGACCGAGTTATTGGTCGTGCCGGGCACGAGTAGCACTAGTCCCATCTCCGCCCCTGGTAGATACATTGGGTAAAGTCGACATACGAAAAGAAAAAAAAATCGCAAGTTGTCGAACGAAACACCTCCGAAAAGAAAATATATTTTTGTCAAAATTTACAATATAAAAATAAAATTAAACGAATCAGAAAAAAATAGGTAAACCAAGTTTATTGACTTCGAGTAAAGTTGCTCGTAGTGTGTCAGGAAGAAAATTAAGTTTTCTGGAAATAGCCTGTAACGTTTCTTTTGTGGGAAAAATAAAAAAAAGCAGTTGTACTTGCGCTAAAAGAAAACAACGAATTTATTTGGAATGGATTGTATTGCCTTATTCGACCTTTGAAACCTGCAAACCCTCACTGAACATTACAAAAGTAACGATGAGGGATCGTTCCAAGCATTACAAAAAAGAGGAAAGAAATAAAATATCTGAAGAATTCATTTTGAAGGTATGCAAATTGTTTCGAAGGCCAGTTGGTAGTTTCTTGTGGCACAGGTATTTTCTATAAAAATGCATTGGAAATAATTTTCTATAAAAATGCATTAGAAATAATTTTCTATAAAAATGCATTAGAAAGAATTTCACTATAAAAATGCATAGGAAAGGATTTTCTATAAAAATGCATTGGAAATAATTTTCTATAAAAATGTATCGGAAAGGATTTTCTATAAAAATGCAATGGAAATAATTTTCTATAAGAATGCATTAGGAGTACTTTTCTATAAAAATGCATTGGAAATGATTTTCTATAAAAAGGAATTGGAAATACTTTTCTATAAAAAGGCATTGGAAAGTATTTCACTATAAAAATGTATAGGAAATGATTTTCTATAAAAATGCATTGGAAATAATTTTCTAAAAAAATGCATTGAAAATAATTTTCAATAAAAATTCATTGGAAATAATTTTCTATAAAAAGGCATTGGAAAGGATTTCACAATAAAAATGTATAGGAAATGCTTTTTCATAAAAAAGCATTGGAAATAATTTTCTATAAAAATACATTGGAAATAATTTTCTTTAAAAAGGCATTGGAAATAATTTTCTATAAAAAGGAATTGGAAATAATTTTCTATAAAAAGGCATTGGAAAGGATTTCACTATAAAAAGGCATAGGAAATGATTTTCTATAAAAATGCATTGAAATTACTTTTCTATAAAAAGGCATTGGAAATAATTTTCTATAAAAAATGCATTGGAAATTATTTTCAATAAAATGCATTAGAAATAATTTTCCATAAAAGTGCATCGGAAATAATTTTCTATAAAAAGGCATTGTAAATAATTTTCTATAAAAAAAAGTGCATTGTAAATAATTTTCTATAAAAATGCATTAGAAATAATTTTCTATAAAAATGCATTGGAAAGGATTTCACTATAAAAATGCATAGGAAATGATTTTCTAGAAAAATATATCGGAAATAATTTTCTATAAAAATACATTGGAAATAATTTTCTATAAAAATTCATTAGAAATACTTTTCAATAAAAATGCATTGGAAATGATTTTCTATAAAAAGGAATTGGAAATACTTTTCTATAAAAAGGCATTGGAAAGTATTTCACTATAAAAATGTATAGGAAATGATAATCTATAAAAATGCATTGGAAATAATTTTCTATAAAAATGCATAGGAAAGGATTTCACTATAAAAATGCATAGGAAATAATTTTCTATAAAAATGCATTGGAAATAATTTTCTATAAAAAGGCATTGGAAAGGATTTCACTATAAAAATGCATAGGAAATGATTTTCTATAAAAATGCATTGAAATTACTTTTCTATAAAAATGCATTGGAAATAATTTTCTATAAAAAATGCATTGGAAATTATTTTCAATAAAATGCATTAGAAATAATTTTCCATAAAAATGCATTGGAAATAATTTTCTATAAAAATGCATTAGAAATAATTTTCTATAAAAATGCATTGGAAAGGATTTCGCTATAAAAAGGCATAGGAAATGATCTTCTATAAAAATACATTAACTGTTTTTGTTTATTTTCTTTTGTTCTTTATTCTTTTAAATGAAAATTAAATTTGTTTTATTATAGAATCGTTTACGATTATAGTAGAAGATTCTTAATTTTGCTTCCGCACCCTGAATGTATATCATGATGATGATGATGATGTTGTGCTGCTATTACGGATTTCCCTGAATTTCTAACGCGATTCATTTCTATCATTCATTGCTTCCGGCAGGTCTTCTAGACTATATACTGTGTCCGTACAGAGCTGTTGTAGATAAATTCTAGTTGATCATCCAACACTTGCACGCACGTGTGAAGAGGTCCTTCGGAGAATGTCGCTTACTTCTCCAGCAGTTTCCGGCATGTCTTGTCTGTCTTATTTGGATGGTTTTAGAGATGTGAGGTCGGTGGCCGTATAGCTGCTGTTTTGTAGGATAGGACATATTAAACAATATATATATATATATATAGCTTAATATGTCCTCTATAAAATAGGAGACACAATGAAAATCTTTTTTGAGATATATATATATATATATATAATGAATAGATCTGCAAATGAATTTGAATATAGTAAATAAGGTTTTTTTCATGTAATTATCCTCTACATGTGTTTTTACTTCGTGTCCCTTTTCAGAAGATGAATAATACGTCAGGTTGACTCCGCTTCAAGCTTTTAAAACGAAGATTATCTTAAAGAGAATATTGTTTTGATAGGGTTGTGATAATTTCTAATTCAATTTTTTTAACATGAATGCATTGACCTTGTTATCAACTTTGTGTGTGTGTGTGTATTAGTATACATGAACGCACATCCGGTTGTTTTTCTTTTCTTTTTCTTCCTCTGAGTTGAATGTGTATAAGGACGTGTTAATACGTATTTAATGTGCATCCGTTTATTGTTTTTTTCTTTTCTTTTTCTCTCTCTTCCTCTCTGAGTTGAATGTGTCATAGATAAAGGGTCTGTGCGTATATGTTTGTGGTTATAAGTTGGGTTCAATGTGTGTGTGTGTGTTATGTGTGTGTGAGAAGTTTGGTTCTGTTTAATGTAGGTTTAAATTTGTCTGAATTTTTTTCTTTTATTGCGAGTAATGATTTTCTATAAAAATGCATTGGAAATGGTTTTCTATAAAAATTCATTGGAAAGGATTTTACAATAAATACTGAGATGTCCTTTAGCACTAGTAACTTAATTTTATTTTTAATATACATAAGCATTCATATATGTTGATAAGGTTAGTCTTTTAACGGTTGAATAGCTCTTAATAAAACTATATTTTTGCTGAATCTTAACAATCAGTGCTCTTTAGGGGAGCAGTTATATAACAAAGAAGAAAATATCATCATTTCTGCTGATTAATCAAACATATTCTGTGCCATTAAGTTTAGCTGCTCATATATTAATTTGATTGAATTAAAGTGTTAGTTTGATTCTTCTTACACCAATGTTAGAAATGACATTACCAATTTTAATATAAAATCATATTCTGAGGTTTGGTTTGCTGTTGTTCTGTGTTCATTTTTTTAAATGTTTTCTACAGAATTTAAAGAATATTTTGATCAGTTACGTGTTTTGATCAATTACATGAATCTTATAACCCCCTTTTGTATTCATTTCAATATCTCTACAAAACACATGTACAGCAAAATCAAGAGACAAACTGATTTTTTTGATATGGGAATTTGATGCTGTTGCATATAATAAGTATCTCTTGCTGTCTAACAACACTCCAGCAATTTCTATCAAGGAAATTTAATTTTTCTTCTAGATCATTAATATTGTGGAATTTCTTCAGTTTTTATATGCTAAGCCATCAGATTTAATGCAATTTTAAGGGTAGAATCCTCCAGTAAAAATCTTTGAATCTGGCGTCTCTTTACTGGTGTGTAACATACCCATGATGCGGATATGTGAAACGTACATCGAATGTTCATAACATATATACATAGGACATAGGAATCCCGAAACACGAAAAACACTAACGACTTCTAAGTTCAGGTACGAAACTTTTCATTACCTTTGAGTTGAAAGGTTTTTTGACATAAGGAGAGAGGCACAATCTTTCTATGCTGGCTTTTCCATCTGCACTAAAACACGTACGACACCTGCCACAAGTCCACTGGCCTGGCTTCGGCGAGCAAGCGAAAGTCAACCTTCTTCTTCCGAGCCAAGAACCCAACTCAACTGACTTTTTTCAAAATCCCCCAAATCCTCCGCGCGCGCTTCCGGTGCATGACGTCATTTACATCTCCTGGTCAAATCCTCTCTCTGGGATTTTTATTTTGACATCTCTAAATGACACATTCACTCCGCGCGTGCGTGAAAACCTGCGCACATGTTTGCACTTAACTAACCTATGCACTGAGCTGAAAGGTTCTCAGCGTAACTAAACCCAAAGGCAAGATATATAAAACGAAATCCCTCAGCCATTATATTACAGGTGTTCAATGAAGATAAACATGAGAAACAGTTTGAGAGAATTCTAGGAATGGCACCATCATGAAGATATGTTTTTTGAAGTCTAACTAAAATAGTGACATCTGTTTTTTCGACAAAGGCTGACGATTCTCTCCTTATGTCCCCCGTAAAAAAAGATTTAAAACCCAAACCAATTTTAAATTCTTGTAAAAATCTAAGAAAATTAGTTTGCAAAAATCTACAATATGAAGCATTTTTCTTACAATTCAAGGAAAAGTGAAATTAGTGTTCAAACATTTTTCAGAAACGTTACTTAATTCATTAATTCAACAAAAGGTTATTTGTAACGAAGCTATGTACAAATAAAGAGAAAGTTTTAACCCTTTATTCACTCGATGATATCGAGCTTCTGGCAAATGCACCTGCCCAAGCCGAAATTCTGCTACATAGTCTGGAACGAGCTGCTGCAGGCATCGGCCTCCATGTCAGTACACATCAGACGGAATATATGTGCTTTAATCAAACAGGTGACATCTCCACACTCAACGATAGCTCTCTTAAACTAATTAACAAAGTTAACCTACCTAGGGAACAGTGTCTCATCAACCGAGACAGACATCGACACGCAACTAGCAAAGACATGGACAGCTACCGATATCCTATCGGTCATATGGCAACCAGACCTGACCGATAAAATAAAGCGCAGTTTCTTTCAAGCAGCAGTTGTGTCGATATTGATATATTGATGCACTACATGGATGCTAACTAAATTGCTGGAGAAAAAGCTTGACGGCAACTATACAAGAATGTTGCGAGCAATATTGAACCAGTCCTGGAGACAGCACCCTACAAAGCAGCAGCTGTACGGCCACCTTCCACCCATTACGACAACTATCCAAGTTAGACGAACCAAACATGAGGGACACTGCTGGATAAGTGGGGACGAGCTCATAAGTGATGTACTCCTGTGGACCCCTTCGCATGGACGAGAAAAGGCAGGATGACCAACTCGAACCTACAAACAGCAGCTATGTGCCCATACGGGATGTAGCCCTGAGGACATGCCGGAAGTAATGGACGATAGGGAGGGTGGTGAGAGAGGATCAGGGATATCCATGCTGATAGCGTGACATGATGATGATGATGATTCACTTTTAAGAGCATTTTTTTATGTAAAAATTCTAAATATTTGTCAGATTACTTGATCTATTTTTTTGTTCCTGAATTTTTTTCGAAAATTTCTTGAAAGTTTTTTTTTTTTTAATGAGGTTTTTACTTTTTAAAAACTTTCGAAACTTTCTTTTTTATGTGTTATGAATTACAAAAAAATGAAATTAATTTAATCCTTAAAGTTTCAATTGAGTTTAATTGCTTTTTTGATGCAAAACTTTGTTTTAATGTTTAGAGAATTACAAAAACACGAAAATACTTCAATTAAAGTTTCATTTATTCACGAATAAAACAATTTTAGAAAAACTTAGGATCATTAGAATTATCTTTTATGTATATAAAAAAATATTCCGTTATGCATTTAGGAATTAATTTATTTCGAAAATTTCTATAAAGTTTATTAAAAAAAATGAGGTTTTAGCTTTTCAAAACAACGCGAACGATGAATGAAATGTCTTAACTTTCTCCCTAGATTTATGTTTTAAATTTATGTAGTGAATTACAAAGACATGAAATTACTTTAATCATTAAAATTTTGATAAAATCTAGTCATTATTTAATACAAAAAATTAGCCACTCTGTTGAATTTAGTTGGTGAAAATTCTTTCTTTTGATTATACAAACATCATAAAATTATCTCTCTTTAGGAAAAGAAAATACAGGAACAATAGGGTCGTTTTTATAATTCCCTTTGCAATTAGGTACAACGCAGCTATAAAGCATTATTTTCTGTTCATAAATTAATTCAATATTTAAAAGAAAAAAATAGATGATTAATCTAAAAACAACACCGTAAAAAATCTAATTAACAAACGATACCCTTCTTTAAAGTTGAGGACTGAAGACGATGACGTTACATCTTTTCCTCCTACCATTGTTGGGCCTTCCCTTTCGGTGGTCTCAGTCAACCCACGTCCATAGTGAGTGTCCTAGATATGACACAGAACAATATGATGGTAAAGCTCCAGTCGTGGAGCTTTATGCAATGTAGAATATTCTCTTCATTACCATTACTCCCAGATCCACTATTGCAGTGAGTAGTAGCGGTATTTGTCCCCCGTCTCACCAACCAGACGAGTGTAGCACAAGGCCATTTTAAGGTTGGTCCGGGTGCAGGGTTGTAGATGCACCCGGTGACTCAAAAAATGCCTGGGACCCCGTCGGCATTCCCTTAAGAAGGGACGCCTCAGGCACCTAAACCCAACAAGGAGGGTTAAAGCCTGGGGGGACGATCCCCACCAGGCTCGAGGTATGTCCAGAGACGAGATACACCCGATCAGATCCGTGCTGCTGACACCGCGACCTGCCGAAGTGTGTCCCACCAACTGGATTTAGCTGATCGAAATCAGGCACTGAGTAGAAGCACCTGATAGGGTCCTGTTTATTGGTTTAATAGAACTGACATTATGTTAAATGGATTTGTTAGAAATAGAACTCTTTGATCCTTTAACTGGGTGTAAACAAATGACTAACTGAATTGTTAGATTTACATAGCAATACTTGGAACGATTTAACTGGGTGCGAGCGAATGAGGTTATTTAGGTTATTTAATGCCAAAGCCATTCTCCTAGAAGAACAGTAGTGGTACTATTTAACCCATAGCTGGGAGGATAAGGGGGTTCATACCTTTCCCTAGGGTATTTGCCCGAAAGTGAACGTAATAGCGCGACTGGAGTACGAACTCGCGTACTACGATTCCGCAGTCCATCGCTTTAACCATTACACCACGAGGACACCCCCGAGTAATGTTGAATAGAATTGTTAGTATTAAATAGCAATGACACTCTTATGCCTAAATTGGATTATATGTATACATATTTACCAACCCCTCCGCTCGGGCAGGATAAGACAAAAGGTCAATTTTTTAAGCGGAGTTTAACAGGTTTGAATTCAGAGTTTTCCTTCTCCTAGACTAGTTGCCCCGCCAAGGCTGAAGAACCAGGTCTGCCCTACTATCTATCCAGAGGGAGAATAATTGGATTCATACCTTACCCAAGAGTATTAGTGCAATGTAATCAGTCTCGTCCAGGATTTGAACTCGTGTCGCCGTGTCCATTTCCTACGACGATAACCATTACACCACGGGCACTTCTCAAATTGAATTATTTGTATAACATAGCAGTATTTGCAACCCTTTGACAGTATGAAAATAAATGAATTGTAGAAATACTTGCAAATACTTTGCGAATAAATGATTGATATTATATTATTAGTAATTGAAACCATTCAACAGAAACAAGGGCAATAACTTTGTGGGCAAACGAATTAGTTTTAATTTAAAAATGAAATTACCAGCAAACTATTCACATGCAAATCATTGATATATAACCAATTAAATGTGTCCAAACAAATGACTATGTTAAATTGTGACTGTTACAAGTACATAGTAACACTTGAAAAACATTTAACTGTGTATATAAAATAGAGCTAAGGCTCGCTTAAAAAGGTTATCAATAAAGTATCTTCAATATATATTTATAAATATCTCCTCAATTGTCACATAACAAACAGTCTCTGAGCTTAGGGAATAACCAAAAGTCACAGGGAGCAAGGTCTGGACTATAGGAAGGCTGAGGAACTGTCTTGATGCCCATCGTGGTCAAATAGTCTATGACAAGGATGGAGTTGTGGACTGGTGCATTGTCCAGGTGGAAATGCCACTGACCCGATTTGAAGAGTGCTGGCCTCTTCCGACGAGATCTCTTCCTGAACTCCCTTAAAACCTCAACATAGTAACCCTAACCCTGATCCTTTGGCCAATCAACTCTGGTGTATTGACTTCCTTACTCTCCCACACCTCTCATCGTCCCTCACAGACCCCCTGCCTTCCTTGAATCTCTTATGCCACTCAAAAACTGATGCTCGATTCATGCAAGATGGTCGAAAAGCAGTCTGAAGCATTCCATTTTTCCCAGGTTGAAAGAGAATTTTCTTGCATAGCCTTCTTCTAAAGTGTCCTCACGTCCAGATTACATTTTTGAAATTCACCAGCTGTGACAATCAGGCTTTAGTAGGGTGTATTCCAATTCCAGCTGTAGCTGTTCATTTAAACCTGAAATCATAAAAATTGGTCCGTCACCTTATAAGATGTATAGCAATAACATAGTGAATGTTCAAGAGTCTACGACAAATTTAAATGCCTGTACAAAAAAGTGTGGAAACTTATTGACTGAACCACGTACATACATACATACATACATACATACATACATATACACCATCCTTTCTATGAAGGTTTACATGGTGTAATGAACAGCGTCGTAAGAAATGAACGCAGCGACCTTTTTTCAAAACCTGACCGAGTCTGTTTGCTTCTCACATCTCCATGAAAAGGTATAAATCCAAGTATTTTTCCTCCAGTTATGGATAAAATAGTTCGGCAGACTAGGCTCTTTAGCCTTTGTATAGCAACAGCTCTAGAAGTAAGAAAATTCTGAATTCAAACCTGTAAAAAGCTCCGCTTAAAAAATTGACCTTGAGTCACATCCTGCTTGAGGAGAGAACTTAGTAAATACATACATCATCATTCGCACATGTTCATCTATATGCACATGCACGCACATAAAAAGGGGGTAGCTCTGTGGTGTAATGGTTAAAGCACTGTACTGCAGAATCGTAGTACCCGAGTTCGAACTTCAATAGCGCTATTACGTTCACTTTCAGAAAAATACCCTTGCGAAAAGTATGAACCCCCTCATCGTCCAATCTCCAGATAAAGTAGTACCCCCACCGTCTTTCTAAAAGGATGGATTTAGCATTAGATAACCCGAGAAGGTTGATAATTAAGCAAAATTGGCGACCTTAGTCGTGGGTGACCCAAAGGCTCCATTTTCAGTAGTTACCACACCGAGGTGTAAAGGAGGGTGCTACTCCATTCCCTGGATTGCTCCACTTAACCCTTGATCCTTACCTTTTAATGCTGAGTATTAATATGCCCTGATAAATACACGCACACACACATGCATACAGACATGGGTAAATAGTAGGGCAGACTAGTTTCTACAGCCTTGGTGTAGGAAAACTCTGAATTCAAACCTATTAAACTCCGCTTAAAATTTGACCTTGTGTCATATCCTGCCCGAGCGGAGGGGGTTGGGTAAATATGCATGCATACAGACAAATAAACACTGATGAATACGCCCACACTCTCTGACACACGCACACATACACGGACATACACATACACACACTTGAGGCACGAATATGCATATACACCTGCACATACGCACTTACAATCATATCAGGGCACCCAAGTAACCACGCACCCATATATACCCTTATACGCTCGTTCGGGCACAGACTGCCGCATTCATTCCATAGAAAATGTTGAAGAAACTTGCTAACATTAACTTATGTAAGTCATTTACTGCAGAAGTGGTCATCATCATCATCATGTCGCACCGTCTGCGCGGATATCCCTGACCGTCTCTCGCCATTTCTCCCTATCATTCATCGCCTCCGGCAGGTCTTCAGGGTTACATTCCGTGTCCTCACATAGCTGCTGTATGTAAGTTCGTGCTGGTCGTCCCACTCTTGCACATCCATGTGTGGGGGTCCACAGGAGTACATCGCTTATGAGCTCGTCCTTGCTTCTCCAGCAGTGTCCTGCGTGTCTGGTCCGTCGAACTTGTATAGTTTTTGAGATGGGGGGCAAGTGTCCGTATAGTTGGGGTCTCGTGGGGTGTTGTCGCCAGGACTTGTTTAATACTGCTCTCAACATTCTTGTATAATTTCCGTCCAGCCTCCTCTCCAGACGCTTCGTAAGCGTCCATGTGGTGCATCCATATAGCAGTATCGACACAACCGCTGCCTGGAAGAAACTGCGTTTCATTTTATCAGTTAGGTCCGACTTCCATATGATCGAGAGCCTATCGATAGCTGTCCATGCCTTCGTCAGTCGTGCAGAAGCGGTAGATACAATTAATGATTTTGTTGAGGGTAACACCTATTTATTTATTTATTTATTCACCTATTTATTATATATAAAGACACGTACAACACTTTGTCCGTCTATCGGCACTAAGCACTTCAAGAAGAATGTTAGCATTTCATTTATTTCCATCGTTTATATATATATATATATATATATACTCTTTAAGAAAAAACAACGAAACCAATCACAAAGGATTATAAATTTATTTCCATCCGGTTACGCATTTTTGAAATTTCCAAAAACACGAAAAAAAATTAACAGGACTTCTTCAAATCTTTTTGATAAAAAAACTAGAATAGACACATAAGAGTGGGAGGGGATAGAAGAGTGGGAGGGGATAGAAGAGGGGTTCAATTTTTAAGCGGAGTTTAACAGGTTTGAATTCAGAGTTTTTCCTTCTTCTAGACTAGTTGTCTCACCAAGGCTGAAGAACCCAGTCTGCCCTACTATTTACCCATAGCTGGAGGGAGAATAATTGGATTCATACCTTTCCCAAGGGTATTAGTGCTATGTGAAATGCAATCAGTCTCGTCTAGGATTTGAACTCGTGTCGCCGTGTCCATTTCCTACGACGATAACCATTACACCATGGGCATCTCCACGATAATTCAATTTATAGTATGTAATTCCTCTGCTTCAAAAATTGAAAATGTATGTCTTGACCCTTTTTATCTGTCCTCTTTCTACGCAAAGAGGTATATTTATGCAGGTGGAAGGCAAACCATTAGAGACTCTGTTTTCCATTGGGGATCATCATAAAAACAGAAACACTGCGTTTCGGGAGGAGTACCAGAGGATTATAATTTGAATTATTTTCGTTTTAAACCACTACTGCTTTAAAAACACAGAGGACTTTTCACTTAACTTTTTATATATACAAAGATATGAAATGACTGAAATAGTTATATACAGGGTGCGGAAGTAAAATATTCAATAAATTTTTTCAAGCAATTTTTTCGTCGGATTATTCCAATTTTTGTAAAAAAAATAAATAAAATTTAAAAAAAACGCGATAAATCTAAATTTCCATGATTAGTTCCATTATTCAAGCACTTTTTCATAAAAATTCAACTCAATATGAGTGAGCAAGAAAAGAAACGACAAAGAATCTATGATTTGCTTAACGCCGAAACCAAGCCAAAGTTTCTTTGTCTCCGGTATACAAAGCAGAAAAAGAAAAAAAGAAGGAAATTACAGAAAAAGACCTTTTAAAGGAAAAGTATCAGTCCTGCAAGTTAGCCATTACACCCCGTGAATTCCTCCACAATCTTCTGAGAAGTCAATAATTTTTAGGCATCTTTTTCACAATATTCAAGGTTGAAACTTCGAGTTTATAATTCTGGTCAAATCTAATATATATATATATATATATATATAGTAGAACAAGAATTCTGCTTAAACGGTCATCATTTTAACAGAGATGCCATATTCACCAGCATAAAAGGGATTCAAAAATATATAAATATACATAATAGAAAAAGAGGAAGAGAGAAAAGAAAACACGTGCCATTTGGATTTGATATGAAACTTAATTAACCGGCCTTAAGATAATAAAAATCTATACAACCTAATAAACCAGATAATAAGTCACTATTAACTTGAACACCCACTAGAAAACAACTCTGGACCGCCTACTGCCAAATCCAAACAAACAAACAAACAAACAAACAAGCCGGTTAAGTTACGACTAATTTCTAATGCACTCCTCCCAAACCTATGGAAAATACATTAGCCATGTTACCTCAGAGATATATGGCAGATATATATATATATATATATATATATATATATATATACAAAAGACCAATGGAAGACACTTTGTTCAGAGAACATTTTTCATTTAACCAATGAATATTCTACGCTACTATCACATTATATATATATATATATATATATATATATATATATATATATATATATATATATGAAAGAAATCAAAAGCTGTGTTAACAGTTATCTATTTTTTGAAGGTTGCTTTTAGCAAGAAATTATTGTAATATCAAGTTCTAAAACTAAATTAATCTTCATGCTTCAGTTGCGCAATGGTAGTCATCTGAAACAGTGAGAAATATGCGGCACATAGTGAGAATCAATCTCACTTCTAAAACAGACCCACACTTTTTTTTTTTACTAAACTTAGTTTAGTTTGGAACGAAGCCACTTCGAAAATAGGTTCACTCTCCTTGATGATATACCTAGCTTAGTTTGACACAAGGTCAGAAGTGTGAGACACCCGTGAGAACTTATCTCACTAAATCTTACCAGTGAGTTTGATTCTCATTGTGTGCCATATACTTCCAATCTTGTGCCAAAGTAATTTAAGTTAATCTTAGTAAATAGGAGCTTGAGCTGGATATTAGAAGTGACTTCGATTCTCACTGGGTACCCCATACTCCTGGTTTTGTGCCATTACCAACATAAACATGGCAAATTGCTATTGTAACTCTGCTGGTGTGCATCACGAGATGTAATGGTTAAGGAGTTAAGTTGGCGTACCATTTCGATGTGCTTAGCAAACTTAACAAGTAATTCTGGGATGTTTGGTTGAAATCGGACCAAATTTGATGGAGCTTTAGAAGTATGGACATCACAAACTAACATCACCTAGAAGATGTTTTAGAAATAAATAACAATCCGAAAATGTAATACGGGGGCATATTATTTATATGAATACAAATTGGATTGAATAAAAAGGACGCATTTTGTATATATAATCTTATTGGGATCCTTTCAAGTTTCCTGACAAGTGTTTTGGTTTTAAGTTGGAATTGGTAGATGAATTTACGGAAATTGTCCCGAGTGCCTTCGGATCGTTGTCTGTGTTTCAGTATATCCACTTTTACATTTATTTTTCATCATGTTGTCAGATCTACCAAAAGTAACTACCTTTTCTCTCTCTCTCTCTCTCTCTATATATATATATATATATACGAGCGCGAACACACACACACACACACACACACATATAATGCGATTTCCTGTATCTATAAATAAAGGGAACTCAATATCCTGACAGAATATATATACTTTTATATATATAGCGTTGACACAAAGTCAGTTGTGATTTGTTACTGCTATTTTTTTTGCTTTGAAGTCATCTTAAAAAGAGCTATTTTAACTTAAATCTCTCTCTCTCTCTCTCTCTCTCTCTATATATATATATATATATATATATATATATATATATATATATTCATGTAAAAGTAAAGTAAAGTTGGTGACCGTAGTCGAGGTCGTCACGAAGGCTCCCTTTTCAATAGCTGCTACACCTAGGTGTTGGGTAGGGCGCTACTCCTTTCCCTGGATTGCTCCACTTTATGCTCGATACGTACCTTATAATGCTGAGTGTTAAGCAAGGAAGTATCAAGTACCATTTTTGAAGTCTCAGGTATGACGCGACCTGGGATTGAACCCCGGTCTGCCGGACTATTGGCGAACACTCTACCCACTTGGTCAATGAGCCGATATATATATATAACACTTAGTAAACTTTAATATTCATTTTAAGTATAAATTATTACCGACACGCTAATAAAGATTACTGAACGATTCGTAAATTTTGGGAAGCCAATTTTTAATCAGTTTTTGGTTACTTGAAAGTTTAAAAAAATGTTTCATTATTTTGTTGTCTGGCTTCCTATTAGGAAGGCAAGGGAGCCCACTCGATGAAACGTAGCGATAGATATAAGAACACTGCTGGGTTGTCCATTGTTTCGGGATGAGAGTAAATATATGCAAGAATTGCTATGTCCGCCGGCTATTTAAGCCCTTCTTCTTCTTCTTCTTCTTCTTCTTCTTCTTCTTCTTCTTCTATGATTTTTTCGTAACTTCAGGCAAACGTCAAATCTTTGAAGAGCTGGAGAATGTGACACTCCTTTAAAAAAGCGAAAAGACGCAAAATGGCTGCCCTAAGGACACAACACCTGTTCAAGCAGGGATCGAGATCTCCCCCCCCCAGGGAGCGCTAAGTTTCATTACGCTAAACAATGAATAGTAAATTCACGGTCAGATGAAGGATGATCAAGGGCAGTAACTCATGCTGGACATTTCATTACTAAACGAGGGAAAGAAGGCAGACATTATTAACATATATCCATACTTTGATCATGCAAATATTAGATGAGATATAAATAACAACTAGAATTGTAGCCAGAGGAAGAAGTTTTAGACAAGTGGAAAAACTACAATAATAATAATAATAATAATAATAATAATAATAATAAGAAGAAGAAGAAGAAGAAGAAGAAGAAAAGAAGAAGAGATGATAATATTATCGTGTAGATAAAGACATACATGAAAAAAACTACATACACACACACGAATATATATATATATATGTATATGACACTCAAATAAGTATATATATATATATATATATATATATATATCTTTGAGTGTCATTCTAGGCCTCACCCAGAAAGAAGAATCACTGCTGAACATTTTCATATCAGCAACACAATACCACTGGGAAAAACTATTTGAGATTTTTGTGCAGACGAGGCACATTAAAAGTTGAAAAGTATGCGACTAATCTGAAATCATTGTACGGCTTAGAACTTAATCTCCGACCCCCATGTTATATATATATATATATATATATATATATATATATATATATATATATATATATATCAAGTAAATAATTACTGTAAGTATCCACAGAGAGGGCTCAATGCACGACGATTTAATACAAAATATTGCCCCAGAACAAAATATCTATCTATACGGTGCCTTCAATATGTTTCCAGACTTTTTTTGTACAGGTATTTAAAATTGTCGTAGACGCTTGAAAATTCATTATGTTATTGTTATACATCTTATGAGATGACTGACCAAGTTTTATGATTTCAGATTAAAATGAACAGCTACAGCAGGAATTGGAATACATCCTATTAAAGCCTAGTTGTCACAGCTGGTGAATTTCAAAAATGCAATCTGGACGAGAGGACACTTTAGAAGAACGATATGCAAGAAAATTCTGTTTTAACTTTGGAAAAAATGCCACAGAAACGTATGGAATGCTTCAGACTGCTTTTGGACCATCTTGCATGAATCGAGCATCAGTTTTTGAGTGGCATAAGAGATTCAAGGAAGGCAAGGAGTCTGTGAGGGACGATGAGAGGTGTGGGAGGAGTTAGGAAGTCAATACACCAGAGTTGATTGGCCAAAGGGTTACTATGTTGAGGTTTTAAGGGAGTTCAACAAGAGATTACGTTGGAAGAGGCCAGCACTCTTCATATCGGGTCAGTGGCATTTCCCCCAGGACAATGCACCAGTCCACAACTCCATCCTTGTCAGACTATTTGACCAAGATGAGCATCAAGACAGTTCCTTACCCTCCCTATAGTCCAGACCTTGGTCCCTGTGACTTTTGCTTATTCCCTAAGCTCAGTGGCTGTCGTTATGAAACAATTGAGGAGGCTGTGACGAAGGTCATTGACACGCTGACACAAGAGGACTTCGATGTTGGAACGGTACAACAAGTGCATTGCAGCCGGAGGAGCTTACTTCGAAGGGGACTAGAGTTTCATGTGTGTATTATCAATAAAAGTGCCCATTCGAAAAAAAGTCTGGAAACTTATTTAATGATCATCATATCTATCTTATCTATCTATCTATCTATCTATCTCGCTGTGTAGTTTGGCAGCAGTCGTTCACTTAAGCCCGTTTCATTAAATAATTAAGACAAATTTTGTCTGTATGATTTATTTAAGATCCTTTTCAAGTTGTCTGATAAGTGTTTTAGTTTCAGTTTAGAATTAGTTGATGAATTTCCCCAAATTGTTCTGAGCACTTTCGGCCTCTTCATAGTCCATCATCAGGGGTTGCTTGCTTGTCTAAGTATATATATATATTACGTTAAAGCTTATACCGTTCGTTTTTTTAAACCGAAAGCGAACTAACCTTTAAACTAAAGACTAGAACTCTAGTGTCAACAATAGGGAATAAAATGGAGGCAAAAATGCAAAAATATTAGGGCCATTATAAGAATAATATTAAAGATTTTAAAGGAAAACGATATTTTAACGATCTTTTTTTCGAATGTTTATTTCCAGTTTCACAGTGTCTTGATCGGTAGGTAATTTTTGTCATATATATATATATATCATTACCATGTCGTGCCGCTAGCACGGATATCCCTGACCCTCTCTCGCCACTTCTCCCTATCATTTATCGCTTCTGGCAGGTCTTCAGGGCTACATCCCGTATCCTCACATAGCTGCTGTATGTATGTTCGAACTGTTCGTCCTGCTTTTGCTTGGCCATATGCAGGGGTCCATAGGAGTACATCACTGATGAGTTCGTTCTTGTTTCTCCAGCAGTGCCCTGCGTGTCTGGTTTGTCTAACTTGTATAGTTTTCGTGATGGGAGGCAGGTGGCCGTATAGTTGGTGCCTTGTGGGGTATTGCCGCTAGGACTTGTTCAATATTGCTCGCAACATTCTTGTGTAATTGCCGTCTAGCTTCTTCTCCAGCCGTTTAATTAGCGTCCAAGTAGTGCATCCATATAGCAGTATCGATACGACCGCTTGAATGAATAAAAAACGAATTTTTTAAAAACGTCCTAGTTCCGCGCGCGTCTACCAGTTTCACGGAGTCCTGCGACCATCAAATGTTTGTACATGTAACAGAGTTGTAGTCTTTATATGTACGTATTTACCAACCTTCCGCAAAATCAAGATTTGACACAAGGTCAATTTTTACGCAGAGTTTAACAGATCTTAATTTAGAGTTTTCCTTTCCCTAGACTGGTTGCCCAACCGAAGCAAGGAAATCAGTATTCCCTACAATTTACTCACAGCCGAATGGAGAATAATTGGATTCATACCTTTCCCAATCTGCTGAGCAGCCTTTGAGATTTGAAAAAGAAATCACTCGACCGGCGGTCGAGAGTGAGGGAAAATTTACTCGCTCCAAAAGCCTTTTACTCAACCAACTCCATTTTTAGTCAATCATCATCATTATCGTTTATCACACCATCAGCACGGATGGAGGAGCCTTTGGTGTAATGGTTATCGTCGTAAGAAATGGACACGGCGACACGAGTTCAAATCCTGGACAAGGCTGGCTGCATTTCACAAAGCACTAATACCCTTGGGAAAGGTATGAATCCAATTATTCTTCCTCCAGCTATGGGTAAATAGTAGGACAGACTGATTTCTTCAGCCTTGGTGAGACAACTAGTCTAGGAGAAGGAAAACTCTGAATTCAAACCTGTTAAACTCCGCTTAAAAATTGACCTTGTGTCATATCCTGCCCGAGTGAAGGTGTTGGTAAATAGGATCAGCACGGATATCCTTGACCTTCTCTCGCCACTCTTCCCTATTGTTCATTGCTTCCAGCAGGTCTTCAGGGCGACCTCCCGTATCGACACAGAGCTGCTGTATGTTGTTTCTAGCCGGTGCTGCTCTCTTTGCTCGTCCATGTGAAGGGATCCACAGAAGTACATCACTTATGATGTACTCGCAGTGTCTCGCATATCTGGTTCGTCAAAATTTCATAGTTTTCTTGATGGGTGGTAGGTAGCCGTACAGCTGCTGCTTTGTGGGATGCTACCTCCAGGAATTAATCAATATTGCTCGCAGCATTCTTGTGTAGTTGCCGTCAAGCTTTTTCTCCATACGTTTAGTTAGCGTCCATGACGTGCATCCATATATACTTGGAAGAAACTGCGTTTAATTTTATTGGTCAGGTCCGACTTCCATATGACCGAGAGACTATCGAGAGCCTTTGCTAGTCGCGTGTTGATGTCTGTCTTGGTTGAGGAAACACTGCTTCCTTGGTAGATGAACTTGTCTACTAGTTTCAGAGAACTACCTCTTAGTGTGGAGATGTCGCTGCTTTGATTAAAGCACATATACTCCGCCTTGTGTGCATAGACATGGAGGCCTATGCCTGCAGCTACTCGTTTCAGACTATGTAGCAGGGTTTTGGCTTGGTTGGGTGCATTTGCCAGAAGCGCTACGTCATCGGCGTAGTCGGCGTCCGTAGTTGTTTGTGTGGGGTACCTTCTGCTTCTTTCCTTTGTTAGCTTTAACCGTTTTCTATCATTTTAGCAATAGATGTTCTAAGCACGTAGTCTAGACAGATGGTAAAGCAGTATGGGGTTAATGTGTCTCTTTGCAGTACACCTGCTACAATCTCAAAGTTGTCTTTAGTTAATAATTTTACAAGTCCAGGCATTTTAGGAGGTAAGAAATAAGAGAAGAACATATGAATATTACTTACTCGTATAACTTGTTTTTTGGTACGTGGTTGACAGAAGTATGTATTTTTTTTCCTTTCTTTCAAATATTCTTTTTTACTTTTTGTAAATGTGGAGTGGATGTAAATTTTAAGTGAAGGATAATGTTTTTCCAAATGAATTTCTAAAAATCTGTGAACGTCTCCAATCTGGACAACAGAGACATTTTGTCTCCACCGTGGAAGCTTTAATTATACGAATGTTTACAATGGCCAGACGTCAGAGAGAGAGAGAGAGAGAGAGAGAAAGAGAAAGAGAGAGAGAGTGTGATGTGGTCCCAACTTTGGGTCCACAGAAGGAAAACACGGAACACGGATTAGAGGTAAGAAAGATATATTAAAAAAGGTTACAAAGGATAGTGTAAAGGTAAGTGGATCTTACTATCCGGTGGTGTCCAATATTGGTAGTCGTACACGGCTGCGAACTACTAGTACTCCTGCTGATACTACGGTATTACGATACTGCGGTATTTGTTGACCGCCCCACCCAACGGACAAGTGTGGCACAAGGTCTTTTTTGGTGGGTCCGGGCGCAGGGCCGTAGCCCACACGCGCCCGGCATTGTCCAAAAATGCCTACGGTCCCGGGCAATGAACCCAACCTCCCCGAAGTGAGTAAAAGCCTGGGGAGAAGGCCCCCTGAGGCCGAAGGAAATTATCGCAGACGCACTTGGCCGGATCTGTGCCGCAGTAAACAGCCGACCGAAGTGCGACCCGACAATTGAATAGGTGCAGTATTACGATACTGCGGTATTTGTTGACCGCCCCACCCAACGGGCAAGTGTGGAACAAGGCCTTTTTTATGGTTGGTCCGGGCGCAGGGCCGTAGCCCACACGCGCCCGGCATTTGCCAAAAATGCCTACGGCCCCGTCGGCATTCCCCTTATTAGGGGCGCCTCAGGCGCCGGGCGATTAACCTAACCCTCCCGAGGGAGGTAAAAGCCTGGGGGGAAGGCCCCCTAAGGCCGAAGGAAATTATCCAACTGCCAAGACGCACCTGGCCGGATCTGTGCCGCAGTAAACAGCCGACCGAAGTGCGACCCGACAATTGAATAGGTGCAGTATTACGATACTGCTCGCTGAGAGTGTTATCTCAAATAGTAATATAGTGCTGGGAGAGTCCATGATGCTGGTAAGTTTCGGTCTTACAACAGAGAGAGAGGGGGGACAGGTCATTCTAAATTCCATTTGTCAGATCTTCTTGAGATAATTGCGGTATATTTTAGGGATGGGACTTACTTTTCTTTAACAAGACGGTCGTCAGGCACCAAGCAGAAGACCAAACAATTCATTAATGTCATTATAGGTCATATAATGTAACTTCAATGGCATACTTTTGTGTTGTAAAAAGAATCAGTTTTCCTTTCTCTATATCTAAAGAGACATGTTTCATTGCGATTTTTGATCGACTGCCTGGCGACGAGAAGAATAACTTTAATCACCCGAATAAGTTTTGATCGACAGAGTCGATCTGTCATATAATGGCCGAGGTATTTCGTTTTATGCCTTTGGGTTTAGTTAGGTTGAGAACCTTTCGGCTCAGTGCATGGGTTACTTAGGTGCAACATTAACGCAGGTGTTCATGCGCGCGGGTGGAACGGACGTGTCACTCAGAGAGGTCACAATAGCCCAGATGGGAAACGGGGCTTCAGAGTGCGGGTGACGTCACGCACCGGAAGCGTGCAGAGAATTTGGGAGATTTTTGAAAAAGTCAGTTAGTTGAGTTGAGTCCTGCCTCGGGAGAAGACGGTTGGCTTTCGCTTGCTTATTGAAGCCAGGCCAGTGGCCTTTGAGGCGGGTGCCACACATGTTGTGGGGCAGATGGAAAAGCCAGAATAGAAAGAATGTGTATCTCTCTCCTTACGTCGAAGAACCTTTAAACTCAAAGGTAATTGTTGTGTCTCTGGTTAGTGAACACAAGTAGTAGTAATAATAAGACAAACCACGATATGTGAGGAAAATAGTTATATTTACAGGAAAGAGTATTTACAAGAGAGAGACGGTTAGTAATAAGAACATAGGATTAGTGATAGAGTAATGATATACTTCAACAATAGGAACGGCTCTTCTGGTCTGACTTGTAGGCTTATTCCCTGACTGATCTCCGCTACTGCCATATATGGCAGATGGAACAGCTCATTTTGCTGAAAGGGTAGGTGATATCCAACACCCCCCCAGATTGTTTTTTAATATTCTTGACCAGCTTTTCTTTGTGAATTTTTAGTATTTTTTTCTTTTCGGGTCAATTATGAATTGTGGAGGGGCTTTCCTCTTTCTTTTCACTCTAGCTTCTTGTTCAGCTTGAGGCATTTGTAGGTCGAAGGTATCGTAAAGAACTTGTAGATCAGTCATAAAAAGTTTTGTACCTGAACTGAGAAGTCTTAAGTGTTTTTCGTGTTTCGAGATTCCTATGTTCTATGTTATATATATATGAACATTATATGTCCATTTCGCATATCCGTATCTGGCTATGGTACAGATCAGGCGAGCGGAATCTCAAAGGCTGTTCGTGAGTATGGGGGATACGGTAAAGTTGTCCATTCGAATGAAGCGATTGTCTCTCTTGTAGTGATGCTTATGTGTGGTTGAGCATTATCACGCAGAAGGAGGATAAGATTTAGCGCCTTTAGACTATTATCTCGTCGACTCCATGAAAGAGGGTTTAAGAGGTGAAACCTATGCCATTGACGAGGAAGTGAAACCAGCAGTGATGAAGTGGCTCAAAGAACACCCAACAGAATTTTACGAGGCAGGGATACATGCTCTCATCCAAAGGTAGAATATAGCTATTAAGAGAAACGGTGACAACGTTGAGAAGTAGGGATGTGATCCACTGAGAAAAAGCATCCTTTTGATGTATAATAATTGTTCCTGGGTTGGTAATAATTCCTGTACTAAAGAAAAAGGAATTACTTTTTCACTCACCCTCGTACATTACGATGTTTATTAAAATCTGGGAATTTTCTTAAAATTTCCGAATCTTCACATTAACTTGTGTTTGTTTGTTCGTTTGGTTTTGATGGAACATCAAACTTTGTATGTTATTAAATGCTAAATCCATTTTTATACAAATAAACTGTTCTATTTCAAACAATTCAGTTTAGCATTAGTACAATTTAATAGTCAAAAACATTTTTATATCAAGCTATTCAGTTTAGTCAAACAGTTCTAATCCAAACAATTCAGTTTAGCATAGGAATTCAGTTTAGTTAAACAGTTCGAAATCAAACAATTCAGTTTATTATAAGTATAGTTTTGTTTACACATAGTTAAAGGTCAAAACAGTTCCATTTCAAATAATTCAGTTGAGCATAAGTACAGTTTCAATGTCAAAAACAGTTCTATGTCAAACAATTCAGTCTAACAAAAGTACGTAGTTTAAATTCAAAACAGTTCTATTTCAAGCAAATCAGTTTAGCATAAAAACGCAGTTTAGTTCTATTTGACACTATCAGTTGCTACCACTCCGAGCCAGAGTAGACCTGGGAGTAATAGCAATTAAGGAGTACTCCGCATTCCCCAAAGCCCAAGGATTACTGGAACCTTATCATCAGATTGTTGAGTGTCATATCCAAGAAACCCGTTGATGTGGGGTCTTACCTCTCTGCAGAGGTGAAGTTGGTGTATTCTACAGCCCCAGCCGACTGGTTAACGTTAATTCTTAGCTCTTTTTTCATAGTTCAATATTGCTGTCTCTGATATTTATAGAGAAATTTATAGAGAAATTTTCTAAGGTTACTGAATTGACTTTATTGAATGGATCATGTTTGAGGATGCTTAGTTCAGTTTTTTTTTTCTCATGCATGCTTTTTTGCCCAGTCAGCTGGGGCTGTAGAATACACTGACTGCACCTCTGCAGTGGGGTAAAACCCCCATCCCTAACGAGTGTCCTGGATATGACACTAAACAATCTGATGGTGAGGTTCCAGTAGTGCTGGAAATTTGGGGGGATGTGGAGTACCCTTTTATTGCCATTGGTCCTAGGTCCACTCTGGCCCGGAGTGGTAGCACCTGATAGGGCCTTATCTATGGGTTAAATAGAACCAGCAGCATACTAATGCTAAACAGAATTGTTTGAAATAGAAATGTTTTTGACAATTGAACCGTACTTATATTTAAACTGCGTGCTTATGCTTAACTGAATTATTTGCAATAGAACTGTATTTACACTTAACTGAATTGTTACATATAACTGCTTGAATAGTTTGAAATACAAATGTTTTTGATCATTAAACTGTATACTTATGCTAAACTGAATTGTTTTAAAAAGAACAGATTATTTACATAAAAAATTGATTTGGCGTTAAATAACCTACAAAGGTTGATATGCCATAAAACCCAATAAACCAAACCAAACCAAACCTTTTTCTTGACAAGAATATTTTTTCTATCTAAATATCTACGTTCTCCGAAAACTTAGCTTGTACATATAAATTAATCTTTTTATTTTTGCTAAAACTTTTTTTGACATATCAAAGAAACATCATTGATTATGTGAAACAGTTAAATTTTTTGCGGTACAAAATAACATTTTTTTCAAATAAATCGTGACTCTCCGTAGCAAAACAACCAGACTTTATCGACAAAAATTTGTATTTTTTTTAAAATGTCTCGTGGAGCAAGAGGCTTTCTTCGATCGGCCAGTGGAGTCGTTAAGAAGAATTAAGATTTGTCGAAATGGTGTGCAAAAAATGTATACACGTTGGTTGGTTGGTTGGTTGGTTGGTTGGTTTTTGAAGCCTATCAACCTTCGTAGGCTATTTAATGCCAGATATTGTTTATATATATATATATATATATATATATATATATATATATATATATAATTATTTGGTCCAGTTAAACCGGAGTTGGGAGTAATTCCATCAGGACAAGAAAACTATTCAGGAGTGAACATTTAAATTTTCCTGGTAAAGAGCTCAATGTAACTGACATTACAGAGCAATAATTTCATTAAGAAAAAACAACAAACCGGTCACATTAGGATTATAAATTTATTTCCATCCTGTTATGGGTTTTTGAAAAATTCAAAAACACGAAAATAAATTAACAGGATTTCTTCAGATCTTATGGCTAAAATAAATCAGAATAGACACAGGACAGAAGGTGGCAGGGGATAGAAGAAGGGTGAAGAGTTACCTCCTCATTTTCCTCATTCGGTTTTTTTATTTTTATTGCCGGTTAAAATTATAGTAAATGAATTTTAAAAAAAATCTTTTTCAAAATTTTTTTTATTTTTCAACTTAAAACTTCAGATTTAATACTAAATTAGAAAAATAACTTTATTCAATAACTTTACGTAACGATACAGTAAAAATTATATTAAATCAATTTCAGGATTTAATTAAATTTAACTTTTTTAAAAAATCAAATTTATTTAGAACTTATTAATCAGTTACGCCTTTAATTATTAGTACGTATATATGATATTAGTATTTGTGAGGTCGTAGATCTATTTCTTCGGAAGCCATTTTGGTTTTTTCTAAGTATGTTGTCGATTTTGGGTTCTATGCGGTTTCGTAGTAGGGCATTGTAGATTTTGGCAGCTATGGATGTAAGTGTTATGCCTCGGTAGTTTTTGGCTAATCCGAGGTCTCCCTTTTTAGGGAAGGGGAGTATGCATCCCTTCGTCCATCTATCTATCGGATTTTGATTGTATACTGCGTTGCAGTGTCGGAGCAGTATGTCGTCGAATTGTCTGGTCTTCCATACTTCCGGGGGAATTTCGTCCACACAAATACTAACCATCCGCAGAATCCTTGAGGGTGTACGGGCAAAGAACCTACAAGCGACATTAATATTTGTCGACTTTACCAAGGCTTTCGACTCCATTCACAGAGGAAAGATGGAACAAATCCTACTAGCGTACGGCATACCTAAAGAAACCGTAGCGGCAATAACGATTCTCTATAGAAACACTAAAGTAAAAGTACGATCACCAGATGGAGACACAGAATACTTCGACATTGTAGCAGGAGTACTACAAGGGGACACGCTGGCTCCGTATCTCTTTATCATTTGTCTAGACTACGTACTTAGAACATCGATTGACAAAATCAAAGAGAATGGCTTCGAACTGACGAAGAAAAGAAGCAGAAGATATCCCGCAACAACAATTACCGACGCCGACTACGCCGATGACATAGCGATACTGGCAAATACACCTGACCAAGCCGAAACACTTCTGCATAGCCTGGAACGAGCAGCAGCAAGCATAGGCCTCCATGTTAATGCACACAAAACGGAATTTATGTGCTATAACCAAACAGGGGACATCTCCACTCTAGAAGGAACCCCTCTTAAACTAGTAGACAAATTCACGTACCTAGGAAGCAGCGTCGAATCAACCGAAAAGGACATCGAAACGAGGTTAACGAAAGCATGGACAGCTATCAATAGGCTATCGACTATATGGAAATCAGACCTAACCGATAAAATGAAACGCAGGTTCTTCCAGGCAGCGGTCACATCGATACTGCTATATGGATGCACTACATGGACGCTAACAAAACGGCTGGAGAAGAAACTAGATGGCAATTACACAAGAATGCTGCGTGCAATCCTCAACAAGTCCTGGCAGCAACACCCCACAAGACACCAACTGTACGGACACCTGCCCCCTATCACGAAATCTATTCAAGTTAGGCGAACCAGACATGCAGGACATTGCTGGAGAAGCAGAGATGAACTCATAAGAGATGTACTCTTATGGATCCCCACACACGGCCGCGCAAAAGCAGGACGACCAGCACGAACGTACATTCAGCAGCTATGTGAGGATACAGGTTGTTGTCCTGAAGACCTGCCTAGGGCGATGAACGATAGGGAGGAGTGGCGAGAGAGGGTCAGGGATATCCGTGCTGCCAGCACGATATGATGATGATGATATATGATATGTTTTTTCACATTTTCTATCTAACATTTTATTCTATTAATTCATTTACATTAATTCTCAATTTAATCCTATGTTTTTTTAAAAAGATTTTTCATGTTAATTATCTATAGTTTAAATTTAGCTCTATGTCTTCACCTAGCTATTAGTTCATATCTCTTATTTAATAATTTTTCAGGCTCTGGGTAAAGTAATATCTGTATCTTTTCTTCTAAACAGAGATTACAACTACTATCGAAACATTTTGGAGTATTTGAACTTTTTAATATGGACCATTGAATCTCAGGGGTTAAACCTTTATTTTTCAAACCCCGAAAATGCTTAGATAGAGCAATTTGATGTTTCAATTGTTCATGTGAGAAAGAATATATATATACATATATATATATATATATATATATGATTTGTAAACGAATACTTTGTAGGTAACATTTTAAACAACCCGTAGCCCACAGTAATGGTTTTACGTGTTGCAATCTAACACGAAAGATTTTACTTTTGTTTGCTCACAGTGAAAAGGTTTCAATTATTCCTAATACGAATAATTCTGTTTAGTATTAATCATTTATTTGCGCACAGGTAAATGGTTAAACGGTTCTATTTGACTCATAGATGGGACTCGAACAGTTATTATCACTCAGGGTCGGAGCAGATCTGAGTGTAATTGCAATAATGGGGTACTCTACATTCCCCAGAGATGCAGGACTGCAGCCTCATCACCAGATGCAGTTTACCATCCATAACAGGACACTTGTTGGTAAGGGGTCTTACTCCTCCGCTTATTCGCCTTAATCTAAAGCTCCAGGCAACTGAGATACACAATAAATTCTGATGTATCTTCTTAATACTTAAGCTATAAGGATAAGTAGAAATTAGGTCTGGTTTCTTTGTTCAATGGCATATGAATCTTTGTGGGTTATTTAATACCAAAGCAATCTTTTTAGAAAAGCAGTGATATTACTTAACCCATCGCTGGGGGGGGGGATATCTTCTCCAAGGGTAATAGTCCGAAAGTGAAAGAAAGAATGGAACGGGAGTTTGAACTTCCTTCATTTTAGCACTTTAGACACTCTGCCTTGAGAATTTTCCCTTGATTAAGTAAAGTTGTCTCCCTTTAGTCGAGGGCGACCAGAAGGCTCCCTTTTCAATAGCTACTACACTGAGGTGTACGGGAGGGTGCTACCCCTTTCTCTTGATTGCAACTTTTTACCCTTGATACATACCTTACATTGTTGAGTGTTAAGCAAGGATATATGAATGTTACATTGCCATGATATGGCAACGTGTGAAGCGTACATTAGAATGTTCATAACATATATACATAGAACATAGGAACCTCGAAACACGAAAAACACTTAAGACTTCTTAGTTCAGGTACGAAACCTTTTATTACCTTTGAGTTTAAAGGTTCTTTGACATAAGGAGAGAGATACACATTCTTTCTATTCTGGTTTTTCCATCTGCACCCCACCCAACAAGTACCATTTTTAAAGTCTTTGGTATGACTGGACCTGGGATTGAACTCAGTTCTCCTGGACCATTGGTGAATACTCTACCCACAAGGCCAATTAGCCGGTCTTTTGTAGCTATAGTTATTTACTAAGCTTTGATAAATTGTGGTATAAAGCCAGAAGAATGGGGTGCCGAGTGAGACTTCAAATCACTAACAATGGTCTGCTAGCCTAACGCGCAAACCATCACACCACACGAGGTGTCCCTCGCTAAGTAGGTATTTAAATTTAATGATAGCTAAATGCTTTATATTAATTTGATTACGTAATGTTATTTTTATTTGATTAAAATTTACTTGAGAATGCTTGTCATGAAATTTCTCTTTGTGATTGATTGGCAGTCATTGAAATAGTTTCGGAATGTTGACAATTTACAAAATTAAGTTTTTTTTCTCTTTTTCCTGTGTAAAGTCAAAAAGAAAAACATCTCAAGTGTTTGTAAATTTGACCTCGTTAACAAACCCATTCATTCTTTAAATTTGACAATTAAAAAGATTTAGGAATGAATGACAAAACAATTAAAGTTAATGTAGAAAAACAATTCAATTCAGTATTAGAAAATAATTTGGAGTGACATCACTAATATAAATACGAGCTGAATTACCCGCCTACGCAAGGGAAGAAATAAAAATTTGCTTTGGTTTGGTTTTATGGCATATCAACCATTGTAGTTTATTTAATGCCAAATCCTCTTTATACATTTATATTAAATATATATGATTTGGTTTGGTTGTGATTTATGGCATATCAACCATTGTAGGTTATTTAATGCCAAATCCTCTTTATACATATGTTATGTAAAATAAGTAAAGTTGTCTCCCTTTTGTCGAGGGTGACCAGAAGGCTCCCTTTTCAATAGCTACGACACCGAGGTGTAGGGGAGGGTGTTACTCCTTTCCCTAGATTGCTCTACTTTACCCTTGATACGTACCTTTTATTGTTGCGTGTTAAGCAAGGATGTATCAAGTACCAATTTTAAAGTCTTTGGTATGACACGACTTGGGATTGAACCCAGGTCTCCGGGACCATTGGCGAACACTCTACCCACTAGACCAATGAGCTGGTATAATACAAATATAATAGATATATATGATTTTTAATGCATTTTGTTGATAACAACCCTAAGATCATTCTTTTGCACACAGTTCCAATAGTTGCTATGTATCATTAACAATTCTATTAAACGCTACTTATTTTCACACAGTTAAATGAACAAACTGTTCTATTTCAAACAATTCAATTTAGCATAAGTCATTTGTTTGCACATAGTTTAAATATCAAACACTTGTATTTGACCCATTTTGACCCAGGCACTACCATTCCGGATCAGAGTGGACCTGGGAGTAATGGTAATGTAGGAGTACTTCACATTACCCCAAACACCAGGGTTGGAGCCTCACCGTTTGATTATTTAATGACACTTGTTGGTGGTGGGTTCTTACTCCTCAGTAGAGATACAGTCGGTGTATACTACAGCCCCAGTCGAGACGGCCCTCAAAATTTGGATTGAAGCTGGGATTGAACCCAGGTCTCCCGGACTATTAGCGAACACTACCCACTAGGCCAATGAGCCTAGCGAAAACTAAAAATCAGATTCTATTTTTTTTTTTTTTTTTTTTTTTTTGGCTAATACATGTAAACAAACAGAAAAAACATCCGCAACAAAGAAATTTTTGAAAAAAAAAAAAGCGCCAATATTTTAGAATTAACGGTGGGATCACTTTGTTATATAAATTCATCGTAAAATGATCCCCCACTTCCAAACCAGTAAGCATTACTGATAATGAGAGATAGCGGAAAGGGTCGTGTAACCATTTTATTTGTAAAAAACAAACAAACAAAAAAAATAGTGTATTAGATTAAAAAAATATGGGGGGATTTTTTTAAGTGATGAAAAACTTAAATAAAAAATCACCCTCTTTTCGGCAGAAAAAAAAAAGAAAATAAGACATACTGTGTGGTGGGGGGGCCAATTTTTTTCCAGCTAATTTGGTTACACATTCCTTTATCACTATCCTTTGGTCGTCAGTAATGCTTGCTGGTCCGGAAGTGGGTGATCATTTTACATTAAAATTATATAACAAAGTGATCCCCATCCTATCAAAATTGTAAAATATTAAAAGTGATCCCCATCCCATCTAAATTGTAAAATTTTTTTTTTAAATTTCTTCTTTGCGGATATTTTTTCAGGCTGGATTCAAAAAAAAAAAATCTGATTTTTAGTTTTCGCTAAAATCCAATTGGTTAAAGGGTAAAAATTTAGCCAAAATTAAACAGAATTTTGATTGATTTAGCCAATAAAATGAGTCTCGATTTGTTGACTTTTTTGCTTCAGCTAGCTTGCCTTGGTTTGGTTTCTTTGTTTAATGCCATATCAACCTCTGTGGGTAATTTAATAGGAATGAAATCTTGAAGAAGAACAGCAGTGGTAATATTTAACCCATACGAACAATATTATCAACTCTGTAACATTGCCATGAAATATACATATGTTCATTGAATGTTCGTAATGTTCATATACATAAATAGGAATCCGAAAAACACGAAATTGGTTCAGGTACGAAACTTTTTATTACCTTTTTGAGTTTAAGGTAATTAGACATGAGGAGAGAGAAACACAATTTCTACAACAAACGCGCGGCACATTTAATAGACCCCAACTGGTATCGCCTCGGCGAGACCAAAAATCGACTTGCCTCGTCTAAATCCCAAATTCAACTACTGCTTTTTTTTTCCAATCCCCCAAATCCCCAGCGCTTCCGGGCACAACGTCATTCACGTCTCCGGTCCCGTTTCTTACCTGTGGTTATTATTGTGACATATCTGATTGTCACATCCGCCCCGCGCACGCGTGAACACCTGCTCTCAACTAACCCATGCGCTAACTAAGCGAAAGGTTCTCAGCCTAACTAAACCGAAAGGCAAGATATATAAAACGAAAAATGATAGTATAAAAAAATCCCTCCGCAATTATATTACAATTCTTCCGACACGCATCTAACCAACTAAAATGGCCACGTGCCGTATATTACAGCTGTGTCTTGATGAACAACGAGGAACACGTATATATAAAAATATAAGAGTATATTTTTTAAAATTTTTGACAATGATACTTGTGTGGAGCAGAAGAGCAATTACAGAGAGTTCACACATTCGAAGGGGTCTCAGGAGTTGGAAGAGCCAGTGAACAACTGACTTTAGCCAAAATTCGGGAACTTATATAGTCTACGACTCCCACGTGACCTGCAGCAATTCCTCTTTTTCATTGTTTAGGGATTACGCCTACGTTTTACTTCTTTGTTTTCCATTGGTTACAGTTCACGTCCATGTTTTGCTTGTTCCCCATTGGCTACTTGTCCAAGCCCAATTCTATGGGCGGACGTATCCGCCACCATTTGCCGAGTTCAACCACGTCCATAGGTCAAGGTGATATTCCGATAATCACCTTGTTGATATTATCGGCCGGATGAAGCTGTCAACAACATCCACTGTGTTCAACACCTGCAGGACATGGTGACATTCCGGTAATCACTCCGATCTTATCAATGTATCGGTCAACAACATCCGCTGTGTTCAACACCTGCAGGTCAGGTTAATATATTACACACGCACTTTGTAAACAACAATTTTGAAAATCTTCATTCTCAACTGCTTGTAAATGTATGAAAAACAGAACTTCTAAAATCTACGAAACCCTATGACATTGGTGCGCTTTCTTTGTTTAATGGTATATCAATCTTCGTGAATTATTTAATGCAAATGCAATCCTCGCAAACCAAAAGCAGCTGGAGAGATACGGGAGTTCATATCTTTTCCAAGGATAAGAGTCTGAAAGTTAACGTCATTGACCGACTGTAGTTCGAACGCACTTACTACTATCTCGCAGTCCAGCACGTCAGACACTACGCCACTGGAACTCCCAAATACACAAATGCGTACTCGCGCTCGTATGCACACACACACACGCATATATATATATATATATATATATACAACTCTTATGGAGTACTGGTATACTACATCTTACGTCGGTATTTCGTTCCAGGAGAAACGACTTAATTCGAAAAACGACTCTTCGAATTTACTGGTTTCCGAATTTACTTATCACAAGGCTAAACCACAAATAACCATTCCCAGTTCTGTATTTTATTCCTAAATGCATTTTAAATGGCCAATAGGTATCTATTTTAAAATTAAAAACAAAAAAATAATTTTTAATAAAATGCAGAAAAAAGTAATCTAAATTTACGAATTGATGTACATACATACTTGTAAATGTAATTTCCTAAGCTTTTTGCTTAGATGTGGTACAAGGCCGAATAAATGTGGTGCCGAATGGGACACGAACTTTCTCTTGCAGGTTTTCTAGTCAAGCTTGCTAACCATTACATTACCCGAGGCACCACATACTTGTAAATGCAGATGTTTACAATTTGGCGATCTTTACAGTACATCGTGACCTCTTTATTTGGTGATAGTAGAAAATAAACTAATCTATGCTAAATTTACCAATATTTACATTTGTTACGGCGGAAGGTGAGGGAATAGTCATAGAGGATTTACACTCCTATATTTTCAAATGGACGTAATACCACTTGTTCTCGAACTAAGGATGGTTGGTAAACTAATCAGTCTCAGGAACCTATTGGCCTGAAAAACCACGTGTTTAGTGCTCACAACTACGTCCGCAAGTTCAATTTTGTCCTGCGTTTATCTATAAATACTCCTGTTTTCCAACACTCATTCTCTTTTCACATTTTCACTTACAGGGTCAACACACTTTCTAGCGTGACCTCCACAGAGAACACTCTCACTCTCTCCATTTCGACTAACAGAGTCAACACGCTCTTCCTCTTTTTTTACATTTGACTTCCAGCAGTCAACCGCCACGAAAATGTATACTCTATGCAACTATTCTCTTCCTTGTTATACTTTTTCGGTGAGACTTTTTCCAGCCTCAAACACAGAAATTTCGTCAAACCACAGAAAGAAACAAACAGTAGAAATACTTAGTCAACACCCATAGGACACTTGTTATTTAGTCTTTATTTTGTAGTATTAGTGTTAGTCACACACACACACACACACACACACAGAGGAAAATTTATGGAACATTATTAGAACACTACTGATGTTTTGGAAATACTTCATTGAATGTAGTGTTGATGTATAAATTTGAAATTGTTTGTACTGCTTTGTTTTATATGTTGTTTTTGTGCGCATCGTTTCACATATCTTTACTTCGTTTGCCTTTTCCAAAATATCCACCAAACTTAAATGGTGGGGGAAATGATAAATAAACACCAGCAACATACCACTACAAATTGGAGAGTAACATATCCACTAAATTACATGCACCCCCTACACACATTTCGAACTGGAATTCTGACGATAAAAATACGGTATCCCTAACACGTGTCGCGCATAAGTATAAAAAATAAAGTGTCCGGGTTTTTGCTCGTTTCTCTATTTAAAAGGGTTCACCAAGACGTTATAAGGTTTAGCGAGAGAACCTTCAATACACAAATATGCGTTAGAGTTAACGAAAGTATTTAGACAAAACACGAGGTTCAAAATATAATGCTGTTTATTAGATACAGAAAGAAAACAAGAACAACAAAAGAAACTGCTTGTAATGTAAGCGCATATGTACATGTGAATGATACAAAAACAGAGTTGTCTGTCCTTGGACAACGTAGCGAATATAGATGTAAGCTTGTACCAAGTTTTTCTCTTTCTTTCGTTGGTATGGCTATGGGTTATATCGGCCACTTTAAGCAGGGTTTTTCTTCCAGTGGAATAATTGTTTCCTTGTTGCACACGGTATAAACCGGACGAACTTCGTTTCACAGTTGCATCGGAATACTACTAGCGAAAATGTAGGTGATTTTCAACCCGTCCGAATATGCCCGTCTTGCTTCTCAGTCAACTGCCTCTTTTCTCTTTTTTCAACATGACGGCCCACCCGCAGGAAGTGACCTTATGGACCTTCTCTTTCTCCCTCCCACCAAGAGAGACCGGGAGACTGAAGTATCGCTATGGACATGGGTGAAATGACCCGACTTAGTGCTAAGGGTTTAGCAGCAATTCCCCTTCTCGCACTGACCACCGCAATCTTAACACAGCTGCCCCCGGCTGGCGCCGTTACACTCCCGCAGTTAATATGATTGAACGTATCTTTTCTCTGAAAGATACTTTCAACCATAAGAAAGTCCCTCTGAGTCCGTTTCTCTGGCTTGGTTCTCTATTCTTGACGGGGATCTTTTTACATTCGTGACAATACATCTGCTGTGATGTTGTGTCTTCCCGTGATATGTTCTATCTACAAATTAATTTCTTGGGCTAACTGGCACCAAGATTAAAATCTTCGACTAGTGTTTTTCATTTTATGAGGAAATACCAAGAGGTTATTATCTGTAAACACGATGGTTGGGCTTGCTGAAGCTGCCGCAATTATTTTAAAGTGTTTCAGACTATCGATCAGTGCAAGGGCTTCCTTTTCAATCAATTCTTTTGATGGACATCAAACTTCTTCGAGTGATAACCGACTGGATGCAGTTTTCCGTCCTCGTTCTCTTGCAGTAACACTGCATCAGTGGCTAGAGATAATAGTTTGTTAAAGTGTAGGACTTTCAACACCGGTTTTGGGCTTAGCGTCTCTTTAATTTTCTGAAATGACATTTCACATTCTGCTGTCCACCGGAATTTATTTTTTCTTTTTTAGCAGCTCTGTTAAATGAGTAGCTAGGTCAGACAACGTTGGACAGAATCTTCTATAATACTCTGCAACTTCCAGAAATATTCTGATATCCTGTACATTTCTCGGTGCCGTGTAGTCCACTATCTTGTCCACTTTCGCTTCGAGAGGCAATACTTAACCATAAGCTAGGATATGCTCCAGATACTTAACGGCAGTTTGGCCGAACTCACTTTTTGCGAGTTTGACGGTTAAATTAGCCCGTTATTGCTGGCTGAATACCTTTCGTATAGTGGCTACCTACTCCTCCCATGCGTCATTATAGATCACTATGTCCTCTGCATATGTATCCACACCTTTTATCCCTGGGTAGAGTGTTCGCGAATGATACGGGAAACCTGGGTTCAGTCCCCAGTCGCGTCGTACCAAATACTTTAAAAATGGTACTTGATACCTCTTTGCATAACACTCAGCAATATAAGGTACTTATCAAGGGTAAAGTGGAGCAATCCAGGGAAAGAAGTAGCACCCTTCCTTACACCTCGGTGTAGTAGCTATTGAAAAGAGAGCCTTCTCATTGCCATCGACTACAGTCTCCAACTTTACTTTACTTATCCCTCCTAAGCACTGGTTCATTATACTAACGAAGGATGTTTGAGCATTTTCCAACCCAAAGGGTATGATGCAGTCCTGAAAACTGCCCTGGGATATTACGAACGCCGATACGGATTTGGCAGATTTTGATGGGCGAACAGCTTAATATCCCTTGAGAAGATCGCATTTAATTATGTATCAGGCGTTTCCAATACTGTCAATGCAAGCATCCATCATAGGAATTGGATAAGCGTCTGTTGTTGGTACTCGATTTTTTTTCCGATGATCTGTACAGACGCGAACTGCGCCATCTGGTTTGTCGACTAGGGCACAAGGAGAGGCCCACGCACTACAACTAAGCTCTATTATCCCGTTTTCCAGCATGTTGTCGATTTCTGCTTTCATTAACTGAGCTTTGTTTCGAGTTCGTCCGATAGGGATGTTCCTTGATATGCTTCGCATCACGCACATCCATCTCATGTCGTACCATATTGGTTCTTCGAGGCACATCTGAGATCAATTCCTTGAATTCCTCGATAAGTCCTGATAACTCCTTCTGTTCTCCAACTTTTAGGGGATTTAGCTTTTCCTCCAGGATGGACAAAATCTCGGCGTTTTGTAACTTAGGAGATCTATTCTGGAGAACATCCAAGTAATCTTGATCTGTCTTTGTCCCTTTCTCCTTCGGTGTACACATTGCGATCGTCGCTGCACCTTTATCTCGACGTAGATAGGGCTTTAGCATATTTATGTAACAGATATGTGTCTTCTTTCGCCTATCTAGTGATCCGATCACATAATTCACTTCATTGGTCTTCCCCATTATCTTGTACGGCTCCAGAAATTATGACTTGAGCACATGGGTGCTCATCGGTACGAGAACCAATACTTCGTCCCATATTTCAAATTTCCGGTTGACCGTGTTCTGATCATATCGAGCCTTCATTCTGACCTGGGTATTTTCCAGATGTTCCCTTGCCAGGGCATTTGCTTTGGAGATTCAACTTCGGAATTTTTGAACGTATTCCGACAAACTTGTCTGGTCCGTGGTATCACCTAACCACTTTTTCTTTATCATCATCAAAGATCCTCTGACTGAGTGTCCCTAGATCAGCTCGAACGGGTAATATCCGAGCGACTCTTACATTGCCTGTCTTGCTGCAAACATCACAAATGGTAGTCCTTCATCCCATTCCTTTAGGTGTTCCGAAGAGTACGCCCTCATCATACTCTTCAGGGCAGAATTGAATATTTCCAGGGCTCCCTGAAACTGCAGGTTATAGGCACTTTCTCAAATAGCTTTTATTCCCAACTGGCTGATGGCTTGCTGAAAGATTCTCGACCTGAAGTTGAACCCCCGATCTGATTGAATTTCTCTAGGTAATCCAAATGTCGTGCAGAAATTCGTCAAGGCCCCGATAATTTTCTTTGCAGAAATGCACCTCAAGTGTATGACCTCAGGAAACCTATGTTGTATACTCATATGCAGATGCATGCAGAATCATAACGACGACACAATAATAACGAGCGACACAGTTCTTAGAAAAATTCACCTCTCACTTTAATTTAAAGAGTTGTGTGTGAGAGGGAGTTGGAGACCGAACAGAACTGCAACATACTGACCTACACTCTCATGGCCATCAGCGTTTCTTTCCCCTTCTCCAGGGTTGCTCAACCGGATCTCCGGGGGCCCAGCTCTCTGCTGGGTACTGGCTTTCTCTACCACATCTTGTCTCCTAACTCTCTGTTCTCCAAACTCACTGAATTTCCTGCACACTCAGTTATATAACAGTTCACGCCCACTCAATATCTCCCCATAACTGGCCATCGGAATATGCACTTCCGCCGTCTTTGGAATGGCATGTTTGATCTTCATCGAGCGGAAATAAGTGTCATGCAATTCACAGGTCACTCTCTTACGGTGCATCAGTTTGTGACTGTACCGTGGGCTTTTAACCCTGTCCCATATTGTCAGCCAAGCTCACCCACGCCAATGGAATATGCACTTCAGCCGTCTTTGGAATGGCATGTTTGGCGGGGTTGGAGGTCAATATACAACACCTATGGCATATGTGACACCAATTGCAAAACTTTACCACATCTCTTTTCATTCCAGTCCAGTATCTCGTTATTTTGTGATAGGATTTGTTTATCCCCCAATGACATGCCAGTGGTATTTAGAGGGCAGTTTTTCGGATAGGGGTTCTATGGCTGCGATGTAACACGATTTGGTCTCTATCCACCCAATCTTCTGAGCAAGGGTTATCCTTTGGTTTCCATCGTCTCATTAACACTACCTTATAAGTATAATGTTCAGGTATGTTATTCCTTCGTTTGGAATTGCTGGAGGCTAAGGCAAAGTACTTTTCTAAATATGGGTCTGATTTCTGTTTTTCTATCAGTTCTTCTCTGGTTGTCTGAAGATGTATCATGCCGTCTTCAGATTTAGAGTTCATCCTGAAATAATTTTTCCTCGATTTGCCTCATTAATTCCCTTCTTTTGTTATATAATTAAGGAATGATTTTTTTTTTATTTTCATCATTTTTCATTAATTATATTATATCATTCAGTTTGGTTGGGCTTTGAACTATTCGGGTTAAGAGTTCAGGTGTGTAGTCAATTGGTGCAGTTTACTCTCGCGCGCAAAGGATATGACAATCACCATGGTCATAATAAACCCCAGACAGGAAATGTGGCTGGAGTGTGGATGACGTCATGCCCAGAAGAGATGGGGTGAGAATTTGGAAGATTTGAAAAAGATTCAGTTGAGTTCCGACCATGGTGTTTAGAAGTTTTTCAGGTCCCGACCAGCGAAGATGAATTGAGATCAAAAACACCACGAGATTTGCCGAACATTGAGTGTTGTTATCTTCTAAGGGTAAATAAGGTCAGTATACTAAGTTAGATAAGTGAGTGCGCGATCGCTCAGTGGATAAAGACATCTCATTTTTAAACTTGCAGTACTTCTTCCGAATCTTATTCGATAATATACCGATATTTTCAGAGAACGGTCATTATAATAATGTTGTTGATAAAAATGCAATCTTTCTTATAAACGTTGCTGTCATGATACTCGTGACATTTACTGTATGGAATTTGTAATTATACAATTGTTTAAGTTAGTCAAGTTAAATCTAGGAAAATTACATTATCGCTCATAAATAAGAATACCTTTAACAATTTGAAAAAAAAGATTTCCTTCCAAACTGGTAGAACATTGCTCAATCGGAACCGATATTTTTAGGCTTTATTTATGGCAAAGCATCCTTGAAAACCCATTTTTTATGATCTTGAAAAGATAACACAGACAATAAAGTTTTTAAAAAGGAATTTTATACAAAAAAACAAAAAACAAAACAAGAAAGAAACGGATAGAAAAGATAAAGTGTTGCAAAATTTAGCGCAATTTGTTGGAACTTATCTGAGAGAGTGTCCAGGAAAGAAAATTCTCTGAATTTAAGTTTTTTTTTTTCTTTTTTGTTTTGTCGAAATGTTTGAGAGTTCATTAAATTTTGAGTCTTCTTGAAAGTTCGTTTCAGTAGAATTCTCGGTTGAATTTTCTTTTAGTTGTCTAACTTGGTAAAATTTCTGTAGACGAATTTCGTTTAATTTTACTTTTATTTCTTTGGAAACTTCAGCCTGTTTAAAATATGTACCGGCTATTCAAGAAGCGAGTGACGGAACCCATCAGCTGGCTAATTTTTCCTGCCTTCAGTCCGTTCTCCGAATTCGTACTGATGGTCTAAAATAGTAGTTCTCGATAAAAAGAGGGTAGAGTATTCGCCAATGGTCCAGAAGATCTGGATTCAATCCCAAGTCGCTTCATACCAAAGACGTTATGGTACTTGATAGCTCCTTGCTTAACACTCAGCAATATAAGGTACGTATCAAGGGTAAAGAGGAGTAATCCATGGAATGGAGTAGCGCCCTCCCCTACACCTCAGTGTAGTAGCAATTGAAAAGGGAGCCTTCTGGTCACCCTCGACAACGGTCGACAACTTATACTTTCCACTCTGGCCAAATCAAGGGCTGCACGTGGTCGGCTTGATTTTTTTTCTTAGAAATAAATTTTGATATGTTAAGCTAGCGAAAGATTTAGACAAAACACGAGGTTCAAAATATAATGCTGCTTATTAGATACAGAAAGAAAAACAACAACCACAATAACAACAAAAGAAACTCTTTGTAATGTGTGCGCATATGCACGTGTGAATGATACAAAAAACAGAGTTGTCTGCCCTTGGACAACGTAGCGAATATAAATGTAAGCTTGTACTTAAATTTGTTTTTCTCTTTCTTTCGCTGGTATGGCTATGGATAATATCGGCAGGGTTTTTCTTCCGGCGGAATAATTGTTTCCTTGTTGCAAACGGTTTTTCAGAAGTTTTTTTTCCTCTGACAGGTATAAAGCGGACGAACTTCGTTTCACAATTGCATCGGAATACTACTGGCAAAAATGTAGTTGATTTTCAACCCGTCCGAATATGTCCGTTTTGCTTCTCAGACGACTGTCTCTTTTCTCTTTTTTTAACCCGTCTGCACGTGAAGGCCTGCCCTCAGGAAGTGACCTTATACACCTTTTCTTTCTCCCTCCCACCTCGAGAGAAAGGGAGACTGGAGTATGACTATGGACATAGGGGAAATGACCCGACTTAGTGTTAAGGGTATAGCAGCAATTCCCCCTTCTCGCATTGACCGCCGCAATCCCACCACTCTCGTGCCTGGGTGGCGCCGTCACACATTTAATTTGTTTATTCACATCGCAGACGTAGTTGGCTGCAGATCGTCCTTATTTTATATAAGTTTATTCTTATTTATTGTACCCTAACATGATTTTATGAGCTTTTAGCGCCTTTCTAGTGATTTTGCGACTGTAATATTTTTGGTAGACAGACGTATAGTCAAATATAATGATTAAACCTGATTATTCTTTTTCCACATATTTTTGGACAAACGACGTATAATCGAGTACTACTTAATTCGAAACGACGTAACCCGAGGTATACCCGTATCAGTTTTGAAATAGGAAACCTGACTTAAATGTATAAAAGTTCAAAATCGACTGAAATAATATTTTACGGGCTTATCGACCGATATTTTTTCACCCCCCCCCAAAAAAAAAACAAAAGACTAAAACAAAAACAAAAAAAAATAAAATAAAATAAAATAACGGTAATGCTTGAACAAGATTTTTTTTTTTTTTTGTTTTATGTGGCACATCAACTGTTGTATACCGTGATGAGGGAAAAAAGAAGAATAACACTTCTTTATAAGAATATATATATATATATATATATATATATATATATATATATATATATATATATATATTCGTCTTTTTATTCTTTCGTAAGGGGTTGAAGCTTCTGTGGTGTGTGAGACAGATGTAGGGAGGCAAGACCGATTGCCATATTGACTCATAACTTCTCTTGACTGTGTTATCTTGAAGACCCACTTATTCTGCTTCTCAGCCAGGGTGGCTCAACCCGGGGGCCTGGTATGGGCCACAGGCTCCAACGGACGCGCTCTCAGTGACTGCAAACTGGCTCCTCTTTCAACTAGAGACCGCCCAACTGAAGGCAACAGCCCTCAACGGGGCACTCTCATTGTCTGCAAACCGGCTCTCACTCTGGCCTTCACTCTCTCCAACTGACTCAAGATCCCCTAAACTTGCATTAAATTACCCTAGACGGTTTGACATGCCGCTAAAATCAATCAACCGATCAGCTAATCAATCATTCAAATAGTCTGCTTGTTGCATGATATCTGGCAACTAATATACTGGATCATGAGTCCTGTTATAAAGAGATTTATGAAAGTAAACCTGTAGATTCACCGTACATCTTTATTCACATTGCCAACATCTAATTCACCCCTTGGAATTTGCATGGACCACTTTGAGAAACCATGTGTTAGGAGAACGATATCTGTCAACGATTCTATATGATTCAGTTTTGTCAGAAAGGAATTTATGAAAGTGAACTTATAAAATCAACCTTTCACTTTCCGTACACTTTTATTTACACTGCCAAAATTTAATTCACCCCTTGGAGTGTGCATGGACCACTTTGAGAAACCTTCTGTTAGGTGAACGATATCTGTTAACGTGTCTATATGATTCTGTTTTGTCAAAAAGGTTTTTATGAAAGTGAACTTATAAAATCAACCTTTCTCTTTCCGTACACTTTTATTTACACTGCCAAAATTTAATTCATCCGCAAAGGTCTATAAAAAACACTTAAAAAAGATCTAGTGTTGATAAATCTGTCAGTTTGACTGCTTTCGTCTTGTCAGGCAATAACAAGGAAACATTCTAATCAATTTGATCTAGTAATTCTTGTGTGGTCACAAGTCAGGTGATCCATGTACCATATCAAACATAAATGCAGATTTAAGCAAACAAACAAAACAAAATTGTTTGCACCAATCTTTTAACAACTTGCAATACAAAAAACTTGAATCGGAAATGCCTTAAGCAACAAGCAAAAAAAAAAAAAAACACCAAAAAACAACCCCCCCCCAATCAAAGCAATCGTTTAGTTTGTATCTTTATTGACTCTTCTCATAGCGTAACGGTTATTACCACTGGAATCGTCCACCCCCAATTAAATATTCTTTGTAGGTCAGTTATTTTGTTTTTCTAGGTTGACTTGGTTCATTTTCTTTGTTTTAATGGCATATCAACCGTCGTTGGCTATTTTATGCCAAAGCCATCCTTCTAGAAGAACAGCAGTGGTATTATTTAACCCATAGCAGAGGTGATATGGAAGTCCATATTCGCCTTAAAAACATTAGTCTGAAAGTGAACTGAATAATACGATAGGAGTTCGAACTTCCAACGATGTTGCTAGATAGAACGTTAGCCATTATGTTACCGGGGCTCTCCCCTGCTTTTTTAATGGCGGGGGATGGGGATCTATTTAGAGGGCAACACACTCTAACAAACACATTATCAATACATTAAATTCAAGCAACAAGAAAGACAACTAACTTGTGCTGAGAGAGTTTTTATTATTGCTTCGAAATAAATAGAAGTGAGAATAGCTCTTCGGCCAATAAACACACACACACACACACACACACACACACACACACAAATATATATATATATATATATATATATATATATTGACATCCACTGAGAGACTGGTCCGTTGTATCACAACTCTCCAGTGTGGCTAGATACGCCACACGCTCCAAACAAGGATCGAAACCTGCCTAACTTTTACATCAGGCTGATGACATGCCCTAAACCAAGCCTGCGTCTCAAGTCAGCTCGGGAATTAACGCATATATTGGGTTTCATTTTGCAATCTGAGAGCAATGTGCTCGATTAGTCAGAAGAGCTTTGCATTATATATATATATATATGTATATATAGTTATAAAAAGTGTTCAAAACTTTTCGAACCAGGCATTGTTCAAAACTTTAAATTTTCCATGACATTTTCATAGTACTCCTCCAGTATCCCAAAATGGGAGAAAGAGTTTTTCCATCTCTCTCTCTCTCTCTCTCTCTCTCTCTCTCTCCACACACACACACACACATATATATATATATATATGCCCGCTCATAGGACTAGTGTATACAGTGTTCGCCAGGAGACGAAATTTAACAGGTTTGAATTCAGAGTTTTCCTTCTCCTAGACTAGTTGCCTTACCAAGACTGAAGAACCTAGTCTGCTCTACTATTTACCCATAGCTGGAGGGAGAATAATTGGATTCATACCTTTTCCAGGTATATTAGTGCTATGTGAAATGCAATCAGTTTCGTACAGGATTGAACTCGTGTCGCCGTGTCCATTTCCTACAACGACAACCATTACACCACGAGTAAGGATAAAGTCATACAGACGTTCTCTTATTCGTGAACTTCTACAGATGGACGCGTCAGTGTTGGCCAACCAGCAAGAACTTACATGCACCAGTTTTGTGCGGACAGTGGATACAGTCTAGAGGACCTGCCAGGACTCACGGACGATAGGATCTACTGAACAGCTACAGCAGCAATTGAAATACACCCTACTAAATCCTGATTGTCACAGCTGGTTAATTTTAAAAATGCAATCTGGACATCAGGACACTTTAGAAGAACGATATGCAAGAAAATTATGTTTTAAACTTGGAAGAACTGCCACAGAAACGTATGGAATGCTTTAGACTGCTTTGCGACCATCTTGCATGAATCAAGCATCAGTTTTTGTGTGGCATAAGAGATTCAAGGAAGGCAGGGAGTTAATGATGTATGATGAGAAGTGTGGGAGGAGTAAAAAGTCAATAGACCATAGTTGATTCGCCAAAGGGTTAGGGTTAGGGTAACTATGTTGAGGTTTTAAGGGAGTTCAGCAAGAGATTGTGTCGGAAGAGGCCAGCACTCTTCAAATCGGGTCAGTGGCATTTCCACCAGGACAATGCACCAGTCCACAACTCCATCCTTGTCATAGACTATTTGATCAAGATGGGCACCAAGACAGTTCCTCACCCTTCTTATAGTCCAGACCTGCTCCCTGTGACTTTTAGTTATTCCCTAAGCTCAGAGGCTGTCGTTATGAGACAATTGAGGAGATGAAAGAGGCTGTGACGAAGGTCATTGACACGCTGACACAAGAGGACTTCCATGGGACCTTCCAGAAGTTGTTGGAACGGTAGAACAAGTGCATTGCAGCCGGAGGAGATTACTTGGTAGGGGACTAGAGTTTCATGTGTGTACTATTAATAAAGGTGCCCATACGAAAAAAGTCTGGAAACTTATTGTATGCATCTCGTATATATGTTATTATCTGTATGAACTTATGCTCCTCTCCCGGGGTTGTTGAGCACTAAGGCGAAGAAATTAGCAGTTGCCCCCCTCCCGCGTAATGATAAACTATTCTCGCGAATAGAGCACTCTGGTATCCGATAGCGCAAAATGGAAACAAACGAAGGCTAATACAAAATGTGTTATAATCCCCAAGCTGATGCTGTTTGCCGAAATGGCTGAGCGGTAAGCTACCAAGTTTAGCGTAAAGTTAGGCGGGTTTCGATCCCAGTTTAAAGCGTCCTCCTGCGTATCTAGCCACACTGAAGAGTTGTGATATAACGAAACAGTCTGTGTATGGACGACAATATATACGCTCTTCTCCCTGGGGTTAAGCACTCTGGCGAAGGAATTAACGGCTACCACCCGCGTAATGCAAAGCTCTTCTCATGAATTGATCACTCCGGTATCCGATAGCGCAAAATTTAAACAAACGAAAGCTAATACAAAATGCACTATGATATGCATTATAATCCCCGAGTTGACGTCAGTTGCCGATGTGTCTGAGCGGTTAGTTACCAAGTCTTGCGTAAAGTTAGGCGGGGTTCGATCTCAGCTTGAAGCGTCTAGCCACACTGAAAACTTGTGATACAACGAAATCGTCTGTCTGTGGATGATATATATATATATATATATATATATATATTGTCCACAGACAGATTTTTTTCGTTGTATCACTACACTTCAGTTCGGCTAGACACGCGAGATGCTTCAAACTGAGATCGAAACCCGGCTAACTTTATACTAGTCGGATATCTTGCCCAGAGCTATCGCCATTCTCAGCGAAAAGTGAAGGAATTTTTGCGTATATATTTTTACATATACGCAATATGCTACCGGTGTGCTCAATTTATGAGAAGAGCTTTGCATTTACGCGTATGTGACAGCCGGGTGCTCAATCCACTGCGGAGAGCTGGCCTAAGGGTTAGAGTGTTCGCCAATGGCCCGGGAGACCTGGGTTCAATCCCAGGTCGCGTCATACCAAAGACTCAAAAAATGGTACTTGATGCCTCCTTGCTTAACACTCAGCATTATAAGGTACGGATCAAGGGTAAAGTAGAGCAATCCAGGGAAGGAGTAGCGCCCTCCCCTACACCTTGGTGTAGTAGCTATCGAAAAGGGAGCCTTCGGGTTACCCTCGACTATGGTCGCCAACTTTACTTACTTATAGTAACCCTAAATCACGACCACTACTTTGATATGGCATAAAGGGGAATTACTCGAAATGTAAAACTTACAACCTTACAGAGAATGCTACACATCCACATCCATATCTCGAAATCGTTTGACAACCTTTGATCTTAAATTATAGTGGAAAGTGAAGCGTATGCTTTAGCTAATATAGCAACCACTCAGCTTTCACTTCAGAAAAGTGATTTATGACTGCTTCTCTGAAGCGGAGGGTGTGGCGGACTGTAAAGGGGAGTTGAGGAGATGTGACGCTGACAGGCATTGGTTCCTGCAATAAACTAGGTTAATTAAAGTCAATGGGACTGTTTAAATGACTCACACACGAATAGACATAATTCAATATGTACAAATGAGTGTCAGAAAAACAGCGAAATGTTATTTCGATTCAGTTTATGCAAATAAAAGCCGGCTATTGTAGTTAAATGAACAATGTCAATGAGTTGTATCGCTGTCAATTCGTAATATTTGTAATATTTATCAAGCTTAGCTGACACGATACAGATCTTAGTAAAAGAAAATTAAGCAGCAGTAAAATTTCAGTCTAATCATAGCGCGAGAAAGCCTTGAAAAATCAGCTTCTACGACACACACCCACACACCCACACATACATATATATACTAGGTGCATACGATAAGTTTCCTGACTTTTTTCGTATGGGCATTTAAATTGTTTTTGACTCTTGAACATTCAGTATGTTATTGCTATATATATTATGAGATGACTGGCCAATTTTTTATGATTTCAGCTTCAAATGAACAGCTACAGCAGCAATTGGAATACACCCTACTAAAGCCTGATTGTCACAGCTGGTGAATTTCAAAAACGTAATCTGACACTTTAGAAGAACGATATGCAATAAAATTCTGTTTTAAATTTGGAAAAAATGCCACAGAAACGTATGGAATGCTTCAGACTGCATTTCGACCATCTTGCATAAATCGAGCCTCAGTTTTTGAGTGGCATAAGAGATTCAAGGAAAGCAGGAAGTCTGTGAGGAATGATGAGAGGTGTGGGAGGAGTAAGGAAGTCAATAGACCAGAGTTAATTGGCCAAATGGTTAGAGTTACTATGCTGAGGTTTTAAGGGAGTTCAGGAAGAGATTTCGTCGGAAGAGGCCAGCACACTTCAAATTGGGTCAGTGACACTTCCACCAGGACAATGCACTAGTCCACAACTCCATTCTTGTCACAGACTATTTGACCAAGATGGGTACCAAGACAGTTCCTCACCCTTCCTATCGTCCAGACCTTGGTCCCTGTAACTTTTGCTTAATCCCTAAGCTCAGAGGCTGCCGTTATGAGAAATTGAGGAGATGAAAGAGGCTGTGACGAAGGTCATTGACACGCTCACACAAGAGGACTTCCATGGGACCTTCCAGAAGTTGTTGGTACGGTACAACAAGTGCATTGCACTTGGAGGAGATTACTTCGAAAGGGACTAGAGTTTTATGAGTGTACTATCAATAAAATTGCCCATACGAAAAAAGTCTGGAAACTTATCGTATGCACCTCGTATAAATATATATATATATATATATATATATATATATATATATATATAAGTATCTAATGCGTCAGGCGAAATCCACCAAGGTTTCACTCTTCCGAATCATCAGGGCTCAGCTTCAGCTAGATAATCGGAAGTATTGGTCGATTTCGTCTGACCCATTAGAAACTTATATCAATATTTGCTCTACCTTGTATCGAGCACTTTCTTTGTTTACTTTGTCCTCTGTCAGAGTTTTTTCGTTTGGCTAGACATTCTGTCTGTGGATGATATATATATATATATATATGATGGATTTTTTCCCCAAATATAATTGTACAATGTCAACTATTCCAATCGAATATTAATAATATATTAACTATTACTCTCTAATAATAATTATATGATATCGACTACTCCTTTCTAATATTAATCATATGATATCAATTACTCCTTTCTAATATTAATTATATGATATCAACTATTCCTATCTAATACTAATATATCAACTATTACTGTCTAACATTAATTATATAATATCACCAATTCCTGTCAAATATTAATTATATGATATCACCAATTCCTATCAAATATTTATTATATATTAACTATTCTAATCTAATACTAATTCGCAAACAGTTCTATTTGACCCATAGATAAAACCCTAACAGGTACTACAACTCGTCAGAGTGGACCTGGGAGTAATGTAAATGAAGGGGTCCTCCACACTCCTCGCAAAGCTCCAGAACTGGACCTGAGCTTAGATTGGCACAAGGATATTGGTGTGAAGCAACCACAGCAGTTGTAAAACGCTTTTATTGCACAAATGTACTCTGTCTCCGTTTTTTTAATGGCATATCAGGCTTCGAAGCTTATGAATTGCCAAAGTCATTCTTCAAGAAGAACTTTAGTGGTACAAATTAACTCATAGATTGGGAATAAGAGGATCTATACCTTTCCTGAGGGTATTAGTTCGAAAGTGAATGTAACAGTGCGACTGGGGTTCGATGCAGCAAGTTAGCCTCTCTGTCACTGGGCCTTCCTCCAAAACGCCTCCAATACTAGCACGTTACACACCGTAGTAGGGTGAGCGATTTTAATAATTGTTTAGTTGCTTTGGTTTTCACTGGCACAAAGCCACTAATCCAGGACACACGGTGATGTTCGAAGTTATTTCCACTGTATTACAATTCAATTCAACATCGGTCATTTGTTTATAAAGAGTTAAAATATCAAGCAGCTTTATTTATAACAATTTATCTTAGCATGTCATTTGTTTGCACTCAATTTAAATTAACGACCCGGCCGGGCTGTCAAAATAGGAAATGCACCTGTGTAAATCACAGGTGCATCCGGTCGAGGATTTGCAGAGTATAACCTTGACCGTGGATGGGTTGAATGAGTGCAATTTGTGACGCCCACAAGAAGAAGGTGGATGTTGAACTATTATATAAATCAGTGCACAGGAAATTCAATCAGTTGGAGATAAGATGCGGTAGAGAAAACCAGTACCCAGCAAAGGGAGCCCTCAGGCCCCCGGTTGAGCAGCCCAGGAGAACGGGAAAGAAACGCGGTTATGGCCAATAGAGTGGGGGTCAATATGTTGCAGTTCTGTTCGGTCTCCAACTCCCTCTCACACACAACCCTTTCAAATAAAGTGAGAGGTATATTTTTCTAAGAACTGTGTCGCTCGTCTTTATTGTGTCGTTATGATTCTGCATGCATATATAGATGTATATGTATTATATGCCTATACAACAAAATGTCAAACGGTTCTATTTGACCCATAGATAGGATCCTAGCAAGTGCTACCACTCGGCAGCAGAGTGGACCTAGGAGTGATGGCAGTGAAGGAGTACTCTGCATTTTCCAAAGCTTCAGCATTACCGGAGCCTCACCATCAGATTGTTTTATGTCATAATCTGGACAAACATTTGTAGGGTTCTTACTCCTCTGTAGAGATGCAGTTGGTGTATTCTACAGCCCTAGCTAACTGGGGTATTATTGCAACTCATAATGTATTAGTTTATAAGCCATTTTTTTTTTTTTGGTGACGAGATTGTCGAGCAACAGGAAGTATTTTATTATGGACATTAAGTTTCTCAGAGTAATTACATCTTCGAACTTTTGTTAGCTAAAAACAAATTTTACAGACTGGCTATTATCACCTGTAAAACATCTCTTATCAAATATACACAGGGAAATACTATTCTGGTTCGTACACTGAAGGTAGTTTTTGTTAAATAGCTTTTTCATCTAAATTCTTTATTAGATATGCAATGTAAGATTAGCCTGCAGTACTCACCATCAATTTTTAGTATGGTCAAAATTGAGATATGGAGTGTATTTAACTTAATTTGGTAGTAAGCTACAATTGTTTGATACTCAAACAATATTAGAAGCGTAATTATTCGTATATAATACGAGCCCCGAAATTTTTGCTACAAATTTAAAAACAACAACAACAAAAAGCAAAAACCAAGCAAAAAAGGAAAAAAATTAGAGAAAAAAAGTATCTAATACAATACGCGTTGAGTTAGTAGGATTTGTATGAGTTAAAGTTAAGACAAGTTCAACATTTTATCTGATTCCTATAATCTAGAAATATATATATATATATATATATACATATATTGTCAGCATTTCTTCATTAATACAGATTTCGTTGAACATAATAGACATTTTCTGCCTACATATTTTCTTGTTGATCCTTTCATATTGCCGTATTGATTTTATAGTATTCGATTGGCGTTTTGCAAAAAATCAACATTATATATCAATTTAAATGTCCTTTAGGAGATTGTATCTCCGAAAATAATAATATGCATATTGGTTTAACCTCAACTACCCTATCGAGGAGATTTACAATGCACCTTTCTGATACAAGTTCCATAGCACAGTATTTAAAAAAACATTCATGCCCAACAATCGAAGTACGGAAATTCTCACTGACAACACAACGATATTAGAACATCAAAATAACAAACAAAACCTACAGATTCTGGAAGCACTACATATTAGAAACATGCAACCCAAACTTAACAGAATTAATTTTCAAATCAGTGCTAATGTACTTAAATGTCTTTAGCAACTGACACTATTTATAGAACAATTTCAAAAGCAAACGCTACACACTGCAAAGGCCCAGATGCTCTTCTTCTTACAAAGTAGTAATGTACATAGAAAAGTTACATCACTTTTGTAATACATCCTTCCCTGATGATGGCCCAAAGTCGGACAGAAAGAACTTGGGATATAAACAATTATGGAAAATATATCAATCAATTCCTGCCGAATACTATAAAATCAATACGGCAATATGAAAGTATCAACAAGAAAATATGTATACAGAAAATATATATTATATTCAACGAAATTTATATATATATATGTATATATATATATATATATACTCCCCTACCCCGGTAGAGTTGAGCTCTCTAGCAAAGAAAGTAAATGTGTTGCCATTAGCGTAATGCAAGGCTATTCATGTGAATCGAGCTCTCGGTAGCCGTTGAGCGGATATATGTAAACAATAACAATTGTGATTCATAACCGTTTAAATTTACTTCGCTTGCGCTAGTTTCCTTGTAGCTAAAAGGTAGAATCTTAGATTGACGTTTGAGTCAACCGTGTCTCGATCCCAGCTTCGGGAATCTAGCCTGTCTAGCCGCACTGAAGAGTTCTGATAGAACGAAACAGATCTGTCTGTGAATGACAATATATATATTAAAGCAACTTTTATTTAAGTCGATTGGACACTATTTACTATTCTTAATTCAAATTTTTCAACTTTTGTTATTTTTCTTGTGTTGGAATCAAGGTGGTAAAAGAATTGTCCCATATCTTCTGTCCAAGCGCTTTCGACCGTACTTTTGGTCGTCATCAGGAATAGTGTCGTTTGCGTTAACAGCAAGGAAGATTCTCACTGATCATACATTGATTATATATAAAAACAATGATATAAAAACGATTACAAATCCTACAAGCCATATGTATAAAAAAAAACAAAAAAAAACAAACATAAATAAAATAGCATTTAACACAGCCACCAACATATTAGCTTGGTTTGGTTTCTTTGTTTAATCGTATATCAACCTTTTTTAGGTTATTTAATGCCAAAGCCATTCTCCTCGGAGAACAGTAGTGGTACTATTTAACCCATAGCTGGGAGGATAAGGGGGTTCATAACTTTCCCAAGGGTATTTGTTCGAGAGTGGACGTAATAACGCGACTGGAGTACGAACTCGCTTACAACGATTCCGTAGTCCATCGCTTTAACCATTACACTACGAGGACACCCCCACCAATACATTAGATATATTTAATAACTAAATATTACTAACTCTATTCGTAAATTTTTCCAACTGAACGTTTTAAAACAAAACGATGCAAACGTTCCAACCTACAACTTCAAAACAAAATGCAACAAATTATTAAAATAATGAAATCTCAAACTGTCAACTTAAAACTTAATTATCCATGATGACAATCAAAAGTATGTTAGAAAGCTCTTTGACAGAAGATAAAGGAATAATTCCTTTACCAGCTTGATCCTGACACAAGGAAAATAAATTTGAAAAATTGCAAGAAAGAATAATAAACTGTTCTCTCGTCTTTTATAAAACTTTCCTTAATACTAACTTGTTGCATGAATATAAACTCTTCAATATATATATATATATATATATATATATATATATATGATAGAAATACGTCGAAAGTTGGATAAATCAAACACTTCACTCAAATTTAGATGTGTGACATTTCGTTCGGGTTTTATTTCATCGAACTTCGATGAAATAAAACCCGAAAGAAACATTACACATCTGAATATGAGTTACGATTTATCCAACTTTTTGCATATTTCTATCATACTGTCAGATTCACTATCTATCATTTCAACACACACACACACACACACACACACACACACACACACACACACACACACACACACACACACACACACATCTCTCTCTCTCTCTCTCTCTCTATATATATATATATATATGTATATATATTTGAATATTCTATGGGGGTTCAAAATTTAATTAAACTCACAAAAAGACCAAATTTATTCATGTTAAAAAATAAAAATGAACACCTGACCGGTTTCGGTACTATCTGATCACAGTTTTAACTAGGACAACGATTAAAAACAAAAAGTGGAAACTAACTCTGTAATGTTAGGGATAAAAATTGATAGAATACTTGAAACCTTTTTTCCCTCACATTACAGAGCCTGTTTTTTTCTTTTTGTATCTTAATCGTTGTCCCAGTTCAAACTATGATCAGATAGGACCGAAACCGGTTAGTTGTTGATTTTTAGTTTTTAATATGAAAATATTTGTTCGTTTTGTAAGTTTAATATATATATATATATATATATATATATATATATATATATATATATATATATAGGGTACTTATGTTTCGAAATAAAGAATATAAGCTGTATTTAGAGCAATGACACATATCATCAGCAGTGTATACCGTGGTCATTCGTTCGATCTCCGATGGTGGAGATCACGGTATTCACTGCTGATGAGACCTATTAAGTTTGAAACAGTTGTCCAGTGTGTCCGTATGTTGTGCCTGAGTGTTCGCCGTTTTTTTTTTCTGGTCATGGTAATTCAATTCACAACTAGACTGCTGTTTCGACTTTGTTAGATCTCATCAGCAGTGTATATCATGATCATGCCCGCTGGAAATCCAACTAGTGACCACAGAATCCAGAGCCAAAACTGTATATCTATTTCTTTACCCATGAATTTATGATTATGCGGATACCTATCTTCAATTCTCTTGGGAAGACGTGGCCCTGGAGGTGGAAATTTACTAAGCTTTTTGCTTAGATGTGGCACAAGGCCATATGAAAGGGGCACCCAATGAGTCTCGAACTCACTCGTGTAGGTTTGCTAGTCGAGCTTGCTAACCATTACACCACTAGAGACGCCTTAACGTGGCCCTGGAGGTGACCGTGTCCTCTGTAAGTGTATGGATGTAACTTACAAGACACATCAGGTTAATTGGCCGCTCAACTACGATGACTAATTAATTTGCAGTGCATGGAGGCGATGTGGACCAGTAGCTCAGTGGTAGAGTTTCGGATCTGTATTTTATGATCGCTGGTTCGATCTCCATAAGGGGAGATCAAAGTATATACTGCTGATGAGACCTAATAAAGTCAAAAGATCTGTGCAGTGGTTCTGTATGTCACGCGCATGTGTTTGTCGGATTTTCTGGTCATGGTAATTTAATTTATAATATATTTCCTCTATATTGAAAAATGAATACATAGATATGTACAACGTAAAAATATTCTATGAAAAGTATATTTACTTTTTAATAAAAAATACCAACATTTCGTTACTTTTCAGGGGTTGGTTGGTTGGTTAGTTTGTTTCAGGGCATATCTACCCTTTTTGGGTAATTTAATGCCGAATTAAGTTTCAAACAATTTAGTTAAGTATCACTATGGTTTTTATTTACAAACAGTTAAATGTCAAAACAGTTCGATTTCAAACAATTCAGTTTTGGATAAGTACACAGTTTAGTTCTATTTCAAAACAGTTCTATTTCAAAACAGTTCAGTTTAGCATAAGTTCACAATTTCAATGTTAAAAACATTTCTATTTCCAGCATTTCAATTTAGCATAAATTCACAGTTCTATTTGACCCATAGATTGCTACCACTCCGGACCAGAGTGGACTTGCAAGCGATGGATAATGCAGGGGTACTCTGCATTCTCCAAAGCTCCAGAATTCCTGGAACCTCACCATCAGATTGCTTAGTGTCATATCCTGGACACTTATAGGGGAGGGGACCTTACCCCTCTGATACAGTCTGTGTATTATACAGCTCTAGACGACGGGGCGAATTTTTTAGTGGAGCATACAATCAAAATGAATATTATTAGGTATTATTTATCACCAAACTCGACACAGGATATGGACACAGCGATCCGAGTTCAATTCCTGGACAAGACTGATTGCATTTCACATAGCACTAATACCCTTGGGAAAGTTATGAATCCAATTATTCTCCCTCCAGCTATGGATAAATAGTAGGGCAGACTAGGTTCTTCAGCCTTGGTGAGGCAACTAGTCTAGGAGAAGGAAAACTCTGAATTCAAACCTGTTAAACACCGTTTAAAAAAATTGACCTTGTGTCATATCCTGCCCGAGCGGAGGGGTTGGGTAAATAGGATCACCAAACTCGACATTATGGAAACTTTTGAACGAAAAATATGAATGTGTCATCATCATCATGTCGTGCCGCCAGGACGGATATCCTTGACCCTCTCTCACCACTCCTCTCTATCGTTCATCGCATCTGGCAGGTCCTCAGGGCTACATCCCGTATCCTCACAGAGCTGCTGTATGTAGGTTTTAGCTGGTCGTCCTGCTTTTGCTTGGCCATATGACGGGGTCCATAGGAGAACATCACTTATGAGCTTGTCTCTACCTCTGCATGTCTGGATCGTCTAACTTTGATAGTTTTCGTAATGGAAGGTATGTGGCCGTATAGTTGGTGCTTTGTGGGGTGTTGCCTCCCGGACTTGTTCAGAATTGCCCGCAGCATTCTTGTGTAGTTGCCGTCAAGCTTTTTCTCCATCCGTTTTGTTAGCGTCCATGTAGTGCATCCATATAGTAGTATCGACACGAGCGCTGCTTGGAAGAAACTGCGTTTCATTTTATCGGTCAGGTCTGATTTCCATATGACCGATAGTTTATCGATAGCTGTCTATTCCTTCGTTAGTCACGTGTCTATGTCTGCCTCGGTTTATGAGGCACTGTTTCGTGGGTAGGTGAACTTGTCTACAAGTGACCAGCTCTAAAATAAGTGCGACCATAATGTATCCTTATGTAATTACATTTTTAGTTAAAGACGTAGCAATTTCATTATTGTTGAAAAGGGTTCAGCGCAGTAGAGGCTGGTAAGTTATTAAATGATATTTCACTAGAAATAAAAGAAAAACCTGGTATCTTTATTTAGAAGAAAAATAACTTTTTATGAAAACTTTGTAGTCGGGTACTTATTCATGGGCCATTCTGTAATACCTAATAAGATCCATTTTCATTGTGTAATGTTTCACAAAAATGATAAAACTCAGGTATTTTTGGTTTAGGAAAAAAATTACCTTTTTATTAAAAAATGTTAGTGGTACTCTTATTCATGGGCTATATTGTAATGCCTAATAACATCTGTATCATATATAAAGTTTTATTGGAAAGGGTATACTGGGTTATGACATTAAAATGAATCTGATGGTGAAGCCCCAGTCCTGAAGAACCACTTCATTGCCATAATTCCCCATGTCCATCTGACCCAGAAAGGTAATACATCGATGGGTCAAAAATAAACTTTTCAATTATTTACTGAGTATTATTTTTATTAGTTATTTTAAAACATACACCAGTGGCAAAATTATTCATATTAGATTGGAATATTTGATAAGAAGATTTTAATGTTAAATAGCAATAATTAAACTTATATATATATATATATATATATATATATATATATATATATATATATATATATATATAGTGTTTTAATTATTGCTATTTAACATTCGTAAATCTATTTATCAAGTATTCCTATCTAATATGAAAACTTTCCATACAGGTGTATGATTTCAAATAACAAATAAAAATAATACTCACTAAATAATAATTTTGCTAATGTTCAATATAATTCTCAATATTTATTAAATGAGCCTCATATATATATATATATATATATATATATATATTAGCAAAATTATTATTTAGTGAGTATTATTTTTATTTGTTATTTGAAATCATACACCTGTATGGAAATATTTCATATTAGATAGAATACTTGATAAATAGATTTACGAATGTTAAATAGCAATAAATAAAACACTATATATATATATATATATATATATATATATATATATATATATATATATACGAGGCCCATTCGATAAATAAGGAGAATGAAAATAAAAATAATCATAATTATTTACTGGGTATTATTTCTATTGGTTCTTTGATACCATATAACTATATGAAAACTTTTTCATATTAGATATGAATACTTGATTCATAGATTTACAAATTCTAAATAGCAGTAAATACTATATATATATATATATATATATATATATACGAGGCTCAGTCAATAAATAAACAGAATTATATTGAACGAATAATTATTACTGGGCATTATTTTTATTGGTTCTTTGATACGATACACCGATATGAAAATTACTATATTTTAGAAACTTTATCAAATAGAATTACTTATGTTAAATAGCTGTATGTGAAACCATTTACTTGTGAGCTCTAAAATCTCCTTTTGAAATAAAGTTACCCACTAACTATTCGCTTATAAATCATATATAATTGGGTTTAGTACTAAATAACCCACACGAGTTGATATTACATAAAACAATAACCACCTAAAACATAAAAGTCTGGTCTGAGAATTAATTTTTATTTATTGCGGACTTTATGTCCTCATCTTGGTAGTTAATGTGTTGTTTCTTCTTTCACTACGTTTCGGCCTAATTTCACCTCTGGCCTTCTTCAGGTGATTTACCGCGACCTCTGATAGGAATGCTAAGTCTTGTAACCGTATCCCCTGTAATTACTGCCTTCCATGTTGTCTATCGCACCACGTTTTTGACCAAGTAAACCTCTGGCCGGCTTGGGTAGGATTTGAAACCGCTATCTTCTGACAATGCTCACCTGGAACCGTAGAGATTCAACGCCTCTATCCGCTGCACCACGAGCCCCGAAGGGCGATCAAGGATGGATTTTTTGGTCTTATAAATCCTTATCTGGTCTTCCAGAGTCGGGTCTGTACCGAATTTTTGTACTTGTCTTTAATTGGAATCATTTTGAGATGAGGCTTCTTAATCTGAGATTTAATTTTTATTTATTGCGGACTTTTTGTCTTCATCTTGGTAGTTTTTGTGTTGTTTCTTCTTGTGCGATAGACAACAACTATGGAAGGCAGTAATTACTGGGGATACGGTTACAAGACTCAGCGCTCCTATCCGAGGTCACGGTAAATCACCTGAAGAAGGCCAGAGGTGAAATTTGGCCGAAACGTAGTGAAAGAAGAAACAACAAAAAACTATCAAGATGAAGACAAAAAGTCCGCAATAAATAAAAATTAATTCTCAGATTAAGAAGCCTCATCTCAAAATGATTCCAATTAAAAACAAGTATAAAATTCTGATGTCTTAATTTTGGAAAAAAATTAACTTAAAAAACAAACAGTTGACACATATACTTCAATACATTATAAAATCTCTTGGAATTTCAAGAGAAGTAATAAAATCCTACTATCATCGATTGAGAAGAAAATGTACTTTTAATTTTAAAAAATTCTTTGGGTGTACTTTTTTATGAGCCATACAATAATGATATTGTATACTCATATGCAGATGCATGCAGAATCATTACGACGACACAATAAGAAAAGCGACACAGTTCTTTAGAAAAATATACCTCTCACTTTATTTGAAAGGGTTGTGTGTGAGAGGGAGTTGGAGACCGAACAGAACTGCAACATATTGACCCCCAGTCTATTGGCCATAACCGCGTTTCTTTCCCGTTCTCCTGGGCTGCTCAACCGGGGGCCCGCGGGCCTAGCCTCTCTGGGGGCTGCTTTTCTCTACCGCATCTTATCTCCAACTAATTGAACTTCCTGTGCACCGAGTTATATAATTGTTCAATGTCCACCTACTTGTGGGCGTCACAAATCGCACTCACTGTCAAGGTTATATTCTGGTATTCCTCGACCGGATGCACCTGTTATTTATACAGGTGCATTTCCTATTTTGACAGCCTGGCTGGGTCGAAGGTCAATATACAACAATAATCAATAATATCCGTTTTGGTTAAAAATATTTGATTTAGAAGGAAATTCGCTTTTTATCTAAAGTATTTTGTGTGTTTTTATCTATGTTGGGGATATTGTAAGTAAAGTTGGTGATCGTAGTCGAGGGCGACCAGAAGGCTCCTTTTTCAATAGCTACAACACGGAGGTGTAGGGGAGGGCGGTACTCCTTTCCCTGGATTGTTCCACTTTACCCTTGATACGGGCCTTATATTGCGGAGTGTTAAGCAAGGAGTTATCAAGTGCCATTTTTAAAGTCTCCCAGACCATTGGAGAACACTCTACCCACTAGGCCAATGAGCAGGGGATATTATAATACTCAATAATATTCCGTTTTGTTTAGAAAATCATTGATTTAGAAGGAAATTAATTTTTTATTTAAATATTTGGGGTGTACTTTATCATGGGAAATAGTGTAATATTCATCGATATTCGTTTTGGTTAAACAATATTTCAAAGAAGTAATAAAATCCGAGAATCAGTGATTTAGAAGAAAATGTACTTTTTATTTTTAAAGATGCTTGAGGTGTACCTATTTAAAGGTGATACTGTAATGCTCAATAATATCCGTTTTGATTAAACAATATTTCCCTAGAAATAATATAATCCAGGCATGTTTGATTTAGAAAGAAATTCACTTTTCATTTAAAATTGTTTGGGGTGTACTTATTTATGTTGGGGATATTGTAAAACTCAATAATATCCGTTTTGATTAAACAATGTTCCCTTAGAAATAATATAATCCAGGCATGTTTGATTAAGAAAGAAATTCACTTTTCTTTTAAAATTGTTTGGGGTGTACTTATTTATGTTGGGGATATTGTAATACTCAATAATATCCGTTTTGATTAAACAATGTTCCCTTAGAAATAATATAATCCAGGCATGTTTGATTAAGAAAGAAATTCACTTTTCTTTTAAAATTGTTTGGGGTGTACTTATTTATGTTGGGGATATTGTAATACTCAGTAATATTCGTTTTGATTAAACAATGTTCCCTTAGAAATAATATAATCCAGGCATGTTTGATTAAGAAAGAAATTCATTTTTCTTTTAAAATTGTTTGGGGTGTACTTATTTATGTTGGGGATATTGTAATACTCAATAATATCCGTTTTGATTAAACAATGTTCCCCTAGAAATAATAAAATCCAGGTATCTTTGATTTAGAAGGAAATTCATTTTTTACAAAAAAATATTTGATGTGTACTTATTTATATAGGGATATTGTATATACTTTCTTAATTTTCGTATTGTTTTTATATATCCTAATTTGATATAAGGAAAAGCATTTGAATAAGTTTAATAAATTCAAGTTGTCCATTATCATCAATAATATTTTTATTAAAAAACAACAAAATGATTCCGTATACAAAGACGTGTGTCTCTGTTTGTCTTACAAGTATTAAAAATACAGTTTTTATATATTCTCGGTCAGATTTTTCATGTCTTCAATCTTTTCTAAGTAGAAGGCGTGGTCTCTAAATTTTCTTTTCTCCTCTTCAAAATTAGGAAAAATATCAAAAAGCAAAAAGTTTTGCTTTCCCGAAAAAAAAAAAAAAAAATAAATAAATAAAAAAAAAACAAAAACAAAAACAAAGGTAAATGGGTGTTTAGAAAGAACTCACTCTTCACCATCTTGACTCTTTAGTTATGAACAAAATCACCAATAAGCATTTAATCTACTGCCATAGTATTGTTTTTCCACAGAGGCGGGAATATGGCTGACGATAGCATCTCCTTTTGCAGCCTTAAAAAAACATTTTTTCTTCAAACAGTTAAAAGGTAACGATGTCCAAAACAAGTGAATATAAATAACAACAAAATCTCAAGAAACGTTATATATATATACATATATATATATATATATGGACGAAAGAAATAAATCGCAATTATGTTGAAAGTAGCCTTACCCAGAATTTTTTGGAAGCTAGTCACGATTTCCGGTAAATATAATCTTCCGGGAGCAGAAATTCGATATGGAGAAAGGATAATCCAAAACGATGTTGCTATCAAAGCTTTCCATCATGGCATAATGAACCCAAGAGACGACAATTTTGAACATTTTCCTCTGAAAGATAGAGCAAAGTAAAAAAGATGATTTAATACTTCTTTCACAGAAGTCTTGCTAACATTTCAGACCATGATTTATCTTGATTTGAGTCGAGTAAGAAAAAGTTTCTTTGTTTTTGTTTTATCATTTGTCAAAAAGATTTTTTTATTGCATTTGTTCCACGATTAGAAAAAGGCAGCGGAAAAGTTTAAGCCTTTAAAAGTCACTGACTCTGTCGTTGGTTGGTTGAGTTTATGGCATATCAATCTTTGTTGTTTATTTAATGCCAAATCCTGTTTATACATATATATTAAATATGATTTGTAAACACATTTTGTAGATAAGATTTTTAAATGAGTCTAAGCTATTTTTGTACTCAATTAAATTGTTTCAAATAGTTCTAACACAAATTATTCTATTCCCTATTAATCGTTTGTTTAAATGTTTAGTTTTAAGGCATATCAACCAGTGTTGGTTACTTAATGCAAAATCCGTTTATATATATATATAAAGTAAGTAAAGTTGGCGATCATAATCGAGGGTGACCCGAAGGCTCCCTTTTCGATAGCTACTACACCAAGGTGTAGGGGAGGGCGCTACTCCTTTCCCTGGATTGCTCCACTTTACCCTTGATCCGTACCTTATAATGCTGAGTGTTAAGCAAGGAGGCATCAAGTACCATTTTTAAAGTTTTTGGTATGACTTGACCTGGGATTGAACCCACGTCTCCCGGGCAATTGGCGAACACTCTAACCGCTAGGCCAATGTCCGGTATATATATATATCATCATGATCATGATCATCATGTCTTGCCGCCAGCACAGATATCCCTGACCCTCTCTCGCCACTTCTCCCTGTCATTCATCACTTTTGGCAGGTCTTCAGGGTTACATCCTGTATACTCACATAGCTGCTCTATGTATCTTCGAGCTGGTCGTTCTGCTTTTGCTTGGCCATATGCGGGGGTCCATAGGAGTACATCACTGATGAGTTCGTCCTTGCTTTTCCAGCAGTGTCCTGCGTGTCTGGTTCGTCTAACTTGAATAGTTTTCGTGATGGGAGGCAAGTGGCCGTATAGTTGGTGTCTTGTGGGTTGTTGTCGCCATGACTTGTTCAATATTGCTCTCAACATTCTTGTGTAATTGCCGTCTAGTTTCTTCTTCAGCCGTTTAGTTAGCGTCCAAGTAGTGCAACCATATAGCAGTATCGATACGACCGCTGCTTGGAAGAAAGTGCGTTTCATTTTATCGGTCAGGTCTGATTTCCATATGATCGAGAGCCTACCGATAGCTGTCCATGCTTTCGTTATTCGCGTGTCGATGTCTTTTTCGGTTGATGAGACGCTACTTCCTAGGTAGGTGAATCTGTCAACTAGTTTCAGAGAGGCTCCGTATAGTGTGGTAATGTCAGAGATGATTTCTAAACATAAGTAAAAAAAATTAAGTAGTCCCAAGTATTGCTCTGAATCACAAACAATTCAAATAAACATCAGTCATTTGTTTACACACAGTTTAATGATTAAACAGTTCTATTTCTCATAATTCAATTTAGTATAAGTTTGCCATCGGTTTAAATGTCAAAGTTCTATTTGACCCATAGATAGGACCCTATCAGGTGCTATCTCTCCGAGTCAGAGTCGACCTGGGAACTATAGGAATGAAGGAGTACTCCGCATTCCTCAAAGCTATAGCATTACTGTAGCCTCACCATCCGATTGTTTAGTGTCATATACCGGGCCATTGGTCTAATAAGTAGAGTGTTTGCCAATGGTCTGAGAGACCGGGGTTCAATGTCAGGTCGAGTTATACCAAAGACTCGAAAAATGGTACTTGATGCTGATTTGCTTAACACTCAGCATTATAAGGTACGGATCAAGGGTAAAGTGGAGCAATCCAGGGAAAGGAGTAGCGCCCTCCCCTACACTTCGGTGAGGTAGCAATTGAAAAGGTAGCCTTCGGGTCACCCTTGACTAAAGGGAGACAACTTTACTTACTATATTACTTTTTATGACTACTTTTCGGCCGTTATAAGCTTCGGGCGTCTTGCCGAAGGCTTGAGTTAACAATAAGAACCAAGCCAAGTAGGCCAAGCTATCTTCATATTTAGCTGACAAAATCTGTATAATGTGCAACAATGTATGCAAATCAGGTTTGGTTGGTTTTTTTTTGATGGTTTAATGGCATGCCACCTCACGCAGGGTTATCTAATGCTGAGGTCAGTTTTCTTTTTTGTTGCAATTATATGGTTTCAAGTAATAATTCCTATCTAATATTAACCAGAATCCTGGGTATGACACTAAAATTCATCAGGTATTGAGGCTCATGTTCTTGAGCTTTGGGGAATGTGGAGTTACCCTTTTTGTGCCATTACTCTGAAGTTTACTCTAACCCGGATAGGTAGTTGGTGTTAGAGTCCAATCTAAGGGCTAAATTGAGCCTGACCACTGGATACACTTTATGATCAGACGTAGAATACACTTTTTTGTGAAGAGTGTCTTAAACTTCTGCAAAAGATGTAGTCGGCATTTTCTTGTTAGAGTTCCTTTGTTTAATAGCATATCAATCTTTATGGGTTATTTAAAGCCAAAGCCATCCTTCTACAGCTGGGAGGGTGATAAGGGAGTTCATATGCCTCCCAAGAGGCATATGAACGTAAGAAAGTGAACGTAAGAGCGCGACTGGGGTTCTCCCCTTTTAAATCAGGATCTGGATAGAAAAAGCACATGGCCATTCACAAAAATGAAAAATCCCGATAAAATCAGCTCTGATAAACATTTGAAATGCGTATGAATTTTTAGTATGAGATAGGAATACTTGAAACCAATAAACTGTGTGCGAATTATTTGTTTTTGATTGAAATTATTATTTCTCCATAACTCTATGCAAACAATTTGAAATCTAGTCTTTAAAAAGAATATTACAGTGAAGCGTGGCTATTTCAGCTAGTGTACACACACACACACTCACAAATATATATATAAAAATTTGTGTGACTTGTATGTGTATTTACAAACCCTTCTGCATGAGCAAAGTATGACACATAGTCAATTTTTTTGTCGAGTTTAACATGTTTAAATTCAGAGTTTTCGTTCACCTAGACAGGTTGCCATGCCAAGATTAAAGAACCTAGTCTGCTCTACGAGTTACCCATAGCTAAAGGCATAATAGATGCATACCTTTCCTAAGTCAACAATGAAATATAACCAAATACGAATATGCGAAACATACTGATATGTAAAATATACAAATATACGGATGCGTAAAACGTTCATCATATTTACCCAACCCCTTCACTCGGGCAGGATATGACACAAGGTCAATTTTTAAGCGGAGTTTAACAGGTTTGAATTCTGAGTTTTCCTTCTCCTAGACTAGTTGCCTCACTGAGGCTGAAGAACCTAGTCTTCCCTACTATTTACCCATAGCTGGAGGGAGAATAATTGGATTCACATCCTTCCCAAGGGTATTAGTGCTATGTGAAATGCAATCAGTCTCGTCCAGGATTTGAACTCGTATCGCCGTGCCCAATTCCTGCGTAAAACGTTCATAGGCATAGGAATCCGGAAAACACTCGAAACACTGACGACTCTCTTGGTTCAGCTACGAAACTTTTATTACATTCTTGACTTTTAGATTTTTCGACACGAGGAGAGAGAGACCCAATTTTTACTATGCTGACTGTTCCATCTGACCCCACCACGCGCGGCGCATTTCGTAGACCCAACTGGACTGGCCTAGCCCAGATTCGAAAATCAACTCGCTTCATCTAGGTTCAAATCTCAACTAACAGCTTTTTTTCAAAAATCACCCAAAATCCTCAGCCCATCGCTTCCGGGCATGACGTCATTCACATCCCCTGTCATATTTCCTATCCGGGGTTTTTATTATGACATCTGTGATTGTCCCATCCTCCACCTGCGCTCAATTTGTGCCCCTACCCGTGCACTAAGCCGAATAGTTCTAAGCCTGACTAAACCGAAAGATAATATATAACCAACGAAAAATGATAATATAAAAAAACATCCTTCCGCAATTATATAACAAAAGCGCTCAGTGAAATGCAAAAAAAAAAAAAGAAACTTGTCCAGGATTTGATCTCAAGTCACTATGCCCATTTCCTTCGATGATAACCATTACCCAATGAGCGCATTTGAATCTTCATATAAATCTTTATATATATTGACAAGAAAAACAAGAAACAACGAAGATACATAATAACATTACATGTTAATGTCAAACAATGTCAGGTGCATTTTGAATCTTCATATATATATATATATATATATATGTTCCTAATTCTTTACAAGACATATGTATTTATGCGCTTGGTTCATTTGCTAGCATCAGATATTTTATGAGCTTCCTTTTACGCGTGAACGTCTGATTGCTTACGAACATCTTGACGCTCCGAGTCAAACAGAAAACAGAGACACTCATTTGCGTTGGCAAATCTTGTCGTTAAGATACAATCACCAGGGATTACGAAGTATGAAGTGGAGGCGACAAAATAATGAACTTTGATGGCCAACAAGGAACAGGTGTTGACGGGATCGATCACAAAAAAAAAAACAAAAAAAAGCTACTTAATGAGTATCGTTTCTTTCCTGACATTGTAGATACTAAATGGCTCCTTGCTTGAAAACAGCGACAAATAGAAGCCAGATACATTATCAGTATCGTTCGAAAACCGATGGGGATCCCGTTCTGCTGATGAGACAATGACTATCTCGGAGGAGCCTGATACTAACACCGGTCTCAATTGAGCTAACTGATTAGCATTTCACTTGTAATAACTCCGTGTGAGAACGGCCGAGTAGGTACTTATTTGCTTGTTCAGATACTTATCTGCCCTTGTGTTGAATGATCCTAGGAGAGATTCTCCGGCTTTTTTATTTTTTATTTTTTAAAAAACTTTTTTTCGCTGGTGTCATTAGCCTCGTTTTAATTCTGTACTTCATCGTCTGTGTTCATACAATCCGTTTTTCATCATCGTTTTGTCCTTATCATTATTAACAAAGAATTGTCATTTCTGTGGAAAAAAAATGTTACTATTTTCGTTTTTTTCTTTTCTTTTCTTTTTATTTCTTTCTTTTTAGCGGCAAATTTCCAATGTGCACCTGGTTTTATATAGAAATTGATTTGAAGGCAGAATAGTGAAGAGTTAATATCATTTCCGATATGACAAATGATGAATTGGAGACGGTAAATAAAAGTTGTTGATGTAGGCTGCTATTAATTCTGAATAAAATAACGGCTAAAAAAAAAAAAAAATAAAAAAATAAAAAAAAAAGTAAAAAAATGAAATAAAAAAGTAAACGAAATACAGAAAGATAGTATTTCAGTCAAAAAACAATGAAAAAAAAAAAAATGAATAACCCAACCCAATCAACAAAGTTCGCATGTGACACAAGATTGTGTTTATGGCAAAAACTATCCAGCGTGGTGCCACAAATAGCTCAGCTCTGTCAGCAATTTTCCGAAGAGATTTTCCCTGACAATCCTTCTTTTTTCCTTACGCGAAATAAAGTTATATTAGTGTTACATTGTAAGTTTTTTGTTGACATTTATTAAGTCGGCTAATTTTTGTTTGGGTTGGGTTTTTTTCTTTTACGGCATATCAAATATTAATGAGTTATTTAAACCAGAAATTTGATTAATTTCAAAATCTTTAGAATCATAACTATTCATATTTGGTTTGGGTTTATTTGTTTCACGGCGTATCAACTCTTTATGGGTTATTTAATGCAGAAACTTTATTTATTTCTGAATGATTAAAATCAAAACTATCTATATTCGGTCAGGCTTTATTGATTTAACTGCATATCAATTCTTTATGGGTTATGTAATGCCGAAATTTAGTTCTTTCCTAAATGTTTGTTTAGAATCAAAACTATTTATATTTGGTTTGGCTTTATTGATTTAACTGCATATCAACTCTTTATGGGTTATGTAATGCCGAAATTTAGTTCTTTCCTAAATGTTTGATTAGAATCAAAACTATTTATATTTGGTTTGGCTTTATTGATTTAACTGCATATCAACTCTTTATGGGTTATGTAATGCCGAAATTTAGTTCTTTCCTAAATGTTTGATTAGAATCAAAACTATTTATATTTGGTTTGGCTTTATTGATTTAACTGCATATCAATTCTTTATGGGTTATGTAATGCCGAAATTTAGTTCTTTCCTAAATGCTTGATTAGAATCAAAACTATTTATATCCGGTTTGGCTTTATTGATTTAACTGCATATCAATTCTTTATGGGTTATGTAATGCCGAAATTTAGTTCTTTCCTAAATGTTTGATTAGAATCAAAACTATTTATATTTGGTTTGGCTTTATTGATTTAACTGCATATCAACTCTTTATGGGTTATGTAATGCCGAAATTTAGTTCTTTCCTAAATGTTTGATTAGAATCAAAACTATTTATATTTGGTTTGGCTTTATTGATTTAACTGCATATCAACTCTTTATGGGTTATTGAACGGTGATGTTGGGCTACCACAAATAATCATTTCCCTTAAATATTTTGCCAGTCAGGTCCCTGTATTTGGTCATGTGACGGTTAAGAAATTTGACATTCAGAAAATAAATTCCATTCTTTTGTAAATTTTTAATCTTAACTTACCTATTTCCATTTTGGTTAGTCTATTTTTAATGGCATATCAAATCCTTATAGGTTATTCAAAGTCGAATTTTTAAAAACTTTCTAAATGTTTCATCGTAATCTTAATTATATTTGGTTTGGAATGGTTTTTTTTTAATTTAACGACATATTAACTTCTTCTGGGTTATTCAAAACGAAAATTTTATTAATTACTAAATTTTTGGTTATAATCTTAACTATATATTGTTTGGACTGGTTTATTTGTTTAACGGCATATTAACTCCTTAGGAGTTATTCAAAGCCAAAATTTTGTTCAATTCTGAATGTTTGATCATAATCTTATCTATATTTGGTTTAGATTGGTTTATTTTTTTAACGGCATATCAACTCCTTATGGGTTATTTAACGCCGAAATTTGATTCTTTGGTTAATGCTTCATCGTAAAAGTAAAGTTGGTGACCTTAGTTGAGGGTGACCCGAAGGTTCCCTTTTCAATAGCTACGATACCGAGGTATAGGGGAGGGTGCTACTCCATTCCCTTTGTTGCTCCACTTTACCCTAGATCCTTACCTTATAATGCTGAGTGTTAAGCAAGGCGGAATCAAGTAGCAATTTTTAGTCTTTGGAATGACTCGACCTGGGATTAAACACCGTTCTACCGGACCATTGGCTAACACCCTACTTATTTGGCCGATAGCCGGTACATCGTAATCATAGCCATTAATATTTATTCTATTTAAATTGTTTTGAGATATCAACTCCTTAAAGCTCATTTACAAATAGTGACATGATTTCAAGTTTACAAGTATTCTTATGTAATCATCATCATCATCATGTCGTGCAACCAGCACGGATATCCCTGACCCTCTCTCGCCACTTCTCCCTATCGTTCATCGCCTCTGGTAGGTCTTCAGGGCTACATCCCGTATCCTCGCATAGCTGCTGAATGTATTTTCGAGCAGGTTGTCCTGCTTTTGCCCGGCCATATGTGGGAGTCCATAGGAGTACATCACTTATGAGCTCGTCCCTGCTTCTCCAGCAGTGTCCTACATGTCTGGTTCGTCTAACTTAGATAGTTTTCGTGATGGGAGGCAGGTGGATGTATAGTCGGTGCCTTGTGGGGTGTTGCCGCCAGGAATTGTTCAATATTGCTCGCAGCATTCTTGTGTAATTGCCGTCTAGCTTCTTCTCCAGTCGTTTGGTTAGCGTCCAAGTAGTGCATCCATACAGCAGTATCGATACAACCGCTGCCTGGAAGAAACTGCGTTTCATTTTATCGATCAGGTTTGATTTCCATATGATCGATAGCCTATCGATAGCTGTCCATGCCTTCGTTAGCCGCATGTCGATGCATTTTTCGGTTGATGAGACGCTGCTTCCTAGGTAGGTGAATTTGTCTACTAGTTTCAGAGATGTTCCGACTAGTGTGGTGATGTCGCCTGTTTGTTTATAGCCGATATATTCCGTTTTGTGTGCATTGACATGGAGGCCAATGCCTGCAGCGGCTCGTTCCAAACTATGCAGTAGTGTTTCGGCTTGGTTGGATGTATTTGCCAGTATCGCTATGTCATCGGCGTAGTCGGCGTCCGTAATTAAAACAATTTAAGGGTGCCTTCTGCTTCTTTTCTTTGTCAGCTCGAAATCAGGTTTAACAGGTTCGAATTCAGAATATTTTTCTCCTACACTCCTAAATAGACACTTACACACGTGGATGTACGCGCATGCGCGCACTCCCCACATATATATGTATATAATAATAATAGTAATAATAATAATAATATTATTAATCTCTCTATATATGGCTCTTGGTTCGCCACAAACCCACAAAGTTATTTTGTGAAAACCAACACTATTAATATACATATATATATATATTGTCATCCACAGACTGACTGTTTCGTTCTATCAGAACTCTTCTGTGTGGCTAGACACGTGGGACTCTCGAAGCCGGGATCAAATCCCATCCAACTTTACGTTAGACTAAGTCTCAGCCCGCTCGCCCCACAAGCGTACCACGTTTAGCAAAGGGAATTTTTAAGGTATTATGTAGTAACAGCAGCAGCCGTTTTGTTTTACATTTTTATACCCTATCGGCTACCAGAGTGCTAAATTCTTTCGAAGAGCTTTGCATTATGCGAGCGGTGGCCAACGATTCCTTCACCAGAGTGCTCAACCCCTATGGGGGAGCGTATATATTGTCATTCACAGACAGACTGTTTC
>OY757943.1:20750070-20752847 GCA_963585895.1 Sepioteuthis lessoniana
CAAGTTTAGATACTTATTGATTTTTTCATTTTCTTTTAATTTTTCTCTATTCACAACTTTTTTTTTTTTACTTATTCTTATTGCTATTATTATTATTCACTCATTAGAACTTTTCACATCAGCGTTAGCCGATGGTTTTTCACTGGAGTCTGAGTGACAGCAAGTCTCTTCAAGTCTCCAGGACTCTTCTTAGTATTCTGGCCGTTCTCAATAATGCTGTCGTTTGGATGGTCTCCACTCGTCCGCCAACTTCCAAGTCCTCCCGTCCCTTTAGCAATCCTTTAGTTACTGTTCCAAACGCACCAATTACAATTGGTATAATTGTCACCTGCATGTTCCACAGGTTTTTCAATTCCCTAGCAAGGTCGAGGTACTTATCCCTCTTTTCACATTCTTTCAGTTTTATTCTGTAGTCAGCCGGGACAGCAAAGTCGAAAATTTTGCAAGTTCTCTTTGTTGTTGTTGTTGTTGTTGTTGATTATTATTAGGTCTGGTCTTCTAGCCGGGATTAAGTGATCCGTTTGTATGTTTATTATTATTATTATTATTATTATTATTATTATTATTATTATTATTATTATTAGTGTGGCCAATTTTGTGCGATTGTAACACGCACACATATCTTTATATGCATTGACATATGGTGTCGGCGTGTGCAGATTGTATTGGTTTCCACACACACACACACACACACACACACATATATATATATATATGTATACATACATATGTGTGTGTGACGTTAACATATTTAATATATATATATTTGATATATACATAATGCATATACTCAAATACACACACACACACACACACACATATATATATATATATATATATATATATATATATATATATATATATATATATATATATATATATATATATCTTGATAATCATATTTATAAAAATAGAAAGCCCCATATCAGCAACAGAAGATTCATATCTCAGTAAGCATAGCGTAGAGGCAGAAACAACAGCAGTATCGTGTGCAATATATATATTGGACGCCAACTTTGCTTTTATATATATATATATATATATATATATATATATATATATATATATATATATATATATATATATATATATATATATATATATATATATATATATATATATATATATATATATATATATATATATATATATAGAGAGAGAGAGAGAGAGAGAGAGATGAATTGATGTATAAACATACGAAAATGAAGAGAAATAGATGGGCACGGCAACACGAGTTCAAATCCTGGACGAGATTGATTGCATTTCACATAGCACTAATAACCTCGGGAAAGGTATGAATCCAATTATTCTCCCTCCAACTATGGGTAAATAGTAGGGCAGACGAGGTTCTTCAGCCTTGGTTAGGCAACTAGTCTAGGAGAGGGAAAACTCTGAATTTAAACCTGTTAAAATCCGCTTAAAAACTGACCTCGTGTCATATCCTGCTCGAGCGGAGGGGTTGGTAAATATAAATAAAATGACTCTTATCCTTTGTTGTTAGTCAATTTTAACTTTGTCTGGTACAAGGAGTCGTTAGTGGCGCTCCAAATGAAATGCCAATTAATGGCTTGCGAGTCAAAAAAAAAAACAAAAACAAAAACATGTTAAACCAATTCATACGAGACAAATATCTGCACATTTAAATTAGTAAGAATGACTTTCTTTTTTTTTTATTAATATAATCTAGCGTAATAAAAAAAAACAGCGAAAAAAAAAAATACAAAAGCCTCCCCCCCCAAATGAAAGAAGTAAAAATAAAGTTTGATATTCGTAGATACTTTTGTTCTGCTCTAATTAAAGATATTCTGCATAGGATTTCTTGTACTTCAGATCTATTAGACCATGATCACATAGTCACTTTGTTTTATAATTACTTCGATTTTTCCTTAACAAATTCAGTGGAAATTTGTTAATACCTGATTGAAACATTTCGAAAATGCAGACAAGACCTCACCCGTTTTCTTTCTGGTTCACCACCAATTGGCTTCACAAATCATATATTTATGTACTCAATTATTGACATTTCGACACAGATGTCACTGAAAAACAAGAAATTTATTTTTCTGTTGAAAAAAAAAAAAAAAAAAAAAAAAAAAAAAGGAAAAAATTAAACAAAAAAAAAAAAGGAAAGGAAATCACATTATACAACCTAAAAGCAAATTCTCTAATTTCGAATACGTACTTTGATTTATTTTAGAAATTTATCTATCTATCTATCTATCTATCTTGTTCTTTTCCTATCTATCTATCTATCTATCTATCTTGTTCTTTTCCTATCTATCTATCTATCTATCTATCTATCTATCTAGTTCTTTTCACATCTATCTATCTATCTATCTATCTATTTCGTATCGATATTTTGATGGAGATCTATCTATCTATCTATCTAGTTCTTTTCACATCTATCTATCTATCTATCTATCTATCTATCTATCTATCTATTTCGTATCGATATTTTGATGGAGATCTATCTATCTATCTATCTATCTAGTTCTTTTCACATCTATCTATCTATCTATCTATCTATCTATCAATTTCGTATCGATATTTTTATGGAGATCTATCTATCTATCTATCTAGTTCTTTTCACATCTATCTATCTATCTATCTATATATCTATCTTAATTCATATCCCACAACGATATTTTGATGGAGGTCTATCTATCTATCTATCTATCTATCTATCTATCTATCTATCTAGTTCTTTTCACATCTATCTATCTATCTATCTATCTATCTATCTTAATTCATATCCCACAGCGATATTTTGATGGAGG
>OY757943.1:20753047-20855547 GCA_963585895.1 Sepioteuthis lessoniana
AATAAAAATAATTTTTAAATATCCGTTTGACTCATAATTAGTATCCTGACAGACGCAACCATGCCGTGTCAGAGTGGGCCTGGGAGTAATAGTAATGAAGGGGTATTCTACTTTATCTAGATCTCCATAACTGGAGCCTCGTTAGAGATGCAGTTTTGCATCATACACTGGATATTCTCTTTTTATTGGGTCGGTGGAGATTACAGTCGGCGTATTTTAAGCCTTTCTCATCGGTCGATTAAACTTTATGATGAACCTCACATAATGTATTTAGGAGTCACAAAAAGACTATGGAAACTTAGATTTAACAATTTTGTTTATCAGTAAAAGATTCTTTTAAAATGATCATCTTTGTTGGATCGAGAATTTTTCAGCAACCATTCGAAGTATTGTTTCAATGTATCATGGCTTTCTGATGAACTTTTTTTGTGTGTCCTTTCGACACAATATGTTCGTACGCGAGGACTTGACGTTTTCAGTAATGTTGATCAAATTGTTGCCACCTGTTTCCAACACTTCATCTCAGGTTTAATTTTCATTTATATCAACTGTCTCCTTAGTGATGGATCACACTGAAATATCACCCAATGAATTGACTGGAACAATATCCCGAAATACCTTACCACGTTTCCTTGCCATGTCCGTCCCCTGAGACTTTTGTTGTAAGCTAATGTCGCGTCTAATGTTCCCCCATAGGTTTCTTAACGTTGTTATTCAATAAAAAATTTTTCTAGTTGGTCCTTTATTTTGAAATTCATTTTATAAATAATAGCAATGTTCTCACATTGGCTGTTTTGCCTTTAAAACTTTTGGCATTAACTTCTTCCATCGCTAGATCATCAATACTCACTCCGTTTTTTCGTTTTGCTCAACACAAACTCTCTTTTGACCAGTTGACTGGGGCTGTAGAATACCCCGATTGCTTCTCTTTACAGGGAAATAAGACACTCACCAACAGGTGTTCTGGATATGATATTAAACAATCTGATGGTAAGGTTCCAGTAATGCCGGAATTTTGGGGAATGCGGAGTACCCCTACATTGCCATCACTCCCATGTTCAGTCTGGCCCGGAGTGGTAGCACCTGATAAAGTTCCTATCAATGGGTCAAGCAGAACAAAACTATGGTTTTGTCAAGCCTCCTAACAACGGCTTTAAAATCCTATAGCTTTGTAAAAACAGCCAGTAAAGATAACCACGCTTGTGTCGTACAGATGCTACACTCTTATTGCTGGTGGAAGATTTAGATAGAGTACATTTAATCTTTAGCTCACTATACAGATATTACACGTTGATCGTTGGCAGAAACTTTGAAGAATAACAATTTGATTTTACTCACAAATACTTCACTCTGATCCGAGGTAAAAGGGAATGCGAGTTATAATCTCACTCTAATTTATTTTACCATAATCCTCGGTGACATGGCCTCTTTTTGATTTTTTTTTTGTTGTAACATTTACCCGAAAGAGAAACTATTTTTCAGCGGATCAGTCTTCAATGAAAATTTTAATTAACCAAGTTCAAGACTCTCGATCTTCGAGTTCGGATTAAAGCGTTGCATCTGTTCATCTTCCTATTCTTGTGTTTGGATTAAAAATAAAAGAAAGTTCCTAGGCATATAGCAAGCGACTCTTTTACCTTAAGAAGACCACACAGATAATACACTTTGATCCTCGGTATATAAATTTGGAGAGTGCCAATTTGAACTTCGGCAGTCTGCACAGATATTACACTCTGATCGTAGGCATAAGCGCACAAATTAATGCACTCTGATCCAGTGGGGAAGTACAAATACATACGGAAAAAATCCAATGATTTTACAGGTTCTATGCAAGTTGGTAGAAGAAGAAGAAGAAGATAATGAATAGGTCGAGGTGGAGGAGAAATACTGGATATGAAGACAGTGCGAAAATGTCCTTTTGTGTGTGTGTGTGTATGTGTGAGTTTGTGTGTGTGTGTGTGTGTGAGAGAGAGAGAGAGAAAGAAAGACGATGCTAACAATGATTAATGATTTCCCTGCTTTCACCTCTACCCCTTTTGCCTTCCCCCCATCCTTTGTTCGTGGGTTGTGTCGAGTGACTCCACAAGAATTTCAGATAACGATCGATTCAAAAACATCATCCTTGTAGTCTCAAATGCTATCAACGTTCATTGTGACTTATTCGATACAGTTTTCCATTCTCCGTGTCATATTCTTTTTTTTTTCTTTCTTTCTTTTCTTTTTTTTATTTGGTACATGGCCTCCACCCGGCTCTAACAGTTCTGAAGGCCTCTCAGTGCACTAGGCATTTCGCTGGCCCGCACTCACCCGGTTTTCTCCCTCTCCCGACTCATCTCTTTTTTGGCATCCACTTCTTCAATCGCTAGATCATCCGTACTCACTCCGTTTTTTCGTTTTGCTCAACACAAACTCTCTTTTGACTAGTAGACTGGGGCTGTAGAATACCTCGACTGTTTCTCAGTAGAGGGGTATAAGACACCCATCAACGGGTGTCTTGGATATGACACTAAACAATCAGATGGTAAGGTTCCAGTAATGCTGGAGCTTTGGGGAATACGGAGTACCCCTTCATTGCCATCACCCACAGGTCTACTCTGACCCGGAGTGGTAGCACCTGATAAGGGTCCTATCTATGGGCCAAACAGAACTAATCCCTGATTTTGAGAGTTTACTGTTTTCCCATTTAAACCTCATATTTATGCTAAACTGAATTGTTTTATATAGAACTGCTTTGACATTTAATTGTGTGTGAACAAAAACTATACTTACACTAAATTGAATTGTTTGAATTAGAACTATTCGACTTAACTGAATAGCTTGAAATAAAAATGTTTTGACAATTAAACTGACAATTGTTTTGAAATAGAACTGATTATTTGTATAAAATGGATTTGGCGTTAAATAACCTACAAAGGTTGATATGCCATAAAACAAAGCAAAACTACATTATATATATATTTAGTATATATGTATAAAGAGGATTTGGCATTAAATAACCAACAAAGGTTGATATGCCATAAAACTCCACCAACAAACCAACCAATAAACTATCTTTTATCTTCTAATATCAGTCTCATCCCCTCTTTTTCAAAACCATATGCATACACACACACGCTCTCTCTCACATCTCTCTTTCTCTCCCCGCTCTCTATCTCTATCTATCTTTATTTCTTACTGTTCATATCTATCTATCTATCTATCTATCTATCAGTCGGTGGAATAGAGCGAAGAACATCAAAACGCTGAAGTATAAAAGTGCAATTGGCTTCGTTTCTTTTCTTTTTATAACTCGAAATGTAAGAAATGAGAGAGAGAGAGAGAGAGAGAGAGAGAGAGAGAGAGAGAGAGAGAGAGAGAGAGAGAGAGAGAGAGTCGAAGACGGCTGAGATGCACACACAGGGGCAAGATAGGAATCTTCAGTAAACTGCTTCTTCTTCGTTCTGTTTTCGTGTGACTGGTATAGGGCCACGTCAAGGCACTGAATCATCTTTGTTTCTCCTCCCTTCTTATTGCCCTGTTAGCTGGGGGCTGTATTATACATGCTATCAACGTTCATTGTGACTTATTCGATACAGTTTTCCACAGCATGAGAGGAAGGCCCCGAAACGGTTCACATTCTCTCCTGATGACCCCAAAACAAGCATGGAGTTAAAACAGCTCGGTGGAAACAAGAATGGCTAAAGGAGCGTTTTCTATCTGCTCACGTTTTGGTGAGTTTCTGTTACTTGGTAAAGTAACTTCCTTCTTCATTGACTGCATCTCTGCAGAATGATATGACTCCCACCAACGAGTGTCCTGTTTATGACATTAAACAATCAGATGGTAAGGTTCCAGTAATACTGGAGCTTTGGGTAATGTGGAGTACCCCACCATTGACATCGCTTCCAGGCCCACTCTGACCCGGAGTGGTTGTACCTAATAGAGTCTTATCTAAGGGTCAAATAGAACTAAACTTTGTACTTAGGCTAAACTGAATTGTTTGAAACTGAACTGTTTTAAATAGAACTAAACTGTGTACTTATGCTAAACTGAATGTCAAAAACATGGATACAACCAAAAATAGATCCAACCTATGGTCGACAAATTGAAATAGAATTGTTTTTTTTTATTTAAACGTCGTGCTTATGCTAAACTGAATTGTTTGTAATGCAACTGTTTTTTTCATTGAAACTGTGTACTTATGCTAAATTGAATTGTTTGAAATAGAACTGTTTTGACATTTATCTGTTTCTAAACGAAAACTATACTCATAGTTCTGTGTGGACACGCTTCCTGTCTAGCATGCCACCTACGCCACTTATGTAGCACTTTTGCCGAGGAAACAGCGTTCAGTTAACTTTAAGAAACAGGTGTACATCCTGTAATGTCACCCGAGTAATTTATGCAGCATGTCAAAGAGATATTTTCTGGAAATTTTAAACATATCTATCTATCTATCTATCTATCAGTTTCACAGATATTTTTTCATCTCATCACCAAGTTAAAGTAGACTGAAGCAGCCCAGTTCCACGGTGTAGTACCTGTTCGGGTTCGATCTGCAGGACAAACAGAACTGCTTGAAAATCATTTACATTAGACAGAATACTCCTTAGCATATATTTGCAAATTACTTGAGTTAAAATTAATCAATCATCTTTATACACATTCACACACATTCAAACGAGTCGATTGGAGCAGTAGAATATACTGATAGCCCATTTGCAGAGGGGTAATCCATCCATCATCATAAAGAATATCCTGGATATGACACTAAACCATCTGATGGAAAGTCTTGGAATTTTGGGAAATGTGAAGTACTCCTTCATTGCCATTAATTTCAAGAATATCCTGAATATGACATAAAACCATCTGATGGATAGTCTTGGAATTTTGGGAAATGTGAAGTACTCCTTCATTGCCATTAATTTCAAGAATATCCTGAATATGACACTAAACTATCTGATGGATAGTCTTGGAATTTCGGGAAATGTGAAGTACTCCTTCATTGCCATTAATTTCAAGAATATCCTGAATATGACATAAAACCATCTGATGGATAGTCTTGGAATTTTGGGAAATGGGAAGTACTCCTTCATTGCCATTAATTTCAAGAATATCCTGAATATGACACTAAACTATCTGATGGAAAGTCTTCGAATTTTGGGAAATGTGAAGTACTCCTTCATTGCCATTAATTTCAAGAATATCCTGAATATGACATAAAACCATCTGATGGATAGTCTTGGAATTTTGGGAAATGGGAAGTACTCCTTCATTGCCATTAATTTCAAGAATATCCTGGATATGACACTAAACTATCTGATGGAAAGTCTTGGAATTTTGGGAAATGTGAAGTACTCCTTCATTGCCATTAATTTCAAGAATATCCTGAATATGACATAAAACCATCTGATGGATAGTCTTGGAATTTTGGGAAATGGGAAGTACTCCTTCATTGCCATTAATTTCAAGAATATCCTGAATATGACACTAAACTATCTGATGGAAAGTCTTGGAATTTTGGGAAATGTGAAGTACTCCTTCATTGCCATTAATTTCAAGAATATCCTGAATATGACATAAAACCATCTGATGGATAGTCTTGGAATTTTGGGAAATGGGAAGTACTCCTTCATTGCCATTAATTTCAAGAATATCCTGAATATGACACTAAACTATCTGATGGAAAGTCTTGGAATTTTGGGAAATGTGAAGTACTCCTTCATTGCCATTAATTTCAAGAATATCCTGAATATGACATAAAACCATCTGATGGAAAGTCTTGGAATTTTGGGAAATGTGAAGTACTCTTTCATTGCCATTAATTTCAAGAATATCCTGGATATGACTCTAAACCATCTGATGGAAAGGCTTCCGTCTTGGAATTTTGGGAAATGTGAAGTACTCCTTCATTGCCATTAATTTCAAGTCCACTGGAGTGGTAGTATCTGTAACGGTCCCATCTATGGGTAAAAAACCTATTTAATCTTTTATTAAGTTTTGAATAAAATTACTATTGTTAAATAGCAATACTTAAAACTATTTAACTGAATGTAAACAAATAATTAATAGTGAGTAGAATTATTAGTTTTAAGTTGCAATACATGAAACCATTTAACTGTGTGCAATATATTTAGTGTCTCAATATATATGGGATCCATATGACTGCTAATTACTCCACCAAAGTTAATTTTGTGTTTTTTTGTGTCATAGTTGAAAATAGTATACTATAACAGCTATTAATCCTCGATAGGCTATCGATTATATGGAAATCAGACCTAACCGATAAAATGAAACGCAGTTTCTTCCAGGCAGCGGTCACATCGATACTGCTATACGGGTGCACTACATGGACGCTAACAAAACGGCTCGAGAAGAAGCTAGACGGCAATTACACAAGAATGCTGCGTGCAACCTTGAACAAATCCTGGCGGCAACACTCCACAAGACACCAACTGTACGGCCACCTGCCTCCTATCACGAAAACTATTCAAGTTAGACGAACCAGACATGCAGGACACTGCTGGAGAAGCAGGGACAAGCTCATAAGAGATGTACTCTTATGGACCCCCACACATGGCCGTGCAAAAGGACGACCAGCACGAACATACATTCAGCAGCTATGTGAGGATACGAGATGTTGTCCTGAAGACTTGCCTAGTGCGATGAACGATAGGGAGGAGTAGCGAGAGAGGGTCAGGGATATCCGTGCTACCAGCGCGACATGATGATGATGATGATAATGCCTTGGACAAGATAGGAAAAATATTTTGCGTCACTACTTATATTACATACCCATACATGAATACGTGAAACGTACATAGAATGTTCATAACATATATACATAGAACATAGGAATCCCGAAACACGAAAAACACGTAACGACTTCTTAGTTCAGGTACGAAACCTTTTATTACCTTTGAGTTAAAGGTTTCGACATAAGGAAGAGAGATGCACAATCTTTCTATGATGACTTTTCCATCTGCCCCCCCAACACGTGTGGCACCCGCCACAAGGCCACTGGCCTGGCTTCGGTGAGCAAGTGAAAGCGAATTTATTTCCAGCCTGTTAAGAGCATTGATATGAATCAAAGACTCTAAAATAATTTTAACAGGACTTCATCAGACCCAATAAGAAAATAAAAATCTTGAAATTTGGTTTTTTCTTGAAATAATATTATTTGCTCTGTGAATTTATTTACCTTGATCTCTTTATGAGGAATATTTAAATATTGAAATTTGAATAATTTATTTGTCCTGACGGAACTGTTCCCGACTCCAGATTTACTGGATTAAAGAATACCTATATATATATACATATATATTGTAGCGGTGTATATATATGTATATATCTCTGTATATATATATATATTCCCATACAGGGCAGACTGGGTTCTTTAGCCGAGCTAACGTAACCATTCTCGGAGAAGTTAATTTGAAACCAGTTTAAACGTCAATTTTGTGACATTTGGCAAAGGTGTTTGGTAAATACATACATACATACATACATACATATATATATATATATATATATATATATATATATATATATATATATAAGTATTGTATATATATATGTATTGTTAGATACATGTATACAAACACACAGACTTATGAGTCAACTAGACACTGATATATAAACAACCCCCCACATATATATATATATATATATTTATTTACTAATCTACTATCTACCAGCATTCACGGTTACAAAAAAAAAAAGAAAGAAAAAAAAAACGTCAGGAACAAGAGACAAAAATATCTCGAATCACCGCCCGGGGGAAAAAAGAAAAAATGTCATAGGACAAAAAGAAAGAAAAGGCCAACCCCGTCACACCAGTCGAAAAAAATCGAGAGATGTGCAGTCAGTTGATCAAAAGAAAACTAAAACCTGTCGTAAACGCTGCAATGCCACGATTACAAGAGTGCTCAACACGAGTGGAGCCAATTACAAAATTAACTTAAATCGCGAGTCAGAATATGATGGGGCCATAATTTGTGAACTTGTGTGGTGTGTATTATTGTATAGCATTAATAAGATTGTGGACCCAGGTAGCCATGGACTTTATGATAATGATGGTTTGATTATCTTGGATAAAAGCACACCGAAAAAATGTCATGGTATTAGAAAAGGATTGCATAGGCTGTTTGGCGAGTTTGGATTTTAGTTAGAAACGCAAACAGACCTAAAAATCGCCGATTATCTTGATGTTACTTTAAACCTATATAATGGAACGGTATCTCCGTTTAGAAAAAGGAACCAGGACCAGCGTTATGTGGACAGGGGATCCAACCACCCAATACAAGTATTTAAACACATACGTAAGGGAATAGAGCATATGTTATCAAATAACTTCTCTAATAAGGAAATTTTTGAACGAAGCAAGCAGGATTATGAGGAGGCATTGAAGAATATCGGGATAGGGAGAGAGGTAATACACAAAGAAGGAGAAATAGACCTAGAAAAATTTTATGTTTTAATCCCCCCTATAACATGGAAGTAGTCAATAATTTAGGGAAAGAATTTTTTAAGTTGTTAAAAAGAAATTTCCCTAGTGGGAACCCGTTATATAAGATATTTAATAAGAATTGTGTTAAATTAAGTTATAGTTGCATGCCCAACTTTAATGGCATAATAGATAAGAGTAATATAGCTAAACCAAGTAAAGAGAAAAATAAGGTGATTGCTAAATGTAATTGTAGGGATAAAGTTAGATGCCCATTGGAAGGCAAATGTAAACAAGAATGTGTGGAGTATAAAGTGGAAGTATATAGTGACCTGGGTAATGATAGAAATAAAAAGGTATATTTTGGGTCGACACAAGGGGAATTTAAGGCTAGGTACTAAAACCATAAAACGATTTTCTCCTACGAGAAGTATAGGCATAGTACCACGTTATCTAGCTATGTGTGGGAGGTCAAGGATAAAAAATTGTTTCTTTGTTTAATGGCATATCAACCTTTGTAGGTTATTTAATGCCAAAGCTATTCTCCTAGAAAAACAGTAGTGGTGCTATTTAACCCATAGCTGGGAGGATAAGGGGGTTCATACCTTTCCCAAGGGTATTTGCCCGAAAGTGAACGTAATAGCGCAATTGGAGTACGAACTCGTTTACTACGATTCCGCAGTCCATCGCTATAACCATTACACCACGAGGACACCCCCAAGGATAAAAAAGGAATAGATTCAATACTGAAATGGGAAGTAATAAAGAAGTGCTGTAAATATAGGGCTGGCGATAGGGATTGTATGCTTTGCGTGGAGGAAAAATTAGCAATAGCGTCTTGTAAAAGTAGGGAGATATTCAACCAAAGGTCAGAGGTTTTAAATAGTTGTAAACACAAAAGGGGGTGGTTGCTTTATAATTAGGGATAGGTTTCTGAGTATTTATACCTGAGGGTTTTTTTTGTTTTTGTTTTTTTTAAATAAAAGTAAGTTTTTTTGGGGGGGGTATTTTTTTCCGGTTATTTTGTTGTTATGTAAATTTTATGCTAGGTAGGTCTTTGGTGAATATAAAATAAGGCGTTTTCTCCTTTATAATTGGTCAGTATGAGACTCCCTGATGAGCCGTTAAGGTGAAACTTTAGTAGGAGAATTCTGACTCGCGATTTCAGTTAATTTTATATATATATATATATATATATATATATATACTCACAAACAACATGGCAATGGTATACTAGACAAGTTTCCGAACCCTCGTTTTCGGTAAACCAGAGTCGAGTAGTTTGTCTTCCGCTAAGTCTCAAAATCTGGCCACACTACCAATCAAGCTAATGGTCTCCCAGAAAACCCCTCTGGGTGTCCTTCTTACCTAGGGATGAGCAGATATATGCTCTAATTTCCGAAACGCGATTTTATAACAGGAATTAAAAGCCAGAAGCCAAAATATTTGTGAATCTTTTTCTAAAAAAATTTCGGTCTGATGAGTCACAACTCTTCACTAATTATCACTAACGAAGATGAACAAAATTCTATTTGAGGGCAAATTGAATAAAAAGCCTTCCGAGAAGGTTTGGCCAAGAGCAAAATCAATGATTTGAGCTGCAATGAAATTCTGCCATCTGACAGGTGCGCCAATATACGTCTTATCGGCAGCGACGTAATTGAATAGACATAAACTTAATAAACTTGATTGAAAATGCCGACATTTCTTGCATAATTCTGATCCTAGCTCTATTTCACTTCGAAAGGTTATCAGTTAGAAGGGAAATATATATATATATATATATATATATATGTGTGTGTGTGTGTGTGTGCGTGTGTGTGCGTGCGTGTGTGTATGTGTTTGTGTATGTATCTATATGTTTGTGTTTATATATGTGTATACAGATATGTATATGCATAGATATACATTCATGCACATATATATATATATATATATATATATATATGTGTGTGTGTGTGTGTGTATCTATCTATCTATCTATCTATCTATCCGTATGTACATAGATATGTATATGTGTACGAGTATATGCACACACACACATATATATATATATGTGTGTGTGTGTGTGTGTATACGTATATATGAATGCATGTATATGCTTGTGTATACAAATGTTCATATACGTATATACATTCATGTATATATATGTGCATATATATATATATATTTATATATGTGTGTGTGTGTGTGTGTGCGTGTGTGTGTGTGTTTCTCTCTCTCTCTCTCTCTCTCCAGATATATATGTATACTTTTGTATATAGATATGGACATATGTATGTATATGTGTTCATATATATATATATATATATATATATATCATCATCATCATGTCGCGCCGCCTGCGCGGATATCCCTGACCCTCTCTCGCCATTTCTCCCTATCATTCATCGCCTCCGGCAGGTCTTCAGGGTTACATCCTGTGTCCTCACATAGTTGCTGTATGTAAGTTCATGCTGGTCGTCCTACTTTTGCACATCCATATGTGGGGGTCCACAGGAGTACATCGCTTATGAGCTCGTCCTTGCTTCTCAAGCAGTGTCCCGCGTGTCTGGTTCGTCTGACTTGTATAGTTTTCGTGATGGGGGGCAAGTGTCCGTATAGTTGGAGTCTCGTGGGGTGTTGTCGCCAGGACTTGTTTAATACTGCTCTCAACATTCTTGTGTAATTTCCGTCTAGTTTCCTTTCCAGCCGCTTCGTTAGCGTCCATGTGGTGCATCCATATAGCAGTTATATATATATATATTTGCATATATGAATGTATATATGCATGAAATATATATGTATGTATACATAAATGTAATTATTTATTCTACATGTATATTTGTATATGTATAAATGTTTATATATATATACATATGTATATATATCAATATATATAGGTATATATATATATGCATAGGGATGTATACAGATATATGTATATATATATATGTGCGTTTGCATATATATATATGTGTGTGTGTGTGTGTGTGTATGTTTGACTCATAAGCCTATATATATATATATATGCGTGTGTGAATTTACCCAACGCGCTCGCCATATAGTTTGAATGTTTGAACTTTTAGACAGCATGATTTGCCCATGGGTTAGTGGCATAATGGTTTGTGCATTCGTTAATGGCGCGGGAGACCGACGTTCAAGTCTAGTCATTTTAAACACCTTGCTTAATACCCAGCATGATGAGATACTGATCAAGTGTGATTGGAGCAATTCAGTGAAAAATTTTGCACCTTTTGGTAGCTTTTGACTACAGTCGTCTGACTTGCTTAGTTTATCTCCTCTTGTCACATGGTGTCAGGTGATTGTGTGCAACCTTTTGTTTAAGATATGCGTGTTTTCTTTGTTGATGGCATATCAAATTTCCCAGTGTATTTAATGCTAAAGCCATCCTTGTAAAAGAACAGCAGTGATACTATCTAACCCATAGCTCAAGTGTTAAAGAGTCAATTCTCGTTTAAATGTTCTCAAATTTAAGAACATTTTAGTGTTCTGTAGTATGTAAATTAGTGGTAACGGTATTTTCTCAGAATATATATATATACGAAAAATAATAAGATATAATATTTACAACTTTTCATAATTTTTTCTCGTTTAATCCTCATCATCATGTCGTGCCACAGGCACGGATATCCCTGACCCTCTCTCGCCACTTCTCCCTATCGTTCATCGCCTCTGGCAGGTCTTCAGGGCTACATCCCGTATGCTCACATAGCTTCTAAATGTATTTTCGAGCTGGTCGTCCTGCTTTTGCACGGCCATATGTGGGGGTCCATAGTAGTACATCGCTTATGAGCTTGTCCCTGCTTCTCCAGCAGTGTCTTGCATGTCTGGTTCGTCTAACTTGGATAGTTTTCGTGATGGGAAGTCCTGGCGGCAACACCCCAATCTCGTTTTATTGATAGATAAAATAAATTATTTCAAATTGAAAAAATTAAAAACAATTTTTTTTTCAAATTCCATCCTCGCCGGAAACAATATGAAAACATCTAATTAAAATTTTCCGTATCTTAACTGAAAAAGCCTTTTATAAAAAAAACTTATAAAGTTAAACTTAAAAGAACTTGTAAGAGCCTGAAATAAATTTATATTGATACCAAGAAAGTGAATTTTTGTTTTTGTCTTTATATAAAGTATTTTTTAGCTCTACACGTTGAGTGTTGATGTATCATTCATCCCAAATTAATTATACATCAATGGCCGTTAATATTGAGCGCTCATATTGGACATTCTTACCCTTTGGGTTTTCTCTTTGGATCATATAAGAATACATATATACACACATATTAACCATCCGTAGAATCCTTGAAGGTGTACGGGAAAAAAACCTACAAGCGACATTAATATTTGTCGACTTTACCAAGGCCTTCGATTCCATTCACAGAGGAAAGATGGAACAAATCCTACTAGCATACGGCATACCTAAAGAAACCGTAGCAGCAATAACGATTCTTTATAGAAACACCAAAGTAAAAGTACGATCACCAGATGGAGACACAGAATACTTCGACATTGTAGCAGGAGTACTACAAGGGGACACGCTGGCTCCGTACCTCTTTATCATTTGTCTAGACTACGTACTTAGAACATCGATTGACAAAATCAGAGAGAACGGCTTCGAGCTGACAAAGAAAAGAAGCAGAAGGTACCCCGCAACAACAATTACCGACGCCGACTACGCCGATGACATAGCGATACTGGCAAATACACCCAACCAAGCCGAAACACTACTGCATAGTTTGGAACGAGCAGCCGCAGGCATAGGCCTCTATGTTAATGCACACAAAACGGAATATATGTGCTACAATCAAAAGGGGGACATCCCTACTCTAGACGGAACCCCTCTTAAACTAGTAGACAAATTCACTTACCTAGGAAGCAGCGTCTCATTAACCGAAATAGACATCGAAACGAGGTTAACGAAAGCATGGACAGCTATCAATAGGCTATCGATTATATGGAAATCAGACCTAACCGATAAAATGAAACGCATCTTCTTCCAGGCAGCGGTCGTATCGATACTGCTATATGGATGCACTACATAGACTCTAACAAGAATGCTGCGAGCAATCTTGAACAAGTCCTGGCGGAAACACCCCACAAGACACCAACTGTACCGCCACCTGCCTCCTATCACGAAAACTATCCAAGTTAGACGAACCAGACATGCTGGACACTGCTGGAGAAGCAGGGACAAGCTCATAAGTGATATACACATGGCCGTGCAAAAGCAGGACGACCAGCACGAACATACATTCAGCAACTATGTGAGGATACGGGATGTTGTCCTGAAGACCTGCCTGTGGCGTTGAACGATAGGGAAAAGTGGCGAGAGAGGGTCAGTGATATCCGTGCTACCAGCACGACATGATGATGATGATGATGATATACACACATTAAATAGTAGGGCAGACTGGGTTCTTCATCCTTGGTGAGGCAATTAGTCTAGAAGAAGGAAAACTCTGAATTCAAGCCTGTTAAACTCCGCTTAAAAATTGACCTTGTGTCATATCCTTCCCGAGCGGAGGGGTTGGTAAATATGTAAATACACACACTATATATACATATATACACACACTATAAATAAATACATACACATACCATCATCATCATTATGTCGCACTGCTAGCACGGATTTCCCAGACCCTCTCTCGCTACCGGTCTCTATCGTCCATCGCTCCTGGCAGGTTCACCAGACTACACCCTGTATCGACACAGAGTTGTTGTAGATAGGTTCTAGAAGGTCGTCCAATGGTTGCTTGTCTATGTGAAGGGGTCCTCAGGAGTATGTCACTTATGAGTTCATCCTTACTTCTTTAGCAGTGTCCCGCATGTTTGGTTGGTCTAACTTGGTTAGTTTTCGTGACGAGTGGTAACTGCTTTTCAGCTGCTGTTTTGTGGGGTGTTGCCTCCAGCATTTGTTCAATACATATTGCAGCATCCTAGTGTTATTGCCGTCAAGCTTTTTCTTTATACGTTTAATTAGTGTCCATGTAGTGCATTCATATAGCAGTATCGACACGATCATTGCTTTGAAAAAACTGCGTTTTATTTTAACGGTTAACTCTGACTTCCATATCACCGATAGTCTATACATAGCTGTCCATACATAGCTGATAGTCTATACATAGTTGCTAGTCGCGTGTTGATGTCGTTCTCTGTTGATAAAACGTTGCTTCCGAGGTAGGTGAACTTGTCCACTAGTTTCAGAGGGCCACCTTTTAGTATGGAGATGTCACCTCTCTGATTAAAGCTAATCTATTCTGTTTTGTTTGTGTTAATATGGAGGCCACCTGCTGCTCGTTCCAGACTATGTAACAGGGATTCGGCTTGTATTTGCTAGAAGTGCTATGTCATCGGTGTAGTCTGCGTCCGTAATAGTTTGTGAAGGGTATCTTCTGCTTCATTCCTTTGCCACCTTGAAACCGTTTTGTTTCATTAAATTTATTGACGTTCTAAGTACGTAAGTAAGGCAGTATTTCCCCCTGTCTTCTCTCTGTGTATAGAGTCAAATACCTTGAAGAAGTGTAATAGATTGACCCTCGACCGAGCCGTCAATCAAGAGATGCACCTGTGTAAATAAGCAGAAGAACGGCGGAAGCAGGTGGACGTAAAACAATAATATAACCAGGGCACAGACGGTTTGAGTCAGTTGGAGACTGGATGCCAGCGGAGTGAGAACCAGCTCCAGACAGAGGGCTTGGTCCCTCAGTGACCCATGGTTGAACAACCCAGCCAAAGGGAGAAAGAAGTGCTGCTATGGTCGAAGAAGAACTTGGGGTCTGTCCCCGTCTCCAACTCATCTCTCACACACAGAAACATCAACCCTTTCGAAAATAAAGTGTGAGAGATATATGTTTATAAAGAAGTGTGTTCGTTTGTTCATTGAAGGTCGTATATTATGTTTGATTATCATATTTACCCAACCCCTCCGCTCGGGCAGGATATGACACAAGGTCAATTTTTTAAGCAGAGTTTAACAGGTTTTAATTCAGATTTTATTTACTCTTAGACTAGTTGCCTCACCAAGGCTGAAGAACCTAGTCTGCCCTACTATTTACCCATAGCTGGAGGGAGAATAATTGGATTCATACCTTTCCCAAGGTTTGCTTGATGGCATATCAAACTTCCCAGTGTATTTAATGCTAAAGCCATCCTTATAAAAGAACAGCAGTGATACTATCGAACCCATAGCTCAAGTGTTAAAGAGTCCATACCTTTCCGAAGAATACAAGTCCGAAAGAGAAAGCGTGACTGGAGCTCGAACTCGTTTACCATAGTTCAACCCTTTAGCCATTAGATAGGAATATTATGTATTATAGTTTCTACTTGAGTATTCCTCATGTTTGGTTTTACGTCGTATCAACCATTCTAGGTTGTTAAATGCCAAATCAGGTTTATAGATAATATATATATATGGTTTGTAAGCGAATATTTAAAAGGTAAAAATATTCTTATACAAGTTATAGCCCATTTGTTTGCACATAGTTAAATGTTATGGTATTGCTTTGCAACTCTATTTGATATCCATATTTACCAACCTCTCCGCTCGGACAGGATATGACACAAGGTAAATTTTTAAGCGAAGTTTAACAGGTTTGAATTCAGAATTTTCTTTATCCTGGACTAGTTGCCTCACCAAGGCTGAAGATCGTAGTCTGCCCTACTATTTACCCATAGTTGGAGGGAGAATAATTGGATTCATACCTTTCCCAAGGGTGTTAGTGCTATGTGAAATGCAGTCAGTCTTGTCCAGGATTTGAACTCGTGTCGCCGTGTCCAATTCCTGCGACGATAACCATTACACCACATGCACCTCCTAAAATTATTTTTGATTATGTTTCTTTATATATTCGTATTACGGCTATACAACAGAAGTCGACGAATAATAATGTTGGCTCTAGGTTTTTTGCACGAACACCTTCCTTCTCCTCACTTCGTTTACAGTCTGCCATGCTATCCTAGATTGTCTGTCTTCAAGTGACTCTTTAATCTCGTCGACCTGATTTTGTATGTATTGTTATTTTAGGTATACGTTAGTTTGTTCATTTGTGCCTTCTTAAGCTTCTGAGAATTGATATTGGTTGGGTTCTTCCTATTGCATTGGGAAGCGGTTTTTACGTCTGCACACTTTTTTCTAACGGCTAATGTCTTCCTTGGGACTTTAGTTTTAACTCTTGTTAAGTTGGGGTGCATTCTGCTGCCGCTTCTAAGTGGGCAATGACGAATTTCTCATATTCGTCATTCAGAGTTGGTATTTCTGATATCACCTGAAGTGCACTGCATTTGTTTCTGAATTTTAACTTATATCTATCAATTATATCCCTATCGTTAAGCAGGGACCAGTCATATTGTAAAATTGTGGTTGTTTGGCCTGCATTCCTTCGTAGGTTCAGTCGTATCTTTGCCTTGAAAATTCGGTGATCGAAAGACACTCTTCCGAAAGAGGAAAATGGCTCGCAATTCAATGCGCTGTTATTCCATTTCTTATTTATGAGAATGTTGTCTATCTGTATTTTAGCGTTATTTGCGTAGGTATAGATCCAGAGTTTCCCCACTTTCTTTTCTGAAATTTAGTACTAAGCCATTTTAATTTATTTTCTTGCGTGAAACCTGTTGGATGTTCCCCATTTCTGTTTGACGAGTTGTGTGAGCTGAATTTGTTGTTTACGTTTTTACCTATTTGGGCATTCCTGTCTCCACCCATGCTGGGAACGGTGCTACGAACAAGAGAGGATAGGTCGTTATAGGAGGTGATGAGGTCCGTTTCGTCACAAACATTGGTAGGGCTGTAGCAGGAGATGATTGTTTTACTGAAGTTGCCAGTAAACGTGGCTACCATCATCCTCGCTTGTATTATCTCGATGCTTATGAGGGATTTTAGGACCCGTGGACCGGTAGGCATACCCACACCCCTTATCACGGCGTTGACACAGTTTTTCCATGCAGATGCCTAGACAAATGTCCATCCATTGCCGGTATCGTGGTGTTTTATATCTTATAATTACACTTTACCAGACAGGATTTAAAAAGTTGAATTCCTTTGAATATTAATGTATTGGTAAAGTAAATAAGTTTTACCAGAGAAGATATAAGAACAAACGCGTTAGATTTATTTGGATATTTGGGTGTTTTGAAAGTAATTACGTTTTACTTGATCGGACATTGGCATAATGGTTAGAATGTTCGCCAATGGTTCAATTTTTGTTTGACTTTGAGTTCTGTAGCTGATACTTTGAAGACTGGAGACAGAGCTTCAACCTAAGCAAAACTGACCCTTTTTAATGCACACGAAGGGCAATCCTGTTTAGACATGTGGTTTGACTATGAGTCATGGTAATCTTTCGATGGCTGTGTTTTATTCTCATCCATAGAAGCACCCTAAAAGATGAGCAGCAATAGTTCCTCAATCAATATACACACACCCACCCACACACACACTATATATATATATATATATATATATATATATATATATATATATATATATACTGACTATTACTACTTGCTTAAGTTCACTTGCTCCAACCAAGCGACATTTTAAAATGTGGGAGATATTTCTGTTGCACTCTCTAGAATTGGTAAATTTAGTTCTCATTTCCGTTTATTTATTTATATTTTATGGTTACTGAATAGAATATTTTTTGAACTGGGGTAACGCTGTGGTAGACTGACGATTGGCAAAATTTTGTCGATGCAGCCACGCGAAGAAAGGTCATATTGGGGAAGCTGTTCGAGTCCTGGTGGAGTAAGCATCTTGGGGCACATAAAACAAGAATGAGTGAAGCCAACCTCTAAAGGGTTTTATGAAATCTATCAAATCGATAACAATTAAAAGGTCACTTAACAAAAGTGTGCGTAATTAGTCAAACGTTTTCATCAGAGAAATCAAGAATATTATACACAAGGGACTTACACAACTTTGTTAGACTACTACTATAACTACGCCTAATAATAATGCGGGTGTTTCCGTGGTGTAAAGCGCTGAACTGCGGAATCGTAGTACGTGAGTTCGAACTCCAGTCGAGCTCGTACGTTCATTTTCGAACAAATACCCTTGGGAAAGGTATGAACTCCCTTAGCCTCCCATATATGGGTTAAATAGTACTATTACTGTCCTTCAAAAAAAAAAAAAAGGATAGATTTGGCATTAATAACCCGAGAAGGTTGATATGCCAATAAATAACAAACTAATGATAATATTATTGATAATAATAATAATAGGGATAGAGACGAAACCATTGATCACATAATAGATGAAAATTGCAAACTAGAGTATAAACGGGAAACGACTGGGTGGGAAAGGTGATCCAGTGGGAAGTGTACAAGAAAATGGATTTTGACCATATCACCAAACCAAAATCCACAGAAAAGAATGAGATGCATGTAATTCTCTGCGATTTTGTGTTACAAACAGTTCAAATCCTGGACGAGGATTTTTCACATTGCACTAATACCCTTTGGAAACGTATGAATCCAATAATTATCCCTCCAACTATGGGTAAATAGTAGGGTAGACTAGGTTCTTCAGCCTTGGTGAGGCAACTAGTCTAGGAGAAGGAAAACTCTGACTTCAAACCTGTTAAACTCCGCTTAAAAATTGGCCTTGTGTCATATCCTGCCCGAGCGGAGGGGTTGGTAAATATGGTTACAAACAGATCACCCATTCTCGGCTTAAAGACCAGACTTAATGATAATCTACAAGAAAAAAAAAGACAACTCGCCGTATAACGGACCACAGAATGAAAATCATACAAAACGAAAGTTTAGAAAAGTACTTGGACTTTGTCTGAGAACTAAGAAAACTGTGGAACATGAGGGTGACTATCCAAATCGAGACTATCCAAACTATGGGATTTATGAGATCGGTAAGAATACTGAGAAGAGTCCTGGAGACTTGAAACACCAGTTCAAGACCATCAATTAACGCTAATGCACACTGGCACGAAGGGACTACTGGATGAGATGAGACTAAATGGGAAAGAAGATCCATAGATGTAATATAATTGCGGTGGGATTTTTTTAATATTATCATTTTTCGTTTTATATATCTTGCCTTTCCGTTTAGTTAGACTGAGAACCTTTCACTTAGTACATGGGTTACTTAGGTAACACCTGTACTTAGTACATGGGTTACAAGGAACACCTGCACATTGAGTGCAGGTGTTCACGCGCGCGCGGGGTGGAGGTGACAATCAGAGATGTCACAATAAAAACCCTAAATAGGAAATGGGACCGGGGACGTGAATGACGTCATGTCCGGAAGCACTGAGGATTTTGGAATTTGAAAAAAAAAAAAAAAAAAAAACCCAGTTAGTTGAGATTTAAACTCCGAACAAGAGAGTTGAAATTCGAGTCTAGAGGAAGGTAGTCGATTTTTGGTCTCGCCTAAGCGAGACCAGTTGGGGGGTCTTCGAAATGTGCCTCACGTGGTGGGGTCTGATGGAAAAGTTAGCATAGAAAGAAATTGTGTTTCTCTCTCATGTCGAAAAACCTTAAACTCAAAAAGGTAAATAAAAAGTTTCTTACCTGAACCAATTTCGTGTTTTTCGGATTCCCATGTCTATTTCACATGTTCGTATCTTGGTCGTATTTTTGGAAGTGGATATGCAACATATATATATATATATATATATATATATATTCAAGAGTGTATATTTTGGCAGCAAGTTATTCTAGGAAGTTATGGTAAAGAAGATGGAACACTGTTTGTTTATTATTTTTGATTTTATTTTTTCATGTCTCCTAGTTATTTTTCTTGTGTCAGGTTCTAGATAGTAAAGGAGTTGTCCTATATCTTCTGCCCAAATTCTTTCGACCATACTTTTGGTCATCTTCAGGGTTAGTGTAGTTTTGAGTTAACATATTTAGTTTTTACTGTTTTAATTATTTGTAGCGTTTTGTTTTGAAGTTGTCGGTTGGAATGTTTTCAGCGTTTTGTTTTAAAATGTTCGGTTGGAAAAAGGTTTACTTATTGAGTTAGTGATATTTAGTTATTAAAAATATTTATGTTGGTGCCTGTGTTAAACTACTATTTCAAGCAGTGTTCCATCGTCTTTAACAAAACTTGCTTGAAACACACACACGCACATATATATATATATATATATATATATATATATATATACGGTTTGTAAGCGAATATTTTAAAGATAAAAATATTCTTATACAAGTTATAGCCCATTTGTTTGCACATAGTTAAATGTTATGGTATTGCTTTGCAACTCTATTTGATATCCATATTTGCCAACCCCTCCGCTCGGACAGGATATGATACAAGGTAAATTTTTAAGCGAAGTTTAACAGGTTTGAATTCAGAGTTTTCTTTATCCTGGACTAGTTGCCTCACCAAAGCTGAAGAACCCAGTCTGCCCTACTATTTACCCATATTTGAAGGGAGAATAATTGGATTTATACCCTTCCCAAGGGTATTAGTGCTATCTGAAATGCAATCAGTCTCGTCAAGGATTTGAACTCGTGTCGCCGTATTTATTTCTTCGACGAGAGCCATTACTCCACGGACACCTCTATTTAATATCAATCGTTTATTTACACATAGTTTACATGGTTACCAGTATTAATAAACCTTAGGAAATTATTGAACTTTTCTATTTGACACAATTGGGATATTAAAAGGTACTACCACTCCGGGTCAGAATAAACCTGAGAACAATGGTAATAAAAGGGTACTCCACATTCCCCAAAGCTCCAGGACGAGAGAATGAAACTCAGATCCAGTTTAGTTGAATAGTCATGACGGTGAAGTTAGTAAATGATTTATTTGACTTGTTTAAAATTGCACGAACACGTGTTATATTCTCATATGCCGTATCATAACGACACAATAATAAAGACGCAGGAAGACTTCTTTAGAAAAATATATACCTCTCAATTTATTTGTAAAGGTTCGAAAAGGGTTACTCAGTGTTTGCGTGTGAGAGGGTGTTGGAGACCGAACAGAAACTGCAATATTTTGACCTCACTCTTATGGCCGTCAACGTTGTGTCTTTTTCGTTCTCCAGATGCTCAACCGGAGGCCCAGCGGCACAGCTCTCCGCTGGATGATAGCTTTCTTTACTGCATCTTATCAGCAACTTCTCTGGACCCCAACTCAATCGGGGGCCCCGAGCCCCTTCGGCCTGGTGTGGCTTTCCTTACCACATCTCGTCTATAACTCCGTCCGTTCTCCAACTGTCTAACTTCTGTCTTGACTGAGTTATATAATAGTTCAACGTCCACTCAGTCGCCTACTCGGTCTTTGGAATCGCATGTTTGATCGTCATCAAGCGGAAATAACTGTCATGCAGTTCACAGGTCACTCTCCTCCGGTGCATCAGTCTATGAGTGTACCATGGGGATTTTTTTACCTCGTCCCATTTCATCAGCCAATTTCCGCCCACGCGATTTCCTCTCATAACTGCCATTAGAATGCGTCACTTCCTTCCGGTGCATCACCTTGGAATGGCATTTTTGGCCGGGTCGAAGGTCAAAATACAACACACGTAATCTCACCTGTTAACATTCAGGCATTTCAGAACAGCGAGAAAAAATCATTCTATCAATTACAAACTTCAGTTAGCGTTTTATTTTCCCAAGACCTCCCACATAAATAGGATGCAAGTCAAGGTCAATTTTCTATCAAGTTTTAATTTAGTATTTTGCGTTGTGGCTAACGCAATGAACTGTAACATGGCAGAACGTGAGTTCAAACTCTAACGGCGCTATTAAGTTCATTTTGGAACTAATACCCTCGAAATGGGTATAAATCATTTAATCTCTAAAATCAAGGAATTAGATGGTGTCACTGATGTTTTTCCTGCAAGGATGCCTATAGATAACCCATGAAGTTTGATATGCCATTGAACAAAGAAATGAAACCAAATCTACTATTTTCCTACGTCAAGGAGCGGGTTAGAGATAAGAAAGATTCATTACTTTCCGAGAACGTTGGTTAATTGGTTTAAAGGCATGTAAACCTTTGTGGGTTATTTGACGCCAAATTCTGCATGGACATACATACACACATATGATTTGTCAACAAATACATTGTTCAGAACATTATTCTTGATTATTAGTTAAAGAGCATTACTTTAATCTATATTAATATGTTTAGATGGATTAAAGTAATGCTATTTAACTAATAATTTTTAGGGGTGTCCTCGTGGTGTAATGGTTAAAGCGATGGACTGTGGAATTGTAGTATGCGAGTTCGTACTCCAGTCGCGCTATTACGTTCACTTTCGGGCAAATACCTTTGGGAAATACTCTCCAGCTAGAATAGCTTTGGCATTAAATAACCTACAAAGCTCGATATGCCATTAAAACAAAGAAACCATCAATTAATAATTTCTATTAAATGTTAATCATGCGTTTGTCCACTGTTAAATGGTTTCAAGTATTGCAATTTAACGCTAATAATTCTATTTAATGGTAATCATTAGTGTGCCCACAGTTGAATTATTTTAAGTATTGCGAAACATTAATAATCATATTTAAAATTAATCATTTGTTTGCCAACAGTTAAATGGTTTTATAAAATGGTAAATACCATGCTTAACAGTAATAATTCAACTTAATTTCAATAATTTTTGCTACAGTTGTTATTGACGACTGTAGTGTAGGGTGACCCGAAGGTTCCCTTTTCGATAGCTACTACACCAATGTGTAGAGAAGGGCGCAACTCCTTTCCCTGGATTGCTCCTCTTTACACTTGATCCGTACTTTATAATGCTGAGTGTTAAGCAAGGAGGTATCAAGTACCATTTTTAAAGTCTTTGGTATGACGCCACCTGGGATTGAACCCAGGTCTCCCAGGCCATTAGCGAACACTCTAACCATTATGCCAATGTCCGGTCGAAAAGGTATAAATTATTGGTATTTAACACTAATAATTTTATTTAATATTGATTATTTGTTTGTCCCCAGTTAAATGGCTTCAAGTATTGCGAAACATTAATAATTCTGTACATGTATTTAATAGGAATCATTTTGAGATGAGTCTTCTTAATCTGAGAATTAATTTTTATTTTTTTATTTTGGGGCCCGTGGCGCAGCGGATAGAGGCGTTGAGTCTCTACCGTTCCAGGTGAGCATTGTCAGAAGATAGCGGTTTCAAATTCTAACCAAGCCGGCTAGAGGTTTACTTGATCAAAAACGTGGTGCGATAGACAACAACTATGGAAGGCAGTAATAACTGGGGATACGGTTACAAGACTCAGCATTCCTATCCGAGGTCGCGGTAAAATCACCTGAAGAAGGCCAGAGGTGAAATTTGGCCGAAACGTAGTGAAAGAAAAAACAACACAAAAAACTACCAAGATGAGGACAATAAATAAAAATTAATCCTCACATAAATAATTCTATGTAACATTAATCATTTGTTTGCCATTAGTTAAATGGTTTTATATACTGGTAAATGCTATTCTTAAAAGTAATAATTCAACTTAATTTTAATCATTTTTTGCCTACAGTTAAATGGTATAAATTATTAGTATTTAACACTAATAGTTTTATTTAATAATGATTATTTATTTGTCCATAGTTAAATGGTTTCCAGTATTGCGATCTTAGCGCAAATGACCCTCAGCAACGACCTTTTAGTTCATATAAGATAAAATAAGGGAAGACACTTGTTTGCCACGAGAGCAATTTGGTTGCCTAGTCTCGGCCTGCACAGCCACCGAGGGCCTATCTTGAAGGATTACGGATTGCCACGCACGGCCAAAAGGTACCCACGTTGGGAAAGAGTCATACCCCTCTACAGTGGTGCAGTTGGTGAATTTTACAGCTCCGGATGACAGGGTAGCAATAAGGTACGAAGCGCTACAAAAGGCATTAATTGCATTTTCTATTCTCTACTGACCAGAAATTCAATTAGTGATGATTTAAGAAATAAATAGTTGAATTTATTTACTATTTATTCATGGATATATATTCTTGAGTTTCACGTTTGCTTCATATAATATACAATATTTAAAGAATAGTTTTTGACGGTTGGCCAGTTGATATATATATATATATATATATATATATATATATATATATATATATATGGTATCTCGAAATATGTGCAACCCATTAATATGATAATTCATATTGCATCAAGTCATCTTTCATTTGAGTATAAAAAAGCAGTCATATCACTTCAGAAAGGTCAAACCAGATGACAAGGGCAGAAATTGAATAAATTTATCCTACTGCTGGACGTGTCTAGGCTATGGCCCTACGACCAAACCACCTAAAAATAGCCTCGTGGCACACTCGTACGATTGGTAGGCCGTATGACAAAAACCAGCACTAATACCCATTGGGAAAGCTATGAATCCAACTATTTTCTCTCCAGCTACGAGTAAAAAGCAGGACAGCCTGAATTTTTTTAACTTTGGATTGGCAAACAGTTTAGGAGAAACAAAACTCTGACTTCTGTCACATCCTAATCGGGTTTGGTGAATATACATAGATATAGGAGGATCATCAAATAAGTTTCCAGACTTTTTTCGTATGGGCACTTTTATTGATAGTACACACATGAAACTCTTGTCCCATTCTAAGTAATCTCCTCCGGCTGCAATGCACTTGGTGTACCGTTCCAATAACTTCTGGAAGGCCTCTTGTCTGAGCGTGTCAATGACCTTCGTCACAGCCTCTTTCATCTCTTCAATTGTCTCATAACGACAGCCTCTGAGCTTGGGAAATAAGCGAAAGTCACAGTGAGCAATGTCTGGACTGTAGGGAGTCTGAGGAACTGTCTTGATGCCCATCTTGGTCAAATAGTCTGTGACAAGGATGGAATTGTGGATTGCTACATTGTCCTGGTTGAAATACCACTGACCCGATTTGAAGAGTACTGGCCTCTTCCGACGGAATTTCTTCCTGAACTCCCTTAAAACCTCAACATAGTAACCCTAACCCTTTTGCCAATCAAATCTGGTATATTGACTTCCTCACTTCTCCCATACCTCTCATCCCTCACAGACTCCCTGCCTTCCTTGAATCTTTTATGCCACTCAAAAACTGATGTTCGATTGATGCAAGATGCTCCAAAAGCAGTCTGAATCATTCCATACGTTTCTGTGGATTTTTTTCCAAGTTCAAAAGAATTTTATTGTATATCGTTCATCTAAAGTGTCCTCACGTCCAGATTGCATTTTTGAAATTCACCATCTGTAACAATCAGGCTTTAGTAGGGTGTATTCCAATTGCTGCTGTGGCTGTTCATTTGAAGCTGAAATCATAAAAATTGGTCAGTCATCTCATAAGATGTATAGCAATAACATACTGAATTTTCAAGAGTCTACGATAATGCCTGTACAAAAAAGTCTGGAAACTTATTGAATGCACAACGTGTATGTATATATTTTCTGTATGTGTCTGTGAGAAGGGAGGTAAGTTGCTGTTTTGTGGGTTGCTGCTTCTGGAATTTTTTCAAAACTGCACATTGTATTCGTGTGTACTTTCCCTTTTATCTTTTTCTCAATGCGTTTCATAAAAAATCTAGGTGGTGCATCCATACAGTTATATTTACACAGCCAAAGGTAGGAAGAAACCTTATCTTATTTTAACTGAGATATCAGATTCCATGTGATAAACAGCTTCTCAAAAGCGGTCAACCCTTTCTGTCTGCACATGTTCCCATCCCTTTCAGTAGATGAAATACTGCTGCTGAAGTACATGAACTAGTCTCCAAATTGCAGCACTTGTCACTTACAATGGAAATGGCTCCTTGTTTAAAATACATGGTCTCTGTTTAATTTGCGTTCATATTGAAGCCGATGCCTCTTGCTGCCTGCTCCAAGCTATGCAAACGACATTCAGAATGGGCAGGTGTATTTGTACGAAGCCTTTTATGATTTGTGTAGTCTGCACCTGTCATAGCTTCTGAAAGATATGGTCTACTTCTTTGAAAGAGGAGCATACGTACACTTTATATATATATATATATATATATATATATATATATATATATATATATATATATATATATATATAAACATGGGACCTATGTGACTGCTAATAACTCTACTACTAATAATGTTGTGTTCTTTTTAGTTTAAGATTTGGTTGGTTGGTGGTTTTTATAGCATATCAACCTTTGAAGGTTATTTAACGCCAAATCCATTTTTATGTAAATAATCAGTTCTCTTTCAGACAATTCAGTTTAGCATGAGCACAAAGTTTAATTGTCAAAAAAATTCTATTTCAAACTATTCAGTTTATTCAAACAGTTATATATAACAATTCAGTTTAGTGAAAGTACAGTTTCAGTGTCAAAAGCAGTTCAATTTCAAAACAATTTCAAACAATTCAGTTTAGCGTAAGCACGCTGTTTCAATGTAAGTACGGTTTAATTGTCTAAAAGATTTCCATTTCAAGCTATTCAGTTTAATCAAACAATTCAGTTTAGCATAAGTATACCGTTAGTTCTATTTAACCCATAGATAGGCCCCTAACAGGTGCTACCATGCCGGGTCAGAGTGGACCAGGGAGCAATGGCACTGAAGGGGCTCTCCGTATTCCCCAAATCCCCAGCATCACCGGAACCTCACCATCAGATTGTTTAGTGTCATATCCAGAACACTCATTGGTGGGGAGTTTTACACCTCTGCAGCGAAGCTATTAAGATTTGAAAATATTATACAATAACTATTAAAAGTCCTCTTTGCTTAGTCGGCTGGGGCAGTTGAATACACTGTATCTCTGTGGAGGAGTAAGACTTCCCTAATGAGTATACTGGATATAGACACTAAACAATTTGATGGTGAAGCTCCAGAATTGCTGCAGATTTTGGGAATGCAAAGTGCTTTCTTATTGTTATCGCTCCCTGTTCCACTCTGGACTGGAGTGGTAGCATCTGATAGGGTCCTATCTCTGGGTCAAATTGAACTAAACTATGTAACTAGGCTAAACTGAATTGTTTGAAGTTAACTGTTTTTACATTTAACTAGAACCGGCTCATTGGTCTTGTGGGTAGAGTGTTCGCCAATAGTCCGGGAGACCTGGGTTCAATCCCAGGTGGCGTCATACCAAAGACTTTAAAAATGGTACTTGATACCTCCTTGGTTAATTCTCAGCAATATAAGGTATGTATCAAGGGTAAAGTAGAGCGATCAAGGGAAAGGAGTTGCGCCTTCGGTGTAGTAGCTATCGAAAAGGGAGCCTTCTGGTAACCCTCGACTACAGTCGCCAACTTTACTTACTTACATTTAACCATGTGTAAACAAAACTGTTCTTATACGAGACTGAATTCTTTAAAAGTTTTATCAAAAAGGCTTACTTCGGCGTTAAATGATCATAAACGTTTGAGAGCCGTAAAACAAACCAACAGGCCAACCAACTATTAATCCTCGAATAGAATGCCTTGAACAAGAGAGGAAAAATATTTTGCGTCACTATTTATTTGGAGACAAAATCATTGAACACTATCTCAAAATATATACAACCCATTAATGTAATAATGATTTTTTTTACTGAGAAAAGAAACTAAAAAAAAAAGATTGCATGTCCTGGAAGCTGATATAATAACAAGTAAAAAAAAATTTCATTTGATGTCTCGAGCTGAAAGGATGCATTTTTTTTTACAGGACGTGTCCCAAATGACGATCGTTGGGCTCGTCTCAGTAATAAGTTATTATCATACTTATGGGTTGCATCTATTTTGAGGGACCCTGTATATATATATGTATATATATATATACAAATATATATATATATATATGAACGCTATATATATATATATACACACACACACACATATATATATATATATATATATATGAAGGCTATATATATATGTATATATATATATACATACACTTTACGTTATTCCTTTACTACAATCACCACTTTTATTTTATCATTATTTCCCTCTCTGGTTCACACACACACTCACACACACACACACACACACATATATATATATATATATATATATATATATAACTATTTCTATAGCATTGGCGACGTTAAAAAATAGATTATACAATATGTAAATAAGAAATATATTACAAACTGATATCTGAAAAAAATCAATTATAAAAAAGAAAAGACTAAACATCCGTTTTGCTCGAAGATAATCAATCAATACTGCAATGTCTAGACTAAAGAAAAAAACACCGACCGAATTACCTCATGTAATACGTAAAAGTCCTCGATACACTGAGTAGAACAATACTAGAATACCTAAAAAAGCCGGTGACTATCAACCCAGGTTTTATTAAATGAATCTTCAGGATAATTCAAACCAAATTTCGTGGTGTAATGGTTAAAGCGATGGATTGCGGAATCGTAGTAAGCGAGTTCGTACCTCAGTCGCGCTATTACGTTCACTTTCGGGCAAATACCCTTGGGAAAGGTATGAACCCCCTTATCCTCCTAGCTATGGGTTAAATTGTACTGCTACTGTTCTTCTAGGAGAATGGCTTTGGCATTAAATAACCTACAAAGTTGATATGCCATTAAACAAAGAAACGAAACGTAACCAAAAAAATATCATCTTATCGGCTATGCTTAATATATTCTGACTGTGTGTGTGAAAGTGAACGTAGGTAATAGCGCTACTGGAGTACTAACTCGCTTACTACGATTCTGCAGTCTCATCGCTTTAACCATTACCCCCGAATATTTTTTAAAGTTTAAAACTTTAAGAAGTCAGTCTCGTTTATTGTAAGCATTTGTTTACATAACTGAATCAATTAATTAGTTGATTTGTGGCAAAATAACCTTAAAAACAAGCAAAAATAAAAACAAAAACTCTCTTATCAGAAGTTGAAGTTTCCCAGCTACTCAATTTAAAGTTCAGTATTAAGTAGCAATTTACAAAGTTTTTTGCTAAGAAGTGGCACAAGGCCGAATGAATGGGACACCTAATGAGATAAGGTGAATATTTTTTAAGGTTTAAAACTTTAAGAATTCAGTCTTGATATTGTAAGCATTTTTTACAGAACAGAATCAATTTGTGTTGATTTGCAGCAAAATAACCTTAAAAAACAAAAGTGAAAAAAACAAAAAACAAATAAAACCCTGTCTGATCAGAAGTTGAAATTTCCCAGTTACTCAATACAAAGTTCAGTATTAAGAAGGAATTTACTAAGTTTTATGAAATGTGGTACAAGGCCGAATGTATGGGGCACCCAATGAGACGGGAACTCATTCGTGAATATTTGCCAATCAAGCTTTCTAACCATTACACTACGAAGTGCCCTACTATGCATAGTAGTGGTTTTTTGCTAAGATGTGGCACATAGCAGTTGGAATGGGACACCCAATGAGACTCGAACTCACTTGCAAAAGCTTACTAGTCTAGCTTGCTAACCATTACACTACCCGACGTTCCCACAAGTTCAGTAAGTGGCGTGTTTACTACATGAGCCACGGAATCGAATCCGTCTCTGGACTCGATTACAGGTGATATTAATATTCAGCTACCCGCACTTGGTATGAAACCAGAAAGTAAAAGGAAACAAGCTGTATCGTTATATATTAACATCTCTCTCCAATGGACGTTCATAAGCTCCCACTTCCGCACACACGAGAAAATGGGCTGAAAAGGTTCCCCTGATAGGATGACATCCATTGATTGGTCGGCGAGATATTATCTCAGTCCACATCATAATGGTTAATATAGTGATTGGAACTATTATGGTCGACCTCACTAAACATGATTTTTATAGTCCGTCCATGACACCATTCGCTCATGAGTATGGGCCCCTCTCAAGCCAGTGGCCTTCACTTACCCTCGTCTCCAGAACCTTCACGAGTGATACACATACATCTTAACAATTACCATACATTCATCCAGCCAAACGGACCCTGATAATAGTTTACTCGGCTTCCATGTTCCCCCGATGTTATCAGCGATGGGCAATCAGACACGAGTAAATTTTGCCGAAATTACTTTGCCATTTCATCTAATTTAGTAATGTTTATCATTTAGATCTTTGCTGCTGCTGCTGCTGCTGCTTCAATGGGACATCATAACTGGTTTTTGTCTCAAATTGGTCAGAATGATACTGACACACTTAAGAGTAATTTGGACATATAACTCAATACACATCACTATTGTTAGCAGTCATAAGACCAGAGCCCTGAAAGCAAAGCACTCTATTTAATTCAATACAAAAGTAAAAAGTAAATTTGGCGACCGTAGTCGAGGGCGACCCGGAGGCCCCCCTTTTCGACATCTACTACACCAAAGTGTAGGGTGTGTCCTCGTGGTGTTATGGTTAAAGTGATTGGCTGCGGAATCGTAGTAAGCGAGTTCGTACTCCAGTCGCGCTATTACGTTCGATTTCGGGCAAATACCCTTGGGGAAGGCATGAACCCCCTTACCCTTCCAGCTATGGGTTAAATAGTACCACTACTGTTCTTCTAGGAGAATAGATTTGGCATTAAATAACCTACAAAGGTTGATATGCCATTAAACAAAGAAACAAAACCAAACATAGGTGTAGGGAAGGGCGCTACTCCTTTCCCTGGATTGCTCCACTTTACCTTTGATCCATACCTTATAATGCTGAGTGTTAAGCAAGGTGGCACCAAGTACCATTTTTGAGTCTTTGGTATGATTCGACCGGGATTGAACCCCGGTTTCCTGGGCAATTGGTGAACACACTATCTTGCCAATGTCCGGTATTGAGACTTCAATGAAACCGTCGGAGACAGCTTCACATTATTAAGTATGTTTTTTTTTTGGCCGGCGATGAACAAGAGTGTAGATAATGCGCTCATAAAAAATGAGTACCATTCGAGGTGACACAGGCGTCTCTGTATCCCTCTTTCAATCTGTTCATATGAATTCATCTATCAGAGATACTTTGAAAGTAAAGGCTCAAATATATTTCTACGGAAACTAAAACGGGTACAGAATATTCAACAGCATACGTCTGATATGTTACGGTACATCCGTCCTCATCAAACAGGTGAGTGATTGCGCTTCCAAAATCTCCTGACCGATCTGTTTGTGAGCTAAGTCTTTGGATGACTTGACTAATCTGCCTACGTTATGTTTTTCTTTAGATCCAGAAAACAGATCAATCGCTTGTTAGAATCGACGGATGATACCACACCATTAAGTAAGAGAAACATAGAACAAGAAACATAGAACAAGAAACATAGAACAAAAACACGGTTTGCAAAAATAGCAATATCTAGTACGAAAAAAGATGTCTCTGGAAAATGATGCATATATTCACTTATCCCAGAGGTGGTAAGATTTAGTCAGAGACCAGTTCATAAATTAACAGTTCGTCAATTCCTCGTTTTGGGTTATAGACTATAGATAGCGATAATTTTATATTTTTACTATTTATAGTCTGGCGCAAGACAATCTTAAATAATAGTAATGTTTGCTTTCTTCACTCCTTGAAACAACGCCACAAGTGCTTATTACGATAAGTTTCTTTAGTTTTTTTGTTTTTGTTTTGTCTTATGGTTTTTCTTCGCTCTCTATACTCAGGGCAGTCTGGTACAAGGTAAAAAATTAGAGCTTTGGGACACAGCTCTCCAACTTACGTGCTCTCTCACTCACTTTCTCTCTCACACACTCTCTCTCTCTCTCTCTCTCTCTCTATATATATATATATATATTACTGGTCTACTTCTGTGGTGGCCAAACCCTGTCATTTTAGGTACATCTTTATTGGAAGGGTGTGTGGGACGAAACAAAAAAAATATAAATTTTCAGCTAATTTGGATTTCAATAATTTCTGCTGATGTATATTATATAAAAAAAAATCCACATTCGAATTTAAGAAATTGGCCATTCCAATTTTAGAATTTGATACTCAGTTGCCCTTTAATGATTGAAAACTTTGACCCTGATCTGGATTTGGCTTTTTCAATTCAAACTGTCTGGAACACAGGGATCTGTCAAAACAAATGACTGCTTTAGTTTAAAGAACAATACTATATTTACTTTTCTTTTCTTCTTTTTTTTTTCATAACAATATATTTGCTTTTTGACAAATTCCTTCTCATCGGAAATAACAGAACTTTTATCTACACTTCATTTCAAAAATCCGTTCCGCCATTACATATTTGTAATATGCTAATCTATTCTTTCAAAATACAAATTGGTTTCTTTTAATAAAATCTCTATGAGTGGTCTCTTGCCCAGTAAGCTGGGGCTGTAGAATACACTGGCTGTATCTTTGCAGAGGAGTAAGATCCTCTCCCAATGACTGTCCTGGATATGACACTAAACAATCTTATGGTGAGGTTCCTGTAATACTGGAGCTTTGGGTAATGCGGAACACACCTTCGTTACCATTGCTCCCGGGTTCATTCTGGCCTGGCATGGTAGCACTTGATAGGGCCCTATCTATGGGTTGAATAGAACTAACGGCATCATAATGCTAAACTGAATTGTTTGACTAAATTGAATAGCTTGAAATAGAAATGTTTTTGACAATTAAACTGTACTTACATTTAAACTGCGTGCTTATGCTAAACTGGATTGTTTGACTAAAATGAATAGCTTAAAATAGAAATATTTTTGACAATTAAACCGTACTTACATTTAGTCTGCGTCTAATGCTAAACTGAATTATTTGAAATGGAACTGTTTAATGTCATTGAAACTGTACTTTCATTAAATTGATTTGTTTAATATTGAATTGTTTTGACATTTAATTGTGTGAAAACAAAATCTATACGTATACTAAACTGAATTAGCTGAATTAGAACTGCTTGACTAAACTTGAAATAAAAATGTTTTTCACAATAAAACTGTATTCACATTTAAACTGCGTGCTTATGCTAAACTGAATTGCTTGAAATTTATCTGTTATTGACATTGAAGCTGTACTTACACTAAACTGAATTGTTATATAAAAAACAATTTTGACATTTTAATGTGTAAACAAAATCTCAACTAACGCTAAACTGAATTAGCTGAATTAGAACTGTTTGAATAAACTGAATAGCTAGCAATAGAAATGTTTTTGACCATTAAAATGTGTACTCATGCTAAACCGAATTGTTTAAAATAGAACTGATAATTTACATAAAAATGGATTTGGCATTTAAAACCTACAACGGTTGATATGCCATAAAAACCAACCAACCAACCATGAGTGTCTCTGATCATATTATGCTACACATAGTGCATGTTCATTCGATAACAATGTACAAGAGACTGCATACTGCACCTATTTATCAGCAGAGGTGACTATCTATCTATCTATCTATCTGTCTGTGTATGTCACATTTTCATATCTACCTATATCCACCATTTCATATCTACCTACGTCACATTATTCTGTTCATCTCTATCTATCTATCTATCTATCTATCTATCTATGTCACACTTTCCATTTTTACCCTTATCACACATTTCATATCAACCTACGTCACACTAAGTTGGTTGGGTTTTATGGCATATCAACTTTTGTAGGTTATTTAATGCCAAATCTATTTTATACAAATAATCAGTTCTATTTCAAACAAATCAGTCAAGCATAAGTACACTTTTAAATTGTCAAAATTATTTCTATTTCAAGTATTCAGTTTAGTCAAACCTTTCATATTTAAACAATTCAGTTTAGTATAAGTATAGTTTTTGTTTCCACACTGCTAAATGTCAAAACAGTTCTATTTCTAACAATTCAGTTTAGCATAAGTACGCAGTTTAGTTTTATTTGGCCCATAGATAGAGCCCTGTCAAGCACTACTACTCCAGGCCGAAGTGGACCTGGAAGCGATGGCAATGAAGGGTACTCCGCATTCCCCAAAGCTCCAGCATCATTGGAAACTCACCATGAGATTGTTAGGTATCATATCCAGGACACTTGTTGGGGGCATCTTACCCTCACCATCAGATTGTTGGGGGCATCTTACTCTCACCATCAGATTTTTAGGTGTTATATCAGGACACTCGTTGGGGGCATCTTGCTCCTCCACTCAGTGTATTCTGCAGTCCCAGCCGATTGGGTAATCATACTTTTCCATTCATATCTACAAACCGTTCATATCTATCTATCTATCAGCTCTGTCGGTATGGGCATAGAATAGGTCGATTATATTCTCTTCAGAGGGGTAATAAGTAAGTAAACTTGGTGACCTTTAGTCTAGGCGATTTGAAGGTTCCCTTTTCAATAGCTACTGCACCTGGATGTAGGGGAGGAGGCTACTTCTTTCCCTGGATTGCTCCACTTTACCTTTACCTTTGATACGTACCTTATTGTTGTGGTCTTCAGACAAGACCGGTGGAAAAACAACTCAAACAAAGGGTGATAGGTAAACGTTATTGTATTAGCAGAAAAAGGAAGTCATACAAAGAAGTACGAGCCGTGCTCGGCTTGCAGTCCATCTGTCAAATGTCTCATAAGGAACGAGAAGTTGTCTCCCCCGAACGCGCTAATTTCGGAGAATATGTTTAGGTTGGACGAGTCCATCTTTCGGGTATGGTAGGATATGTCCCCATAACACTTATATTGCTGAGTGTTAAGCAAGGAGATATCAAGTACCATTTTTAAAGTCTTTGGTATAACGCGACCTGGGATTGAACCTAGGTCTTCCGGACCATTAGGAAACACTCTACTAGAGCCATCAAGGCAGCGGTTGTATCGATACTGCTATATGGATGCACTACATGGACGCTAACTAAACGGCTGGAGAAGAAGCTAGACGGCAACTACACAAGAATGTTGAGAGCAATATTGAACAAGTCCTGACGACAAAACCCCACGAGACATCAACTATACGGCCACTTGCCTCCCATCACGAAAACTATACAAGTTAGACGAACCAGACATGCAGGACATTGCTGGAGAAGCAAGGACGAGCTCGTAAGTGATGTACTCCTATGGACCCCCACATATGGCCAAGCAAAAGCAGGACGACCAGCTCGAACCTACATACAGCAGCTATGTGAAGACACAGGATGTAACCCAGAAGACCCCCCGGAGGCGATTAATGATAGGGAGAAGTGGCGAGAGAGGGTCAGGGATATCCGTGCTAGCGGCACGACATGATGATGATGATGATGATGATGATGATCTAGGGTTGGGACTTGAGTTCTAGAACTCAGGGGAGTATGGAGTACATTTTTTTGGCATTTATCTTAAGTCCACATTGACCTGAAGTTGTTGAAGTCCCATTAAATAATTAAACAGATTTGTTTGAGATAATAAATATTTAAAATGATTCTGACGATATATTATTGTACTTGCCCTGTCTAAAGAGCTTATAATACGCTGATTATATCTTTCACAGATAGGTAAGACCCCACCTCAAGAATAGGGGGTCCTGGGTATAACGCTAAACAGCAACCGGTGGTGAGGATCCAGTTCTGGAGCTCCGTATTGCCATAATTCCCAGGTCCACTCCAATCCGGAGTGATTGAATCTTTTAGGGTCCCATTTATTTGAAAATTATTAGAATTTGATGGGAATACATGAAAGCATATGACTATATGCAATTTATGCATATTCAGAATAGTTACTTGAAGCTATAGTTGTTTACTTAGGATTATTAAAACTTATTTAATGATAATATTTGTCAATACTTGTGTGTGGATGCACCATGCTAGCAAAATACACGGAGAAAAAGCTAAAGGCTAACCACACAAGAATGCTCTTTGACATTTTAAACATATCTGAGAAGGAAAACCTCTCAAAGCAACAGCTGTACAGCCACTTACCTCCCATCTCAAAGACCATCCAAGTAAGGCGAACTGGACACGCAGGACACTGCTGAAGAAGCAAGTACGAGCTCATAAGTGACGTTCTTCAATGGACCCCTACATATGGACATGCTATTGTTGGCCGACCTGATAGAACTTATTTAAATCGGACATTTGATGTAGTTTGGTGAACCTGCTAGGAGTGATGTTTGATAGGGACAGATTGAGAGAGAAAGCGAGAGAGAGAGAGCGATAGAGAGAGAGAGTCAAGGAAAACTGTACTGACGGTGCGACTTGATAATGATGAGGATGATGGGCAGTTCTCGAAATACTTATAACCATTTTAGTAGATTTGTAACCTAGTAGGGTTCAAGGATCGTCAGAAAGAAAGAGTTTAATGTGGATTTTAGAAGAGTAGAGAAAATACTTTGAGAATGTGTGGTAGAGTTGATTAACAACCCTTCAGCACTCTACCAGATGGACTGGTTCAGAGCCATAAATTGCCTACGATTAAAGACTTCAAGGGTTAATTTAATAAGCTGATTAATATTGGGACTGACCTTACTTCGTTTGACTATACAGCATTTTGACATTCCTCAATTTCTTGTAAATTCTCTTGTTAATTGTTTGTAACTTATTGTACTGTGTCTTTTATATATGTGTCAATTAGCACCAGATATTTGTGCTGAATAAATATATTAAGCATTCATTCTTCTCTGTGTGTCATTCACCTCGACGATACAACAGAATGTGTAATATTGTAGAGGGCTTTAAACGGGTGGTATACAAAGAAGCGTGTTGTTTATTTTATCGCAAAATTTCTGTTATAAAATTCTTTTAATGGAAGAAGAATGTCCAATCTGTTTGAACAAATTATTCGGTGACAGAAAGAATATTATGAAAACAAAATGTTGACAATAATTCATGATTTGTTTGATGAAAATGGAATTCTCAAAATGACTAATGACAAAGAAAATTACTAAAAGAACACGTTGGTATCATCCAAACTTTTTGTTAGATAAATCTAGCCCTAAAATTCGCAAGAGATTTCCGCTGAAAGCTGATGGTCTTTTGAAGTCCCACTCAACACCGACTTTAACCGAGTTACGAATATACATAAATTATACGGAAAACGAAACGGAATTAGATGAGATCGAAGTCGAAATAGCAGTGGGCAAAAAGGCGGTCGAAACAGCTTCACCGACCACCTAATTTTATTGACCTTGTACAAACATAACCATCATGAAGACTGCCTTGTTCTAAACTGCCTAAGTAGGGAAGATAAAATTAGTTTCAGACGAATACCTGATGGTCTCTGATAAAAGTTGTACTTTAGTAAGAACGTTGAATGTAAAAACTCTTGCTTGATATTTTCTTTTATATATGCTAATCATTAGTGCCTGTGGTGTAATGGTCATCGTCTTAGGAAATGAACACGGTGACATGAGTTCAAATCCTGGACGAAACTGATTGCAATTCACATAGCACTAATACCCTTGGGAAAGGTATGAATCCAATTATTCTCCCTCCAGCTATGGGTAAATAGTAGGGCAGACTAGGTTTTTCAGCCTTGGTGAGGCAGCTAGTCTAGGAGAAGGAAAACTCTGAATTCAAACCTGTTAAACTCCGCTTAAAAATTGACCTTGTGTCATATCCTGCCCGAGCGGAGGGGTTGGTAAATATATATATATATATATGCTAATCAGTGTTATTGTTGCAAAGCTGTTTTGCTCTTTGTTTCTGGGCGTAGATTTTTTTCACTTGTTTAATTTTGCTGTGGCATTCGTCTATTTGCAAAGTGGCTGGTCCGATTAGCGTTTGATTCGTTGTCCGGATCATAAAAACACAAGGTGGGCTGATAGTGAATTATTCCATGTTATTCCAAGATATATCAAATAGAGGAACATTTAACAGATTAAAGGCAGAGTCTCCCCCAGGTTTGGCTTGGCGACGACCACTTCACAGATAAAATAGTTACTCCAAGCTATAATTGTATACTAAGGATTATTATTATTACTATTGAAACTGCATATTTTCTTGAAATTATAGGTGTTAGATACTCGGAACCATATTGCCCAGTTGGCTGGGACTGTAGAATACACGAATTGCTTTTCTGTAGAAGCGAGAGGACTCCCCAAACGACTGTCCTGGATATGACACTAAGCAATCTGATGGTGAGGCCTCAGTAATGCAGGAGCTTTTGGGAACGCAAAGTACCCCTTCATTGCTAGTGCTCTTAGGACGATTCTACCATTGAGTAGAAACATCTGATAGGGTCTTATATCTGGGTCAAATAGAACTAAACTGTGTACTTTTGCTAAACTGAATTGTTTGAAATAGAACTGTCTTTGTCATTTAACAGTGTAAATTATCCCCATTTTAATTTCGTGCATTTGCTTTTTTTCTGGTTTTGTCTACTATACAGCAAAATAGAGTCAATTGTCACTGTCTATAGTGAAAGCAGCATTTTGATGCAAGTCAATCCTGCAAATATTTAGGAACAGTTGGTTAGTTCGTTCGTTGGTTATTTGGGTTTTATGGCATATCAACCTTTTGTAGGTTATGTAACGCCAAATCCATTTTTATTAATATAGTTCTATTTCAAACAATCCAGTTTAGCATAAGTACGCAGTTGAAATGTAAGTACAATTTAATAGTGAAAAACATTTCTATTTCAAGCTATACAGTTTAGTCAAGCTGTTCTAATTCCGCTTATTCAGTTTACTGTTAGTACAGATTTTGCTTACACAGAGTTAAATGTCAAAACAGATCTATATTAAACAAATCATTTTAGCGTAAATACAGTTTCAATGTCAAAAAACAATTCCATTTAAAACAATTCGGTTAAGCATAAGGACACAGTTTAAATGTAAGTACAGTTTAATTGTCAAAAACATTTCTATTTCAAGCTATTCAGTTTAGTCAAACAATTTTGTTTAGCATAAGTATGCAGTTAGATATATTTAACCCATAGATAGGACCCTTATCAGGTGCTATCACGCTGGGCCAGAGTGCACCTGGGAGTGATGGCAATGAAGGGGTCCTCCGCATTCCCCAAAGCTCCAGAATTACTGGAACCTCACCATCTGATTGTTTAGTGTCATATCAGGACACTCATTGAGAGGGGGTCTTACCCCTCTGCATAGGTGCAGTCGGTGTATTCTTTAGCCCCATCAAAATTGGCAATCAGGAACGGCGTGCTGTACTTCCTGGCATTTACACCGGAACCGAAACCCTTAAAACGAAGATTTTGCTGTGTTTGGGAGTCAATCACAGGACAGTGCAGAGGATTTAAAAAGAGTTCGACGAATCCAATGGTCATTACGAAGGTTTGGCCACTCGAAAGAGTCACTTTAATCTTTCTGATAAGAAAAGAAATCCCAAATTTGTTGATGAGATCCAGGCTTCGAATGACAACGATCCCTTCAAGTCAATCCGACTCAGAGCCAGAGTTGGAGTATCTAAGTTTCTTATCAGTAAGGTCATGCATGAAGACTTTAAGCCTTACAAATGTGTGCAAATTATTTGTATTAAATTAGTCAATTCGATATCATATAACTGTGTTGGCTTTTGATTATTGACAAAGAAAAAAAGTGTAATTTAAAACTTACGTAATCGAACATTAAATATATAGTTCAGATTACTATGAATCATTTATAAATGGATCAAATTTCGCTATTAAATTGCCCATAAACATTTGATATGCCGTTAAACAAACAAACTGAACATTTCTCTCTCTTTCTCCCTACCTACCTATCCCCCTCTCTGTTAATTATATATCTTCGAGTGACTCTCCGAAAGTAAACCCACTGCATATTTTAATCAAACGATTCGGGAAGTTTAAATAGTATACGCTTGATTGAGCAAACTTTCTGCTACAAAGCAATAATTTTCCAAATATACTCGACCTCTGCCTATGTATTTTCGTCAGAGTTTGATAAGAGCTTGGGTACTGCGCTGAAACAAATGAGTATCATTGAAGGTCTCTCTCTCTCTCTCTCTCTCTCTCACACACACACACACACTTTCTCTCTCTCTCACTCTCTCTCTCTTTTTCTCTCTTTCTTTAATATCAATTTACATAAAAGCGACATCTCGAATGGCAAGTGTCTTTTTTCTTTCAATGGAAACTAAAATAAACACAATGTGTTCGATAGCACAGCATACGTTTGATAGAGCAAGTTTTAGAGGTCGATTATTTTTTTATATCGTATCCACAATTACAACCTGCCCGTAGTGGAGGGGGTTAGGTCAGTGAATTCTTCTGGCCTTGTGCCACACCTAAGCTAAGCTTAGTAAATATTTATCTACCAATCTCCGATATGTCTATATTCATCTCGATGTCTATCGATCTATCGATCAATCTGTCTTCCGTGATCTATCTGTCTCAGTCTATTCGTATCTATCTATCTATCTGTTCATAACCTTCTCTCTCTCTCTTTCTCTCTCTCTCTATATATATATATATACCAAAAAAAATATGTATACGAGGATTATTAAATAAGTTTCCAGACTTTTCTCGTATTGGCACTTTTATTGATAGTACACACATGAAACTATAGTTCCCTTCGAGGGAATCTCCGGATGCAATGCACTTGTTGTACCGTTCCAATAACTTCTGGAAGGCCCCACGGAAGTCCTCTTGTGTGAGCGTGTCAATCACCTTCGTCACAGTCTCTTTCATCTACTCAATCGTCTCATAACGACAGCCTCTGAGCTTAGAGATTAACCAAAGTCACAGGGAGCAAGGTCTGGACTATAGGGAGTCTGAGGAACTGTCTTGATGCCCATCTCAGTCAAATAGTCTGTGACAAGGATGGAGTTGTTGACTATTGTATTGTCCTGGTGGAAGTACCACTGACCCGATTTGAAGAGTATTGGCCTCTTCCGACGAAATCTCTTCCTGAACTCCCTTAAAACCTCAACATCTTAACCCTAACCCTAACCGTTTGGCCAATCAACTCTGGTCTATTGACTTCCTTACTCCTCCCACACCTCTCATCATCCCTCAAAGACTCCCTGCCTTCCTTGAATCTCTTATGCCACTCAAAAACTCGATTTATGCAAGATGCTCCAAAAGCATTCTGAAGCATTCCATACGTTTCTGTGGCATTTTTTCCAAGTTTAAAACAGAATTTTATTGAATATCGTTCTTCTAAAGTGTCAGATTGCATTTTTGAAATTCATGAGCAGTGACAATCAGGCTTTAGTAGGGTGTATTCCAATTGCTGCTGTAGCTGTTCATTTGAACCTGAAATCATAACAATGGGTCAGTCATCTCATAAGATGTATAGCAATAGCATACTAAATTTTCAAGAGTCTTCGACAATGTTAAATGCCCATACGAAAAAAGTCTGGAAACTTATCGTATGCACCTCGTATATATATATATATATATATATATATATATATATATATATATATATATATATACATTATAAAGTATCGTATATCGTATATTATACTTTGTAACATATTCTTAACCATAATATATATTTACCAGCATCTCCTTGCCCAGTCGGCTGGGGCTGTAGAATACACCGACTGCAGAGGGGTAAGACCTCCTCAATGAGTGTCCTGCTTATGACACTAAACAATCTGATGGTGGGGTTCCGGTGATGTTGGGGTTTCGGGGAATGCACACCACCCCTTTCATTACCATCACTCCCAAGACCACTCTGGCCCAGCGTCGTAGCACCTGAGAGGGCCCTATCTATAGGTTATATAGAACTAACGGCATACTTATGCTCAGCTGACTTATTTGACTAAACTGAATAGAAATGTTTTTGACAGTTAAACTGTAGTTACATTTAAACTGCGTACATATGCTAAACTGAATTATTTGAAATGGAAATGTTTTTTGACATTGAAACTGTACTTACACTAAACCAAATTGTTTAATATAGAACTGTTTTGACATTTAATAGTGTAAACAAAATCTGTTCTGATACTAAACTGAATAGCTGAATTATAACTGCTTGACTAAACTGAATAGTTGAAATTGAAATGTTTTTCACAATTAAACTTTACTTATATTTAAACTGCGTACTTATTCTAAACTGAATTCTTTGAAATAGAACTATTTTCATAAAAATGGATTTGGCTTTAAATAACGTAAAAAGGTTGATATGCTATAACACCCGAACAACCAAACCAAACCAGCAACTCCACTCGAGCAGGGTGTGACACAAAGTCAATTTTAAAGTGAATTTTGACTTATTTGCTTTTTCTTTGACCATTTGCCATACCAAGGTTAATGAGCCCAGTGTATCCTTCTATTTACGCATAGTTGAATGGAGAATAAGTGGATACATACATTTCCCAAGTGTTTTTGCGTTGTATAAAATTTACACGACATCGTTCAGGATTTGAACTCGTGAGTCGGGAGTTCCCTGGTATCGTGGTTCAACGACTGGTCTACGAAATCGTAGTAAGTGAGTTCAGTCTCGTTATTCCGTCCCTTTTCGTTCAAATACTTTTGGGAAAATTATTGTTTCTGGATATAGTTCTTCTACAGTTCTTCTACAAGGGTGATTTTGAAAAACAAAGTTTGATATGCCATTAAACAAAGAAACGAATCCAAATATTGAATTCGTCTCACTGTTGACCCAGAATACACTGTAGAATAAACTAATTGCATCTCTGCAGACTCTCCCAACGAGTGTCCTAGATAAGATACTAAGCAATCTGATGGTGAGGCTACAGCAACGCTTGAACTTTGGGGAATTCGGAGAACTCCTTCATTGCCATCACTCCCAGGTCCACTCTTGCTCAGAGTAGTTGCACCTGATAGGGTCTTATCTATGGATCGAATAGGACTAGAATGTGTGCTTCTGCTAAACTGAATTGTTTGAAATAGAACTGTTTTGACTTTTAAACTGTGTACTTATTCTAAACTGAATTCTTTGAAATAGAATGGTTTTGACATTTAACTGTGAGTAAATAAATGACTGATATTTAATTAAATTGTTAGTGATACATTGCAGCACTTGGAACCATTTAACTTTGAAATGTTTTTGACATTAAAACTGTGTACTTATACTAAACTGAATTGTTTGAAATAGAACTGGATTTGGCTTTAAATAACCTACAATGGTTGATATACCGCCAAACCAAACCAAACCAAACCACATCGACTTACCGAATCCACTTCCCACGGCGATAACCATTATACCACGAACGCCTCATTCTTAGCTCTAAAAACATATTTCATGATAACATTATCCTAAAACGCGGTTCCCTTGGTGTAGTTGACAACGCACTGCCATGCAGCACCCTAATGAACGAGTTCGAACCCAAATTACGCTATCATTTTCACTTTCGGACGAACACCAATGGGAAAGGTGTGAACTCCCTTCTCTTCAACAGTGGTTTAAATATCATTACTGTTCGTTTACTAGGATGTATTTGGCATTAAATAGCCCGCGAAAGTTGGTATGCATTTAAAGAAAGAAACCAAGCCAAACCTAGCCAATATAATTTAAGATGCATGATAGTCTTGAGCGGTGTAATCGTTAGTAAGCAAGACTAGCAAATCTTCTTGAGTGTTTTTAAGTCTCTTTGGGTGTCCTATTCATACGGCCTTATGCCACATCTAATCAAAAATCTTAGTAAATCACTAATTTAAGATTCATAAAATATAGACTCTAGTATTTTTATATGAAGTAATGCAGTCTAGGATTGTATTTAAAAATTATATTTGGGGGAAGAAAAATAAATCACTTTGAATATGACCATTTCTCAGAAAGGTTAAATATAAAGTAATCTAATTTTTTTAAAACAGTAAAAAGAAACAAACCAAAAAAATCAAAAGCAAAAACTAAAAGAAAAAAAAAAAACAAAAAAAACAAAAAGCAAAAAAAAAACAAAAAACAAACAAAAAACCCAGGAAGGAAGGAACTGAATTAAAAGAAAAGGTATTTGAAAAAAAAATTTTAAAAAAAGTAAAAAAGAAAGAAATATGAAATTTGAAAAAAATAAAAAGAATAAAAAGCAAAAAAAAAAAAAAAAAAAATTGTACATTGATTACGCCCACCTCCAACCGTCACAAGTGCGAAAAACTAGTTTCAAAAATGAACTGGGTTTCTAAATGTGGTTCTAGATTTCAAATAGATTGTGATGAATATAGATGAGGCCAACGCTTTCAGCAAATCACTGTCACAATCGCTACGCCCGGCAATATCTAACAATTTATGGCTTCGTTTGACTTAGCCTTTTAACCCCTTTTTTTCTCCTCCTCCTCCTCGACAACAACAACAACAACAACTATAATAAAAAAAAATATTACCAAAATTTTCTGTTTTAATTTTGCGCTACAAGGACTAGTCAGTGTTGCCCGGGTGGAGGGATTAACATGGCTTATAACGAGGGCAAGTTTTAAGCAAACTGGACCAATTGTACCCAATAAGGCCCCAGGACTTTGAGGGACATAGCCCAGAGTGCCCGTGGTGTAGTAGTTATCGTCGAAGGAAATGGACACGGCGACACGAGTTCAAATCCTGGACGAGACTGATTGCATTTCACATAGCACTAATACCCTTGGGAAAGGTATGAATCCAATTATTCTCCCTCCAGCTATGGGTAAATAGTAGGACAGATTAGGTTCTTCAGCCTTGGAGAGGCAACTAGTCTAGGAGAAGGAAAACTCTGAATTCAAACCTGTTAAACTCCGCTTAAAAATTGACCTTGTGTCATATCCTGCCCGAGCGGAGGGGTTGGTAAATATGATAATAAAAAAAATATTACCAAAATTTTCTGCTTTAATTTTGCGCTTACAAGGACTAGCCGGTGTTGCCCGGGTGGAGGGATTAACATGGCTTATAACGAGGGCAAGTTTTAAGCAAACTGGACCAATTGTTCCCAATAAGGCCCCAGGACTTTGAGGGACATAGCCCAGAGTGCCCGTGGTGTAGTAGTTATCGTCGAAGGAAATGGACACGGCGACACGAGTTCAAATCCTGGACGAGACTGATTACATTTCACATAGCACTAATACCCTTGGGAAAGGTATGAATCCCATTATTCTCCCTCAAGCTATGGGTAAATAATAGGACAGATTAGGTTCTTCAGCCTTGGAGAGGCAACTAGTCGAGGAGAAGGAAAACTCTGAATTCAAACCTGTAAACTCCGCTTAAAAATTGACCTTGTGTCATATCCTGCCCGAGCGGAGGGATTGGTAAATATGATAGCCCAGAGTGGAATTTATAATCGGTTCCTCAAGTGCAGATAACACATTTCGATATAAATGTTCTCAATTTGGTGAGTCCAGTCGGCTGATGCTTTGAGAATACACTGATTGACTCTGCAGGTGATATTTGAACATATGTGGGTGAGGCTCCAGTACTGCTGGAGCTTTGGAAAATGCGGAGTACTCCTTTATTGCCATTGCTCCCAGTTCCACTCTGATCCAAAGTGGGTCAAATGAAACCTAAATTGTGTGTAAACAAATGACTAATGTTTAACTAAATTATTAGTGATACATAGCAATACTTGAAACCATTCAACTGTGTGCAAACAAATAAGATAGACTTTTTTCGTGTTAAATAACAATATTAGTACCCGCTTCACAGTGGGTAAACAAATTGTCAATAGCGAAAAGAATTATTCGTATTTGATAGAAATACTTGAAACCATTTAACTGTGGTTCTAGATTTGTTGATAACATTTTTAAATGAGCTTATCAACAAAAATTGTTTACAAATCAAATATAACTAATGTATATGTATAAACAGGATTTGACATTAAATTACCTACATTGATTAATAAGCCATAAAACCCAACCGAACAAAATTATATATATTTAATATATATGTATAAAGAGGTTTTTGCATTAAATAAACATGAGTTAAATTGCCATAAAATCCAACCAAAACAAATCATATATATTTAATAAATATGTATAAAGAGGATTTTGCATTAAATAAACAAGGGTTAAAATGTCATAAAACCCAACCGAACCAAATCATATATATTTAATATATATATATATATATATATATAAAGAAGATTTTGCATTAAACAAACAAGGGTGAAATTGCCATAAAATCCAACCGAAACAAATCATGTATATCTAATATATATGTATAAAAAGAATCTGGTATAAAATTACCTACAATGGTTGATATGCCATAAAACCAAACCGAAACAAATCATATATATTTACTATATATGTATAATGAGAATCTGGCATGAAATTACCTACAATGGTTGATATGCCATAAAACCCAGCCAAACCAAATCATATATATTTAATATATGTTCATAAAGAGAATTTGACGTTAAATAACCCAGCCAAACTAAACCAAATCAAACCCAAACCAATATGGCCCCGTATCCTTAAAGGCTGGACCTGCAGTCATGCATTTTATTTCCCTTCATAAGTCTTTTTCTTATAATTTTGCTTTTGGCTTTGTTTTTTTATGGTTGGTTGGGTTTTATGGCATATCAACCTTTGTAGGTTATTCAAAGCCAAATCCATTTTTATGTAAATAATCAGTTCTATTTGAATCAATTCAGTTTAGCATGAGTACACTGTTTAATTGTCAAAAACATTTCTATTTGAAACAATTCAGTATATTCAAAGAGTTATATATAACAATTCAGTTTAGTGTAAGTACAGTTTCAATGTCAAAAACCGTTCAACTCCAAATAATTCAGTTTAGCATAAGCACGCAGTTTAAATGTAAGTACAGTTTAATTGTGAAAAACATTTCTATTTCAAGCAATTCAGTTTAGTCAAGTATTTCAAATTCAGCTAATTCAGTATAGTATAAGTACAGATTTTATTTACATAGTTAAATGTCAAAACATTTCAGTTTAGTGTTAGTAAAGTTTCAGTGGCAAAAAACGGTTCTATTTCAAATAATTCAGTTTAGCTTAAGCACGCAGTTTAAATGTAAGTACGGCTTAATTGTCAAAAACATTTCTATTTCAAGCTCTTCAGTTTAATCAAACAATTCAGTTTAGTACAAGAATGCTGTTAGTTCTATTTAACCCATAGATAGGGCCCTATCATGTGCTACCACTCCGGGCCAGAGTGGACCTGGGATTAATGGCAATAATGGGGTGATGTGCATTCCTCAAAGCCCCAGTATTACTGGGACCACACCATCAGATCGTTTAATGTCATATGCAGGACATTCATTTGGAGGGGCTTCTTACCCCACTGCAGAGGTGCAGTCAGTGTATTCTACAGCCCCAGCCGTCTGGGCAGGGCAACATATAGAATTATATATGTTCCCAGTTGCGTTCCGCACATCGTAAGGCTGGCCATGCATATAACAGTATAGAAAAAATATGTTCTATAATATACTTCTTCTAAATTAAATAATTATGGTTTGTTTTGGTTTGGTTTCTTTGTTTAATGGCACATCAACCTTCATGTGTTACTTAATGCCAAAACCACCCTCTAGATCAACAATAATGATACTATTTAACTCATGGTTGATAACGGGAGATAATGGAGTTCATGCCTTTTCGACGGGTATCTGAAAGTGAACGGAATAACGAGACTGGAGTTCGAACACGCTTACTACGATGTCGTAGTTCAGCATGTTAGCCACTTCTTTACTGAGACTCCTCTTGATTGCTTATTTCATTTCATTTCTAGAGGCGCACTTAATACAACGGTTATCGGCGTAGGAAATGGAATCGGTGACTGGAGTTCAAATCCTGGTCGAGGATTTTGGCGTTTTACTTTTGGCACTAATGCCTTTTAGAAAGGCATGAAACAATCTACCCGCTAGCTATAGATGAATAGTAGACCAGACTGGGCGACCAGAAAAGAGGAAACTCAAAATCTAATCCTCTTAAAGGTTGACCTTGTGTTATGGTGGAGGAGTTGAACGCCCACATGAAAGCATTCTAGACTGGTGTTAAAAATGACAAACCCTTATCGGTAGGAATGGAGAGATATTTAGTGAATTATAATTTTTTTTTAATGAATTGCACATGTTAAAAATGGTACTTGCTTAAGGGAAGTAAATCAGCATTATTTTGGATTTTTTGTCGATATAGCAATTTAGTAAAAATCATTTCAAATCTATCTTTGCCCAGTCAGCTGGGGCTGTAGAATACACCGACTGCACCTCTGCATAGTGGTAAGATCCCCCGCCAATGTGTGTCTTGGATATGACACAAAACAATCTTATGGTGAGGTCCCAGTAGTGCTGGAGCTTTGGGGAATACGGAGCACCCCTTCATTGCCATTGCTCCCAGGTCCACTCTGTCCCGGTGTGGTACCATCGGATAGGGCCTTATCTATGGGTTAAATAGAACTAACGGCATACTTATGCTAAACTGAACTGTTTGACTAAACTGAATAGCTTGAAATAGAGATGTTTTTGACAATTAAGTTGTACTTACAGTTATGCTAAACTGAATTATTTGAAATAGAACTGTTTTTGACATTGAGACTGCACTTACACTAAACTGAATTGTTATATATTGAACTGTTTTGACATTTAACTGTGTATAAACTAAACCTGTACTTATACTAAACTGAACTTACTGAATTAGAACTGTTAGAATCAACTGAATAGCTTGAAATAGAAATGTTTTTCACAATTAAACAGTGTACTCATGCTAAACTGAATTGTTTGAAACAGAACTTATTATTTAAAAATAGATTTGGCGTTAAATAACCTACGAAGTTTGATAGGCCATAAAATCCAACCAACCAACCAACCAACCAACTCTATCTTATTATAGTATTGCATCTCTGTGTCTTATCTGTTATTGCAATAATTATTTGTGTATAAGACGCATTATTTAGAGTTGCGTATTATACAAGAAAACTATATAATCGAATAATATTCCAGACATACTGACAGAAAGAAAGTTATAGCTATAATCCAAACTAATTCGTTTTACTCTGTTACAGAGAATGTGTGTTTGTTTATAATTTTGATTCCTTTAAGAGAAGGTTATTTTCATCGCAAGCATATTGGATTTTTGTGTGGACATGCCTGTGTGTTTGCTCTAAATACTGTGTGAATTTTGAGTTTTAAAACATAATGTTAACTATATAAATTCTTATTTTTACCCAATTAGAACCGATGAAAATTTGAAAAAGTGTTAGATTTAGGTCGAATTTTCTAGCAACACATTTTTGAAAGTGCGTAGTATATACGAAAATATTTTTCTCAAATTTCGTAGTCCAAAGTGAAGGGTGTTTATGTTGGTGTTGGTGGGTGTTTCATGATATATCAACCCTTTTGTGTAATTTAATGCTAAATTCTCCGTCATATATATATATGTATATGATTTCTAAAAGGATAGTTTGTCGGTAATTTGCTTTTTAAACGATTTAGAGCTCATTTGTTTGTACACAGTGAAATGCTTTCACGTATTGCTATCTAATACTAACGATTCAATTTAATATTTATCATTTGCTTGCACATAGAGATATGGTTGAAAGTATTGCTACCTAACATGTGTAATTCTATTTGTTATTAACCATTTAAAAAGTTTCAAGTATTGCTATCTAGCACTAACAATTCTATTTAATATTAATCATTCGTTCGCACACATTTAAAAGGTTTCAAGTATTGCTATCTAACACTAATAATTCCAGTTAATATTAATCATTCGTTCGCACACATTTAGATGGTTTCAAGTATTGCTATCAAGCACTAATAATTCTGTTTAATATTAATGATTCGTTCGCACACATTTAAATGGTTTCAAGTATTGCTATCTAACACTAATAATTCTATTTAATATTAATCATTCGTTCACACACATTTAAAAGGTTTCAAGTACTGATATCAAACACTAATGCTTCCATTTGACAATAATCATTTTTTGTATACAGAAAAATAGTTTTAAGCAATGCAATTTAACATTAATAATTATATTTGGTAATAATTATTTGTTTGCACATAGTTAAATGGTTTCAAGTTCTGCTATGTAACACTAATAATTCTATTAGATAATAATCATTTGTTTGCACACAGTGCAATTGTTTCAAGTATTGTTACCTAACTCTAATAATACAATTTGATATTTTTCATGTTTGCACCCATGCAAAATAGTTTCAAATATTGCAATCTTACTCTAATAATTCTATTCTATATTTCTCATTGCTCGCACTTAGGTAAAATTTTATAAGAATTTATTGTCCGACGCTAATAAATCTTTTTAATACTAAACATTTGTTTGCACACAGTTAAATGGTTTCAAGTTTTCCTTTTGAACTCTAATAATACTATTTGATAAAATGAAACGCAGTTTCTTCCAGGCAGCGGTCACATCGATACTGCTATACGGTTGCACTACATGGACTCTAACAAAACGGCTGGAGAAGAAGCTAGACGGCAATTACACAAGAATGCTGCGTGCAATCTTGAACAAGTCCTGGCGACAACACACCACAAGACACCAACTGTACGGCCACCTGCCTCCTATCACGAAAACTATTCAAGAGAATGTATTCTTATGGACCCCCACACATGGCCGTGCAAAAGCAGGACGACCAGCACGAACATACATTCAGCAACTATGTGAGGATACAGGATGTTGTCCAGAAGACCTACCTGAGGCGATGAACGATAGGGAAAAGTGGCGAGAGAGGGTCAGGGATATCCGTGCTACCAGCGCGACATGATGATGATGATGATGATGAATACTATTAGATATAAATCATTTGTTTGCACACAGTTGAATGGTTTCAAGTACTGTTAAGAAACGCTAATAATTCTATTCGATATAAATCATTTGTTTGCACACAGTTAAAGTTAAGAGTGCGTGTTATATACAATTAATAACGTCATACAGTTAATTGTACATGTATTGGAAATATTCTGCCGTTTGGAATGATCCTGATTTTTAAAATTGCAAAAAGAGGACATCCAATAAGTCATCGTCATCATTTTCGACGCGTAACGACAGCACTGATTCTCTCTCGCCGTCCGTACCTATCGGTTATCACTCTAGTAAATCCTCTCGACAACATCTACTATCCACACAGAGCTTATTAATTTTTACTGGCTGACCAAAAACTGGTATGTCAACGCGTAGTAGTCCATAGGAGTTAGTCCCTACTTTTCTGGTTGTGCCTAGCGGGTCTTACTCGTCTTGGTTGGTTTGAGAGATGGGAGGTTAATGACAGTTCAATTGCTGTTTTGTACAGTGTTGCTCTCTCGTGTAGTTTCCACAGCGTTTTTTGTCTAGTAATGCAACCAAACAGTAGTAGTGACACGGCTACCGCTAGGAAGAATTCCTGATTTATTTTATCGCTGTAATTTCCTTATGGTCATTAACCTGTCACTTGCAGACCATGCTATATCTATGTACATGTTAATATCGCGTTCAGCAGAGGAGATATTGCTATCGACGTCTATGAGCAGATTTCATAATTTTAGAGGATTGTTTTAAATGAGGAGATTGCACCACCTGATAAAAACATATGAATCCTGTTTTATCTGGGTTCATGTTGAGGTCAGTACTTTTTGCTACTCGTTTCAAAATACATATATATATATATATATATATATATATATATATCTTTAAGAAAAAACCAAAGACCGGTTAATTTAGGATTATAAATTTATTTCCATCCTGTTTTTCAGTTTCTGGTTTGAACCAAAAACTGAAAGAAAAAAATTTTATATAGGACTTCTTCAGATCCAATGGATAATTAATTAAAACAGAATAGACACGTGGGGTGGAGTGGGGGGAAGAGATTAAGGAGTTACCTCCTCGTTTTATTGAATTTCCGTTTTATTTTGATTTTCAAATTTCTTCTGTCAGTTATAATTACGGTTATTTAACTTTTTTATTTATTTGTTTAATTTATTTTCTTTTCATGTTAAGTTCGATAATTAACTTTTAAGAGAAATATTAATGCTTATATTAATTTCGATACCATTTAATTAGCTACCTATTTTTTCCTAGTGTGTATGTTGAATACGTATTTTTTCTTCCTGGTTTCACTATTTATTTCTATGTTTTTAAATTTCTATAGTTTAAATTTAGTCTTATGTCTACATCTAGCTACTAGTTCACTTCTCTTATTTAATAACTTATCAGGCCACTTATGTGTTAAAATATAGATTTTCTCTTCTAAGCATAAATTGCATCTACCGTTAAAACTATTTGGAGTATTTGATTTTTTCAAAATAGACCATTAATATATATATATATATATATATGGTACATCTTTATAGTAGTATGGACATGACTGCTGCTTGGAAATAATTGCGTTTTATTTTATTGGATAGGGCTGACTTCCATACGACTGATGCTGACTAAACACAGGGAGAAAAAGCTTGGCGGCAATTACACAAGACTACTACAAGCCATATTGAATAAATCCTGGAAGCAACATTCTACAAAACAGCAGCTGTACGTCCACTTACCTCCCATTTCTAAAACCATCTAAATAAGACGAACAGGACATGCTGGACGCTGCTGGAGAAGTTAGGACGAATTCATAAGAGACATGCTCTTCTGGACCCCTTTACATGGCCGAACAGGAGTTAGACGTCTTGCTAGAACTTATCTACAACAGCTCTGTACAGACACAGGATGTAGTCTGGAGGACCTGCCGAATGCGATGGATGATAGAGACGAATGGAGAGAGAGAGAGAGAGAGAGAGAGAGAGAGAGAGAGAGAGAGTCAGGGAAATCCTTGCTCGGGACATGACATGATGATGATCAAGATATATTAATGCAGCAAACAAACCCAAAGTCTTAATTATGATGGAACTAAAAGTTTAAAAAAAAATTATGGAACTAAAAAAAAAGAGGAAAGGATTGCTGACCGGTTTCTTTTGCGCTCAACTGAACTAAATCTATGAAAATATTATGTAGACTAATAAAAAGCGAAATATTCATGATGAGGGGGGAAATTATATTGGGGACTATACCGAAATAATATCAAATTTTAGCAGGCATTCCCTCTGTTTACAGAGGGACGGTCTGTCGGACAAAATATGGATAGTCTCCAATACTTTCAAATGAAATGACTTGTGCAAATTACTCAGAAAAAAGAAAAAGTTCCCATTAAACTTCTCAGTACAGTCACAATTATTTATGAAGTTTTCTGCTATTTTAGGAAGAATTAAACAAATGGTTGGTCGGTTGGATTTAATGGCATATCAACCTCTATAGGTTATTTTATGCCAAAGCCTGTTTACACATATGTACGTTTTGTAAACACATAATTTAATGATACCATACTAAAACCAAACGACTCATTTACTCGCATAGGAGTAAAAATTTTCAAGTTAGATGCTAGAATTAAGCATGTCACTACAAAAATATGCATTTTTCTTGCAGACCCGATGGGTCATCACAGAAATACATAAGGCGGAGGGAAGCACACACACACACACACACACACACACACACACACACACACACACACACACACTCTCTCTCTCTCTCTCTCTCTCTCTCTGTTATATTTTGACCTTCGACCCGGCCCAAAAATGCTATTCCAAGGTGATACACCGGAAGGAAGTGACACATCCCAATGGCCAGTAATCGAAAGAGATCGCGTGGGTGGATTAAGGCTTATTATATGGGACAAGGTGAAGGTCCCATTGTGCCACTACGGTGATGCACCAGAAGATAGTAACCTCTGAACTGCATGACAGTTATTTCCGCTTGATGACGATTAAACATTCGATTTCAAAGATCCAGTGGGTGATCGTGTGAGCGTTGAATTATTATATAATTGAGTTGAGTTGGGTGCCAAGGCAGTTGCCAGTAGAATTCCAGACAGTAGAGACCAGATGTGGTAAGGAAGGCCACACCAGACCGAGGGGGCCCTCGGAAAGCCCCGATGGAGTAGACCCCAACATCAGGAGAACAAGAGTGACACAACGTGACAGTCATAACAGTGGGGTCAAAATATGATGTTTATGTTCGGTCTCCAGCACCCTCTCAAATGCAAAACCTTCAACAACCCTTTCGAACCCTTGCAATAAATTGAGAGGTAAATGTTGTTAAAGAAATCTTCCTGCGTTATCCTTCCTGCTTCCTTTCTTCATGCGTCTATCTTTCTGCGTGCGTCTGTCTTTATTATTATTGAGTCGTTATGATACGGCAAATAAGTATACAACATCTCTCTCTCTCTCTCTCTCTCTCTCTCTCTCTCTCTCTCTCTCTCTCTCTCTCTCGATTGAACAGTATAGCTTCAGTCAATTTCTTTCTTTTTCTTGGTTATTCATAAAATAGAATAAAAAATGATAGGCAAAAAAAAGCAAAAAGAAAAAAAGAAAAAAGCAAAAAAAAAAAACATCCATAAGTTTCGGGTTGGTTGGATTTTTATGGCACATCAACCATTATTGGTTATTTAATGCCAAATCCATTTTTATGCATATAAACAGTTGTTTTTTTTTTAACGATTCAGTTTAGCATGAGTAAATTTTTTTATTTACCCACAATCAAATTTCAAAACAGTTCATTTCAAACAACTGCATTTAGCATAAGTACACAGTTTTTTTTCTATTTGACCTATAGATAGGACCCTATTAGGTATTACCACTCCGGGCCAAAGTGGACTCGGGAGTGATGGCAATAAATGGGTATTCTGCATTCTCCCAAAGCTCCAGCATTACTGGAACCTTACCAGCAGATTGTTTAGTGTTATATCTAGGACACTCATTGAGGGAGTCTTACCCCTCTGCAGAGATAAAGTTTTGTGTTTTATAAATTGACAACTATTTTGGAAGAGAAACGTATGCTTGTCAGTATTAACTTAAAATGTACATGAATCAGCAAATAGCTCTCTCTATGTGTTTTAAAAGCAAATATTAAATTAAAAAGAAAAATATCACGTTCACTTTCGTGCAAATACCCATGGGAGAGGTATGACCCCCCCCTTATCCTCCCAGCTATGTGTTAAATAGTAGGACTACTGTTCTTCTAGCAGAATGGTTTTAGCATTAAATAACCTACAAGGGTTTTTATGCCATTAAAAACCAAACAAAATAAACAAAGGAAAAAGAAAAAAATTCAATTTCCTGACCCAGGGTTTGTATAAAAGATTTTTTAAAATGAAGATATTTTTGAAATGATCAAACTTTCCACAAAAATGTAATAAGATAATGTTCATCTTATGCATTCAAAAGTTTTAAGCCAAGCTGAAATTACTTAGCAAACAAGATTCGATATAGAATTAAGATTATAATTTGCATAATCTGATATAAATCCTATTGCAGAAGAAGCTTATAAATAGCTATCTTATCTGATCTCTGTCCATATGAAATTCCTTGATACCTACAGAATTTTTTCAAGGCATTTTTCACTTGTTCATGTTTCATCTTTCTTTATATCACCGGTCGTTGTAAGAAGTTGTTTGTCTTTTGATCCAATCCAGCACTGTCGATTAGTTGCATAGCAAGAACGACTTCAGGTAAAATGATACTTTCCTAGTTCCGTTTTTGTCATTCTTCTCATAAAACTCTTCCCATAAATCTATGGTGTCAGAAACTTACTTTTCAAAAGATTCTTATGTGAACATGTTTTACATATATTTTGCCCAGTTGGCTGGAACCGTAGAATACACTGACTGCATCTCTGCAGAAGGGTAAGAGTCTCTGAATGAATGTCCTAATTATGACACTAAACAAAAATGGTGAGGCTCCAGTAATACTAGTGCTTCGGGGAATGCACCTGATAGAGTCCTATCTATCGTCAAATAGAACTGTTTGACATTTAAACTGTGTGTAAAGATCTGTTATACAGCATTCTCATTTTCTCTCAGGATTTCTTTTGCCCAGTCTAAGACCCCCACCCATGAATGTCCTGGATATGACACTAAACAATCTGATGGTAAGTTTCCAGCAGTGCTGGAAATTGGGGGAATGCGGAGTATCCCTTCATTACCATCGCTCTCAGGTCCACTCTGGCCCGGAGTGGTAACACCTGATAAGGGTCCTATCTATGGGTTAAATAGAACTAAACCGCGCTTCTTTCACTATACTGATTTTTGCATTTAAACAGCGTATTTATGCTAAACTGAATTGTTTGAAATAGAACTCTTTTGACATTGGAACTGCGTACTAGTGATGAACTGAATTGCCCAAAATAGAACTGTTTTTGACGTCTAAACTGTGTAATTATGCTGAACTAAATTATCTGAAATAAAACTGTTTGACATTCAACTCTGTGTATTGCCCAGTCAGCTGGGGCTGCAGAATACACTGACTGCACCTCTGCAGGGGGTTAAGCCCCCCATAAGAAGTGTCCTGGATATGACACTAAACAATCTGATGGTGAGGTTCCAGGAGTGCTGGAGCCTTGGGGAATGCGGAGTAACCCTTCATTGCCATCGCTCCCAGGTCCACTCTGGCCCGGCGTGGTAGCACATAATAGGGCTCTCTCTATGGGTTAAATAGAACTAACAGCATACTTATGCTAAAATGAATTGTTTGAGTAAACTGAAATGCTTGAAATAGAAATGTTTTTGACAATTAAACCGTACTTACATATAAACTGCGTGGTTATGCTTAACTGAATTATTTGAAATAGAACTGTTTTTCGACATTAAGACTGTATTGACACTAAACTGAATTGTTACATATAACTGCTTGAATAGTTTGAAATGGAAATGTTTTTGACAATTAAACTGTGTACTTATGCTAAACTGAATTGTTTTCGATAGAACAAATTATTTACATAAAAATGGATTTGGCGTTAAATAACCTTCAAAAGTTGATATGACATAAAACCCAACAAACCAAACCAAACCATGATTTCTTCCTTTTCCTGTTGTACTTTGCAAATACCTGGTGTTGATATTCTGCTCAGGTGAATTCGGTTCATAATTTGACATCAAATTGTCATAAGAGATTGAGTCAGAAATTTCATTGTTTTTTAACTACCAATGTTGAATAGACCTTCGTTTATAAAGATAAAGATTCTCCAGGCCTGTAAAAAGAGCCTGTCTAGTTGGTTGGTTGTTTGTTTGGTTGGTTGGGTTTTATGGCAAATCAACCTTTGTAGGTTATTTAACGTCAAGTCCATTTTTATGCAAATAGTCAGTTCTATTTTAAACAATTCCTTTTAACATAAGTACACAATTTCAGGGTCAAAAAACAGTTCTATTTCAAATAATTATGTTTAATTTAGTTTTGTTTTCTTTTATGGCATGTCAACCATTGGTTGGTTGTTTGGTTGGGTTTTATGGCATATCAACCTTTGTAGGTTATTTAACGTCGAGTCCATTTTTATACAAATAATCAGTTCTGTTTTAAACAATTCAGTTTAGCATGATTACACAGTTTAATTGACAAATAAATTTCTATTCCAAGCTATTCAGTTTAGTCAAACAGTTCTAATTCAAACAATTTAGTTTGGTATAAGTATGTTTTTTTTCTTACATACAGTTAAATGTCAAAACAGTTGTATTTCAAACAATTCAATTGAGCGTAAGTACACTTTCAATGTCAGAAGCAGTTCTATTTCAAACAATTCATTTTAGCATTATTAAGCAGTTTAGTTCTATTTGACCCATAGATAGGTGCTGATCAGGTGCTATCACTCCGGGCCAGAGTGGATCTGGGAGCAATGGCAAAAAAGGATACTCCGCATTCCCCAGAGCTCCAGCATTACTGGTATCTCACCAACAAAGGGGTTAGTGTCTTAACAAGACACTTGTTGCGGGAGTCTTACCCTTCTACAGAGATGCAGTCGGTGTATTCTTCAGCTCCAACCGACTGGGCAAGCCTCTCCTGAGGAAAAATTATGAGTTTATATTGTGCTCAGTGGTTGATTTCAGTTCTACTTGTTGGTGAGGCTGGGACTGTAGAATACACCGACTGCTTCTCTGCAGAGGGGTAAGACCCCCCCCCAACGAGTGTCCTGGATATGACTCTAAACAATCTGATGGTGAGATTCCAGCAGTGCTTGAGCTCTGGGGAATGCGAATACCCCTTCATTGCCATCGCTCCCAGGTACACTCTGGCCCGGCGTGGTAGCACCTGATTGGGTCCTATCTCTGGGATAGAACTTTTGTTTTTGACAATTAAACTGTATACTTATGCTAAAGTGAATTGTTTTAAATAGAACAGATTATTTACATAAAAATGGATTTGGTGTTAAATAACCTACAAAGGTTGATATGCCATAAAACCCAACAAATTAAACCAAACCTGAATTGTTTGAAATATAATTATTTTTGACGTTAAACCAGTGTACTTGAAGTAAACTGAATTTTTTGAAATAGAATTTTTTTTTACATTTAAACAGTGTACTTATGCCAAACTGAAGCACTTGAAATAGAGCTGTTTTTTTGACCGAACTGAACTGAATTATTCAAAATAGGATTATTTTGACATTTAACTATGTGTAAACAAAAAAAAAACCAACACTAATTACTAAACTGAATAGTTTGAAATGGAACTTATTTGAAATTTAACTTTGTGTAAACTAAAAACAGTACTTTTACTAAACTGAATATGTAAACCGAATATGTATATAAATGAATTTGGCATTAAATAACCTACAAAGTTCGATATGCCATAAAGCCAAACCAAACATCATCATATATATTTAATATACATGTATAAAGTGGATTTGGCATTAAATAATGTACAATGGTTGATATGCCATAAAACCCAACCAAACCTAACCATATATATTGAATATATATGTATAAAGAGGATTTGGCATTAAATAACCAACAATGGTTGATATGCCATAAAACCAAACCAAACCTCATCATATATATTTAATATACACATATAAAGTGGATTTGGCATTAAATAATGTACAATGGTTGATATGCCATAAAACCCAACCAAACCTAACCATATATATTGAATATATATGTATAAAGAGGATTTGGCATTAAATAACCAACAATGGTTGATATGCCATAAAACCAAACCAAACATCATCATATATATTTAATATACACGTATAAAGTGGATTTGGCATTAAATAATGTACAATGGTTGATATGCCATAAAACCCAAATAAACCTAACCATATATATTGAATATATATGTATAAAGAGGATTTGGCATTAAATAACCAACAATGGTTGATATGCCATAAAACCAAACCAAACCGAACGTTACATGAAGCCATATAATTTTGTATCAATTATTTAATAAGACCACTTAACCAAATACCACTGTCCGTAAATTTTTTTATTAGATAGGAATACTTGATATAATATAATTGTTTGTGAAAACAAATAATTATTTCCGAATAAGAGTAAGTTTAAAAATTGCAATACAATATCAAAAATATATTTAATTACAATTATACATTCACTAATGGTTCAAATTTTGACAGTAAATAACCAATAAAAGTTGATATGCCATTAAAGAAATAAAGCAAAACAAATCAATTAAAATAGTAATGCTTACAAACATTTAGAAATGGATCAAATAACCCATAAGAAGTTGATATGCCCTTAAACATATAAACCAAGCCAGACCAAATGAAACTAAACACTACAAGAAAAGACGGAAAAATGTATACGAAACGACGAATACGAAAATTTCGTCAATGCACACCTCGAGGCAGCAGCAAAATACATTCCAACAAAACTTAAAACTAAATATAGAGTCCCATGGGAAACTTTAGCGGTGAGAGAAAAACGTGCACTAGTGAAAACAGCCTCCAAAAACTATCGAAAAAACCCAACAAACACAAATGCCTTAAAACTAAAAACGGCACAATATCAATTAGCAGGCATATATATAAAGGAACAGGCAGAATACATTCAAAATCAGATAGATAAGATTAGAGACTCGGTGGAAGATAGACAATCTAGAATTGCCTGGCAAACAATAAACGAAGTGAGCAGAAGAAAGAACACAGCCAAAGCAAAACTTAAAGCTGCAAACCAACAAGAAAGAATAAAACTGTGGAAACAGCACTTCGAAAACTTACTTGGAAACCCACCAAAAATAACGCATGAACCAATCACCAGAATAATTAGCAAACAATTAGACATTAAACTGGGACCGTTCACACAAGAAGAACTCGACTCGGTTCTCAGAAAAATTAAAAATAGGAAAGCTGCAGGGCTGGACGAAATTCCCCCGGAAGTATGGAAGACCAGACAATTCGACGACATACTGCTCCGACACTGCAACGCAGTATACAATCAAAATCCGATAGATAGATGGATGAAAGGATGCATACTCCCCTTCCCTAAAAAGGGGGACCTAGGATTAGCCAAAAACTACCGAGGCATAACACATACATCCATAGCTGCCAAAATCTACAATGCCCTACTACGAAACCGAATAGAACCCAAAATCGACAACATACTTAGAAAAAAACAAAATGGCTTCCGAAGAAATAGATCCACGACCTCACAAATATTAACCATCCGCAGAATCCTTGAAGGTGTACGGGCAAAGAACCTACAAGCGACATTAATATTTGTCGACTTTACCAAGGCTTTCGACTCCATTCACAGAGGAAAAATGGAACAAATCCTACTAGCGTACGGCATACCTAAAGAAACCGTAGCGGCAATAACGATTCTCTATAGAAACACTAAAGTAAAAGTACGATCACCAGATGGAGACACAGAATACTTCGACATTGTAGCAGGAGTACTACAAGGGGACACGCTGGCTCCGTACCTCTTTATCATTTGTCTAGACTACGTAATTAGAACATCGATTGACAAAATCAAAGAGAATGGCTTCGAACTGACGAAGAAAAGAAGCAGAAGATACCCCGCAACAACAATTACCGACGCCGACTACGCCGATGACATAGCGATACTGGCAAATACACCTGACCAAGCCGAAACACTTCTGCATAGTTTGGAACGAGCAGCAGCAAGCATAGGCCTCCATGTTAATGCACACAAAACGGAATATATGTGCTATAAACAAACGGGGGACATCTCCACTCTAGAAGGAACCCCACTTAAACTAGTAGACAAATTCACGTACCTAGGAAGCAGCGTCGAATCAACCGAAAAGGACATCGAAACGAGGTTAACGAAAGCATGGACAGCTATCAATAGGCTATCGACTATATGGAAATCAGACCTAACCGATAAAATGAAACGCAGTTTCTTCCAGGCAGCTGTCACATCGATACTGCTATATGGATGCACTACATGGACGCTAACAAAACGGCTGGAGAAGAAACTAGATGGCAATTACACAAGAATGCTGCGTGCAATCCTGAACAAGTCCTGGCAGCAACACCCCACAAGACACCAACTGTACGGTCACCTGCCCCCTATCACGAAAACTATTCAAGTTAGACGAGCCAGACATGCAGGACATTGCTGGAGAAGCAGAGATGAACTCATAAGAGATGTACTCTTATGGATCCCCACACATGGCCGCGCAAAAGCAGGACGACCAGCACGAACGTACATTCAGCAGCTATGTGAGGATACAGGTTGTTGTCCTGAAGACCTACCTAGGGCGATGAACGATAGGGAGGAGTGGCGAGAGAGGGTCAGGGATATCCGTGCTGCCAGCACGATATGATGATGATGAAATATCTCAAACAGATCTATGTGACGACTGATGGGATGGTTGTGGGTACTACCATGCCATGTCAGAGTGGGCCTGGGAGTAATGGAAATGTAAGAGTACTCCTCTTTCCCTAGAGCTCCAGAACAAGAACTTTACCACCGGATGCGCAGGAAACGTAATTATTATTTGTTTTAACATTTCTTTGTCAAGACTTCTTTAAAAAGATTGCTTTACAGTTTGTTTAGGCCAATTCCTTAAAAAAAAAAAGGATTTTCTTGTTTTATTTTTCTGATATCTACATTGTCTTGGCTTGACTAAAAAAAAGCTTTGGTGAAAAGATACGATTCTATTATCTTGAAGGTTTGTAAGGCTGTCAAGATTATTCTTCAGTTAAATTGACTAGAAAAGATAGAAAGTTTTCTTTGCTTTTGATTTTTAATTTGCTTTCGGCCATTACTTGGTATCATACATTTCAGAGTTTTTTTTTTGGGGGGGGGTCGTCATTCTTTTTTCTCAAACAGATACACGAAAAACAACTGGGACCAAAAACAAAAACAAGACCTTCCCCCCCCCAACCGCACCTAAAAATAAATAAATAAATAAATAAATAAATAAAACAAAATAAACCGAAAACGTCAAATGGCAAAATCACGTGTTTTTAGCCACGGGTCATCGGAGTCGATTTTTATCTTTTCAAATGACAGTCATTGTCTCTTCCCGCCTACATAGCCGGCAAATAACTTTTTCAAAAGCACAATTTGCCGACTTCTTTCTTAGGTCTTTTTACTCGATAGAGCGAGCGCAACGTTAGCCCCACCAACCCACCACATGCACGTTAAAACGAGTGCCAGGGCGCCACCTCTATCAGTCGACCGGCTATTGATCTGGATACCAAGGTAGATGCGTTTAAAGTCTCTCATCGAAGCAAACGTGAACACTGCTGACGCACTCCATACACCGGCTCCCTGGGGACATCCAAGTTTGAGATATGTAATAGCGAAGCGTCGAGCCGGAGATATTTGATATCGAATAAATAAAGACTTCTTTTTTTTTTCTCCCCTAATCGGAAACATTTCCTCGATTGATGGTAGACTGTCAAACGAGGAAGAGAGATAGTGAACACGATAGTCACAAAAAGTAAGAAAGTTTTTAAAATGCCTCCCAGTTCACCTCTTTTCATTGATTTTTATTCATCCATCAACTTGTCCTTTTTTTTACTAAATCTCGACTATACCGTCTTTTCTTCGATCTTTATTTTACTGGGTGTCTCTTTGACTTAAAACAAAAACATTCAATCTTTATTGTTTGTTATAAAATCCTTAACGTTAAATTATTTGGGTGGTTAAAGATTTAAACACTATTTGTTTAAAAATAGTGAAAAGTAATGTTTCTAAGAGTACCATATCATATACGAGTGTAATATAATGGCCGAGGGATTTCGTTTCATGCCTTTGGGTTTAGTTCGGCAGAGAACCTTTCGGCTTAGCAGATGGGTTAGTTAGGTGCAACATTAACACAGGTGTTCAAGTGCGCGCAGAGTGGACGTGTCACTCAGAGATGTCACGATAGCCCGAGATGGGAAACGGGGGTTACAAAGTGTGGGTGACGCGCGGAAGCGCGCGGATGATTTGGGGAGATTTTGAAAAAGTCAGTTGGTTGAGACTAGACACCGGCCGAGTAGAGATGAGACCTGCCTCGGGGGAAGACAGTTGGTTTTCGCTTGCTCGCGGAGACCTTTGTGGCGGGTGCCACACGTGTTGGGGGGGGGGCAGATGAAAAAGCCAGAATAGAAAGATCGTGCCTCTCCCTCCTTATTTCGAAGAACCTTTAAACTCAAAGGTAATAAAAAAGGTTTCGTCCCTGAACTGAGAAGTTACATGTTTTTCGAATTTCGAGATTCCTATGTTCTATCTATATAAACATTATATGTCCATTTCAAACATGGCCGTACCTGGCTATGGTACACGAGCGCAAGCTAAAAAGTTCATTGACTGAAAAGTTTACATGATGATGTCATATCTGCAGTTTTCTTTATACCAATGGGATCCAAACACTGCATTACCGATGGAAGAAGTGCGTGGACTGCAAATGGAACTCTGTTGAAAAGTAGACCTCAATTGGTCAAAATCCATGAGAGTATCTTGTCAGTCTATGAACTTTTCAGCCGAGCCTCGTACCTCTTCTTTCGATCTTTTCTTACGTCATTTCCTCCCCTCTATCTGAATTATTAAAGCTGTTGTCTTTAGCGTTCCAGATTACATTCATTCCTTTGCGATCCCAGCGATTTTCTTTTGAACCTTTTTGAACGAAGTGACGAGGAAAACAAGATATTTACCAGGCCCTTGTCAACTGGGGCTGTAGAATACACCGATAGCACCTCTGCAGAGAGGTAAGATTCCCACCCCCAATGAGTGTCCTGGATATGACACTAAACAATCTGATGGTGAGGTTCCAGTGATGTTGGAACTTTGGGGAATACAGAGCACCGTTCGTTTGCCATCGCTCCCAGGTCCACTCTTGCCCGGAGTGGAAGCACCTGATTGGGTCCTATATATGGGTCAAATAGAACTAAACTGCGTACTCATGAAAAAGAACTGTTTTGATATTTAAACTGCGAACTTATGCTAAACTGAATTGTTTGAAATAGAACTGTTTTGACATTTACCAATATGTGGAAAAAAAACTATACTTATAATAAACTGAATTATTTGAATTCGAACTGTTTGACTAAACTGAATTTCTAGAAACTGAAATGTTTTTGACAATTAAACTGTGTACTAATGCTAAACTGAATTGTTTGAAATAGAACTGATTATTTGTATAAAAATGGACTTGGCATTAAATAATCTACGAAGGTTGATATGCCATAAAACCCAACCAACCAACCTATTCTAGTTTCATATTTATACGGGGTGCTTTATTATACATGGGACCCTTGTAACTGCAAATAACTCTATTACTACTAATAAAAAGTTGTTGTTGGCGACAGTAGTCGAGGGCGACCAGAAGGTTCCCTTTTCAAAGGCTACTCTAATGAGGTGTAGGGGAGGGCGCTACTCTTTTCCCTAGATACGTACCTTATATTGCTGAGTTTTAAGCAAGGAAACATCAAGTACCATTTTAAAAGTCTATGTTGTGACGTGGTTTGGAATTGAACCCATGTCTCCCGGACCAATGGCGAACACTCTACCCACAAAGCCAAAATAGTAAATTATAAAAACTATTAATCCTTGATCTGAGAATTAATTTTTATTCATTGCGGACTTTTTTTCCTCATCTCGGTAATTTTTGTGTTGTTTCTTCTTTCACTACGCTTCGGCCAAATTTCACCTCTGGCCTTCTTCAGGTGATTTTGCCGCGACCTCGGATATGCTGAGTCTTGTAACCGTATCCCCAGTAATTACTGCCTTCCATAGTTGTTGTCTATCACACCACGTTTTTGACCAAGTAAATATCTGGCCGGCTTGGGTAGGATTTGAAACCGCTATCTTCTGACAATGATCACCTGGAACCGTAGAGACTCACCGCCTCTATCCGCTGCGCCACGGGCCCCGAAGGGCAATCAAGGATGGATTTTTTGGTCTTATCTGGTCTTCCAGAGTCGGGTCCGTACCGAATTTTTGTACTTGTCTTTAATTGGAATCATTTTGAGATGAAAGAAGATGTTAAGAAAAAGTCTAAATGTGAAATAACTTTTTTTTATTTTAAAGGTTCATCGAACATTTTATCAAGGAAAAATATGGATATAAAGGTAATTTTTATATTTCCAAAATATAAAGTTCAATAAACTTATTTAGAAAGTTATAAGAATAATTATATAACATTCTACGAAGCTACTCGAATGTTCAAATTTATTTCATTGTCTTCGGTAAATAGTGTGCCTTGATATTTTAATGCCAAGGTTAGCATTAGCTCTTTAAAAGATAGCAGTTTCAGTCGCAAATCAATCCTTTTTTGATTCATTTCTAATCCATCTGTCATCTCTTGCACTAGTTTTCTTAAGCTAGCCAGGTGAATTCTTGGCTTCATATGAACCGGTTTCCTCATGCTTTCTCAAAATGCTATGAATGACACTTTTCGATTTTCCCACTGTCTTTGAAATATCCTCAATTGAGAATTTATCTTCATTACGTAACTTGACTATCAGCTTTCTACGTTCCAATGATGTCCCAGATGTTTTCATCATGCTTACAATGCAAGAGCCGGTGTAATTTAGTAAAATACCCTATTTTATATAGTTCTCTAAAATTCTTTTTGCGGGGTATCCTCGTGGTGTAATGGTTTAAGAGATGGACTGCGGAATCGTAGTAAGCGAGTTCGTTTTCCAGTCGCGCTATAACGTTCACTTTCGGGCAAATACCCTTGGAAAAGGTATGAACCCCCTTATCCTCCCAGCTATGGGTTAAATAGTACAACTACTGTTCTTCTAGGAGAATGGCTTTGGCATTAAATAACCTACAAAGGTTGATATGCCATTAAACAAAGAAACCTAAAATTCTTTTAATAACACAAAATAATTGTTAAATTTTACGGATTTATTTCATCGTTCTGATGTTTCTGATCATGTATTTATTTTTTTGAATGTTATATAATTATTCTTATAACTTGACCAAAATAACTGTATTTATGTAAGATAAAGTCCCGTGTCGCACAGCAAAGTCTACTGAGACATTTCTTTCTGAGGAGTTTGTTACTGTTATGGAGAGGCCCGCTCGAAGCCCAGACATGAATCCTACGAAGAGTGTTTGCAAGTTACAAAATGAAAGAGCTAAGGAAAAGAATCCAAGAAACGTCGAAGGACTATGGACAAATTCGAAAGGAGAATGGGAGAAAATATCTGTTAATGAATTCAAGACATTAATTCGCTCGCGTAGCAAAAAATTTCAAGGTGTTATTAAAAGAAAAAGGTCTACACATCAAGTACGAATGGATTATAAACGCTATTTTCTTTTAGATATGATGCATCCATTATAATAGTATGATTTTGTTAATCGTTCTGATGTTTTTGATCATCTATTTGTTTTCGAATGTTATATAATTATTCTTATAACTTTATCAAAATAAGATTATTCAACTTTATATTTTCGAACCATAAAATCTATTTTTATATCCTTATTTTCCTTGATAAAATGTTCTATCAAGCTTTAAAATAAAATAAGTTATTTAAAATTTAAACTTTTTCTTAACGTTGTTCTGATCTTTATACTCGTTACTATATATATATATATATATATATATATATATATATATATATATATATATATATATATCTTTAAAAAGAAGAAAACTATTAAGTATTTTCCATTATAAATTTATTTAATCGGATTTGAATTGATTTTTTACATTTTTAACTGTTAACACTGGGGAATATATTTCATCTTAAGTAAGGTTCAGTGGGTTATAATTTAAATGTATATATGTATATATATTTTAAAAAGAAAAAACATATATCCATATTTTTATATACTGGCTTGCAAAATCTTCCAATGAACAATTGGTAGTTCCATTGAATCCTCACTTACGTTCGTCTTTCGTTATTAGTCTCTATTATTTATTATTAATAAACATACTTCCGGTTTCAAATTTTTTAATAGATGCGTAAGATTAGATATATTACCAGGGGTTAAGGGGTCAAGAAGAAAAAAAATCCGTTCAAATCCTTCCGAAGAATCTGTCTATAGACATATTTGTTTACAAATTATATATATATATATATATATATATATATATATATATATATATATATATATATAAACCTGATGGGCACTAAATTACCTGCTCGGGTTAATATGCTATAAAACTCAATCAACCTTAATTGGGCACAAACAAATTAGCACTGACTCATCTAAAAATAAATTTCCCAACAAATTGTTCAGTTACAAATCACACACACACACACACACACACACACACACACACACACACATATATATATATATATATATATGCTATATCAATTATGGTAATTTGAATTGGGTGAAATAGAACTGTTTTTGACCGTTAAACCCGGCTAATATATTTCGTTTTATTGTATATATTAAAAACTTTGGAACAGAAAGTTTGTTTAGATAATACAGAAGGTCAGGCAGAAGGGCAAATGGGTAATACTCTCCCAATGAGTCTCCTGAACAATCTGATGATGTATTTATGCTAAACTGAAATTTTTGAAATAAGACGGTTTTCTTATTTCAACTGTGTATTTATGCTAAAATGACTTGCTTGAAATAGAACTTGGTCCAGTCGGCTGAGGCTGTAGAATACACCGATTACATCTGTGCAGAGGAGTAAGACTCCCCTAATGAGTGTCCTGGTATATGACACAAAACAATCTAATGATGAGGGTCCAATAATGCTTAAGCTTTGCGGAATACGGTGTAACCTTCTATTGCCATCGCTCCTGCGCCGAGTCAGACACTGAGTGGTAGAACCTGATAGAGTTCTATCTATGGGTCAATAGAACTAAACTGTATCCTTACGCTAAACAAAACTGTTTGAAATAAAACTGTTTTGACATTTAAGCTACGTACTTATGCTAAACTAATCTGTTTCCTTCTAAATGTGAGTAAATGAATGATGTTTAATTAAATTATTGTGATATATAATAATACTTTGAACAATTTAATGGTTTGGTTTGTCGGGTTTTATGGTATATCAACCTTTGCAGGTTATTTAACGGCAAATTCAATTTTCATGTGAATAATCAGTTTTATTTCAAACAATTCCGTTTAGCATGAGTACACAGTTTAATTGTCAAAAACATTTCTATTTACAACTATTCAGTTGAGTCAAGCAGTTCTAATTCAGTGAATTCAGTTTAGTATAAGTACAGATTTTGTTTACACACAGTTAAATGTCAAAACAGTTCTATATTAAATAATTCGGTTTAGTTTAAATACAGTTTCAATGTCAAAAACAGTTCTATTTCAAAGAATTCAGTTTAGCATAAGCCCGCAGTTTAAATGTAAGTACGGTTTTATTGTCAAAAACCTTTCTATTTCAAGCTATTCAGGTTAGCATAAGTATGTAGTTGGTTCTATTTAACCCATAGATAGGACCCTACCAGGTGCTACCACGCCAGTCCAGAGAGGACCTGGGAGCAATGGCAATGAAGGGGTGTTCCGTATTCCCTCAAGCCCCAGCATTACTGGAACCTCACCATCAGATTGTTTAGGGTCACATCCAGGACACTTATTGGTGGGGTTTTTTACCCCTCTGCAGAGGTGCAGTCAGTGTATACTACAGCCCCAGCCGACTGGGCAAGAACAATTTAACATGGTTCACTAAAATGAATAATTTGTAATAGGGCTGTTTTTGACCTTTAAATTGCATAATTATGTTAAACTGAAATGTTTGAAATAAAACTTCTTTGCCATTTTAACTGTATTTATGTAAAGCTGAAATGATTGAAATGGGACTGTTTATATATATATATATATATATATATATATATATATATATATATATATATATATATAAATGAATTTGACATCAAATAACCAACAATGGTTGACCCCCGAATTAAGCAGTGTCGAGCCTAACTCGTACTTAGATGGGGGACCGCTCTGGAGCACCAGATACAGTAAGCCTGTAAACAACTGTACTTACACTAAACTTAATTAGCTAAATAAGAACAGTTTGAATAAACTGAATAGTTTGAAATAGAAATATTTTTGACCATTAAACTGTGCACTCATGCTAAACTGAATTGTTTGAAATAGAACTGACTATTTGCATAAAATGGATTTGGTGTTAGATAACCTTCAAAGGTTGATATGCCATAAAACCCATCCAAACAACCAACCAATGGTTGACATGCCATAAAAGAAAACAAAACTAAATTAAACATAATTGTTTGAAATAGAACTGTTTTTTGACCCTGAAATTGTGTACTTATGTTAAAATGAATTGTTTGAAATAGAACTGTTTTTATCCTAAAACTGTGTACTTATATTAAAATGAATTGTTTGAAATAGAACAGTCTTTTGTATAAAATGGATTTGGCATTATCTAACCTACAAAGGTTGATATGCCATAAAACCAAACCAAATCAAAATATATTATCAAATAAAAAATAAAACGAAATAATTAGTGTTCTGTCTCCAAGTGTATGTAACGTAATTAATGATCGAAAATTTCGATTTTTTCTTCGGTTTAATTTCAGCAGTTTATTTGTTTATTTATGTATTGATCTTTTTCATAAATCTGTTCTTAAAGTTTGTTTTGTTTTGTTATTTAATGTCATATCAACCTTCTCGTATTATTCAATGCCGAATCCATTCTTTTAGAAGGTCAGTAGTGGTACTATTTAACCCCAAGATGGGAGGATTAGACTTTCCCCATAAATGAGCATAATAGCCTAACTGGAGTTCGAACTTGCGTACCGCAACATCGCAGTTCAGTGCTTTAACCATTATATCACGGAGCATATGTATTCATGTCCAATACAATTAATTTGCATGCAGTTGTTTGATTTCAAGTTTGGTTGATTGTATTTTTCTCTATATCAAATCTTGTAGGCTATTTAATACCAAATCTGTGTATACATATATATTTTTTGTAAAGGAATAGTTTGTTGGTAACAATAATTCATTTAACACAGTTAAATAGTTTCAAGTATTGCTATTTAACATTCCTAATTCTATTCAACGTTATTTATTCGCTTGTACACAGTTGAAGGGTTCCTAGATTTATTATGTAATAGTAATAATTCATTTGTTTGGCTTGGTTAGGTTGGCTTGGTTGGTTTGGTTTTATGGCGTATCAATCTTTGTAGCTTATTTAATACCAAATCTATTCTTATACAAATAATCAGTTCTATTTCAAACAATTCAGTTTAGCATAAGTACACAGCTTAATTGTCAAAAAACGTTTCTATATCAAGCTATTCAGTTTAGTTAAACAGTTCTGATTTAAACAAATCAATTTAGTATAAGTATAGTTTTTTCTACACACAATTAAATAACAAAACTGTTCTACTTCAAACAATTTAGTTCAGCATACAAAATCAATTCCATTTCAAACAATTCAGTTTAACATAAGTACGCAGTTTAAATGTCAAAACAGTTCTATTCGAAGCAATTCAGTTTAGCATAAGTATGCGGTTTAGTTCTATTTAACCCATAAATAGGACCCTATCAGGTGCTACAACACCGGGAAAGAGTGGACCTGGGACCGATGGCAATGAAGGGGTACTCCGCATTCCCCAAAGCTTCAGCATTACTGGAACCTCATCATCATTTGCAGAGATGCAGTCGATGTAATCTGCAGCCCCAGCCAACTGGGCCCCAGAATGCCTGAATGGTTGGTTGTGCTTTATGGCATAACAACTCATGTTGATTATTTAAAGTTACCTCCTGTTTATACATATGATTTATAAGTAAATAGTTCGAAGATAACCATTAGTTAGAGATCATTTGTTTTGATACAGTTAAATGATGTTTAGTATTGCTCTTTAACAGTTATAGTTCTATTTAATGTGAACCTAGGAGCGATAGCAATGAAAGGGTACTCTACACTCCCCAAAGCTCCAGCATTACTGGAACCTCACCATGAGCTTGTTCAGTGTCATATCCAGGGCACACGTTGGGGTGGTATCTTGGTACTGAGGTACAGTCGGTGTATTCTACTTCCCCAACAGACTGGGCAAGTCATTTGTTTGCGCACAGTTAACTGGTTTTAACTATAGTAAACATTTGAACAGTTCTATTTGTCTCATGTTTGAGATTTTTATAATCTGAAAGAAAAAGATAAGAATTCTATCTATCTATCTATCATTGTAACTTAGAAAAAGGGATACATTATTTATGTCAACCTGGACGATCCAAATAATGCTGTAATCACTTGTGAGTCATTGCTTTACACATCAAGTGCTATTTTATAAAGGCAATAAGAAGGGAGAGTACAGCGCCAGACCTTTTTTTAAGGCGGGTCCGGATGCAGACACACCCAGATTTTCCAAAAATGCCTTAGACCCCGTCGGCATTCCCCTTAAAAGGGCTGCCTCAGGCGCCAGGCAATAAAACTAGTCTCTCCGAAGAGGGTTAGTGTCTAGAGGGACAGCCCTCTGAGGCTCGAAGAATAAGTTAGTCTCGGCTGCGTGACACGAATGCTAGGCCTCCACGGCACTGGCTCCAGACAGCCTCGACTAACTACCTTATCCAGAGACATTACATACCTAACTATATTTGCGCCATTAGTACCGCGAAGTGGGTTCCATTTGCTGGAGTGGTACAGTTCGGCAAAAGCGAAACACCTTTGCTTCTGCCTCTCAGAGGAGATTGCAGTCAAATGTTATATCTTTATTGAAAGTGTCCATTGTATATTAAAAAATAGGGATGATACCACAACAATATATATATATATATATATATAAACTTGTTTGATTAAATAAAATCGAATCCTACGTGTTTTGTATTTTTTCTTTTTTTCTTTCAAGAGTCCTTATGTTACAAGCTTGAAAATCGTTGATGATTTCCCCGAAGGAGCTATATATATATATATATAAATATATATTCTCTGGCGATGGAATTGTCGGCCGCCGTTAGCGTAATGCAAAGCTCTTCGAAAGAATTGAGCACTCTGGTAGCCGATAGGGTATTAAAAAAATGTAAACAAAGGCTGCTGCTGCTGTTTCTAAGAATAAAAATACCTTAAAATTCCCTGAGCCAACGTGGTCTGAAACACAGTCTAACGTAAAGTTGGACGGGTTTCGATCCCGGCTTCGAGCGTTCTGTGTGTCTAGCCGCACTGAAGAGTTCTGATAGAAAGAAAAAGTCTGTCTGTGGATGACTATATATATATATATATATCCAGTTAGTGTCCAGAGACAATAAGTTTGGAATATTCATATACAGAACATATGAGAAACTTCATATGATTTCTCAGAAGTGCTTGATCTATGACTAATAGTATATAGTTCTATCATGATCTATATATATGAGTTGAGCCCTCTGGCGAAGGAATTTACGGCTGTCACTCGCATAATGCAAAGCTCTTCGAATGAGTTGAGCACTCTGGTATCCGATAAGGCAAAAATGTAAACAAACGAAAAGGACTACGTAACGCCTGAGCAGACGTGGTTCGCTTGTTGGCTGAGCAGTATGATACTAATTCTAACGTAAAGTTAGGCGGGTTTCGATCCCAGCTTCAAGCGTCCTACGTGTCTAGCCACACTGAAGAGTTGTGATACAACGAAACAGTCTGTCTGTGGATGACAATATATATATATATAAAACTTACATACAGAGCGAATATGTTCGTAACGCAAAGGAAGAAAAATCAAAGCACAGTTACTGTGCCATTTTAAATTTATTTCCACAAGTTATTTCTCTCCTCATCAGATGGTATGTTTTAATGTGTTCGATTGCAATACCTGGACTCTAGCAAAATGCATAAAGAAAAAGCTAGATTGAAACTAAGAAAGAGTATTGCTTGGTATTTTGAAAAAATCCTGGAAGCAGCACCTCTCAAAAAAGCCAGCAGTCGATCTTACCTCACAAACCATCCAATTAAGACGAACAAGACAGACTGGGCACTTTTGGTGAAGTAAAGACGAACACAGAAGAGCCCCGTGATGACACTTGATACCGTCTAAAGGACCTGCCAGGGGCAGTAGATGAGAATGATGGACGGCAAGAGAGAGTCAGAGAACTCCTAGGTAGAAGAAACACGATTTAATGATGATGATATATATATATAGTTATATATATGCAAATATTTCTATTACGTAATAGAAATATTTAAAAATAAACAGCAACTTCTGCTTAGCATCACCTTGATGATATAAACAAGCTTATCTTTGGTAATAAATACAAAAACAAAACAATAATTTAGCTTAAATATTATAAAGTTTTAATTAAGAAATAAATATACACATTATCTTGATTTTGTTTTTTGTTGGTTGGTTGTTTAGGTTTTATGGCAAATCAACCTTTGTAGGTTATTTAACGCCAAATCCATTTTTATGCAAATAGTCAGTTCTTTTTCAAACAATTCATTTTAACATAAGTACACAACTTCAGGGTCAAAAAACAGTTCTATTTCAAACAATTATGTTTAATTTAGTTTTGTTTTCTTTTATGGCATGTCAATCATTGGTTGGTTGTTTGGTTGGGTTTTATGTCATCTCAACCTTTGTAGGTTATTTAACGCTCAATCCATTTTTATGCAAATAGTCAGTTCTGATTCAAACAATTCAGTTTAGTATGAGTACACAGTTTCAGAGTCAAAAACAGTTCTATTTCAAACAATTCAGTTTAGCATGTGTACACAATTTGTTTGTCAAAAACATTTGATAATGTTTCAGTTAAGTACCAAAAGTAATCGACTTACTATAAATGGGTCCTTCGGAAAAATCGTTTATAAATTTCACGTTCGTAACATAAAAAAAAACAACAAACATTTGGACTCTTGAAAGAAAATAGAAAAAAATTCAAAATAACAATGATTCCATTTTATTTAACCAAACCTATTTAAATGAAAAGATGCTGCCTAATTACACGTTTCATTTATATATATATATATATATATATATATAATTTTTTTTTTTATTAAGAAAAAACAGAAACCGGTCATATTAAGATTATAAACTTATTTGCATCCTGTTATGTGTCTTTGATAAAATAAAAATAAAAAAACACGAAAAAAATTAACAGGACTTTTTCTGATCTTATGGATAAATTTTCTTAATGAAATTATTGCTCTGTAATGTCTTACATTGAGCTCTTTACCAGGAAAATTTAAATGTTCACTTTTGAATAGTTTTCTTGTCCTGATGAATTACTCCCAACTCCGGTTTAACAGGACCAAATAATACCTATATATATACACACAAATACACACACACACACACATATATCTATATATATATATATAATTGAATTACTGTGACGTGGCCTATTAAAATATTTATCCCAGAACGGGAGTTTATTTTTCGCGTGTGTGAAGACGGGGCAGCCTGGCACTTGATCCCTCGCAAAATAAGTTCCAGTTAAGATTCCCTTTTTGGGCGTAGGGGAACTGGCAGATTATAAGGGGGTTAATTTGGGGCTAGACTGACCGCCGCTGGCAAGAGGTTTCCAAATTTCACATTACACACACACACACACACCAAAACACTACCTCTTCCTACCCTTAGGAAAATGGAAGATATGGGCCCCTAGGTTGAGATAGAATAATATTAATTATCGTTGTCGACAATTCCAGTTTCCCGTGTAATATTTTTAAAGGTGAATTGGACATTTAGCGAGAATAACATGAGGCGAATGAAGCTGAAAAGGAACATGCAAAAGACACCTTGATAGGCAGACAACACAATGAATAAATTTCAACACGAGGAGAGATATAAAATAAAACAAGGTTTTTAATACATGCGGGGACACATATTTAACGTGTCGGCTATATTATCAGCGGATAATATCAAAGTACAAATGTCTTTCTTCCTTATTCTTTTCTTTCTTCCTTCTTTAAATTGAGAGAGAGAGAAAGAGAGAGTAATTGCAGTACTTAGGAAGGGTGGAGGGAGAAACAGTGTTAAGGTTTACTTAGCTTTTTGACGGGTTCCTTGTGAGAGTATTTTCTCTTTTACGGGCCAACAGGATTTTATATAGCTTGGCTTGAAGGCGTCTGTCAACTTCTTGTGCGAGATTCTCCCCGCTTTTCCCCGGAATTTCGGCGACAGTTTCGATTCATCTTATCACATCAACTGCTGACCTGAAAACCCCGGTTCTGCTTTTTCGCAGGGAGTTTGGCATGAGATTCGCCCGTCCGTTCACGGTGACTTCTTTCCACTAAACTAATTTCCTTATTCCTATTTCCGCTGACGAAAAGGGCTACTTCCGTTTTTAGGGTTCTGTCCAATCATTCGGCCTCTTTCTCCTTCCTTCACCCTGTCAGGCGATTCGTTCGGACTACTATATGTCCCTATACTCCCTTCTTTATCCATCCGGTCACAGAATGCAAACATCTGTTGGCTTTCATTCTGACCTGGATTTGTTACTTCGGCCGCGAGGAATTGACCGATATTCCTTATTCCTCTTTTAACGGCCAGTCTTTGGCGGCCTGTTAATTCAAACACGGAGGGGTAGGGAAAATTTCTTATTTCTCTCCTCTAAGTGGTAGACCACGTGACATTACGTATACAGTAAAATTTGTACAATATAATAACCAGAGACACCATTGGTAATTGTAGTCGGGGAACTTAAGGCAGATAATAAAACAACGAAGGACTGTTTTCGTCCGGCTCTTTTCAAGTTGGGAACATCGGAAATTTAACTAAAAACGGGGTATATATATATGTAATATATAAGCAGAATGGCCAGATAGAAGATAAAAAAACTAAAAAAGCTAAGTAACCTCCATATCCAGGAGTTCCCCAAATATTTTAAAAATGTGATTGCTTAACTGCCTGCACAGAGAGAGGCGATTCATAGAGATATAAATCGCCTCTAGAAATTTAAGATGGGATTTATTTCTTGCCCTGTGCAGGACTGAAAAACAATCATAATCATATTCTGCAATTATTTATAGTGAGCATATATATATATATATATATATATATATAGAAGGTGCCATATCCCCACCTCCAATTAACTTAAACACCAAGAAATTTTAACCATCAAATACTTATCGTGTTTTGAAAAAAGCCTTATTAAAAGATTCCTTACATTAGGAGTGATTTTTATACTTAAAGACATTTGAGAGAAAAACAAGAACACATAAAAAACTATTTAGAAACACACTAAAAATGGAATGTTTAAATCGTATAAAGATTTTCGAGTTCAAGTTTCATTCATATTTGGAGGCAATTTTTATTATTCATACATGTTCATTCTTGAAATGTATGGTATAATCTGACGACTGTCTCAGGCCGAAATATTATATATATATATATATATATAAAATAAACAAAGACACCATAAGTAATTACAGATGGGGAACTAAGTAAAACAATAAAACAACGAAGGACCTTTTCGTCCGGGTCTTTTCAAGTATTAAACACCGGAAATTCAATTAAAAACGGGGTATATATATATATATATATATATATATAATTTTCATGTACCGCAATTCATATATATATATATATATATATATATATATATATATATATATATATATTCTAACCTATAATTATAAGAATTGTAGCGATAGATAGATACTTAGTCTATATATACTTGTTTGTGTGCGCAGGTGCAACCATAACACTGCAAACAACCCCACTCACGCACGCAGACACGCAGACACACACGCACAAATATGTATATCCATATGATACGTTTTTTAAGTGTTCGCCAATCGACCGAAGTTCAGTCCCAGTCCGGGTTATTCCAAAAATGGTACTCAGCGGTGTAGTAGCTATTGAAAAGGGAGCCTTCGGTTCACCCTCGACGACGGTCGGCCAACTTTACTTACTTATGAATATATTTTCCTTCCCTTGTACACACAGGTATACACAAATAATCTCACACCTAATTAGCGACACATATAGACGCACAACTCATTCAAGTACTGCAGAGTACCCCTTTAGTGCTATCGCTACCAGGTCCACTCAGGCCCGGCGTGGTAGCACCTGAAATGGCCCTATCTATGGGTTAAATAGAACTAACGGCATACTTATGCTAAACTGAACTGTTTGATTAAACTGAATAGCTTAAAATTATGTTTTTGACAATTAAACCGTACTTACATTTAAACTGCGTGCCTATGCTAAACTGAATTATTTGAAATAGAACTGTTTTTTGACATTGAAACTGTATTTACACTAAACTGAATTGTTCAATATAGAACTGTTTTGACATTTAATTGTGTGTAAACGAAAACTGTACTTATACTAAACTGAATTCGCTGAATTAGAACTGTTTGACTAAACTGAATAGCTCGAAACTGAATTGTTATATATAACTGCTTGAATAAACTGAATAGTTTTAAATAGAAATGTTTTTGACAAACTTGTTTGAAATAGAACTGATTATTTACATAAAAATGGATTTAGCGTTAAATAACCCACAAAGGTTGATATGCCATAAAATCCAAACCAAACCATTTAAGTATGAGAGATAATGTACATCTGAACGACCGGTGATGCTAAAAATTCTATCTATTCCATTGACAGTAAATTTTTTTATGAAATCTGAAATCAAACTGAATTCAAAATTTTAATTTTCCTTAACAAAGACTTCTCAAATCTGTCTATATAGACCTTAAGGGAGAGTAACAAAATTTTCGCAGTATGAATCAGATCATCTGGGACCTCAGGGAGTGACTTTGTTAGTTTTCATTAATAAATCCCTTTTTATTAGAAAAAGAAGGATCGCTGGGTAAAGGAAAACTTGAGCAAAATATCTCAAGCTTTGTCTAACTGATGAACATATTTTACTCGCTTTTCCATGTTCGTATATGGTGGAATCTGGATTTGTTGTATATCGGGAAGAAGAACAACAACGCTTATGTATGAAAATTCAGTCTGTTTCTTTTCTTTTCCTTTTATTACGAAATGTTCGAAATAGTGGTCGTGAAGGAGATGTAACATATTGACCTTCGACCCAGCCGTCAATCAAGGAACAGGTGCATCCGGTCGAAGATATTAGGGTATAACTATGACTGTGGACGGGTTGAATTGGGTGAAGATGCGACGCTCACAGGAAGCAGGTGGACGGAAAACAATGATATAAACTGATGCGACAGGAAGTTCAGTTAGTTTGGAGTCAGTTGTTGCTGTTCGAGACCCCCGGTTGAGCAGCCCAGCAGAGCGAGAAAGAAGTGCTGTTAAAGACAGAGGAACTGGAGGTAACTATGTTGCAGTCTTTGTTCAATCTCCAACTCACCTCTCACACATAACCCTTTCGCAAACATTCTGAACAAAGTGTGAGAGGTATATTTTTCTAAAGAAGTGTGTTCGTTCATCATTGTTGTTGATTTTGTTTCTGCATATATATGTATACGTATAGTTGTATCACGGCTATGCAACAGAGAGAGTCGAGGATGGCTAAGATATACACACGGTGATGTATACGAATCTTCTGTGAAACTTTCCTTTGTTCTGTTTTAATGCGACTGGTACAGGATACTCTCAAAACGTCTAATCCTCTCAGATTCTTCGTCGTTTTCACTTTGGGTCTAAAATCATTAGTCGTTATAAAATTTTTCGGACGCCCACGCAATCCTTGTGGTCAAACTTCTTCCGGTATACCATCTACGCAATTCACGTGGCATTTCCGCAGTGAACATCCTGTTTCACCACTAACGTAACTTAAGCGGCCAGTTAAAGGCATCTTCCTGTCGCTATCTGTTGTATCGTCAAGGTGAATTATACACTGAGAGGAATGAGTGCTTAACATATTTATTCAGCACCAGTATCCAGTGCTAACGGGTACATATAAAAAGACACAGTAGAATAAGTTACAAACAATTAAAAAGAGAATTTACAAGATATTGAGGAGGGTCAAAATTCTGTATAGTCAAAAGAAGTCCGAATATTCATGAACTTATTAAATAAACGGTATTTATCGCACGCCCCACCAAACGGACGAGTGTGGCACAAGGCCTTTTTAAGTGGGCCTAGGGGAGGGCCGTAGCCCAGATATGCCCGGCATTCCCCAAAATGCTTCTGATCCCGTCGGCATTCCCCTAAAAACGAGCGTTTCTGGCGCCAGGTGATAAACTTAGCGTCACCGAGGAGGGTTAGAACCTGGGGAGACGGCCCCATGAGGCTCGAGGAATGTCAGTCTGGGCCGCGTTATGCGAATACTAGGCCTTCCCGGCCCCCGCACCAGGCAACCTCGACTAACTACTGAATCCTGAGACGTGATACACCCAACCAGATACCACGGCCGTCCGAAGTGTGTCTCATCAACAGGATCCAGCAAACGGACGAGTGTGGCACAAGGTCTTTTTAAGGTGGTTTCGGCGCAGGACCGTAACCCAGACGCGCCCGGCATTCCCCAAAATGCCTCGGGCTCCGTGGGCATTCCTCTAAATAAAAGGTGCATCAGGCTCCAGGCGAAAAACCTAACCTCTCGGAGGAAGGTTAAAGTCAGTGGGGACAGCCTCCTGAGGCCCTTGGTATGTCATTCCAGAGATGTGACACATCCAACCAGATCCGTGCCGCTGATACCACGACCGTCCGAAGTGTGTCCCTTCAACTGGATCCAGCTTATCAAATCAACGGTATTTATCGCACGCCCCACCAACCGGACGAGTGTGGCACAAGGCCTTTTTAAATGTTGGTCCGGGCTCAGGGCCATAACCCAGACGCGTCCGGCATTCCCAAAAATGACTCGAGTCCCGTCGGCATTCCTCTAAAAAAGGGCGCTTTAGGCGCTAGGCGATAAACCTAGCCCCTCCGAGGAAGGTTAAAACCTGGGAGGACGGCCTCCTGAGGTTCGAGTTATGCCAGTCCAGAGACGTGACACACCCGACCAGATCCGTACCGCTAATACCAAGGCCGTCCAAAGTGGATCCAGCTTATTAAATCAACCTTCGAAGTCGTTAATCGTAGGATATTTATGTCTATGAGCTGGTAGAGTGCTGAAGGGGTTTTTAACCACTCTACAACACTATCCAAAAGATTTAGCCATATGACTTAACTACAAAACAAACAGGGAAACATTTTAAACATAGCACATGATTATTTGTGGCTCACACTCAGAAAGCTGCAACCTATCAATCGAGATCTCCTCTGTACCCACCAAACCCATCTTTCCCATTAAAAAATAACTCATGAATTAAGGGTACATTTGTATTTGTAGTTTACAGATTCTTTGTTCATTGCTCTCAAATGGAAATTATAAAAATAACACAAACTAGTCTTTATTGAATTAATTTGATTTAATATCAAATATCTGCCATGACAAAAATCTTTCCCCTTAGACTTGAAATTTCTCCCCTGGGTGCCAAGAAGCTCCTGTTTGAGAATCACTGTACTAATTTGAGCACGGACCCTGACATTATTTTTTTAATAATGGGGCAAATTTGTTGATAATGGTTAAGCCAGTCTTCATTCCAGACACGACAGTTTAAGTGGACCTCTGTAAGGGGAGATGGTAATTTTAACCCTTGACTTAATTTGTGTGCATCAAAAATCAACCAAAAAAAAAGTATTATAGATTCGAGGGGAAAATCGAAAAATAAGGCACAAACACTTACTCATCCAAAATGTTCATTACTGTGTAAATAAAAGTAACGATATATGTCACCAGTACTACTATGTTTCTTTTCCACGGAGTCACTATTGAGATTGATGCATTCGTCCCATCGGTGCACAAGGGCATAGATTACCTTCATCGAAGAACGTGGCGTCAAGTCAGTTGTTTTTCAGTGATGTGCACCGTGCATGTATTGTAGAATTTCATACTACGTTCGGTTTGCTGGTTTGACTTAACTGGCTCGTTGACTTAACCACTACTGGGTAGAGTGTTCGCCAACGGTCCGGGAGACCTGGTTTCAATCCCAGGTCGCGTCATACCAAAGACTTTAAAAATGGTATTTGATACCTACTTCCTTAACACTCAGCAATATAAGGTACGAATCAAGGGTAAAGTGGAGCAATCCAGGGAAAGGAGTTGCACCCTTCCCTACACGTAGGTGTAGTAGCTATCGAAAAAGGAGCCAACTTATTTTAGAGTAATTTTGAAGCGGTGTTTCTCGTTATTCTGACACTAAACATGACTCTTCCTTTTTTTTTTTTTTTTTTTTTTTTTTTAGATTTTTGTCACTGTGAAATCTTGTTCAATGATACGATGTCAATCCCTTCGTATAAAGGAGATTTTATTTTGATTCGTTTCATTCATTTAATGACATATCAAATTTTTATGGGTGGTTTAATGCTAAAATTTGATTCATTAGTAAATATATGATTGATAATCATTTCTTTACTTACATTTATATAATATCTAGCATTCATATCTAATACAAATAATTCCCCCCTTTTGTATGGTTTCAAGTATTCTTATATAATACTAATAATTCTTACACAAATATATGGTTTATAGACATAACTATTTCTATTTTCACCTTTCCTCTGTAATGATTTTTTAAAGCACGTAATTAAATTAAGTTGTGTCATTAAAAAATGACTTCAATATGAAATTGAAAATACAAATAGCTATGCATATAAATATAAATAATGCTGACTAAGTTGGTCTTAAGTAATTATTTATTTGCACTGTTATATGGCATAAAGCATTCCCGTTTAATACCTTACTGATTATTTTCGAAACCCAGTCAGCTTGGGCTGTAAAATATATCGACTGCATATCTGCAGAGGTAAGACCCCCACCTCCATCAACGAGTGTCCAAGATATGACACTAAACAAGTCTTAAGTAATACTGGAGCTTTGGGGGATACAGAGTTCCCATACATTGCCATCACTCCCATGTCCACTCTGATCCGGAGGGGTTAGCATCTGAAAGGGTCTAATGTATGAGTAAAATAGAACTGTTTGATCATTTAAACTGTGCAAGCAAAATGACTTGAGCTAAATTGTATTGTAGAAATAGAACTGTTTGATCATTTAACAGTGTAAACAAATGACTGATGTTTAATTGAATCGTTTGTTATACAGAGCAATACTTGGATCCATTTAACTGTCTGCAAACTGATGATGAATACTTAATAGAGTAATCTATATTAGATAACATAATTTGGGTTTATTTAAAAATGTTACCAAGAAAATGTGTTCGGAAATCTTTAATATATATGTTTCAACAAGACTATGCATTGACTAACCAACAATGGTTGATTTACGTTAAAACCCAACCAATCAAATCAACTAATTTTATTATTTTCAGATTTATTTTCTCCATAGATAGGACCATGACAGTTATAATCACTTTGGGTAAGAGTGGAGCTGGGAGTAATGTTAATGAAGAGGAAACCAAACAGTTCTAAAACTGGAGCCTAACCAATGGATGCAGTTTAAGCTCATACCTAGGACACAGCAGGTTTTGGAAGAAATTTTTGAAATAACAAAGAACCTTCTGTTCTGACGATATGGAAGAGCATCAGATTTCCAGACCCCGCAAAACAAATTTATTTTGTAAAGATAGTTTATTTTTTATTGTAAAATTAAATTCTGGTTGGTTGTTTGGGTGGTTGGTTGGTTGGGATTTTATGGCATCTCAACTTTGTTGGTTATTCAACACCAAATCCATTTTTATACAAATAATCAGTTCTATTTCAAACAATTCAGTTTAGCATGAGTACACAGTTTAATTGTCAAAAACATTTCTATTTCAAGCTATTCAGTTTAGTCAAACAGTTCTTATTCAATTTAGTATATGTACAGATTTTGTTTACACATAGTTAATAGTCAGAACAGTTCTATATTAAACAATTTATTCTAACGTAAGTATAGTTTCATTGTCAAAAACATTTCTGCTTCAAGCTATTTCGTATAGTCAAACAGTTCTAATTCAAACAATTCAGTTTAGCATAAGCATGCAGTTAGTTCTATTTAAGCCATTAAGTGGTACCATTCCGGGCCTGAGTGGACCTGGGAGCGATGGCAATGAAGGGGTACTCCGCATTCCCCGAAGCTCCAGCATTACTGGAACCTCACCAGCAGATTGTTTAGTGTCATATCAGGACATTCATGAGAGGGGTCTTACTTCCCAGCAGGGGTGCAGTCGGTGTATTCTACAGCCCCAGCAGACTGGGCAATTAAATTTTGAATTGAACCTAAAATGCCTTTTTTATTTACATTCCAAGTCTGAGATATCATTCTGACGATCCATGTATAATATTATAATAAATAAAAGAGAAATACAAGCACAACAGAAATGAAAATATATATGGGGGAGGGAAAGTCCGATTTTTGTGCAGTAGCTAACGTATTGAAATTTGACCCCTGAATGAGCTCGAATTTTAGTTGCTTTGTTACGTTGATTTTCGAACAAGTACCAGCTAGGATTTAAATAGTGCCACTACAAGGACGGCATTAACCCCAAAAAACCTATGATAGTTATTATGCCATTAAGCAATGCAGCCAAATCTAAATTGCCCAGTCAACTGGGGCAGTAGAATACACCGACTGCTTCTCTGCAGACGGGGTGAGAGCCCTCCAACGAGTGCCCTGCATATAACACTAAAAAATCTGAGGGTGAGGTTCCAGTAATGCTGGAGCTTTGGGGAATGCGGAGTACCCCTTCACTGGTATTGCTCCTAGGTCCACTCTGGGCCGGAGTAGTAGAATCTGATAGGATCCTATGTATGGGTCAATTAGAACTGAACTATGTAGTTATGCTAATCTGAATTGTTTGAAATAGAACTGTTTTGACATTTAAACTGGGTATTGATGCTAAACTGAATTTTTTGAAATGGAACTGTTTTTTATGCTGAACTGAATTGTTTGAAATAGAACTGTTTTGACATTTAACTGTGTGTAAACGAAAAACTATCTTAAACTAAACTGAATTGTTTGAAATACGACTGTTTTGAAATTTAAACTGGGTATTTATGCTAAACTCAATTGTTTGAAATAGAACTGTTTATATGTATAAACATGGGTTTGGCATGAATAACCTACAAATCCTTATGTACGATATAATCAAAACAAGCCCAAATCGAAAATAAACCATTTGTAGATGATGATAAAAGTAACAAAAGAAATGACTGCTGAATCAGCTGACGAGATATGTTGTAAGAAATTTCCTCATTATGTTCCATATCCACAATTATCGCCATGTGCGAAATAGACATATAATGTTCATAAAGCTAGAACATATAAAGAACATAGGAATCTCGAAATTCGAAAACACGTAACGACTTCTTGTTCAGGCACGAAACCTTTTTATTAACTTTGAGTTAAAGGTTTCGACATAAGAAGGAGAGACACAATCTTCTATGCTGTCTTATTCATATGGCCCCCATCTCGAGCGGCCCCCATAGGGCACAAGTTCGCCTCACGTCTGCGAGCTCCAAAAGTCGAACTTCCTCGTTTGGTGTCTAGTATTCAACTCACTAACTTTCTTTTAGTTCTCCACAAACCTCTGCGCGCTTCCGGTGCGTGACGTCACTCGCACTCCGTCACCCGTTTCGTCTCGGACTTTTGTGACATCTGAGTGACACTTTTGTCCGCCCGTGCGCGCCCTCGTTAACACCTGCATCAATGTTTGCACCTAACCAACCCATGTGCTAAGCCGAAAGGTTCTCAGCCTAACTAAACTCAAAGGCATGGACCGAAATCCCTTGACCATTACGTTACAATTATAGTTATTTCTATATTTTTATTTCGTTAGTGAAGCGAATATTGATTTGAATCAAAATATATATAGTTATGCTGACAATCGAAGCAGTGATAGGGACCAAATGGTTTATGTGAAATCTTGTAAGAAATTCCATCCTTCTAGTTTTTCATAGCGTTATGAGAAACTAAATCAGAAATCCGAGTTCGAATCCTAGACGGTTTTGACTACGCTTCGTGTCAACGCCCTTGTGGAGGGTTTGAATCGATGAGTTATCCTCCTACCATAATCGGACAGACTGGTTTCTTTAGCCTTGGTGAGTTTAGGAGAAGGAAAACTTTGAATTTCAACTAGCCATACAGCTCTTAAAGATTGACCTTGTTTCGCAATCTACACATACCTCTTATCTCACAAACCACCCAAGTAAATCAAACAAGGCAGGCTGGGCACTGTTGATGAAGTAAAGACTAACACAGAAGAGACGTTTTTTTTTAAATGAATTTCTACACATGAACGAGACTGTGTTGGCGTACCAGCGAAGACATAAATGTATCGACTCTATGCAGACACTAGACGTTAGCTAGAAGATGAGCAAGATGCAATAGCTACCACACCGAGGTGCCCGTGATGTAGTCGTTATCGCCGTAGGAAATGAACACAGCGATACGAGTTCAAATCCTGGACGAGACTGATTGCATTTCACATAGCACTAATACCCTTGGGAAAGGTATGAATCCAATAATTCTCCCTCCAGCTATGGGTAAATAGTGGGACAGACTAGGTTCTTCAGCCATGGTTAGGCAACTAGTCTAGGAGAAGGAAAACTCTGAATTCAAACCTGTTAAACTCCGCTTAAAAATTGACCTTGTGTCATATCCTGCCCGAGCGGAGGGGTTGGTAAATAGTAGCACACCGAGATATAGAGGGCGCAACTCCGTTCCCTGGATTCATCCACTTTACCCTTGATCCTTACCTTATAATACTGAGTGTTACTAAAGGCGGCATCAAGTACCATTTTTTGCGTCTTTGGTATGTCTCGACTTATGATTGAACCCCGGTCTCCGGGACCATTGGCAAACACTCTACTCATTAGGTGAATTGCCCGAATATATATATATATATATATATATAAGAGTTCTGATAGAACGAAACAGGTCTGTCTGTGAATGACAATATATATATATATTGTCATCCACAGAAAGACCTGTTTCGTTCTATCAGAACCCTTCAGCGTGGCTAGACAGGCTAGATTCCCGAAGCTGAGATCTAAACCCGGTTGACTCAAACGCCAATCCAAGATTCTACCACTCAGCCACGAGGAAACTAGACAAATCAAAGGAAATTTAAACGCTTATATATATATAACGTCCTAAACGATCACCTCAAATTAACTCACAAAAAAACTAAACCATCTACAAATTATAACCATCAAATACTTATTGAAGTGTTTTGAAAAAAAAAGCCTTATCAAAAGATTCCTTATATTTTTGACTGTTTTTTATGCTTAAAGATATTTTAAAGAAAAACAAAAATACATTAGAAACTATTTATAAACACAATAATCGGACAGATTGGATTCTCTAGCCTTAGTGGGACAGCCAGTCTAGGAGAAATAAATATATGAATTCAAACTAGCCATACTTCTCTAAAAGATTGACCTTGTATCTCGATCTACACATGGTGGAAGGGTTAGATAAATAAATACTCCAGTGTTGAAAGGCATGGCGATTTAAACAATGACTTTGGGGCGAAATGGGTGATGAAAACTGACGGGATATCGTACGAGATATTTCTTTGTTTCAAGCTTTCTTTCTCTTTCTCTGTGAATTGGCAAATTATTCAAAACAATTCCCACGGGATGAGAACGACGATGAAAGCCATGATATTCCTATAGTGACTGCTGGAGACACTCCACTGAAGTGACGTCACTGAAATACGTCCGACTCCAAAGTTTGCAAAAATTCAATAGCTGAAAGTTCTCGAAAGAAGAAATAAGATATGTTAGCCGCCAAAAAAATCGAACCTCTTCCACACCTGTTGCTGTTCAATTTATTCTCGCATACCCCCACCCACAAAAACCAATAAAATTCTCACATCACCCATTCTTCTTTTCGAAATTAGAATACCTCGCAAACAATAGAAATATCGTCATTTTTGTCTAAAAGAAAAAAAAAGAAAAAACAAAGAAAACAAATACAGATTCGAAAGAACATGTTGCAGCATAAAATTATACAAGGATCATTAAATAAGTTTCCAGACTTTTTTCGTGTGGGCACTTTTATTGATAGTACACACATGAAGTAATCTCCTCCGGCTGCAATGCACTTGTTGTACCGTTCCAACAACTTCTGGAAGGCCCCATGGAAGTCCTCTTGTGTGAGCGTGTCAATCACCTTCGTCACAGCCTCTTTCATCTCCTCAATTGTCGCATAACGACAGCCTCTGAGATTAGGGAATAGCCAAAAATCACAGGGAGCAAGGTTTAGACTATAGGAATGCTAAGGAACTGTGTTGATGCCCACCTTGCTCAAATAGTCTGTGACAAGGATGGAGTTGTGGACTGGTGCATTGTCCTGGTAGAAATGCCACTGACTCGATTTAAAGAGTGCTGGCCTCTTCCCAAGGAATCTCTTCCTGAACTCCCTTAAAACCTCAACATAGTAACCTTAACCGTTTGGCCAATCAATTCTGGTGTATTGACTTCCTTACTCCTCCCACACCTCTCATTATCCCTCACAGACTCTCTGCCTTCCTTGAATCTCTTATGCCACTCAAAAACTGATGCTCGATTCATGTAAGATGCTCGAAAAGCAATATGAAGCATTCCATTATATGTATATCTGTATATGATAAACTTTATATTGAGCTCCTAATTTGAATAATTCCGTTTAAGTATATGTGTAGAATCTATTGATTGAATATATATATATATATATATATATATATATATATATGTGGAGATTACTTCGTCTTAACAGATGACAGCCATCTCAATGCTCATCACCACCCTCACCAAAGATAAGAATGATCCAGAACCATTGAGATATCTGTACTTCGATGGATTTAAGTGGCACAAGCTTGTACAACACCAATACCACTCGCTGAATCCTCGCAGATATAACCCAATGACAAGCAAAAGCAAGATGATTGGTAAATGTGTGGATCGCAGGTTTTAGATCAGAGGTTCCGTCTCTTAGATGGATGTCACACCAGTAACTTAAGGGTACATCACTCCTATATATATAGTTATCTACAGACAGACTGTTTCGTTGTTTCACAACTCTTCAGTATGGTAGACACGTTCGATGCTTCAAGCTGGTATCAAAACTTGCCTAACTTTACGTTAGACCGATAAATTTCCCCTCAGCCATTTCGGTGACCTACGTCAGCAGGGGAATTTAACGCATTTTTGTATCAACAAAATCCGCTGTCCATCCATGATTGTCCTAGATATGACGTAAAATAACCAAATGGTGAGTTTCCAGTTATGCTGGGGCTTTGCAGAATACGGATTACCCTTTTCTTGCCATCGCTCCCAGGTCCACTCTGGCCCGGAGTTGTAGCAGCTGATAGGGTCCTATCTGTAGGTCAAATAGAACTAAACTATGTACTTACGCTACACTGGATTGTTTGAAATAAAACTGTTTTGTATGTTAAACTGAATTGTTTGAAATGGAACTGTTTCGACATTTAACTGAGTGTGGAAAAAACTGTACTTATACTAAAATGATTTGTTTGAATTAGAACTGTTTGACTAAAGTGAATAACTTGAAATAGAAATGTTTTTTACAATTAAACTGTGTACTTATGCTTATATGAATTGTTTGAAATAGAACAGTTTATTTATATAAAAATGGACTTGGCATTAAGTAACCTACAATGGTTGATACGCCATAATTATATTTACCAAACCCCTCCGCTCGGGCAGGATATGACACAAGGTCAATGATTTTAAGCGGAGTTTAACAGGTTTGATTTCAGAGTTTTCCTTCTAGACTAGTTTCCTAACCAAGGCTGAAGAATCCAGTCTGCCCAACTATTTGCCCAGAGCTGGAGGGGGAATAATTGGATTCATACCTTTCCCAAGGGTATTAGTGCTCTGTGAAATGCAATCAGCGTCGTCCAGGATTTGAACTCGTGTCGTCGTGTCCATTCCCTGAGACGATAACCATTACACCACGGGCCATAATACCCAAACAAACAAACAAACAAACAAATAATATCTATGATACAGCTAACTCGGAGAGAAAGAGAAAGGAAAAACAAGGTAAAAGAAAAAAAAACAACCGGATATACATTGAATAGATATTAATATATATTCAAACATATCAATTCAAAGAAGAAGAAAGAGAAAAGAAAAAAACCAACTAGATGTATATATACGTCTACATTCGTATACGTATATATACATATACAAAGAATATACATATGCAAAGTATATACTCATTAATACAATAAATAAATAAATTTGAATTGAAAAGAATCACGCCCCACCCAAAATAAACAAATTATTAATCTCTTGAAAAGACGATGTCCGAAACACATGTAGAAAAATAAATAACCTGAAATAAATTGCAGATCTTTTTATTCTATTGCGTTTACTTTTTTCTCTTATTGGACTAACCCCCACACACCAAAAAAATTTATCTGTATATATATACATATATCTAAATTATCCAGTCAGTGTCCAACCCGAAACTTAGATACCAGACTGCTTTATCAAAATACTTTTGGGGCCTAAAGGACCAGGGGCTGTCCCCACAAATTAAGTGGAAAATATTAAGGTACTCATCTGCCGCCAACAGCTTCAACGGTAGATGTAACCTATGCTTAGACGAAAAAAATAGCATAATTAATTTCAAGAATAGAAAACTTTTATTGAACGAGAGAAATGAGCTTATCTTTAAGTGTAGACATAGAGGAAAATTTAAATTATCTTAGATAATAAAGAAATATTAGTAAATAATAGAGATCAACCCAACAGTAGATATCACCAAGAGAGGGAAAGATAAAAATAGATAAGGGCCAGATGAACACGGGATATTAATCCAAAAATAGGGCCTGTGATTCTAGAGTGGTTAATTCCCCTTGACCATTTTTGGAGGTGCCCGTGGTGTAGTCGTTATCGCCGTAGGAAATGAACACGGCGATACGAGTTCAAATCCTGGACGAGACTGATTGCATTTCACATAGCACTAATACCCTTGGGAAAGGTATGAATCCAATAATTCTCCCTCCAGCTATGGGTAAATAGTAGGACAGACTAGGTTCTTCAGCCATGGTTAGGCAACTAGTCTAAGAGAAGGAAAACTCTGAATTCAAACCTGTTAAACTCCGCTTAGAAATTGACCTTGTGTCATATCCTGCCCGAGGTAAATAGTACCATTATTAGGGTAAAATTTAAAAAAAAACACTTGACGACTATAATAAATGTCCCCACCTTATCTGGTTTAAGTATCTCGATCCTAATTGAAACAAGAGGAATACCTAAGATGGCAACAGCTGGGTTAATTAACAGACATATCAGAAGTCTGTTTAGAAAAGCACACCTGCCAAGTAGAAGAAACCACAAACAGAACACGAAATTAGAAGGGACAGACCTGTAGATTAATTCCAATCCTGTTTCTTAATCGTTCTAACATATAATATGTTCACACCCTCTGCTCATGCCTATGAACGAAAGAATTTGTAGCTTTGTAATTTGAGTTCCACTTTATGTTTTTTATTTTTATGTTTTTTATTTTTATTTTTATCTTTATCTTTATTTTCTGATGTTTAATTTATTTTATAATTTCTTTAATTTTCCTTATTTATCTTCTGAATACGAACTGTAACTCCTCATTCGCATCATATCTCTGGGACAATACAGAGCATGTAAAGAGTCATCCGACGAGACGGAGAATATACCAACAATATTCTCCGCCGAAATAAATTTATCATGATGGCTTAACTGAGTTTGAGTCTCTATTTAATTGTACTGTATATACATATATATATAAACAATAAGGTAAATGGGGTGTAATGTGTGCAAACAATAAATTGATCTTAACTCGAATCGTCAGTGTTAGATAGCAATGCTTGAAATCATTTAACTGTGTGCAAACATGGCTCGTTTAAATGTGTTACCAACAAACTATTTGTTTACAGATCATATATTTGACTTATGTTTAAACAAAATTTGGCTTTAAAAACCTACAATGGTTGATATTCTATAAAATCCAACCAACCAACCAACCATCTTTATGTTCATGTTTTAAAAGAGTCTTAAGCTTAGATTACAATGAAAACACCAGATAACCAAAGTTAAGCAGTAATTAAATTGTTCAATACTTGTTCATACTTACCATCATTACCGATTCTGTATTATATCAAATGATATAATACACTATGACATATTATTTTTTTTTTCTAAGTATCAATTTTGTAGATGCAACCAAAGAATGCAGAGCCGAAACTCGATGAGTACGGATGTATCTTGCAAGACACTTGCAATACACATTGCATAACACATTCAGGTTAATTGGCTACTCAATTACCATGTGTAGTTGATTTGGCGTCACTTGAGTGCGATGAGGGTGGATGGTTCAGTGGTAGAGTTTCGGCTCTGAATTCTGTGGTTGCTGGTTCCGTCTCCACTGGGGAAGATCACTGCTGATGAGACCTAATAAGGTTGAAACAGCAGAACAGTGTTTCCGTATGTCACACGCAAGTGTTCGCCGGATTTTCAAGTAATTCAATACACAATCAATTTTGTAGTCTTTATATAAACATTTCCAGTCTGTGTGTGTGGGAATTGCATTAATTATATTATCGATATTCCCGTAGAGAAAGATAATTTCAAAAAGAGGTGGAAACAAAAACACAACACAATTATCCAACTATCCGGAAACCTGTTGCCTAGTCCGTAATGTGACACTTGTTATCCGAGACTTGTGCAGACATAACTAAAGATTATTTTTTTATTAAAAAGACGGATTCGTTAGCATATCCAATTATTTCTCATACAGTAGTGGCAAACCAAATGGATCGTTACATCGTAGAAATCGAGTTCGAATTTCAGTCGCGCTATTACGTTCACTTTCGAACTAATACTCTTGGAGGGGGTGTCCTCGTGGTGTAATGGTTAAAGCGATGGACTGCAGAATCGTAGTAGGCGAGTTCGTACTCCAGTCGCGCTATTATGTTCACTTTCGGGCAAATACCCTTGGGAAAGGTATGAACCCCCTTATCCTCCCAGCTATGGGTTAAGTAGTCCCAATACTGTTCTTCTAGGGTAATGGCTTTGGCATTAAATAACCTAAAAAGAGTTGATACGCCATTAAACAAAGAAACCAACCAAACTAATACTCTTGGAAAGGGTTTGATGCTCCTTGCCCCTCACCCCACCCCTGCTGGGAGTAAAATAATATCATTACGGCTCTACCCTAATCGGCGAGGACAGTAGAATACATCGACTGCATCTCTGCAGGGTAGTAAGACCCCTCTAACCATATTTACCAGCCCTTCCACTCGGGTAGGATATGACGCAAGGTCAATTTTTAAGTGGAGTTTAGCAGAATTCAGAGTTTTCCTTCTCCTAGACCAGTTGCCTTACCAAGGCTGAAGAACTCAGTCTGCCCTACTATTTACCCATAGCTTGAGGGAGAATAATTGGATTCATACCTTTCTCAAAGGTATCAGTGCTATGTGAAATGCAATTAGTCTCGTCCAGGATTTGAACTCACGTCGCCGTGTCCATTTCCTCCGACGATAACCATTACACCACGGGCACCTCTAACGAGTGTCCAGTGGCCCAGTCGGCTAGGACAGTAGAATACACCGACTACATCTCTACAGAGTTATAAGATCCCTGCTCAACGAGTGTCCTGAATATAACACTAAGCAATCTGATGGTGAGGCTCCATTAACGCTGAAACTTTGGTGAATGTAGAGTACATTTTGATTGCTATCGCTCCCAGGTCCACTCCGTCCCGGAGTGCTAGTACCTGATAATGTCCTATGTATAGGTCAAAGAGAAGTGTTTGACAATCGAATTGAGTGAAAACTAAGGACTCACGCTGAGCTGAATTGCTAGAAATAGAACTGTTTGGTCATTTAAACAAATTGTTATTGTTACAGAGCAATACTTAAAGTTATTTAACTTTGCGATAACAATACTGGGGACCAGTTAACTGTGTGCAAACAAATAAGTAATTTTAAATAGAATTTATAGTGTTAAATAACAATAGTTGAACAGCCCAGTCTACTGGGGTTGTATAGTACACCGACTGCATCTCCAGAGGGATAAGACCTCCCTCCCCATTGGGTGTCCTGATATGACACAAAACCATCCAATTTGACCCGAAGTGGTAGCACCTGATAGGGTCCTGTCTTTGGGTCAAATAGAACTGTTTGACATTTAAACAATGTGCAAACCAATGATTTATACTAAATTGAATTGTTAGAAATTGAACTGTTTGGTCATTTTACTGTCCCCTTCGAAATAATCTCCTCCGGCTGCAATGCACTTGTTGTACCGTTCCAACAACTTCTGCTGGAAGGCCCCATGGAAGTCCTCTTGTGTGAGCGTGTCAATGATCTTCGTCAAAGCCTCTTTCGTCTCCTCAGTTGTCTCATAACTACAGCCTCTAGGCGTAGGGAATAACCAAAAGTCACAGGTCTGGACTATAGGGACGGTGAGGAACTGTCTTGATGCCCATCTTGGTCAAATTGTCTGTGACAAGGATGGAGTTGTGGACAGGTGTATTATCCTGTTGGAAATGCTACTGACCTGATTAGAAGAGTGCTGGCCTCCTCCCTAGGAATCTCGGCCTGAACTCCCTTAAAATCTCAACATAAAATCCCTAACCATAACCCTTTGGTCAATCAACTCTGGTGTATTGACTTCTTTTCTCCTCCCACACCTCTCATTATCCCTCACAGACTCCTTGCCTTCCTTGAATCCCTTATACCACTTAAAAACTGATGCTCGATTCGTGCAAGATAGTCCAAAAGCAGTCTGAAGCATTCCAATCGTTTCTGCAGTATTTTTTCCATGTTTAAAACGGAATTTTATTGCATATCGTTCTTCCTCATGTCCAGATTGCATTTTTGAAATTCACCAGCCGTGACAATCAGGTTTTAGTAGGGTGTATTTCAATTGCTGCTATAGCTGTTCATTTGAAGCTGAAATCATAAAAATTGGTCAGTCATCTCATAAGATGTAAAGCAATAAGATACTGAATTTTTAAGAGTCTACGACAATTTTAAATACCTGTACAAAAAAAGTCTGGAAACTTATCGTATGCACCTCGTAACTGTATATAAAAATAGCAAAATTACAATGCAATAAAATTAGTTCAAACTCATTCAAAAATAAAACTGCTGAATAACTAATCTCTTACATATCGAGTATATCAATTTATATATGTGAAAAGAAATGACTGATGTTAAATTGTTACTGCGACTCAGCAATTCTATTTAACTTCGTGCAAACAAATGATTTATAGTAATTAGAATTATTCGTATTACATAGCATTGGCCTAGTGGGTAGAGTGTTCGCCAATGGTCAGGGTGACCAAGGTTCAATCCCAGGTCACGTCATAATAAAGGCTTTAAAAATGGTACTTGATACCTCCTTGCTTAACACTCAGTAATATAATGCACGTATCAAGAGTAGAGTAGAGCAATCCTGGGAAAGAAGTAGCGCCCCCCCTACACTTCGGTGTTGTAGCTATTGAAAAGGGAGTCTTCTGGTCGCCCTCGACTACGGTCGCCAACTTTGAAACAGTCTGTCTGTAGATGATAATATATATGCTCCCCCATGAGGGTTGAGCACTCTGGTGAAGGAATTGTCGGCCGCCGCTAGCGTAATGCAAAGCTCTTCGAAAGAATTGAGCACTCTGGTAGCCGATAGGGTATAAAAAATGTAAACAAAGGCTGCTGCTGCTGCTGCTGCTGTTGCTAAATAAATACCTTAAAAATTCCCTTAGCCAACGTTGTCCGCTTGGTGGCCAAGAGGTCTGAAACTTAGTCTAACGTAAAGTTGGACGGGTTTCGATCCCGGCTTCGAGCGTCCTGTGTGTCTAGCCCCACTGAAGAGTTCTGATTGAACGAAACAGTCTGTCTGTGGATGACAATATATACATATATATATAAGCAGGATTTGGCATAATATAACCAACAATGGTTTATATACAAAAAAAAATAAACCAAACCGATTCAAACCAAAGCAATCTTTGAAGCTCTTTAAATGTGTGTCTAAATTAAAATATTGATATAAGTTGGCAATACTTAAGGCCAATTGGCTGTGTTCAGTAGAATAATTCACTGTGTAAATGCAAATGATAAATATTGAATAGAATTATTTGTGTTAGATTGTAATAATTGAAACCATTTAACGATGCAGAAACGATAGCAATACTAATGCACAAACAAATTAGATGTAAACCATTTACAATTAGATTACCTCCAGACGATTCACTGACAAATCATATATGTATATCCATTTAAATGTGCCCAAATAAATGACTGATGTTAAATTGTTACTGTTACATAATAATGCTTGAAACTATTTAACTTTGTGCAAACCAATGACAAATAGTTATAGAATTATTTGTATTTAATAGAAATTCTTGAAACCAATTAACTTTGAACAGAAAAAGAACTCATGATCGTCTAAAAATGTTAATAACCAAATGAGTTAAATTATATATTTATTTTATGTATAAAAAGGATTTGGCATTAATTAACCTAAAATAGTTGATATGCTATAAAACCAAGCCAAACCAAATCATAAATATTTAATATATATAAAAACGATTTGGCATTAAATAACCTACAATGGTTGATACCAATAAAACCCAACCAAACCAAATCATATATATTTAATATATATGTATAAAGAGGATTTGGCATTAAATAACCTACAATGGTTGTTATGCCATAAAACCAAAGCCAACCAAACGAAATTATATATATTTGATATATATGTATAAAGAGGAGTTGGCATTAAATAATCTACAATAGTTGATATGCCATAAAACCTAACTAAACCAAATCATATATATTTAATATATACGTATAAAGAAGATTTGGCATTAAATAATCCACAATGGTTGATATGCTATAAAACCCAGACAGACGAAATCCTATATATCTAATATATATGTATAAAGAGGATTTGGCATTAAATAACGAACCATGGTTGTTATGCCATAAACCAAACCAAACCAAACCAAAACAAACAAAATCCTATATATTTAGTATATATGTATAAAGAGGATTTGACATTAAATACAGGGTGAAATGATAAAACTATCGTCCAAAATAAAAACCACACAACAGCTTTATTTTAAAACTTTTATTGAAAAAATCAATTCAGGTAACTTGATTATGTAGTAGAGCTGACATCTATTCAATGTAGCCGCCTTCAGCCTCAATCACCGCCTCGATACGGATCCGGAACTGGAAGCAGGCCTTTTCCACAAGCGCCAGCGGGAGCTCGGTGAATACTCGGCGGATGGCGGCGATCAGGTTGGCTTTGATGTTGTGGGAGGTCATGTTGGTGATGTTCTCGACGTATGACCAAACGAAGTAGTCCAGCGGGTTCAGGTCGGGAGAGGAGGGGGCAGTTAGAGAAGGGTTCAAAGTCGTAGCACTCCTTCTGAAGCTAAGCCTGGGTCTCTTTGGACTTGTGGGCCGGCGCCGAGTTCTGCTGCCACACCCAGGGTCTGCCACCGGCCACCTGGGGATCATCACACTCTTCAGCACATCCAGGTACACTTTGGTGTTGACTTTCAAGCCGACTTCGAAGATGGGTGGTAGCATGATGTGGCCCGCACTTGAAACCACACCAAAGATCATAACCGTTGCAAGACACTTTGTTTTCATCACCATGGGCACGTCCCTCAAGCGTTGAAACCGTTCGGATTTGCATTTTGAGGGTGCTGGCAATGGTCCTGTTGTCATAACATGGATCGGTAGAGAGCATAAGTGGTACAGCGGCGCATCTCCGATCTCGCTCGTTGAACATTGTGTCACTTTCAGACATGATAGAAGACTCCTATCGCTCTTGGGATTTGTACACAACTGACCAACTAGTAGATGGTCTGCAACAAAAAAAGAAAACCGGTTTTCATTAAACGGAAATGGAATCATGTTGTCTTTTCTAGGGCGACAATTTTATCGTTCCATTCTCTTATCTACAATGCTTGATAAAACAAAACCCAACTCAACCCAATCCTACCCAACCAAACCAAACCATGTCACTACTGATCTGGGGTAATGATGGCTAACCTAAACAAAACTTTCTATCTGTCTAAAGCATCTGTTATCGAGTAAAATATAACCAGGAGTTTTAGTTTCAAATAGCTGCTACCAATCTTGAAGATGAGGGGTCAGGTTCATCCACTAATTTCTGAGTCGTACCTCAAAAGTTAACAGCAGTGGAACTAAGCGGTAAAATACCACGTAGTGTTCAGCTAATTTTCTTTTTCGCCAGATTGTGTCAAAATAATGGAATATTTATATATTGTAACTGAAAATTCACTCAATTCAAATGTGATATGGTATTCTAAGCTTTGGTTGTAGTTACGTTCGAAATCAATAGAGGGCATTATATTTAAGGTCTTATTGTATTTGTTTCTTTACGTTTGTTTGTTTGTTTGTTTGTTATGGCATATTAACCTTTGTAGGTTTTTTAATGCCAAATCGATTTTTATACAAGTAAACAGTTTAATTTCAAACAATTTAGTTTAGCATTAGTACACAGTTTAATTATCAAGAACATTTCTATTTCAAGCAATTCAGTTTAGTCAAACACTTCTAATCCAAACAATTTAGTTTAGTATAAGTATAGTTTTTCTTTACACACAGTTAAATGTCAAAACAGTTCTATTTCAAACCATTCAGTTTAGCGTAGGTACGCAGTTTACATGTCAGAACAGTTCTGTTTCAAGCAATTCAGTTTCGCATAAGTACGTAGTTTAGATATCAAAACAGATCTATTTCACGTAATTCATTTTAGCTTAAGTACGCAAAGTTCTATTTAACTCATAAACAGGACCCTATCAGGTGTTACCACTCCGGGTCAGGGTCCAGCATTATTGGAAACTCACCATCAGATTGTTTTGTGTCATATCCAGAACAAGAGGAGGGAGGCCTTAATGCTCTGTAAAGGTGCAGTTGGTGTATTCTATAGCCCCAGCCAACTGGGTAAACTTCTTTAAGTGAACAAATCCCTGTCTGTAGGACTTGGAATATGTTTACTGAATTTGCTGCTGAAGGGTAAGACCTCCCTCCCCTTAAATTTTTTTTAAAATCGGGGTCTCCTATGAAGGACTCAAACTGTATGTAGTGTCAAGTTTCTGTATCTTTGGAGAGGGTGGTGTCAGCTTGTTTCTTGCCTTGACACCAAGATTCGCTTAGATCTACAGAGGTAATACTTGTTACAGTATGGATTTTTAAAAAATCTATTTTTACAATTATGAGTATTACAAAGGAATACTTAAAATACAGTCAGCCCAGTCGGTTGAACTATAGAATATGCCGACTGCATCTCTGCAGAGAGGTACGATTCCCTGTGCCAACGAGTGTCCTGGGTATGACACTAAACAATCTGATGATGAGGTCCTAGTAATGCTGGAGCTTTGGAGAATGTTGAATACCTTAACACTGCATCACTTCCAGGTCAACCCTGGCTCTGATGGGTTGCAACTGATAGGGTCCTATCGATGGGTCAAATAGAACTGTTTCTATTTAAACTAAGTGCAAACAAAAGACTTATGATAAATTGAATTGCTAGAAATAGAACTGATTGATCATTTAACTGTGAAAAAATAGACTGATGTTTAGTTGAATTGTTAGTGATACATCACAATACTTGAAACCATTTAACTTTGTTGACTTACGCTAAATTGAATCGTGAAAAACAGATTTGTTTAATCATTTAACTGTGTATAAACAAATGAGTGATCTTTAATTGAACTGTTTGTGATACATAGCAATACATTGAACCGCTTAACTTTGTTGCCTTTAGCTGAATTGAATTGTTAGAAATATAACCGGTTAAACATTTAACTTGTTTTATCTACAAAATGTATTTACAAATCACATATAGATATATAAATATATAAGTAAAAACAGGATTTGGGATTAAATAACTGATAATGGTCAATATACCTTAAAACCAAATCCAACCAATTGAAATGCTGTTGAATAGAGCAACTTTCAGCTATAGAACACGATTTTTCAATGTCCTGGATATCACTGAATCCTGGTGGTTTACTCCTGTTTTGGGTCTCTGGATACAGTTGAGTCACCTCATCGTCGTTCTTACAGCCACTTAGATACATGGTATCAAGTATCTCTCTTTTTGCAATTAATTTGCTCACGGTGATTTAGTTTTAAGTATTCCAATCCAATACAAATAACTTTTACGCAGATCTACTTGACTTCCTGGGGGAACCTGAATAGGTACTATCATTTCGGAGCAGAGTGGGTTTGGTTGTAATTGTAGCGAAAGGCTGACCCCTCATTTGCTAAATTTCCAGAACTGGAGCTTCATCAATGGATAAAGTTTAGTATCATACTCCTGGCTCCTCTTCTTTATTGGTTACGGTCGAACTAAATCCTCTTTGGGGAATACAGTCAGCGTATTTTAAGCTCTGCCAACAGGGTTGGAAAAATTGTTTTGATTATACTGGATTTCCATTTTAAAGTTTTGTCGAAATGAAAAACCATTTTGATAAAGAATTAAGTAAATAAACGGTAGATGAAAAGTCATTTCGAATAAAAAGTTGTTCAGACGAAAACCCATTTCAATAAAAATACTTTTGGATGAAAAAGTATTTTGTTAAAAAATATGTTTGGATGAAAAGTCATTTCGAATAAAAAGATGTTTAGACGAAAACCCATTTCAATAAAAATACTTTTGGATGAAAAAGTATTTTGTTAAAAAATATGTTTGGATGAAAAGTTATTTCGAATAAAAAGATGTTTAGACGAAAACCCATTTTAATAAAAATACTTTTGGATGAAAAAGTATTTTGTTAAAAAATATGTTTGGATGAAAAGTCATTTCGAATAAAAACATGGATTGAGGAAGAGGCATTTCGGTTAAAAAACGTTTAGATGAGACACCGATTCAATGAAAATAATCATTTAGATAAAATCTATTTCGATAAAAAATAAAATCTTCAAATGAAAAAGCATTTCGATAAAATCATATTTAGATGAAAAAATATCTCGATAACAATTAATTATTGATTGGAAAAGCCATTTCGATTAAACAACACGTTCAGATGAAGAGCTATTTCTTTAAACAAAACACGTTTAGATGAAAAGCCATTTCGATTATGAACACTCGTTTAGATGAAAAACTATTTCGATAAAAACACGTTTATATAAAAAATATTTCATTTCAATTGAAACATGTTCTGGTGAAGATGCATTTTGATTAAAATAGCTTTTGATAAAATGACATTTCGATAAAAAAAAAAAAAAAAAAAATACGCTAGTAAGCGATATTGATAAAAACAACTTTTGATGCCATAGCATCGTGTTAAATACATGTTCAGTTAAGGAGCCTTTTCAATAAAAAATAATCCTTTAGATAAAAGAAAAACAGGCATTTCGATGAAAATGTAATTTAGTCAAAATCATTGAATAGAATAAATATATAAATAAAGATAGCTACAACAAAAGACTAACTCTAAACATTTCGATAAAATTAGACTTACATGAAAAATCGTTCGATGAAATGTTATGTCATGCTCTATGAACAACAAATACTTGTCTTTTCGGCGCTGAAAAGTAAATTAATATGCATTAACGCGCTTAGCTGCAATCCAGTGAAGCAAAACATTAACAATCGTTCCTGTAAAACTGATGCCACCACAGTACAACAAGCTGTTGAATCTAGTCAATTCAAATAATCTGACACAATTTTGCGAGGCTTTTACAAGAATCAAGTACTCTTATTATTATTATTATTATTATTATTATTAAGGGTTTTCGGACTATTGTCTTCATCTTTATGATCATTAAGGTCCAGCAGGACACATAGCGTAACGGTTATAGACATTGGTTCCCTAAGCTTCTAAGGAGACAATCATCTGGAAGTTGCAGGTTCAGTCCTGACTGCAGTCGAGTAACAACACAGGAATACTTAACACTTGTACCCGGTTATGGCTAACGGAATGAGAACAGGTGACCCCTGAGGATTCAATAAAGGACGTAGTTCGAAGTTCCCTGTAGGTTCCTGAGTTCGACAATCACCTGAAGAAGGCCGGAGGACATATCCACCAAAACGTTGTGGAAATAACAATAAAGATGGAGACAATAGTCCGAAAACACTAAATTATAAAAATCATAAAACTTCGTCTCAGAAATTCAGACAATTACTCTTATTATTACTTAGAATATTCGGACTATTGTTATACTTATAACGTTTCTGCCGATATGTCCTTCGGCCTTCTTCTGGTGTTTTATACCGAATTTGGGAGTCCTCATAGAATCTCCAACTGAACCCTTTATTTGGACCACAGGGGTAGACTCTTCTAATTCTGTAAACCATGACCGGACACAAGTGTTAAGGTATTGGAAGTATTCCTTGTTAGTCTTACCTGTTGCAAGGATTGAACCCTGCAACCTCCTGATAATTTCTCTTTTTCCAAACCAAATGCCTAATTGAGGGTGCTATGTGTTCTTGTTGGACAAGTCTGCCGGATAGAATATAAATTGTCTCCCAATACTTTCAGAAGAAATGAAGTGTGGGATGCTTTGTATAGAAAACAAGTTCACGCTAAAATTCACAGCACAATCACATTTATTTATAAGAGGCTAAATGCTGAAATTAAACAAAATGTCCCTGCGAAAATCCATAAATTTATAAGTAGCCCGACCGATAATCTTAGTAATACATACGGATCTTCTGTAAAAGAAAACCTTAATGATCATAAAAACTCTCTGAAGACAGCAAGGAGCTAGAAACATGTTAAAGCGAATAAATAATAAAAAAATATATAAATCTTTTTGTGAACCTATTCATTCTAATATATCTATATAAATGAAAATGTAAATGTTTGTTACTAACCGATAATCTCCAGTTTTATACCACTAAATGGTTTAAAATTTTCTGAGAGTATTTTATTCGAATACAAGCGTGTTTTTATATACTTAATATCCAAAAATCTATATAAATGAAAATGTAAATGTTTGTTACTAACCGATAATCTCCAGTTTTATACCACTAACTGGTTTAAAATTTTCTGGGAGTATTTTATTTGAATTCAGGAGTGTTTTTATATACTTATTATCCAAGTATTGGAAAATTAAACATATTAGAAACATGCATTTTTTTCTTTTTTTCCCATTTAAACAAACTGAGTCACAGTAACGCGTGGCCGGGTACAGCTAGTATATATATATATATATATATATATATATATATATATATATATGTGTGTGTGTGTGTGTGTGTGTGTGTGTGTGTGTGTTTGTTTGTGTGTGTGTGTGTGCGAACATGGTTTGACATGAAATAACTCACATGGGCTGATATACCGTGAACTGAGCCTGAAACTCAATTAGGGATGCCAACCTGAAAAATAATGTAATATGTTGATTTTTTTTTAAAAAAAAAGCCACGTACTCGTAATTTTCTTTTTGCTTTCTTCTTAGAATGATGTTAATGCATATCTGAGTTTAAAGCCACAATTTTCGACATTTATCAATTGAGTAAATGAAAAACAACTTGGAAAAAAAACAAACTATTCACGGTAGATGATTTTTATTGTCGATTTTTCGAAATTTCAACTTCTTTTTTTTTTTTTTTTAATTTCAGTGAAGAATCTACATTTCAGATTATTTGATTTCCTTA
>OY757943.1:20860547-21013047 GCA_963585895.1 Sepioteuthis lessoniana
TGAATATAAACAAATGAATGATGTTTCATTGAATTGTTACATGTAAATCAGTTTGATCATTTAAGTGAATATAAACAAATGAATGATGTTTCATTGAATTGTTACATGTAAATCAGTTTGATCATTTAAGTGAATATAAACAAATGAATGATGTTTCATTGAATTGTTAGATGTAGATCTGTTTGATCATTTAAGTGAATATAAACAAATGAATGACGTTTCATTGAATTGTTAGATGTAGATCTGTTTGATCATTTAAGTGAATATAAACAAATGAATGATGTTTCATTGAATTGTTACATGTAAATCAGTTTGATCATTTAAGTGAATATAAACAAATGAATGATGTTTCATTGAATTGTTAGATGTAGATCTGTTTGATCATTTAAGTGAATATAAACAAATGAATGATGTTTTATTGAATTGTTACATGTAAATCAGTTTGATCATTTAAGTGAATATAAACAAATGAATGATGTTTCATTGAATTGTGACAAGTAAATCAGTTTGATCATTTAAGTGAATATAAACAAATGAATGATGTTTCATTGAATTGTGACGAGTAAATCAGTTTGATCATTTAAGTGAATATAAACAAATGAATGACGTTTCATTGAATTGTTAGATGTAGATCAGTTTGATCATTTAAGTGAATATAAACAAATGAATGATGTTTCATTGAATTGTTAGATGTAGATCAGTTTGATCATTTAAGTGAATATAAACAAATGAATGACGTTTCATTGAATTGTTAGATGTAGATCTGTTTGTTCCTTTTCAGTGAATATAAACAAATGAATGATGTTTCATTGAATTGTTACATGTAAATCAGTTTGATCATTTAAGTGAATATAAAAAAATGAATGATGTTTCATTGAATTGTTACATGTAAATCAGTTTGATCATTTAAGTGAATATAAACAAATGAATGATGTTTCATTGAATTGTTAGATGTAGATCTGTTTGATCATTTAAGTGAATATAAACAAATGAATGATGTTTCATTGAATTGTTACATGTAAATCAGTTTGATCATTTAAGTGAATATAAACAAATGAATGATGTTTCATTGAATTGTTAGATGTAGATCTGTTTGATCATTTAAGTGAATATAAACAAATGAATGATGTTTCATTGAATTGTTACATGTAAATCAGTTTGATCATTTAAGTGAATATAAACAAATGAATGATGTTTCATTGAATTGTTACATGTAAATCAGTTTGATCATTTAAGTGAATATAAACAAATGAATGATGTTTCATTGAATTGTTACATGTAAATCAGTTTGATCATTTAAGTGAATATAAACAAATGAATGATGTTTCGTTGAATTGTTAGATGTAGATCTGTTTGATCATTTAAGTGAATATAAACAAATGAATGATGTTTCATTGAATTGTTAGATGTAGATCTGTTTGATCATTTAAGTGAATATAAACAAATGAATGATGTTTCATTGAATTGTTACATGTAAATCAGTTTGATCATTTAAGTGAATATAAACAAATGAATGATGTTTCATTGAATTGTTAGATGTAGATCGGTTTGATCATTTAAGTGAATATAAACAAATGAATGATGTTTCATTGAATTGTTAGATGTAGATCAGTTTGATCATTTAAGTGAATATAAACAAATGAATGATGTTTCATTGAATTGTTAGATGTAGATATGTTTGATCATTTAAGTGAATATAAACCAATGAATGATGTTTCATTGAATTGTTACATGTAAATCAGTTTGATCATTTAAGTGAATATAAACAAATGAATGATGTTTCATTGAATTGTTAGATGTAGATCGGTTTGATCATTTAAGTGAATATAAACAAATGAATGATGTTTCATTGAATTGTTAGATGTAGATCGGTTTGATCATTTAAGGGAATATAAAAAAATGAATGACGTTTCATTGAATTGTTAGATGTAGATCAGTTTGATCATTTAAGTGAAAATAAACAAATGAATGATGTTTCATTGAATTGTTACATGTAAATCAGTTTGATTATTTAAGTGAATATAAACAAATGAATGATGTTTCATCGAATTGTTAGATGTAGATCGGTTTGATCATTTAAGTGAATATAAACAAATGAATGATGTTTCTTTGAATTGTTACATGTAAATCAGTTTGATCATTTAAGTGAATATAAACAAATGAATGATGTTTCATTGAATTGTTAGATGTAGATATGTTTGATCATTTAAGTGAAAATAAACAAATGAATGATGTTTCATTGAATTGTTACATGTAAATCAGTTTGATTATTTAAGTGAATATAAACAAATGAATGATGTTTCATTGAATTGTTAGATGTAGATCAGTTTGATCATTTAAGTGAATATAAACAAATGAATGATGTTTCATTGAATTGTTACATGTAAATCAGTTTGATCATTTAAGTGAATATAAACAAATGAATGATGTTTCATTGAATTGTTAGATGTAGATCAGTTTGATCATTTAAGTGAAAATAAGCAAATGAATGATGTTTCATTGAATTGTTAGATGTAGATCAGTTTGATCATTTAAGTGAATATAAACAAATGAATGATGTTTCATTGAATTGTTAGATGTAGATCAGTTTGATCATTTAAGTGAATATAAACAAATGAATGATGTTTCATTGAATTGTTAGATGTAGATCTGTTTGATCCTTTAAGTGAATATAAACAAATGAATGATGTTTCATTGAATTGTTACATGTAGATCTGTTTGATCATTTAAGTGAAGATAAACAAATGAATGATGTTTCATTGAATTGTTAGATGTAGATATGTTTGATCATTTAAGTGAATATAAACAAATGAATGATGTTTCATTGAATTGTTAGATGTAGATCAGTTTGATCATTAAAGTGAATATAAACAAATGAATGACGTTTCATTGAATTGTTAGATGTAGATCAGTTTGATCATTTAAGTGAATATAAACAAATGAATGATGTTTCATTGAATTGTTAGATGTAGATCAGTTTGATCATTTAAGTGAATATAAACAAATGAATGACGTTTCATTGAATTGTTAGATGTAGATCTGTTTGTTCCTTTTCAGTGAATATAAACAAATGAATGATGTTTCATTGAATTGTTAGATGTAGATCTGTTTGATCATTTAAGTGAATATAAACAAATGAATGATGTTTCATTGAATTGTTACATGTAAATCAGTTTGATCATTTAAGTGAATATAAACAAATGAATGATGTTTCATTGAATTGTTACATGTAAATCAGTTTGATCATTTAAGTCAATATAAACAAATGAATGATGTTTCATTGAATTGTTACATGTAAATCAGTTTGATCATTTAAGTGAATATAAACAAATGAATGATGTTTCATTGAATTGTTACATGTAAATCAGTTTGATCATTTAAGTGAATATAAACAAATGAATGATGTTTCATTGAATTGTTAGATGTAGATCAGTTTGATCATTTAAGTGAATATAAACAAATGAATGATGTTTCATTGAATTGTTAGATGTAGATCTGTTTGATCATTTAAGTGAATATAAACAAATGAATGATGTTTCATTGAATTGTTACATGTAAATCAGTTTGATCATTTAAGTGAATATAAACAAATGAATGATGTTTCATTGAATTGTTAGATGTAGATCTGTTTGATCATTTAAGTGAATATAAACAAATGAATGATGTTTCATTGAATTGTTACATGTAAATCAGTTTGATCATTTAAGTGAATATAAACAAATGAATGATGTTTCATTGAATTGTTACATGTAAATCAGTTTGATCATTTAAGTGAATATAAACAAATGAATGATGTTTCATTGAATTGTTACATGTAAATCAGTTTGATCATTTAAGTGAATATAAACAAATGAATGATGTTTCATTGAATTGTTAGATGTAGATCTGTTTGATCATTTAAGTGAATATAAACAAATGAATGATGTTTCATTGAATTGTTAGATGTAGATCTGTTTGATCATTTAAGTGAATATAAACAAATGAATGATGTTTCATTGAATTGTTACATGTAAATCAGTTTGATCATTTAAGTGAATATAAACAAATGAATGATGTTTCATTGAATTGTTAGATGTAGATCGGTTTGATCATTTAAGTGAATATAAACAAATGAATGATGTTTCTTTGAATTGTTACATGTAAATCAGTTTGATCATTTAAGTAAATATAAACAAATGAATGATGTTTCATTGAATTGTTAGATGTAGATATGTTTGATCATTTAAGTGAAAATAAACAAATGAATGATGTTTCATTGAATTGTTACATGTAAATCAGTTTGATTATTTAAGTGAATATAAACAAATGAATGATGTTTCATTGAATTGTTAGATGTAGATCAGTTTGATCATTTAAGTGAATATAAACAAATGAATGATGTTTCATTGAATTGTTACATGTAAATCAGTTTGATCATTTAAGTGAATATAAACAAATGAATGATGTTTCATTGAATTGTTAGATGTAGATCAGTTTGATCATTTAAGTGAAAATAAACAAATGAATGATGTTTCATTGAATTGTTAGATGTAGATCAGTTTGATCATTTAAGTGAATATAAACAAATGAATGATGTTTCATTGAATTGTTAGATGTAGATCAGTTTGATCATTGAAGTGAATATAAACAAATGAATGATGTTTCATTGAATTGTTAGATGTAGATCAGTTTGATCATTTAAATGAATATAAACAAATGAATGATGTTTCATTGAATTGTTAGATGTAGATCTGTTTGATCATTTAAGTGAAAATAAACAAATGAATGATATTTAATTGAATTGTTAGATGTAGATCAGTTTGATCATTTATGTGTATATAAATAAATGAATGATGTTTCATTGAATTGTTAGATATAGGTCTTTTTGATAATTTAAGAGTATGTAAACAAATTAATTGAATTGTTGAAACATTTTAACTGGGTTCCAAAATTGAAATATTGTTGTAACATAACGATATTTGGAATCATTTAACTGTATAAATAAATGAATAGTATTGAACTGAATAAGTGTTAAATCGCAAACAAATGAGTAATATTGAACAGAACTAAAGTAAAACAGCAATAATTGACACGATGTGTGCAAATAAATGATTAATCGTAAATAGAAGTATTCGTATTAGATGTAAATACTTGAAACAATTTAAGTGAGTGCAAAAAATGAGCTTAGAACATGTAACAAATAAAATGTGCCTATAAATCATATATATAATCTGGCGCAGTGGATAGAGGCGTTGAGTCTCTACGGTTCCAGGTGAGCATTTTCAGAAGATAGCGGTTTCAATTCTTACCCAAGCCGGTCAGAATTTTAATTGGCCAAAAACGTGGTGCGATTGACAACAACTATGGAAGGCAGTAATTACTGGGGATACGGTTACAAGACTCAGCATTTCTATCTGAGGTCGCGGTTAAATCACCTGAAGAAGGACAGATGTGAAATTTGGCCGAAACGTTGTGAAGAAGAAACGACACGAAAAATAACAAGATGAGGACAAAAAGTCCGCAATAAATAAAACATTAATTCTCAGATTAAGAAGCCTCATCTCAAAATGATTCCAATTAAAGATATATATTTGATATTTAACAATAAACAGGATTTGGCATTAAATATCCTACAATGATTGATATGCCATAAAACCCAGCCAAATCAAGTGTATAAAAAGTGTATTTCAGAAATTATTAATAGAAAGTCGAGTGTGCAACGACGATTATTCATAAGAATATATATATATATATTATAACAGTGTTCGTTGTCACTAAATCACTTCGTGGGTTTGTGTCAAACCAAGGGCAATATAATATGGAGAGTGCTATATATCTAGGATAGAACTATTATATAGTAATAATAAATAAATTTGTATTAGATATATAGATTTAATTCATAGAATTTAGACTGCGACATCTGGGTTTCATGGAGTTTTTTTTTTCTTAACTGCCTGATGATTGATGATTGTTGTTTTGTAAAAAACTCCATGGAACCCAGGGGTCGAAGTCTAAATTCCATGAATGAAATATACATACCTAATATATATTTATTAAACCGATTATATATATATATATATATATATATATATATATATATATATATATTGAAGAGTGAATTTTTACTCAGCAAGTCTTTATTCAAGCAAGTTTTGTTAAAGACGATGGAACACTTTATTATTTTCAATTTTATTTTTCAAATCTCCTGGTTATTTTTCCTGTGTCTTGATCTAGATGGTAAAGGAATTGTCCCATATCTTATGCCCCAGCTCTTTCGACCATACTTTTGATCATCATCAGTGTTCGTGTAGTTTTGAGTTGACAGTTTGAGTTTTTATTGCTTTTATTTTTTGTTGCGTTTTGTTTTGAATTTGACGGTTGGAACGTTTTCAGCGTTTTGTTTTATAACTTTCAGTTGGAAAAAAAGGTTTACTATTAGAGTTAGTGATTTAATGATTGAATATATTTAATATGTTGGTGCTTGTGTTCAATGCCGTCTTATTTATATTTGTCCTTTATTTTATTGGCTAAGTTGCAGAATGTTTTCCACATATCGGGCCTCGATGTGTTTTCATTTTAATCTTGAAAAAATAAGAAGAACGAACGGAAGAACAAGTCTAAAAAATTAAAATGAACGAGAAAAATCGATTTCAGAGAGAAAGAAGAATGAAAAAATAGACAAAGAAGAAGAGGAAAGGAGAAAACGTGGAAGGTCAGAAAGAAGAATATAAAAGAATACGAAAGAAAAACGGAAGACGGACAAATATGGTGGATATCCCGAAATAGTAACAAAAGGTAAATCTATCGAAGAAAAACTAAGAAAAGAAAGGATTTGGTTTAGTTTGGTTTGGTTTGGCTTGGTTTTATGGCACATCAACCACAGTAGATTATTAACGCTAAATCAATTTTTATACATAAAAACAGTTCTATTTCAAACAAATCAGTTTAACAAACAAAAAACTGTTCCATTTCAAACAATTTAATTTAGCATAAGTACGCAGTTGAAATGTCACAACAGTCCTAATTTTACTCAAAATAGGACTGTTCAGTTTAGCCTAAGTACGCAGTTTAGTTCTATTTGACCCATAGATAGGGTCCTATCAGGTGCTACTATTTCGGGACAGAGTGGGCCTAGGAGTGATGGCAATGAAGGGGTGTTCTGCATTTCTCAAAGCTCCACCATCGCTGGAACCTCACCATCAGATTATTTAGTGACATATTCAGGACTCTTGTTTGGGGTGGTCTTACCCCTCTGTAGAGTTGCAGTCTGTGTATACTACAGCCCCAGCCGACTGGGCAAGAGAAGAAAGAAAAAAAAAGAAGAAAAACATAGGGAAAAAAGAAAGAGAAAAAAAAGATGATAATATTTATGAAGAAATAGTGGATAAAAAAAGGAAACAAGATAAGTTTTTCCCAGTCGATTGCGTCTGTGGAATACAGTGACTGCATCTCTGCAGGGGTGGGGTTAAACCTCCCCGCCAATGTCTGCCCTGTATATGACACTAAACAATCTGATGGTGAAGTTTCAGCGATGCTGGACCTTTGGGGAATGCGGAGAACCTCTTCATGGCCATCGCTCCCAGGTCCACTCTGACCCGGAGTCGTAGCACCTGAGATGGTCCTCTCTATGTGTCAAATAGAACTAAACTGTGTACTTACTCCACACTGGGTTGTTTGAAATGGAACTGTTTTTGTGTGCTAAACTGAATTGTTTCAAATAGAATTTTTTTGGCATTGAAACTGTACTTACCCTGAACTGAATCGTTTAAAATAGAACTGTTTTGACAAAAACTATATTTATAATGAACTGAATTTTTTAATTAGAATTGTTTGACTTAGAATTTTTTGACTAAACTGAATAGCTTGAAATAGAAATGTTTTTGACAATTGAATTATTTACTCATGTTAAACTAAATTGTATGAAATAGAACTGTTTATTTGTATAAAAATGGATTTGGTATTGAATAACCTGCAAAGTTTGATATGCCATAAAACCAACACAAAAAACAAACAAACAACTTAAAATAAATAAAAGGAGAATTATGTAAGAAGTAAAGAAGCAAAAGAAAAAGGAATAAAAAGTTACGAATGAAAGAGAAAAAGAGGGAAATAAAAAAAAAGAAAAAGATTAAGTAAATGGGAAAGAAGAAAGAGGAAGGAAGAAAAAAGAGCAGGGTAGAAAAAAAGAAGCAAAATATGGCGACCAACCGTAGAAGTGGCAAAAGTAAAAACTAATCGTGAAAAAACAAGGAATAAAAAAAAAGAACAAATAAAAGAAACGAAGAGGAAAAACAAGCTAAAAAGAAAGTGAGAAAAAGAAGGATAAAAAGAAACTGAAAAGAAAAAGGAAGAAAAAAAAGAAGTATGTCAACACAAATAAAACTGATATCCACATTTTCACCCATTGTCCGTGAACATTGTGACTTGCCCGGCTAAGGGGAATTTCAGATTCTAGTACAATGCGATCACGTCCTTCACTCCACTCTACTCCACTTTCAGTATCATTATCTGCTGTTTGAACAGTTCGGGACCCTCCGACCGCCAGTGTAGCCAAGTAAGGGCCAAAGTGGAATATTACAAGTCATGTGACCACTTCGGTTGCTGAGTCATAGACTGCTCAGCCACCAGGATCTCATCCTCAAAAATTATACGTCACCACCCACTACTAACAGGTGGTTTCGTTTGTGGGAGTAGTCTTACTTCTCTGCGAAAGTGCAATCGGAGAATTCAACAGTACCAGCGGACAGACTGGGCGTATATACAATCGAATTATTTGGTCTGTTTCTTTGTGAATGTTTTTATAGCCTTGTAATAGGGTTACTCCGAGCTGTTACATCGTTTCTATGGCAACACATTTAGACCCAACTCACGTTACCTACTTTGATGTGAGAGCTGTAATAGTGTTCGGCAAATATAAGTCTTGGTTGGTTTGTTAGTTTGGGTTTTATGGCATATCAACCTTTTAAGGTTATCTAATGCGAAATCCAGTTTAATACAAATAAACAGTTCTATTTCAAACAATTCAGTTTAGCATAAGTTTAATTTTTGTTTACAAGCAGTTAAATGTCCAAACAGTTCTATTTCAAACAATTCAGTTTAGCGTAAGTAGAGTTTCAATGCCAAAAACACTTCAACTTCAAACAACTCAGTTTAGCATAAATAGGCATTTTATATATGAAAACAGTTCTATTTCAAGCAATTTAGTTTAGCATAAGTATGCAGTTTAGTTCTATTTGACATTTAGGTAGGACTCTAACATGTGCTACAACTCCGGGCCAGAGTGGACCTGGGAGCGATTGTAATGAATGGGTACTCCGCATTTCCTAAAGCTCCAGCATTAGTGGAATCTCATTATGAGATTGTTTAGTATCATATTCAGGACACTTGTTGTGGGGGGGTCATACTCCTCTGCTGAGAACCAGTCGGGGTATTCTACAGCTCCAGTGAACTAAGCAAATCAGTCTTTGTGTGTAATAGTGTTCCTAATTACGTTGCCAAGCCAACCTGATAGACTGATTTCTTTGACGTTTCTTAGTGTTTACCTCATTCTGTCAGCATGGATTAGAATGTGTTGGCTGCATTCTTTATAAGATACTCCATCAAGAAAGTGTCAGATAAGTTACATTAAAACGGTTATTAGGCTCAAGTTCTGAAATTCTTGGGAGTGGTAAAAACAGACAATACACTTTGATCCCAGTTCAAAATTTAGGAATTACCTGTCCATTTCTGCTAAAGAAATATCACTTTTAATTCCCTATATAGCAATATACTACTATCATTCTTTTATGTTTCTTGCAATAATGATAGAATAAATAGAATTCCTAAGTCCGGAATAACCAATATGAACGGAAACGGAGAATTCCTATTTTGGTTTCTCGACTTGGATTGATAAGTGCTGATCCTAACACACACACACACACACACACACACACATATATATATATTTAAAAAAAAAAACTTTTAAAATTACTCATATTTTTTGTGATTAAATTTATTTCACCAGACCCTATATTTAAAAAAAAATGTTAGATCTGCATCTTCATACAACGAAAAAAACTAAGTAATTATATATATATATATATATATATATATATATATATATATATATATATATATATATATATAATTCTTTCTAAATCAAAATAAAATGTATTTCCCGGAATAACGGTAACACTCCATTGAAAATTGATCGCTATCTGAGGCTACAATCTATGTAAACTGTTTGTTGAAATAAATTTATTAAGGTTTACATCTGTTGAGCTTTATTTGATATATATGTATCTACATTTATCTCTGTCTTTATCTATTTATCTATCTCGATATATACAGGGTGGAACGATAAAATTGTCGTCCTAAAGAAAACAACACTACAACTTTATTTTAAAACTTTTATTGAAAAAATCAATTCAGCTAACTTGATTATGTAGTAGAGCTGACATCTACAGGATGGAACGATAAAATTGTCGTCCTAAAGAAAACAACACTACAGCTTTATTTTAAAACTTTTATTGAAGAAATCAATTCAGGTAACTGACATCTATTCAATGTAGCTGCCTGCAGCCTCAATCACCGCATTGATACGGATCAAGAACTGGGAGCATGCCTTTTCTACAAGCGCCGGCGGGAGCTCGGCGAATACCCGGCGGATGGCGGTTATCATGCTGGCTTTGGTGTTGTGGGAAGTCATGTTGGTGATGTTCTCGACGTATGATCAAACGAAGTTGTTCAGCGGGTTCAGGTCAGGGGAGAAGGAGGGCCAGTGAGAGAAGGGGACAAAGTCATAGCACTCCTGAAGCTAAGCCAGGGTCTCTTTGGAATTGTGGGCCGGCGCCGAGTCCTGCTGCCACACTCAGGGTCTGCTACCGGCCACTTGATTGTACCAGGGGATCACCACACTCTTCAGCACATCCAGGTACACTTTGGTGTTGACTTTCAAGCCCACTTCGAAGATGTGTGGTGGCATGATGTGGCCCTCACTTGAAACCACACCAAAGACCATAACCGTAGCCGGAAACTTTGTTTTTATAACTCTGGGCACGTCCCTGTTATTTGGGGCAATCCAGATTTGCATTTTGAGGATGCTGGCAATGGTCCTGTTGTCATAACTTTGATCGGTAGAGAGTATGAGTTGTACAGCGGCACATCTGCGATCTCGCTCGTTGAACATTGTGTCACTTTCAGACATGATAGAAAGCTCCTATCGCTCTTGGGATTTGTACACAACTAGCAGCAACAAAAAAAGAAAACCGGTTTTCATTAAACGGAAATGCAATCATGTCATCTTTTCTAGGGTGACAATTTTATCGTTCCACTCTGTAGATATATAGATACGTATATATATATATATATATAGATGAAGATACACTCAGTTAACTTTGCCCATTTGGTTGGAGCTGTAGAATACACCGACTTCTTCCCTACAAAGGGGTAAGACCCCTCCCCAACGAATCTCCTGGATATGACACAAACCAAATTGATTGTTAGGCTTCAGCAATGCAGGAGCTCTTGAGAATGCGGAGAACCCCTTCATTACCCTTGCTTCCAGGTCCGCTGTGGGCCGGAGTGGTAGCACCTGAGAGGGTCGTATCTATGGGTCATAAAGTGTACTTATGCTAATCTGAATTGCTTGAAATAGAACTGTTTTGATAAATAAACTATTTTTGTGAATCATTCAAAAGGTTTCCAGACAGATTTTGTACAGGCATTTAAAATTGTAGTAGACTCTTGAAAATTCTATATGTTATTGCTATACATCTTTTGAGATGACTGACCAATTTTTATGATTTCAGGGTCAAAGGAACAGCTACAGCAGTAATTGGAATACACCCTACTAAAGCCTGATTGTCACGGCTGGTGAATTTCAAAAATACAATCTGAACGTGAGGACACTTTAGAAGAACTATATGCAATAACATTCTGTTTCAAACTTGGAAAAATGGCCACAGAAACGTATGGAATGCTTTAGACTGCCTTTCGACCATCTTGCATGAATCGAGCATGAGTTTTTGAGTGGCATAAGAGATTCAAGGAAGGCAGGCAGTCAGTGAGGGATGATGAGAGGTGTGGGAGGAGAAAGGAAGTCAATACACCAGAGTTGATTGGCCAAAGGATTATGGTTAGGGTTACTATGTTGAGGTTTTAAGGGAGTTCAAGAAGAGATTCCGTCGGAAGAGGCCAGTACTCTTTAAATCGGGTCAGTGGCATTTCCAACAGGACAATGAACCAGTCCACAACTCCATCCTTGTCATAGACTATTTGACCAAGATGGGCATAAAGACAGTTCCTGACCCTCCCTATAGTCAAGACATTGCTCCCTGTGACTTTTGCTTATTCCCTAAGCTCAGAGGCTGTCATTATGAGACAATTGAGGAGATGAAAGAGGCTGTGACAACGGTCATTGACACGCTCATACAAGAGGACTTCCATGGGGTGTTCCAGAAGTCTTTGTAACGGTACAACAAGTACATTGCAGCCGGAGGAGATTACTTCAAAGGGGGCTCGAGTTTCATGTGTGTACTATCAATAAAAGTGCCCATATGAAAAAAAGTCTGGAAACTTATTTAATGATCCTCGTATCTATGCTAAACTGAATTACTTGAAATGGAACCGTTTTTTTTTTTAAATTTTCGTGCTGAATTGCTTGAAATAGAACTGTTTTGATGAAAACGATACCTATTCTAAACTCTGTGGGGGATGCTGTCACTATATTTTCAGACTCGTCAAAGGGACAAAAAACAAAAAACAATCAAAACAAAAACGAAACAGCAAATATGATATTTTGCAACCGGGGTTGACCAAGTAAACTGGGGCTATAGAAGACACCGACAGCATCTCAGCAGAGGGGTAAGACCCCTCCAACAAGTGTCCTGGATAGGACCCTAAACAATCTGATGGTGAGGCTCCCGTAATGCTGGAGCTTTGGGGAATGCAGAATACCTATATCTTGCCATTGCTTCTAAATCCACTGTGGCTTGGAATGGTAGCATCTGATAGTGCACTATCTGAGGGTTAACTAGAACTAAACTGCATACTTATGCTACACTGAATTGCTTGAAATAGAACTGTTTGATTAAACTGAATTCCATGGGGCCTTCCAGAAGGTGTTGGAAGGGTACAACACGTGCATTGCAGCCCGAGGAGATTACTTCGAAGGGGACTAGAGTTTCCTGTTTGTACTATCAATAAAAGCGCTCATAAGAAAAAACTCTGGAAACTTATTTAATGATACTCGTACGTATGCTAAACCGAATTATTTGAAATGGAACCGTTTTTTAAATTATCTACTGAATTGTTTGAAATAGAACTGTTTTGATGAACTCTATACCTATTCTAAACTGAATTGTTTAAATCAGAACTGTTTTACTAAACTGAATTGCTTGAAATAGAAATGTTTTTGACAATTCGATTGGGCAGTTTTGGAAAACTGAATTCTTTGAAATAGAACTATAAAATGGATTTGGCATTAAATAACCTACAAAGGCTGATATGCCATAAAACCCAAACAAAGTAGTAAACAAAATCAAAGATGAAAAATAAATTTACTGTTTAAGAATTAGAAAAAGGACTCCATAAAAGAGAGAATATAATTTTAAAATATTAAAACAGAAACTAATTTTCCTTAATTGAAAAGGTCCTGAAAAGATTCGTATTGGTAATATCGTTGTGTGAAAATACAATAAGTTCATTCGGATGAGAAGAAAGTCTAAAAGCGCCAAATCATTCCAATCGATAATGTCCTTCTTCTGTATGACTATTCTCGACCACACACAAGCATCAGGACAATGGAGGCAATCACGTCATCCTGTTATATAACGGACGGGCGCTCTCGTCAATCAGTGAAGGTGTCATGAGACTAGCGCGTGCGGGTAGGATGACAAGCAAAGTTAGACGTGATTTTAAAATAATCACAGATGAATTATCATGTGTTTCACGACAGTTTCACTGGTGACATCGAACATTCGGGGATCTTTGATTTATTCCCCAAAATCTCTATATAAGAAAACAAGTCAGGAGATTTTGTCAGAATTGAAGGCAGTTGTCAAAACGGGTGCGTTAAAGGTTCCGAGGTCCCGACCCGTCCTACCCCAGTCTGCTAAGACCTATATGACAGGCGTGTGTCAACAGCCAGCTCTCACCCACACCGCCGACACCACCAAGAGGAAGGGTGAAGAAGAATGTAACTAAAATGAACTTTCCGAGTTGCAACGATCATAGCCCTAAGTGAATAATAAACGACTGCTATATTTTCTTCCCTTACCTTCGAGTTTAAGTATTTCTTTTTCTGCGGACTTCTTTCGTTAAAGCACAACACGTTCGTCCTATGTTACAATCCGAGTGGACAACTTAACTGCATTCACCATACCTAACAGCAGCTTCAGGCTATTACCTTATCGGACCCAAGAAAGAGGGTTTAAGAGGCAAACATTAAGCTAGTGAGGAGGCAGTGAAAACTGCAGCGATGAAGTGACACAAAAAATAACCAACAGAATTTTACCAGGCAGAGATACAGGCTCTCGTTTGAAGGTGGATCCTAGCTATTGAGAGAAATGGAGACAATGTTAAGAAGCAGCGATGTGATCTAGAAAAGGCGAGCTTCATTTTGATGTATGATTCATACTTGTGTTGGTATTTATTCTTGCACAAAAGAAAAAAGCATTACTTTTTGACTCAACCTCGTACATATACTTATATATTGGGATATATAGATAGACACACACACATACTGAGAGAGAGAGAGAGAGAGAGAGAGAGAGAGGGAGGGAGAAGAACAGAGTGAGGTAGATATAAGCTGATATATATTGAGCTGAGACATAAATAATGTTCGTGTTTGTAAAATAAAATCTATTCATAAATAATTTAACAATGAAATAATTTTAATCAATACGATATTCGCCATTATTTTTGATCACCTGTTGCTATTTTTCAGGTAACTTGTTGATTCCTCTAAAGTAAATTTCAGCTGGTTTCGACCCCAACAAGATTCACAGAAAAGTTTTCAGCTGATATTTTTTAGTCATTTATAGAGCATTTAGTCGAGAGAGAAAAAGAGAAATCACTTGGAGCAAGGTTTAGTAAATATGGCCGATGGGGTGGAACGGACGAGCCAAAATCCAATATTTTTTCCTATGTGATTCCTACTACACGTCGGTCTCGTCTTATCATAGCTTTGAGTTATATATATATATATATATATAGCGAGGGAAGTAATGGTTGCCACTAGCGTAAAGCAAGGCTCATCAAATGAATTGACCTCTCGGTAGCTGTTAAGCGGATATATGTAAACAAAAACAAATGTGATATATAAGCGTTTAAATTTCCCTCGCTCTCCCTGTTTTCCTCGTGGTTGAGTGGTAGAATCTTGGATTGGCTTTTCAATCAGCCAGGTCTGGATCCCAGCTTCGGGAATTTAGCCTGTCTGGCCCCATTGAAGAGTTCTGATGAACGAAACAGGCTGTGGATGACAATATATATATAAGCAATTTTGATTAAATAATAAAGACACATTTTGTCTATGTAATTCTATTAAGATCCTTTCAAGTTTCCTGATAAGTGTCTTGGTTTCAGGTTGGAATTGGTGAATGAATTTACCGAAATTGTCCCGAGCGCTTTCGGATCCTTCATAGGCCATCATCTGGGGTTGCTTATATGTATAAAGAATGTTTACCTTAGGTACCTTATAACATTAAAAAATTACGTTAACGCAGATTAGGATAAAACTGAGATGCTGATGAATTTAAAAAATAAATGCTATCAACGGAAATAGAATATTATAAAGAAATATGGAAAAAAAAGACAACACAAAACAAAACTAAAAGCATTTCAAAACATTGTTGCTATTTTCAAAATTAATTTTATTGATTTTAGGTTTTTGGTTTTTATATGTAGGGCTTCTCGGATTTGCAGTCGTAGCTTATCAATTTCATGTGCTATTATAATGATGTTTTCAACAAGAATTTTTCGAAATTTTGATTTGAGAATAGAATGGGTTTTAAGATGTAAGGCTATGGAGCTAGAATCATTAAGGCGCATCGTAGAGTTGTAATGAGAAGGCTAACATAAGTCTTATTTTCGCTGGAAATACAGTCTCTCAAGGGACATTTGAACATATATACGACGTTTTTCCTATCAAGAAGTTCTGTGGAGGGGAAAGAGTTATTGGAAATAATTAAGTTGGAGCTTATAAATTTGTTTTAGTACATAAGTTTAACTTTTTGGTAGGATCAGTAGGGAGAACATTTTTTGGATAAGTTCATCTATCTTATAATTACTATGAAATTTTTTTGTAGTAAAGGCTTGCTGATTGTTTATGGTTTAGAATATTGTCTATGTTATGTTGTTCAGGTTTATTAATTAATTGTTTAATTTCGGTATCAGCAATGTAGTTGGGAAACCCATTATTAATAAGGGTTTGTTTTATATTTTTAAGTTCATTAAGGAAGATATTTCAAGTGGAAGATCGTAGTTTAGCTCTGGAAATAAGTGTTTTTATGTTTGTTCTTTTTTAACGGAAGGGGTATTCATTATGGAAATTGAGGGTGCAGGGATTAATGTTAGTATGTTTTTTATATGAGTAGGTGGTAAATCGGTCAATATTGCGTGTGTCTATTATTGCACCAAAAATGGGATTTTATTGTTGATATTGAGTTCTTGTGTGAAATTAAGAAAGGAATTATCTTGAAAGGTCTCTTATATCGTGTTAATTTCATCAGTGCTGTTAGTGAGAAGGAGTCTGTCGTCAGAAACCTTAAATAAATATTAGGTTTATGGATGGTATTAAAAACCTTATTTTCAAGGTGTGACAAAATGAGTCGCAAAATTGACCACATCGTGATTCCATCCTGTTGGATGAATATATTTTCATGTGGATCGTAAAATAGTACCTCAGTAGTACAGAGCAAAAGTATTTTTCGTAAAGTATTAGTGTTCATTTTGAGTGGAGAGAGCGTTGGATGATGGTAAATATTATTTATAATTATATTGATTGTTTCTTGAACTGGAACATTTGTGAATGAATTTTCCACGTCTAGAGAGGATATTATTCCTTTCTTTGGTTTGTGGGTTTGAAGGATTTTGATAAGTTTTTTTTATAGATTTAATGCTATAATTATGGGGAAGGTATTGGGTAATTCGATCGTTAATAGTTTTTGTAAGTTGGTATGTAGGTGTTGTTACCTGTGAAATTATTGGTCGAAGTGGATAGCCAGGTTTATGTATCTTAACAGTTCCGTAGATGTATCCAGGTTTGTAATTGCCAATTATTTTAGGTAATTTTATATTGTGAAGGTCAACGTTATTTGCATTAATGAGTTTGTTAATTTTAATCCTAAGTTGATTAGTAGGATTATGATTTAGTTTTGTAAATTTGTTTTTATCGCTGAGGATGGTCTGTAGTTTAGAATAGTAATTAGATCTAATAAGTACGAGTTAGATATTGGTTTTATCTACTTTTCTCTATAGTGATGTGTTATATAAATAAGGAATGATTTTTTTTATATTAATCATTTTTCGTTAATTATAGTTTATCATTCAGTTTGGTAAGGCTTTGAAAAATTCGAGTCTCTTAGTCCAGGTGCATAGTCATGAGGTGCAGTTTTACGCTTGAGTGGAAAGGATATGATAATCATCATTTGTCATAATAACCCCCCAAGACAGGAAATGGGTATGGAGTGTGGATGACGTCATGCCCGGAAGAGATGGTCCTGAGAATTTGAGGATTTTGAAAAGACGTCAGTTGGATATTCGACCGTTGAGGCATGTAGTTGGGTTTTCTATCGTTGCGGCGTTGGTTGAGTTTTTCGGATCTCGACCGGCAGAGATGAATTGAGATCTTAGATATCACAAGATGCGCCGCACGTTGGGGTGGGGTCAGCATAGTATGGTTAGCTTAGACTTTTAAGAATTGTGTCTCTCTCCTCGTGTCGTCAAAGAATGAAGCCAGATATTAATTAACGTGTTCCTATCCGAAACGAAAGAGTACGCCGGTATTTGCTTATGTGTCTATCTGTATTTGTATTATTGATATCACCAAATATTATATAACAGATGTCCAGATGTTTACGTAACTGTTCGGCACATTTTTTATATAATCAAACGTACTTAAATGAAAGAGAGCTGCCCAATTACATACACACACACACACTCACACAGACTCACACACACACACACATATATATATATATATATAAGTATTTTGTAATTTGCTTGCACAAATTATTTTATTTTACTGTATTCCGAGGTAAAAAAAATACATATACGAGGATCATTAAATAAGTTTCAGACTTTTTTCGTATGGGCACTTTTATTGACAGTACACACATGGAACTCTAGTCCCCTTTGAAGTAATCTCCTCCGGTCGCAATGTACTTGTTGTACCGTTCCAAAAGCTTCTGGAACACCCCATGGAAGTCCTCTTGTATGAGCGTGTCAATGACCTTCGTCACAGGCTCTTTCATCTCCTCAATTGTCTCATAACAACAGCCTCTGAGCTGAGGGAATAGCCAAAAGTCACAGGGAGCAAAGTCTGGACAATAGGGAGGTTGAGGAACTGTTTTGATGTCTATCTTAGTCAAACAGTCTATGACAAGGATGGAGTTGTGGACTGGTGCATTGTCCTGCTGGAAATGCCACTGACCCGATTTGAAGAGTGCTGGCATCTTCTGACAGAATCTCTTCCTGAATTCCCTTAAAACCTCAACATAGTAACCCTAACCCTAACCCTTTGGCCAATCAACTTCCTTACTCCTCCCATACCTCTCATCATCCCTCATAGACTGCCTGTCTTCCTTGAATTTCTTATGCCACTCAAAAACGCATGCTCGATTCGTGCAAGATGGTCAAAAAGCAGTTTGAAGCATTCAATATGTTTCTTTGGCATTTTTCGAAGTTAAAAACAAAATGTTATTGCATATAATTCTTCTAAAGTGTCCTCACGTCCAGATTGCATTTTTGAAATTCATCAGCTGTGACAATCAGGCTTTAGTAGGATGTATTCCAATTGCTGCTGTAGCTGTTCCTTTAACATGAAATCATAAAAATTGGTCAGTCATCTCATAAGAGGTATACTGAATTTTCTAGAGTTTACGACAATTTTAAATGCCTATGCAAAAAAAGTCTGAATACTTATTGAATTCACCAGGCATAATAAACATATCTTATATATAGATATGAAGTTTAATCAGACAGATATGTTGAAAAAGAAAAAAAAATAATTGAAAGCCATAATAACGCAAGCATATATATATATGGGGAGTCACGTAACGTAGTGTTTAACGTGCTGAACTGCAAAATCGTTGTAAGCGAGTTCGAACTGTTGTCAAGCTACTATATTCACTTCAGGATTATTACCCTCGAGGTATGGGTTAGTGCTACTATTCTACGGGGAGGGCCATTAAACAAAGAGACCAAATCCTTGAGAAGGATATGAACCCTCGTATGCCTCCAGTTAAGAATTAAAGCGTTTCGTTAAATGGCATATCAACCATTGTTGGCTATTTTATGCCAAATCCATTTTATACATATACACAGTTTTATTTCAAACATTTCAGTTTAGCTTAAGAACACGATTTAGTTCTATTTGAGCCATAAATTGGAATCTATCCGGTACTACCACTTCGGTCCACAGTAGACCTGGGAGTGATAGCAATAAAGAGGTACTCCGCATTCCCCAAAACGCCAGCATTACTGGAGCCTCACCATCAGCTTATTTAGTGACAAATGCAGACAATTCGTTGGAGGGGCTCAGATAAGACTCCTTTCCAACGAGAGTCCGGGATATAATACGAAACAATAAAATATATATCTGCAGAGAAGCAGTTGGTGTATTCAGCTGATTCAGCCAGCTGGGCTAGAATTAAATAGTATCACTTCTATTTTCTTCATGGGTAGATTGAATACCTGGAAGTTTTATATTAAAGAAACCGAAACTGAAACTAAAACTAATATATATATATATATATATATATATATATATATATGTTATATTTTGACCTTCGACCCAGCCCCAAAATGCTATTCCAAGGTGATACACCGGAAGGAAGTGGCACATTCCAATGGCCAGTAATCGAAAGAGATCGCGTGGGCGGATTAAGGCTTATGATATGGGACAAGGTGAAGGTCCCATTGTGCCACTACAGTGATGCACCGGAAGAGAGTAATCTCTGAACTGCATGACAGTTATTTCCGCTTGATGACGATTAAACATTCGATTTCAAAGATCCAGTGGGCGATCGTGTGGGCGTTGAATTATTATATAATTGAGTTGAGTTGGGTGCCAAAGCAGTCGCCAGTAGAGTTCCAGACAGTAAAGACCAGATGTGGTAATGAAGGACACACCCGATCGAGGGGGCCCTCGGAAGCCCCGATGGAGTAGACCCCAACATCAAGAGAACAAGAAAGACACAACGTGACGGTCATAACAGTGGGGTCAAAATATGAAGTTTATGTTCAGTCTCCAGCACCCTCTCACATGCAACCCTTGAACAACCCTTTCGAACCCTTGCAATAAAGTGAGAGGTAAAAATATTGTTAAAGAAGTCTTCCTGCGTCCTTTATTACTGCGTCTGTTATCATTGCGTCGGTATGTATCCAGCATATATATGTATATTTCTGCATGAATCAGAAGATGACTATATATATGCGTCTGTGTGAGCTTCGTTTTAGGTTTGGTTATTTAATTGTAAAATATATATATATATATATATATATATATGTATGTATCAGTAATATCCAGTCGGCATCCGAAGACAATGGGTGTGGATTATTCGTGTATAGAATATATGAGGTTTTTCAAGTAAATCTTTTAGAGTGCTCAATGTATTGCTATTGTCATATATTCCTTTTCAGGTTTGTATTAAAAAACTCACATACAGAGCCTACAACTAGAAGAAAACTCAAGCCTGGTTAAATTGTCTTTATAAATTTATTTCGGCGAAGAATATAATCTTTGTCTCTTCAGATGGCTTACATGCTTAGTATGATGGCCCTCAATGACAATTTAACCAGGTTTGAGTTTTCTTCCAGTTACAATATATATATATATATATATATATCAACAAGTTTTGCTGATAGCGTGGAGTTTCTTGGCGCGCGCACACACACACACACACACACACACACACACACACACACACACACACACACACACACACACACACACAAAATCTCTCTCTCTCTCTCTATCTATCTATCTCTCTCTCTCTCTCTCTCTCTCTCTCTCTCATCATCCGTCCCTGTCATTCATCGCTCCTGGCAGGTCGTCTGGACTGCTTCAGGTGTCCGAGTTTTTTTTTTTTTTAGTTAAACTAAAATATTGGAATATTTAAAGCTAAAGAGGTGATTAGTTTCTAAATTATCTTGGACCAATGCGTTCTCTTTCACACCTTTTTTTAAATCCCTTTTATGTTCATAAATTCGTTTGAGGATTGGACAAGTTATTTCACTAACGAATTTTTATTACAACCCAGGCATTGGATAGAATAAGCATCAGATTTAATGAGGATATTGTTATTCTTTTTACTGATGCTATTCTTACTTGTTTTTGAATTATTTGAAAATGTTTTGATTCAAAGATTCTTTGTTTTATCAGATTGTTTTTTCAACTTAACTCCTCATTTAGTCATATTAATGCTAAAAATTTACACTATCCGTTTTTGATATTAGTTTTCATAAATCCTTTTTTTGTTCGGTTTTTAAGTTCAATGGCTTATCAACCTTTATGGTTTTTCTTTTAATGGAAACGCCATTCTTGTAGAAGATAACAGCCAAGTCAGTTGGGGCTGTAGAATACACCGACTGCATCTCAGCTAAGAGGTAAGACCCCCGCAATAGTGTCCTGGATGTGACATTAAACAATCTCATGGTGAGGCTTCAGTAATCCTGGAGCTTTTGGGAATGAAGAGTAGTTTTTCATTGACATTACTCCCAGGTCCACTCTAGTTAGGAGAGGTTGCACCTGAAAGAGTATTATCTATACGTCAATTAGAACTTTTTGACATTTAAACTGAGAGCAAACAAAAGATTAGTACTAAATTGAATTGTTAGAAATGGAACTGTTTGATCATTAAATTGTGTGTAAACAAACGACTGAAGTTTAATTGAATTGCTAGTGATACATAGCAATAATTAAAGCCATTTACCTTTCTTCACTTATGCTAAATTGAATTGTTAGAAATAGAACTGTTTGATCATTTAACTGTGTGTAAACAAATGATTGATGTTTAATTGAACTGTTAGTGATTAATAGCAATACTTGGAACCGTTTAACTTTGTTGACTTATGCTAAACTAAATCGTTAGAAATAGAACTGTTTGAACATTTAACTGTGTGTAAACAAATGATTGATGTTTAATTGAACTGTTAGTGATTAATAGCAATACTTGAAACTATCCAACTTTGTTGACTTATGTTTACAAATCATATGCTTAAAATACATTTGTATGAACCAGATTTGGCTTTAAATAACCCATAATTTTTTATATATTATAAAACCAAACCAAAATAATGATACAATTTTACCCTTAGGGTTCATACCTTTTCCAAGGCCATTAGGAGGGTACAAATTCACTTACTAAAATATCTCCCTCCGGCAGTTTAGCCTTTACACAGAGTTAACTTTTCCCCGTACAAGAAATAAAACAGTGAAAAAACAGAACTATTCGTTTATCCTATTTACCCACCCACTCCGCTCGGGCAGTATATGAAACAAGGTCAATTTTTAAGCGGAGTTTAACAGGTTTGAATTCAGAGTTTTCCTTCTCCTCGACTAGTTGCCTAACCAAGGCTGAAGAACCCAGTCTGTCCTACTATTTTCCCATAGCTGGAGGGAGAATATTTGGATTCATACCTTTCCCAAGAGTATTAATGCTATGTGGAATACAATCAGTCTCGTCCAGGATTTGAACTCGTGTCGTCATGTCCATTTCCTACGACGATAACCATTACACCACGGGCACCTCCATGTACTATTCGTTTATCATTCCAACAAATTTTAATAAAACTTTTACGTGCTCGATACACATAAGAAATTATGGATTCTTGTTTAATGGAATTTCAAACTTTGTGTCTTATTCAAAGCCGCTATGATACAATTTAACCTATGGTAGTAGAATAAGCTTTGGCATATGTAGAGTACCTGTTTCCCAAGAGTATTTGTACGAAAGTCAATGTACTAAGGAGTTTGAACTTGCTTACTTCAGTGTGAAATCCAGAATGTAAGCCACTACGCAATCACACCACTCCCAAATGTTTTTAATACTCACTATAATATTTTGCAATAACAATTTTAACCATAAGAGTTTAGTTTGAAGGTAAATTTATTTCATATTTGCAAATATCTATACACGTCCAGCTGTGAGAGATCAATCTAAGCATATTATTATATCTGTTTAGATCCGGTTGTCGACAGATAAATCAAGGGTAAACGGATAAAAGTATTGATCTGCTTATCGAGTGACTAAGCTAAGGTTATCCACATAATCCGGTGAGGGTGAAATAATACAGAACTCCAGGTAAGAAGGACAAATTTAAGTTTTGTTTAGTTAATTGGTTTTCCATAGCACATCTACCCGAGTAAGTTAGATCCTATATATATATATATATCCTCGTCATCATCATGTCACGCTGCTAGTATGAATCTCCCTGACCCACTCCCACCACCCGTCTCTATTATCCATCGCTTGCGGTAGGTTTTCAAGGCTACATCCTGTATCGACACACAGCTGTTGTATATAGGTTCTAGCTGTTTGTCCTGCCCTTGCTCATCCATGTGAAGGAATCCACAGGAGTACTTCACTTATGAGTTCATCCTTACTTCTCCAACAGTGTGTCGCTTGTCTGGCTTGTCTAACTTTCTGTGATGGGTGGCAGGTGGCAGGTGGCAGTTTAGTGGGGTGTTGCCTCCAGGACTTTTTCAATACCGCTCAATTGCCGTCACACACATATATATATATATATGGGGGGGTAGGTGGGGGGTTAAACTAATAGTTTGCACATTATTATTTTTAAATATATTTGCATACGGTCTACCAAAAGAAACCGTTGCAGCAATAACAATTCTCTACAGAAACACCAAAGTGAAAGTACGTTCCCCGGATGGAGACACAGAATACCTCGACATTGTAGCAGGAGTACTACAAGGGGACACGCTAGCTCCATACCTCTTTATCATCTGTCTAGACTACGTGCTTAGAACTTCGGGCGACAAAATCAGAGAAAATGGCTTCGAGCTGACAAAGAAAAGAAGCAGAAGGTACCCTGCAAAAACAATTACCGACGCCGACTACGCCGGTGACATAGCATAATGGCGAATACACCCAACCAAGCCGAAACACTACTGCATAGTTTGGAACGAGCCACTGCAGGCATTGGCCTCCATGTCAATGCACACAAAACTGAATATATGTGTTATAACCAAACAGGCGACATTTCCACACTAGACGGAACCTCTCTGAAACTAGTAGACAAATTCACCTACCAAGGAAGCAGCATTTCATCAACCGAAAAAGACATCGACAACCGGCTAACGAAAGCATGGACAGCTATCGATAGGCTCTCGATCATATGGAAATCAGATCTGACCGATAAAATGAAACGCAGTTTCTTCCAGGCAGCGGTCATATCGATACTGTTATATGGATGCACTACTTGGACGCATACTAAACGGCTGAAGAAGAAGCTAGACGGCAGTTACACAAGAATGCTGCGAGCAATACTGAATAAGTCTTGGCGGCAACACCCCACAAGGCACCAACTATACGGCCAACTGCCTCCCGTCACGAAAACTATACAAGTTAGACGAACCAGTCATGCGGGACACTGATGGAGAAGCAAGGACGAACTCATCAGTGATGTACTCCAATGGACCCTCGCATATGGCCAAGCAAAAGCAGGTCGACCACCTCGAACATACGTACAGCAGCTATGTGAGGATACGGGATGTAGCCCTGAAGACCAGCCAGAAGCAATGAGTGATAGAGAGAAGTGGCGAGAGAGGGTCAGGTATATCCGTGCTAGCGACATGACATGATGATGATTTAAATAAGTTTTTAGAGATTACTTCATTGCACCCAGATAAATGGGTTTAACTATTGCTATTTAGCATTGATAACTCTACTTGTCAAGTACTTCTGTCTTATATGTTATGTATCATCTGTTTACACAAATTTATTAATACTAATCATGTTTTTTGCTCGCCCGGTCAGCCGGGACAGTTAAATATACGAGCTGCTTCTCTGAATAGAGATAAGAACCCTCACGAGTTTACTGGATATGACACTAAGCAATAAGATAGTAAGGCTCCAGTTATGACATCACTCCCATGTCTACTCTGGCCCAGAGTGGTAGCACCTGACAGGGTCCTATCTATGGGTCAAATAGAACTAAACTGTGTACTTAGGCTTAATTGAATTATTTGAAATAGAACTGTTTTGTCATTTAACTGTGTGTAAAAAAACTGTATCTGTACTAAACTGGATTATTTGAATTAGAATTATGTGACTAAACTGAACAGCTTAAAATAGAAATATTTTTGACAATTAAACTGCGTACTTATGCTAAACTGAATAGCTTGAAATGGAACTGTTTTTGTATGCTAAACTGAATTGTTTGAAATAGAATTGTTTTTGACATTGAAACTATACTTACGCTATTCTGAATTGTTCGAAATAGAACTGTTTTGACATTTAGCTGTGTAAACAAAAACTATATTTATACAAAACTGAATTGCTGGAATTAGAACTATTTGACTAAACTGAATAGCTTGAAATAGAAATGCTTTTGACAATTAAACTGTGTACTTATGTTAAACTGAATTGCTTGAAATAGAACTGTTATTTTCTAAATGTTTTTCTTTATTGTCATTTGTTGTTTACATATACGTTATCACTTACCTATGAACCCATATTAAACTGAATTGTTTGAAATAGAACTGTTTATTTGTATAAAATATATTTGGCACTGAATAAGCTGCAAAGGTTTATATGACAAAAAGCCAAAACAACCAACTTATTCAGTGTGTTTCTGTAGTTACGTAACAACTATGCTTTTCATGAAGGGTAGTTGCTTGCTCAACAACATGTTTTTTTCAATTCGGAGTTTTTCCTTTTTTAGACAGATTGTCTCACCAAGAATTCAGAAGCCAGTCTGCTCAACTGTTTACTCATATTTGGCGTGAAGAAAAGGATGATTCAGGAGTTTCACAAAGAAATTGAAACGAAAGAGAAATGTTAACAGCCTCCTTCATAATTCGATCGTACCTCTTCGGATTTATTTTCTAAGACCAAAGCTGTCCCACAACGCGCCCCACCCAACATATGCATATATGTATGCGTGTGTAGGTTGGTTGTGTTTAATAGCATATCAACTTTTGTCGGTTATATAATGCCAAGACAGCTTTATATATATATATATAGAGAGAGAGAGAGAGAGAGAGTCAACGCCAAGTAGACCAGTTTAAATCAACCACTCCGCAAACAGGTAGGCTACAGCAAGAGCCAATTCAGTGCGCAGAAACAAAGGTATACGTTGGCAAAACTTGATATAAGCCACTTTATCTGCTAGTGTTGGTAATTATGGGTGATGCGGGCACCTCAGGTGGTGTTATGGTTAGCAAGCTAGACTAGCAAACTTTCACGAGTGAGTTCGAGTCTCATTGGGTGCCCCATTCAATCGGCCTAGTGCCACATCTGTACAAAATGTTCAGTAAATTACTGTGCATCTCAGATAGTGTAATGCTTAGAAAGCTTGACTAGCATACCTGCAAGAGTGAGTTCGAGTCTGATTGGGTGCTCCATTCAATCGGCCTTTTGCGACATCGAAGCAAAGAGCTTCGTAAATTACCTGATGGGTGGTGCACCTGGTGTTACATAGCCATATACACGAATATGGCCATGTGCGAAATGGGTGAAATGGACATCGAATATTGATAACGATAGAACATATAAAGAACATAGGAATCTCGGAATTCGAAAACACGTAACGACTTCTTGTTCAGGTACGAAAGCTTTTTATTAACTTTGAGTTAAAGGTTTCGACGTAAGGAGGAGAGACACAATCTTCTATGCTGTCTTATTCATTTGGCCCCCAACTCGAGCGGCCCCCCATAGGGCACAAGTTCGCCTCGCGTCTGTGAGCTCAAAAAGTCGATCCTTCTCGTTTGGCGTCTAGTACCCGACTCTGTCTTTCTTCAAATTTTTACACAAACCTCCGCGTGCTTCCGGTGCGTGACGTCAGCCGCACCCTGTTTCGTCTCGGACTATTATGACATCTGAGTGACATTTCCGTCCGCCCGCGCGCGCTCCCGCGTTGACACCTGCCCCAATGTTGCACCTAACTAACCCATGTGCTGAGCCGAAAGGTTCTCAGTCTAACTAAACTCAAAAGCATGAACCGAAATCCCTCGGCTATTATATAACACCTTATGGGTGGTGCACCAGGGAATGATTATGCCGAGTGGTGTCGAGCTGGTTATAGGGGTATTATGCGATAGGTAAATTGTAACCAGTTTGAATAGTTCATTTTGCACTTGCAAATTGTTTTAGATTCGTTGACTGTGAAGATGGGAATCGGTATACAATACTATTTGGCATTCACTTCGGAACCGTCAATATGACAGTGTTTGCATGTCAATTGACGACAGTGCTAAGGATTCGAAAAGAGTAGGATGTTATTTTTATTTTTGCGTGATTTTTACGACAACGTACTCATCACTCTCTTTCTCTCTCTCTCTCTCTCTCTCTCTAAATATATATATATATATATTCTTTAAAGAAAAAAACAAAGACCAGTTATTTTATAAATTTATTTCCATCCTGTTTTTCAGTTTCTGGTGTGAACCAATTGCTCTGTAAAAAATTACATTGAGCTCTCCATCAGGAAAATTTAAATGTTCAGCTCCTGAATGATTTTCTTGTCCTGAAGGAATTACTCCCAACTCTGGTTTAACTGGACCGAATAATACTATTATATATATATATATATATATATATATATATATATATATATATATATTGGCAGCATTCTTCATTAAAACAAATTTCGTTGAACATAATAGACATTTTTTGTCTACATATTTTTGGTGATCCTTTCATATTGCCGTATTGAATTTAAAATACTCGTCGGGAATTGATTGATGTATTTTCCATAATTGTTCATTTCCCAAGTACTTTCTGTCCGACTTTGGGCCATCATCAGGGGAGGATCTATTACAAAAGAGATGTAACTTTTGTATGTAAACGCTACACACTGCAACGGCCCAGACGCTCTTCTTACAAAGTAGTAATGTTCATACAAAAGTTACATCACAGTACTTACAAGAAGTGATTTTGACATTGAAACTGTACTTACCCTTAACTGAATAGTTTGAATTAGAACTATTTGACTAAACTGAATAGCTTGAAATAGACATGTTTTTGACAATTATACTGTCTACACGTGCTAAACTGAATTGCCTGAAATAGAACTGATTATTAGTATAAAAATGGATTTGGCATTAAATAACCTAGAAAGGTTGATATGCCATAAAACGCAAACAACCAACCAACTTTGTCGAGGGCGACTAGAAAGTCCCTTTTTAATAGCTACTACATCTTTTACCTGAATTGCATCACTTACATTTCATCCGTACCTTTTAACTCTGCTTAAACAAGGAGGCACCATTTTTTTTTAGTTTTTGCTATGATTCTACCTGGAATTGAACCGCGGTTTCCCAGACCAGTGCCAATACACGTATATATGTATATATACACATATTGGAGTCTGGGCTGCAAAAGTTCATATGGTGAAGTTATATCTGCAATCTATTTTTGACCACTAGGATTAAAGCACAGCAAATTCGATGGAAGAAGTGTGTGGACCCTGAGGAGAACTAAGACTGAAAATAAATCTCGTTTGGCCACATTCCATTACAAACCTTTGATCAGCTTCACCTCGAATATTCCCACACACGAACACACACACACACACACACATATATGTGTGTGTGTGTGTGTGTGTATTTCTATAGATATATAAATGGGAAAACCTGGAAATAAATCCAATGGTATGAAAATGTACAGAAATGAAAAATACAACGTTTCAAATTTGTGTGATATAATTAGCGTTCGTTTGTTTGTTTGGGTTTTATGGCATATCAACCTTTTTAGGTTATATTATGCCAAATCCATTTTTACACCAATAATCAATTCTATTTCAAACAATTCAATTTATCATGCGTACACAGTTTAATTGTCAAGCTATTCAGTTTAGTCCAATAGTTCTGATTCAAACAATTCAGTTTAGTATACGTATAGTTTTGCCCAAACACAGTTAAATGTCAAAACTTCTATTTCATACAATTTAGTTTAACGCAAGTTATTTCAATGACAAAAACTGTTATATTTCAAACAATTCAGTTTAGCATAATTACGCAGTTTGAATAACAAAACAGTTCTATTTCAAGCTGTTCAGTTTAGCATAAGTACGCATTTTAGTTCTATTTGACCCATAGATAGGGACCTATCAGGTGCTATCACTCTAAGTAGACCTGGGAGCGATGGCAATGAAGGGGCTATCCGCATTCCCCAAAACTCCAGCACTACTAAAACCTCACCATTAGATAATTTAGTGTCATATTCAATACATTTTTTGGTGGGGTGGTTCTTACACCCCTGCAAAGGTGCAGTCGGTGTATTCTACACCTCTAGCCGACTGAGCAAGAAAGTAATTAGCGTTCGAAAATTAAAAAAAATAAACGCATCCATAAATAGACATATCTATCTATCTATCTATCTATCTATCTAAGGTAATATTGTAAAGTTCATATCTCCCAATTATTAACATAAAGTAAAGTAATCAAACCCGTTGTAAGTGTCTGCTTTATCGATTTTTCCACCTTTCTTTATCATATATATATATATATATATATATATATATATATATATATATTTACTAATCTAATATCTACCAGTATTCACGGTACGGAAAAAAACAAAAAAAACCTGGCCAGGAGCAAGAGAAAAAGTACCTCGAATCACCGCCCAGGGGAAAAAGAAAAAATTTTGGGTCAAAAAGAAAGAAAAGGCCAACCTCGTCCGACCCCTTGAAAACAATCAAGGGATGCGCAGTCAGTGGTCAAATGAAAACCAAAAAACCCTCCGCGAATGCTGCAATGCTAACAATTACTAAAGTGCTCAACAAAAGACAATGGAGCCAATTATAAAATTAACCTAAATCACGAGTCGAAAATCTTCTACTAAAGTTTTACCTTAACGGATCATCAGGAAGCCTAACATCGACTAAGTCGAGGTTAGGCTTCCTGATGATTTGTTAAGGTAAAACTTTAGTAGAAGATTTTCGACTCGTGATTTAGGTTAATTTTATATAGTCATCAACAGACAGATCTGTTTCGTTCTATCAGAACTCATCAGTGTGGCTAGACAGTATCTCCCTGTAGCTGGGATCGAAACCCGGTTGACTGAAACACCAAGCCAAAGCTTCTAACCATTTAGCTATGAGGAGATATTAGCTACGAAGTATACTTTTTTTAAATGGTTATGAATCACAATTACTATTGTTTACATACATCCGTTCAACGGCCGCCGAGATCTCAATTAAACTACGAAGAGACTTGCATGGGCGCTAATGGCAACATGATTACTTCTTCGCTAGGGAACTCAACCCTACGGAGGTAGGGGAGTATATATATATATATATATAGTCATCCACAGACAGATCTGTTTCGTTCTATCAGAACTCATCAGTGTGGCTAGGCAGTATCTCCCCGTAGCTGGGATCGAAACCCGGTTGACTGAAACACCAAGCTAAAGCTTCTAACTATTTAGGAGATATTAGCTCGTTACGCAATACAACGTGTGGACTCACCCGGAACTAAGACAGACATGAAAATACTGAGATAATTTTTGGTTTCCGTTTTATGATTTAATGGCAATTTAACTTTTGTGGATTATTTAATATCAAAGTCATTCTTGTAGAAGAACAGGGTGGTTTTATTTAACTCATCGCTGGTAGGATTAGAGGGTTCATGCCTTTCCTAATTGTATTCATCTGAAAGCAAACATAATGGCTCTACTGGGGTTTGAACTCGCGTACTACGAAGTCACTGTCCATCATATTTACTACTACTTCTCAATTAGATCACGGCATATCAACCTTTATAGGTTATTTAATGCCAAATCCATTTTTATACAAACGAACAGTTCTATTTCAAACAAATCAGTTTAGTATTATTACTCTATTTAATTATCAAAAACATCTGTTCTATTTCAAGATATTCAGTTTAGTCAAACAATTCAAACAATTTAGTTCAGCATTAGTATCATCATAATGTCGCGCTGGTAGCACAGATATCCCTGACCCTCTCTCGCCACTCCTCCCTATCGTTCATCGCCCTAGGCAGGTCTTCAGGACAACATCCCGTATCCTCTCATAGCTGCTGAATGTATGTTCGTGCTGGTCGTCCTGCTTTTGCACGGCCATGTGTGGGGGTCCATAAGAGTACATCTCTTATGAGTTCGTCCCTGCTTCTCCAGCAGTGTCCTGCATGTCTGGTTCGTCTAACTTAAATATTTTTCGTGATAGGAAGCAGGTGGCCGTACAGTGTCTTGTGGGGTGTTGCCGCCAGGACTTGTTCAAGATTGCACGCAGCATTCTTGTGTAATTGCCGTCTAGCTTCTTCTCCAGCCGTTTTGTAAGCGTCCATGTAGTGCACCCATATAGCAGTATCGATGTGATCGCTGCCTGAAAGAAACTGCGTTTCATTTTATCGGTTAGGTCTGATTTCCATATAATCTATAGCCTATTGATAGCTGTCCATGCTTTCGTTAACCTCGTTTCGATGTCCTTTTCGATTGATTCGACGCTGCTTCCTAGGTACGTGAATTTGTGTACTAGTTTAAGAGGAGTGGAGATGTCCCCCGTTTGATTATAGCACATATATTCCGTTTTGTGTGCATTAACATAGAGGCCTATGCCTGCGGCTGCTCGTTCCAAGTTATGCAGTAGTGTTTCGGCTTGGTCGGGTGTATTTGCCAGTATCGCTATGTCATCGGCGTAGTCGGCGTCGGTAATTGTTTTTGCGGGGTAACTTCTACTTCTTTTCTTCGTCAGCTCGAAGCCATTCTCTCTGATTTTGTCAATCGATGTTCTAAGTACGTAGTCTAGACAAATGATAAAGACATACGGAGTCAGCGTATCCCCTTGTAGTACTCCTGCTACAAAGTCGAAGTATTCTGTGTCTTCATCTGGTGATCGTACTTTTACTTTGGTGTTTCTATAGAGAATCGTTATTGCTGCTACGGTTTCTTTAGGTATGCCGTACGCTAGTAGGATTTGTTCCATCTTTCCTCTGTGAATGGAATCGAAAGCCTTGGTAAAGTCGACAAATATTAATGTCGCTTGTTGGTTTTTTGCCCGTACACCTTCAAGGATTCTACGGATGGTTAATATTTGTGAGGTCTTGGATCTATTTCTTCGGAAGCCATTTTGGTTTTTCCTAAGTATGTTGTCGATTTTGGGTTCTATGCGGTTTCGTAGTAGGGCATTGTAGATTTTGGCTGCTATGGATGTAAGTGTTATGCCTCTGTAGTTTTTGGCTAATCCGAAGTCCCCCTTTTTAGGGAAGGGGAGTATGCATCCCTTCATCCATCTATCTATCGGATTTTGATTGTATACTGCGTTGCAGTGTCGGAGCAATATGTCGTCGAATTGTCTGGTCTTCCATACTTCTGGGGAAATCCCGTCCAGCCCTGCAGCTTTCCTATTTTAAATTTTACTGAGAACCGAGTCAAGTTCTTCTTGTGTGAACGGTCCTAGTTTAATGTCTAATTGTTTACTAATTATTCTGGTGATTGGTTCATGTGTTATTTTCAGTGGGTTTCCTAGTAGGTTTTCGAAGTGCTGTTTCCACTGTTTTATTCTTTCTTCTAGTCACTTCGTTTATTGTTTGCCAGGTTATCCTAGATTGTCTATCTTCCACAGAGTCTCTAATCTTAACTATCTGATTTTGAATGTATTCTGTCTGTTCCTTTATATATCTGCCTGCTAATTGATATTGTGTCGTTTTTAGTTTTAAGGCATTTGTGTTTGTTGGGTTTTTTCGATAGTTTTTGGAGGCTGTTTTCACTAGTGCACGTTTTTCTCTCACCGCTAATGTTTCCCATGGGACTCTATATTTAGTTTTGAGTTTTGTTGGAATGCATTTCGCTGCTGCCTCGAGGTGCACATTGACGAAATTTTCATATTCGTCGTTTGGGGTACTTTTTCCGTCTTTTCTTGTAGTGTTTCGAATCTGTTTCTTAATTCTAATACGTATTTATCTCTTATATCTCTGTTGTTCAACAGGGCCCAGTCATAGTGTTTGGTGGTCGCTGTTCGTTTGGTGTTTTTTCGTAGGTTTAGCCGTATTTTCGCCGTGACTATTCGGTGATTGGTGGACACATCCTCGAAAGAGGAGTATGCCTCGCAATTCCTTGCACTATTTTTCCATTTCTTTTTTATAAGGACGTAGTCTATCTGAGCTTTAGTATTGTTCGCGTACGTGTATGTCCATAGTTTGCCCTCCCTTTTTTGGTAGTTTGTATTGAGGCATGCTAATCTATTTTCTATCATGATATCTGTTAGATGTTGCCCATTCCTATTTGACGTGTTGTGGAGGCTGTATTTCTTGTTTCCGTTTTTCGCGATTTGGGCATTCATGTCTCCGCCAATGACTAACATGTTTCGGGATGCTACGCACTAATGAGGATAACTCATCGTAGAAGGTGACTAGTTCAGTTTCTTCACTAACATTGGTAGGGCTGTAGCAGGAGATGATTGTTGCTCTGGGGTTGCCGTTAAAAGTAGCTGCCATCATTCTAGGTTGTATTTTCTCAATGCTATTTAGCGTTTTTAATGCTCTAGGTTCTATAAGCAATCCTACCCCTCCTACTGTGGCGTTGACAGAGTTTTTCCATGCCGATACAGTGACGAGCGACCATCCATTGCCAGTTTCGTGATATTTGATATCTTCGGTGTGCGTGCATCTGTGTTCTTGTATGCATATTATGTCAATCTTATGTTCTACGGCCGACGCGATTAGCTCTGGTAGTTCCCTATTCTATTTAAGGTTCTTACGTTAAATGTCACTATTTGTAGTGTTTGCTTGCATTTTAGTAGTTTTTGTCGTTTGAGCTCTGTAGCTGATTTTTCCAACCTCAGCAGGACGCGCCCCTTTTTTACCCGCGCGAAGAGCGATGTGGTTTGTGTATGTGGTTTGAGTGTGGGTCATGGTTATCTTTCGATGGCTGTTTTATTCTCTTCTATAGAAGCCACTCTTATAGAGGAGCAGCAGCAGTAGTTCCCCGATCGAACTAACGATCCTGTGCGTAAAGTCGTCAAACTCACGTCCAGGACCTGTTTAGGTATTGAGTTTGGTCGTCAATGGGTTTATTCAAATACCTTTACGTACATCATGCTGCTTCCCATGTGTACGTAAAAAAAAAAAGTTGGGGGTAAGTTTTCTTAAGTTTTAACTTAGTTCAAGTCCAAGATTAAGGTAGTTCTATTTCAAGTAATTCTTTTTAGTTCTATTTGACTCATAGATAGGATACTATCAGATGCTGCCACCTCGGGCCAGAGTCGACCTTGGAACGATGGCAATAAAGAGGTACTCTGCATTCCCCAAAGCTCCTTCATTACTGGAATCTCACCATCAGATTGTTTAGTGTTATATACAGAACACTCATTGGGGTGGGCTTACCCCTCTGCAGAAGTGGGGTCGGTGTATTCCACAACCTCAGCCAACCGGGCAAGTGGATTCGTGATTATTTCACAAGAAATTGGTTTTGATATAGACTCACTTTTTTCTTTGTTAAAACCAAAGGAAGGAATAAGTCTTATTTTATATTTATATGTAAAACGAATTAATGATGTATCAATAATCATTACTATAAAAATACGCTCATTCGTGTGATAGCCAACGTAATAGCGCGACTGGAGTACGAACTCACTTTCTACGATACCGCTATCTATCACGTTAGCAACTTCGCCATGGGAGACTCCTCTTCCCCACTGCCAACAAGCGTTAAGAGAAAGTCGTTCTACACTGGTGAACAAAAGACTTCAACGACAATGTTAGTGGCATGGAAAAGCGAAAAAAATAACTCCCCTTCTCCAAATGTCCCGTGAAGCTGAACAGAGATCGTTCTGATAGTGAAACATTCGGGGAAATAAGCGTCAAGATTCACATTAAATTTTCTGTGTATTTTCTTTTGTCAGTTTCGACAGAAGTTGTATCCGTTCGTTTGTCCAGTATCCAGTTTTCTCCCCGACCCCTTCATCCTTTGATTTTAATTTTTTTTTTCTTTTTGGTCGGCGGACAAATGTTCCCATAGACTCTTATTTTGAAAACAAAACAAAACGAAACGAAACAAAACAAAACTAAAAAGAAAAGAAACAAACAAAAAGAAGAAAAAGTTATGACGCCAACAAAACCATGAAGTAAGTCCAAAAGATGTACATCGTAGATTAGATTTGTAAAAGACATCACAGGAACACAATGCAAACATATGAAATACACTTCGCGCCTTCATCAACCCAGCCTGAAAATATTAGGGCGTATCGAAAATATTTTCGTTCCTCAATCAACTTTTGATTATACAATTACTAAACTTTCTATTTAAATCTCTCTCTCTCTCTCTCTCTCTCTCTCTCTCATTGCATATATACATATATATATATATGTGTGTGTGTATATACCCTGTCGAATAAGTTGATTTCTGCTTTTGACAGGTTTTTTCAGAAATCGACTTATACGATAAGAAATCGACTTATACGCTATATATATATATATATATATATATATATAGTCGACTTTTTCAGCTCAAAAAGATTTCTTCAAAGGATTTGAACTCGGATCACTATATCGATTTCTTACGACGCTAACCATTTACCTGCGAACGTCTCTCTCTCTCTCTATATATATATATATATATATATTATTCACAGACTGTTTTGTTGCATGGTTGTACACTATAGTGCCGCTAGACACGTGATATGCTTCAAGCTGGGATCGAAACCCGGCACTTTATTTCTTACGGATATCTTACCCCAAGGCCATCGTCATTCACAGCGTTAATGAAGGAAATTTTGACATATCCTTTTACGAATTCATCATCGGCTATCAGGAGAGCTTAATAAGACACACACACACTCACTCATATATATATATATATACATATATATAATTTAAATCTGGGAATAATCCAAATAGAGTAGACAATGCACAGCTTATACCAAGGACATTTGTTTAGGAGGGGAGGTTACTCCGACGCAGAAGTGCAGTCGACAGGGCAGAACATAGACTGGTCACTGATTTCTTTTTTATTGGCATATCAACGTTCAAGGGTTATTTAATGCCAAAAACATCCCTGTAGATAAACATCAGCGATACTATTTATCTCATAGCCGCGGTGAGAAGAGGTTTCGAACATTTCCCGAAGGTCATTAGTCTAAAAGTGAATGCAAAAGCACATGGAAAAAGCTGGAAATTATTTCGAGGTTCAAGTCCAGCACTTTATCCATTACGCCACGGGGACTCCTGGAACCTCGCTTGAGTATGATGAATATTCACATGCATACACCAATAAGCTCGGAGTTCCAGAAGGACTAGATTTTGTGAGTCTCATATCTAAGTACCCCTGATAATGACAAAAAAATCTCGTTGTCTTTTTTATTTATTCGACGAAAAAAGCTTCATTAAATTATTAGCATACATCGTATAAAAAAAGTTAAATGAAGCCACAGAACATTCGCTAAAACGACTGACAGTACTACGATCTCTTGAACCGCTTCAGAGATGAATCTGTAACTTGATTTTAAGTTGCTTTAGTTTGGTTTGGTTTATGGCATATCAACCATTGTAGGTTATTTTATGCCAAATCCTGTTTATACATATATTTTAAATATATAGGATTTATTTGAGTTGGGTTTTATGGCACATCAACCATTGTTGGTTATTTTATGCCAAATCCTGTTTATACATATATCTTAAATATATAGGATTTATTTGAGTTGGGTTTTATGGCACATCAACCATTGTTGGTTATTTTATGCCAAATCCTGTTTATACATATATCTTAAATATATAGGATTTATTTGAGTAGGGTTTTATGGCACATCAACCATTGTTGGTTATTTAATGCCAAATCCTGTTTATACATATATTTTAAATATATAGGATTTATTTGAGTAGGGTTTTATGGCACATCAACCATTGTTGGTTATTTAATGCCAAATCCTGTTTATACATATATTTTAAATATACAGGATTTATTTGAGTTGGGTTTTATGGCATATCAACCCTTGTAGGTTATTTAATGCCAAATCCTGTTTATACATATATTTTAAATATATAGGTTGTATTTGAGTTGGGTTTTATGGCACATCAACGATTGTAGGTTATTTAATGCCAAATCCTGTTTATTCATATATTTGAAATAAATAGGATTTATTTGAGTAGGGTTTTATGGCATATCAACCCTTGTAGGTTATTTAATGCCAAATCCTGTTTATACATATATTTTAAATATATAGGTTGTATTTGAGTTGGGTTTTATGGCACATCAACGATTGTAGGTTATTTAATGTCAAATCCTGTTTATTCATATATTTGAAATAAATAGGATTTATTTCAGTTGGGTGTTATGGCACATAAACCCTTGTAGGTTATTTAATGCCAATCCCTGTTTATACATATATTTTAAATATATAGGATTTATTTGAGTTGGGTTTTATGGCACATCAACGATTGTAGGTTATTTTATGCCAAATCCTGTTTATACATATATTTTAAATATATAGGAATTATTTGAGTTGGGTTTTATGGCATATCAACCACTGTAGGTTATTTTATGCCAAATCCTGTTTATACATGTGTATGAAATATATGATTTCGTTTGGTTCGGTTCTATGGGATATTAAACATTGCAGGTTATTTAATGCCAAATCCTGTTTATACATATATACTAAATTTTTATTATTTGGTTTAGTTTCATAGTATATCAACCATTGTTGGTACTTTAATGCCAAATCCTCGTTATACATATATATCAAATATATACGATTTGTTTGGTTTTGTTTTGTTTTGTAGCATATCAACCATTGTAGATTATTTAATGCCAAATCCTCTTTATAAATGTATATGAAATATATGATTTGGTTGGTTTGGTTTTATGGCATATCAACCATTGTAGGTTATTTAATGCTAATTCTGGTTTATACATATATATTAAATATATATGATGTGGTTTGGTTGGGTTTTATGGCATATTGACCATAACAGTTATTTAATGTCAAATCCTCTTTACACATGTATATTAAATATTTATGATTTGGTTTGGTTGGGATTTATGGTATTTCAACTGTTGTAGGTTATTTTTTACATAGTATACATAATATACTATATACATAATATGTAGATAGCATTTTTATACGAGTCAGTGCTGATTTGTTTTCATTCAATTAAATGGTTACTCATTTGTTTGCATACAATTAAATGTTTATGCGCTTTCTCAATAGTTTATAGGTAATCTTTTACTTAAAAGAGTCTGAGATAATTTCTCTGGACATAATCTTTATTATTGTTTGCATATAGTTAAATCAAGTATTCAAGCACGAATATTTATAATTACTATATAATCCTAGATATTGAGCACTCCTCATGTTATATTGCTCTTACTTTGACCAACATATTAAATATATTTAATCATTAAATCACTAACTCTAATAGTAAACTTTTTTTTCCAACTGAAAGTTTTAAAACAAAACGCTGAAAACGTTCAAACCGTCAAATTCAAAACAAAACGCTACAAAAAATAAAAGCAATAAAAACTCAAACTGTCAACTCAAAACTACTCGAACACTGATGATGATCAAAAGTATGGTCGAAAAAGCTGGGGCAGAAGATATGGGACAATTCCTTTACCATCTAGATCCAGACACAAGAAAAATAACCAGGAGACTTGAAAAAATAAAATTAAAAATAATAAAGCGTTCCATCATCTTTAACAAAACTTGCTTGAATAAAGACTTGCTGAGTAAAAATACACTCTTCAATGAATATATATATATATATATATATGTGTGTGTGTGTGTCTGTGTGTCTGTGTGTGCGTGTGTGTGTGTATAAAATCGATATAATAAATATATATTAGATAAGTATATTTCATTCATGGAATTGAAATTACGAACCCCTGGGTTTCATGGAGTTTTTTGCAAAACAACAATCATCATTGATCAGGCAGTTAGGAAAAAAACTCCATGAAACCCAGATGTCGCAGTCTAAATTCCATGAATTAAATCTATATATCTAATATAAATTTATTTATTATTACTATATAATAGTTCTATCCTAGATATATAGCACTCTCCATATTATATTGCACTTGGTTTGACACAAACCCACAAAGTGATTTAGTGACAACGAACACTGTTATAATATATATATATATATATATATATATATATATATATATATATATATATATATATATATATATATTCTTATGAATAATCGTCGTTGCATACTCGACTTTCTATTAATAGTTTCTGAAATACACTTTTTATACACTTGATTTGGCTGGGTTTTATGGCATATCAATCATTGTAGGATATTTAATGCCAAATCCTGTTTATAGTTAAATATATATATGATCTGTCTTTAATTGGAATCATTTTGGGATGAGGCTTCTAAATCTGAGAATTAATTGTTTTTATTGCGGACTTTTTATCCTCATCTTGGTAGTTTTCTTTCTTCTGTTGTTTCTTCTCACTACGTTTCGACCAAATTTCACCTCTGGCCTTCTTCAGATAGGAATGCTGAGTCTTGTAACCGTATCCCCAGTAATTACTACCTTCCATAGTTGTTGTCTATCGCACCAAGTCTTTGACCAAGTAAACCTCTGGCCAGCTTGGGTAGGAATTGAATCTGCTATCTTCTGACAATGCTCACCTGGAACCATAGAGACTCAACGCCTCTATCCGCTGCGCCACAGGCCCCGAAGGGCGATCAAAGTTGGATTTTTTTGTCTTATAAATCCAATTATTTGTTCTCCTTAGTAGTGAGAAGAAACAAAAAAAACAAAAACAAAAAAGAAAACTACCAAGATGAGGACAAAAAGTCCGCAATAAAAAAATTACTTCTCAGATTAAGAAGCCTCATCTCAAAAGGATTCCCAAAAAATTTGAACTCGTGTCTCCGTGTCCATTTCCTACGACCATGATCATTACACCACGGGCACCTCCAATGGCCTAATGAGTAGAGTGTTCGCCAAAGGTCCGCGAGACCGGGGTTCAATCCCAGGTCAAGCCATTCCAAAGACTAAAAAAATGGTACTTGATACCGCCTTGCCTAACACTCAGCATTATAAGGTAAGGACCAAGGATTAAGTGGAGCAATCCAGGGAATGGAGTAACGCCTTTCCCTACAACTCATTGTAGTAGCTATTTAACAGGGAGCCTTCGGGTCACCCTCGACTAAGGTCACCAACTTAACTACTTACCATATATATATATAATTAAGTGATTGATTTTAAGGGCACGTCAACCCATCTAGGGCTATTTCATTCCAAGAATTTAGGGAACACGTTCCTTGTAGGTTCATTTTTACATTTTTTTTTATAGTTGTCTTTTAAGATATTTTTGTACAGGTATTATAGAATACAAATAATTTTGAAACCAATCTACTTGACCCGTAGACTGGACTTTGACAGGTACGACTACTCCAAGTCAGAATGGACCTGGGAGTAATTACAATGAAGTGAGACTCCACACAATCATTTGCAGTTCAGTGTCCTATTCAGAACATGCCTTTTGTTGTCTGGGTATAAGCTGAACAATTTATCTAGAGTAAGGCAACCAGACCAGGAGAAGGAAACAGTTATGAATTCTTTAAAAATTAAGGAATATTTCTTGGGAGAATCTGTTCCACACAGGTGCGCCATTCTTCTGACCTCTGCCCATTCGACTCAAGCGTTCAACTCATCCCTTGTGCAAACAATCTTTTGTTTCAAATCTTAAAATGAACAGATAAGCACTCGAACGTGAGAGCCATGAGAATCCTACTATCTATCTATTATATATATATATATAGTCATCCACAGACAGACTGCTTCGTTCTATCAGAACTCTTCAGTGTGGCTAGACACGCAGGGATCGAAACCCGTCCAACTTTACGTTAGACTTGTGTTTCAGACCACTCGGCCACCAAGTGGACCACGTTGGCTAAGGGAATTTTTAGGTATTTTTATTTTTAGAAACAGCAGCAGCAGCCTTTGTTTACATTTTTAATACCCTAACGGCTACCATATATATATATATATATAGTAGGTTTCTCATTATGCAGAGGGTCTCCACACACATACACACACCAACACACGCTTAAAAATTGACCTTGTGTCATATCCTGCTTGAGCGGAGGGTTTGGGAAATATATATAACAGAAATATTTTCCTATCTATCTCTACATATATGTATATGTGTATACGCACATGTGCATGTGTATTTCAATTTCTATATCTCGACCGGTAAAACGTACAGTATTTTTATTCATAACCTAAAAAGTTTTGAAATTTCAACAGCATATATATTATTGGTTAAACCTATATTAATTCAAATGCAGAAAGTTATTAATCATAGATATATTCATGGATGGATAACTGCCAAATATATATATATATATATATATATATGGCCTAGACGAGAAACTGCCTCGGCTCTCATAACCTTAGAAAAATACAACCACCTGCCCAACAATATATATTTCTTTAAAATAGTAATTATAATTTTGATATATCTCATTAATTTTATATCATTTTTTTTTCTTTTTTTTTTTCTTTTTACTTTGGTCTTCAAAACACGTCTGACTTGTTAAATGGGCATTATTCAAGAGCAAAAGAATACCCCCCATTACATGTCTGCAGAGGGGTAAGACCCCACCCCGGGAGGTGCCCGTGGTGTAATGGTTATCATCGTAGGAAATGGACACGGCGACACGAGTTCAAATCCTGGTCGAGGCTGATTGCATTTCACATGGCACCAATACCCTTGGGAAAGGTATGAATCCAATAATTTTCCTTCCAGCTATGGGTAAATAGTAGGGCAGACTAGTTCTTCAGCCTTGGTGCGGCAACTAGTCTAGGAAAAGGAAAACTCTGAATTCAAACCTGTTAAACTCCGCTTAAAAATTGACCTTGTGTCACATCCTTCCCAAGCGGAGGGGTTGGTAAATAGGATTAGGCCATTGGCCCGGTTTCAACAAATTCACTTTCCTCAGAAGCAGTGCCACATCTTTGGAAAATGAAATCAATACGTGACTAATGAAGGCATATTCAGCTATAGGCGATAGGTCCTATGGAAATCAGACCTTTCCGATAGAATAAAACGCAATTTTTTCCAAGCAGTGGTCGTGTCCATACTACTACATGGATGCACTACATGGACGCTGACTAAGCGCACAGAGAAAAAGCTGGATGGTTATTTCACAAGAATGCTACGAGCTATATTGAAGAAATCCTGGAAGCAGAATTCCACAAAACACCACCTACCTCCCATCTCTAAAACCACTCAAATCAGACGAACAAGACACGCCGGACACTGCTGGAGAAGTAAGAATGAGCTCATAAGCGTCGTTCTCCGGTGGACTCCGTTAAACAGATGAGCGGGTATTGGACGTCCGGCTTGAACTTATCTACAACAGCTCTGTAAAGACACAAGATGTAGTCTCGAGGACCTACCGAATTTGCTGGATGATAGAGTCAAATGATGAGGGAGAGTCAGGGAAATCAATGCTCGAGGCACGACATGATATATACATATATATATATAGTCATCTACAGACAGACTGTTTCTTTGTATCACACTTCCTCAGTGTGGCTAAATACGTAGGACGCTTCAAGCTGGGATTGAAACCTGCCCAACTTTACGTTAGACTTAGTATTATGCCTTTCAGCTATCAGTCGGCATATATCAACTCGGGAATTTTAAAGCATTATGTAGTAGCTTTCCCTTGAGGGTCATTCAATAGAGTGGACTTTGGCTAAGGAGTTGATAAAAAAAAAACACTTTTGGTTGCGCCACTTTTTCTTCAAAGAAATCAAGGGATGGCTCCTTTCATGTTTTAGAAAACTGTCAGCATGACCCTATTTAATAATCACTGTGCGAGTAACTTTTTCTTTTACATGAGAATCCTTTCCATGAACTGACTTTTCGAGCCAGGCTTGTAGTGGCAAATCTAATTTTAGACGATTCGTAAACATTGTTTTGACTGAAACATGTTCTTTCAGTATATGACTCATTCTTAGATAAATTTCACATTGTTAGCACTTCTCAGCTACCAAAAACTTCATGACAGACCTTTGTTCATACCGGGAGCACGCTGTTTGATTCGCCAATATTTTTGATAGCCTTAAAGCAAATATTTTTGCGAGATTAAAATAAATCTAACCATGAACCAATTCCAAATAATGCAGAATTTACGTTGATGTTGGGGTGTCGTCGTAGTTTAATGGTTAGAGCGATGGACTGCGGAATCGTAGTAAGCGAGTTCGTACTCCTAACGCGCTATTACGTTCACCTTCGGGTAAATACTCTTGGGAAAGGTGTGAACCCCCTTATCCTCATAGCTATGGGTTAAATAGTACCTCTACTGTTTTTCAAGGAGAATGGCTTTGGCATTAAATAACCTCTAAAGGTTGATATGCCATTAAACAACCAAACCAAACCAAAAAAGCCTACCCCACCTTGCCCACAAAAAAAATCATTTCGTTTTTTAAAAGAAAAATTCTCCTTATTTATTAAACAGCTCTCGTGTAAAATTTCTCAGATTAAGCAGAACTCTAGTTTTAATACGAAAGCACTTATATTGAACAGTTAGTTGGTTAAGTCTGGTACAAGGTCAGTATTATAGAGTACCCACTTTTAAAAGAAAAATTCTCCTCTTTTATTAAACAGCACTCGTATACAATTTCCCAGATTAAACAGAACTCTAGTTGTAATACGAAAGCTCTTATATTGAAGAAGTAGTCAGTTAGTTGGTTAAGTTTGGTACAAGGCCAGTATTATTGAGCACCTAGTTATATAAGGATGCGTTAGCTATGGTCTACTGGTTTTTACACAGAAAAAGTAAGTCGTTATTAATGTATCTAGAGAGCGTTATTTTGATCACAATGTGTAACCATTAACCAAGCAAGATCGTTAAAACCTTTTAACCTTTTGAATCTGGCTTTATGGCGAGAACATTTCTATCTACCTGCCAAGTATTTGTCTTGGCTCCTCTCCAGTCGAATTATTGGCGTTTAACTGAGCGAAACAAGTTCGGTATTGTTGGAGAGGAGACCTAAAAAAACAGTGAATGACAAGCTAGTCAAAATTACCGTCACGGAACACCTGAACGGCTAACTTTTAAACGAGACATCAATTGCGATTTTTCTTTTTCACTTACATTTATATATTCACAATATCTTAATGTAAATTACTTTATTTAAAAACATATGGCTGTGCTATACTTCTTTCCGCCCAGGCAGGACCTGGGCCTCAGCGATTCCATCAAAATGTAGAGGCTATAATTAACTGTTTCTTCGGTCATTACGTCCTTCTTTGGTTCACACACACACACACACACACACACACACACACACACACGGGCGTGCGCGCACGCACACTCTTATATATATATATATATATATATATGTTTGTGTGTGTTTGTGTGTAATGATATATATGTGTGTGCGTGTGACTATATATCCTCTTTGATTTAAGGACGTTTTTTTAATATCTTTACGTTATTCCTTTACTACAATCACCACTTTTATATTATTATTACTTCCTTCTATGGTACACACACACACACACACACACACACACATATATATATATATATATATATATATATAAGTTCACCTACCTAGGTAGCAGTATCTCATCAGACGAGACAGACATCAACCCGCGGTCGTGTCGATACTACTATATGGATGCACTACATGGACGCTAACTAAACGTATGGAGAAAAAGCTGGACGGCAATTCCACAAGGATCCTGCGAGCAATATTGAACAGGTTTTGGAGGTAGCACCCCGCCAAGCAGCAGCTGTACGGCTACTTACCACCCATCACAAAAACTATCCAAGTTAGACGAACCAGACATGCGGGACACTGCTGGAGAAATAAGGACGAACTCATAAGTGATATACTCCTGTGGACCCCTTCACATGGACGAGCAAAGGCAGGACGACCAGCTAGAACCTATATGCAACAGCTCTGTGCCGATACAGGGTGTAGCCTTGAAGACATACCGGGAGCAATAGACGATAGAACAGGGTGGTGAGAGGGTCAGGGAGATCTTTGCTGGCAGTTCGACATGAGGATGAATGATATATACATCATTTGAATTATGATAATTTAAAAATTACCGGTTACCAATGGGTTTTCGTATTTGCAAACTTTGCTTAGTTTGGCACAGGAACCTAAATTTACGCATACCTATTTACCAACCCCTCCACTCGGGCAGAATATGACACAAGGTCAATTTTAAAGCGGAGTTTAACAGGTTTCAATTCAGAGTTTTCCTTCTCCGAGACTAGTTGCCTCAACAAGGCCGAAGAACCCAGCCTACCCTACTATTTACGTATAGCTGGAGGGAGAATAATTGGTTTCATACCTTTCCCAAGGATATTAGTGCTATGTGAAATGCAATCAGCTCATCCAGGATTTGAACTCGTGTCGCCGTGTCCATTTCCATTACACCACGGGCACCTCCTAAATTTACTTATAGAACCTTCTGTTCCAAATTTGTCACCGATCTTAAAACAGAACAGTCTCTTCACTTCGGTGATCTAATGCATCAGATTGCTTACAATACAAACTATTCTTAAGTTATCAGACAATCTTCTATCGAAAATTTTCACCCTCTTTTCTCTCTCTCTCTCTCTCTCTCTCTCTCTCTCTATCTATCTATCTATCACTCTTTCTCGTCCACTCTCTCTTCTCGCTTTTACTGCTCGAGTCTCACTTCTTACATCATCTTCCACTCTCTTTTATCTCTTACTCTCCCACTCAATCTCACTTCTCCTCCCCCTCTCGCTCTCTCTTTTCCTTACACCTTCTCTCTCTCTCTCTCTCTCTCTTCTCTCGTAATCTTCCATCTTTTCTTTTTTTTCTCTCCCACTCACTCTCGCTTTTCCACTTTCTTTTTTCCTACTCCCTCTCTTCTCACGTAACCTTCAACCCTCTTTTATCTCTTACTTTCCCATTCACTCTCTCTCTCTCTCTCTCTCTCTCTCTCTATCTATCTATCTATCTATCTGTCTATTATACTTGGTTCTTTCACAGAGACAAATTACTTAGTTTTCCTCAGAGTACAATCGTTTTATACCTCTTATTAAAGAAAAGCACGAAAAATGCACCCCATGACCCAAGAGCCAACGATGGACCCCAAATTCATTACCGATTCATAGAAATAAAAACGTTCAACTTTTCTTTCTTTTTCTTATTTTTTAATCGTATTTTACCCACCTTAAAGATAACAATTGTGAAACAATCCATTTGTTTAAAAAGGAAACGATGATGTACTTTTAGGTGGAAACATGTTACGTAAGTTCAAAAAGCTCGTTCTTCGGCTTGAACCTCGTAAGCACGGAAACTGTTTTTTAACCAGTATAATGGGACGCATCGGGATTTGAAGGTGGTCTGATGGTCACCGGCGCTGAAATCATAACTGGTGAGACGAGATAAGTTTTCGGTTGAAGCTGTTTAAATCTGCTTGAGAGGTTTGAGTTTGCTGCCTTGTCCTCCAAGGAGAGTGAATATTTCTGGTGATTAATAATCGCCTTGTCTTAGGAACGGAACAAGTGACATCAAGTCTATTGAAACAGCGGTAAAACTATTACGATTTCAAGAGGCCAATTGGTATCAGGGAGTTTCTAACATGTTACCCTGGAAATAAAACTATTTCAACTCCATCTTCAGGGTTTCTCCATTTTGTTGGATATTACATCCAAAATTATGATGGAAATCCATCCAAACGATAACCGCGTCATTACTATTGTACAGTTGCACCATTGGACTTTAATGAAATGTTCGACGAAAAAAGCTCGAAGGTGGTCTACGGAAGGAATTTGCACATTGCTTTGGACAAATCTTGGAAGCAGCATTCCATACAACAAGAGCTGTATAGTCACTTGCCTCCTTATTCGCAAACCGTCGAAATAAGATGAACAAGACAGGCTTGGCAAGGCTGGAGAAGCAAAGAAGAACTCATAAGGGGAGTTATTCTGTGGACTCCTACGTACGGATACACCAGTGTTAACCAACTCACAATGATTTATATTGAGTAGTTATGTGCGGACACCGGATGCTGTCTAGAGGATCCACTTAGAGCGATAGGCGATGGGGAAGGATGGCGAGAGAGATTCAAGAGAATCTGTGATATCGTCATGGCTGGTTGATCATGATTACGACGACATTTATCAAACTCACGCAAACACTATACGCACATACATATATATATATACTCGAGGGCGTGTGTATATGTGTGCACGTGTGTGTAAGAACTAGACGTATTTTGGGATAGCTACATATTCATAACCACCGGACATTGGCCTAGCGGTTAGAGTGTTCGCCAATGGCCCGGGAGACCTGGGTTCAATCCCAGGTCGAGTCATACCAAAGACTCAAAAAATGGTACTTGATGCCTCCTTGCTTAACACTCAGCATTATAAGGTGCAGATCAAGGGTAAAGTAGAGCCATCAAGGGAAGGAGTAGCGCCCTCCCCTACATCTTGGTGTAGTAGCTATCGAAAAGGGAGCCTTCGGGTTACCCTCGACTATGGTCACGAACTTTACTTTACTTACTTACATATTCATATTATTTTTTCTATGAGGTAGAGTTGGGTCATAAATAATACATGTTTATATCTATTTTGATTGTATAATGTTTAACTATCGGTTTAAATCATCGTATCTTTACAAAAAAAGTGAAGTTGAAATCTAAAAAATAAATTGCAATGTTGTTTTCATTTATTGCTAACAATACATATACATTAATACAAACACATTTATATATATATAAATATATATATATATATATATATATATATATATATATATAAAACACACATATGTATATTACCAACCCCTCCGCTCGGGTAGGATTGGACAAAAGGTCAATTTTTAAGCGGAGTTTATCAGGATGGAATTCAGAGTTTTCCTTCTCCTAGACTAGTTGCCTCACTAAGGCTGAAGAACCTAGTCTGACCTACTATTTACCCATAGCTGGGGGGAGAATAATTGGATTCATACCTTTCCCAAAGGTATTAGTGTTATGTGAAATGTAATCAGTCTCATCTAGGATTTAAACTCGTGTTGTCGTGTCCATTTCCTTCGACGTTAACCATTACACCACGGGCACCTCCTTTGTATATTTACCAACCCCTCCGCTCGAGCAGGATATGACACGATGTCAATTTTTAAGCAGAGTTTAACAGGTTTTGAATTCAGAGTTTTCCTTCTCCTAGACTAGTTGCCTGACTAATATATATATATATATATATAGTCCAAAAGTAGTGAGAGTAAATGTTCTTCCAAGCAGCGGTCGTGTCGATACTGCTGTACGGATTGACGCTAAATAAACGTATGGAGAAAGAGCTTGACGGCAACTACACAAGAATGCTGCGAGCAATATTGAACAAGTCTTGGAGGCAGCACCCCTCAAAGCAGCAGCTGTACAGACACCTACCATCCATCACAAAAACTATCAACGTTAGACGAACCAGACATCCGGGACACTACTAGTGAAGTAAGGACCAACCCATAAGTGACATACCAGGCAGGACGACCAGCTCGAACCAGCTCCCCTGCTGATACAGGAAATAGCTTTGAAGACTTGTCAGAAGCAATAGACGATAGAGAAGGGTGGTGAGAAAGCGTCAGGTAGATCCGTGCTGATGGCACGACATGATGATGATGATGATGATAATATTTATTTTGAGATTTTATGTACAATTACATTTACTAATACAAATATTGCATTGACAATTAGATTTTATTGTGTACAATAGTACAAAAGCAATAAAATTTTATCAACGCAGCTGCTCAAACAGCTGTCCATAATAATTTACACAGCTTTGAAGTCTACCCAACACATTTCGACAAACATTTTTGCATAAATCACTTTATTTATTTCTTGAAATGTATCACTGATATAATTTTTCAAATCACCAACACTTCTTATTTTTCGATTAAAAACTTTGTACTTGAGTACTCCCCCAAAAGAAAAAAAAGGTCGATTGGGGTTAAGTCAGGTGAATGTACTGGACCTCTTCGGCTCGTCTATTTCTCAGGAAATGTTTCAAGATACTCTCAGACTGCTTTTAAATAGTGTGCAGGCGGGGGAGCATCTTGTTGGAAATAAAGGTCATGTGAATTGGACAGTCGCTGTAATGTTGATGCAATATTGATGTCCAGAGTACAGTTTTGGAGTCGCTGGGCTAGGACCTGTGCCGCGCTTTTGGGTACACGGATCAGGTCAGGTGTATCAAGGTTTCGATGGCAGTAGATCAAGGCCGCCTGACATGGATTCCGGGAAGCTGGCATTCATGTCAAGCGCGCTAAGCCCGGCTCTCCGTAAGCGTCAGAGGTCCTTCCTCCCAGATCTCCGGATGGGCAAGATTTATCGCCTGGCGCCTGAAATGTCCCTTTTTAGGGGGATGTTGACGAGTCTCAAGGCATTGTTGGAATTGCCGAGCGTGTGGGATACAGTCTTGCCCCTTGTACGCACAATAAGAATGGCCATGTGCCATACTCGTGCATACGTGGAACGCTCGACAAATACGGTTGTTGTAACTGTGGAACAACATGATTCATTTTACCTATTGCCCACCTACTTTTGGACCACTCTCTTTCTCTTAATATATATATATATATATATACAAAGCTCATTAAATAAGTTTCCAGACCTTTTTCGTATGGGAACTTTTATTGATAGTACATACATGAAACTCTAGTCCCCTTCGAAGCAGTCTCCTCCGGTTGCAATGCACTTGTACTGTTCAAACAACTTCTGAAAGGCCCCATGGAAGTCCTCTTGTGTGAGCGTGTCAGTGACCTTCGTCACAGCCTCTTCCATCTCCTCAATTGTCTTAAAACGACAGCCTCTAAGTTTTTCCTTGAGCTTAGGGAATAAGCAAAAGTCACAGGGGAGCAAGGTCTGGACTATAGTGAGGCTGAGGAACTGTCTTGATGTCCATCTTGGTCAAATAGTCTATGACATGGATGGAGTTGTGGACTGGTGCATTGTCTTGATGGAAATGCCACTGACACGATTTGAAGAGTGCTGGCCTCTTCTGACGGAATCTCTTCCTGAACTCCCTTAAAACCTCAACATAGTATTCCTTGTTGACTGTCTGTCCAGTGGGAACCCAGTGCATGTTGATCATGCCAGTGCTGTCAAAAAAAGGGGGATCATCAAAAGTTTGTGGGTGGATTTGCTCTGTCTGGCCTTCTTGGGCCTGGAAGAGCCAGCATGCTTCTACTGGGAACTCTGTCTCTTGGTCTCTGGGTCATAGCAGTAGATTGAGCTTTCATCGCAGGTCACCAGAGCATCAAGAGCTGCTCGACCATCTCTCTGCTGTCATGACAACATCTTTCTTTCTGATCTTCTCTAAGCACCCTTGTGACAAACTTCGCACAAATCTTCCGCATCTTTAGTTCCTCGTGAATAATTGTGGGTGCAGTTCCCACACTGACATCAAACTGTGCACTTATTGTCGCTATAGACACACGACTGTCCTTATGCATGAAATACTTTATTTGACCAATCAACTCTGACTCCCTGACTTCCTTGAATCTCCTATGCCACTCAAAAACTGATGCTCAATTCATGCAAGATGCTCCAAAAGCAGGCTGAAGCATTCCATACATTTTTGTGGCATATTTCCATGTTTAAAACGGAATTTTATTGCATATCGTTCTTCTAAAGTGTCCTCACGTCCAGATTGCATTTTTGAAATTCACCAGCTGTGACAATCAGGCTTTAGTAGGGTGTATTCCAATTTATGCTGTAGCTGTTCATTTGAACGTGAAATCATAAAAATTGGTCTATGATCTCATAAGATGTATTGCAATAACATACTGAATTTTCGAGAGTCTACGACAATTTTAAATGCCTGTACATAAAAGTCTGGAAACTTATCGTATGCACCTTGTATATATTAATTGTTTGTACAAAGTGGGTGTTAAAGTCCACGGAAATTTTATTTATGATTGTATTATGCCCTTTTCCCCTCTAATTTTCTTGCTTGTTTCATTGTATCAGGATACAATAGCAAGAAAAAGTTGCCCTCAGTTGTACTTCCAAACGCTTTCGATCATATCCTTTGATCATCTTCAGGGGGATTTTATTTTTTAATTAGAGTTTTAATTTCGGTTAGTTTGGGCTAGACATTTTATTTTTGGAAGTGTTCATTATAGCTGGGAGTGTTGTAGCTAGCGTGTTATTTCAACTGGAGCCTGAAACGAAATCATAAACTTCTTTAAACAAACTAATCTAAACAGTATCTTTCTCACAATATATATATATATATATATATATATATATATATTCTCTCTTTAAAGAAAAGGTTATTTTAGGATTATAAATTTATTTCCATCCTGTTTTGCGTTTCTGGTGTGAACCAAAAACAGTTTTTTTATCCATTAGATCTGAAGAAGTCCTGTTATATATTTCTTCGTGTTTTTGATTCACACCAGAAATGCAAAACAGGATGGAAATAAATTTATAATCCTAAAATAACCGGTCTTTGGTTTTTTCTTTAAAGAAAGTATTGCTCTGTAAAATTAATTACATCGAGCTCTGTACCTGGAAAATTTAAATGTTCAGCTCTTGAATGATTTTCTTGTCCTGAAGGAATTACTCCCAACTCTGGTCTAACTGGACCGAATAATACTATATATACATACACACACACACACACACACACACACACATATATATATATATATATATAAATGTGTGTGTGTGTGTGTGTGAATTATAATACTTAAATTAAAAACCCATATTGTTGTTATCTAGTGAGTTGATCGGTGATAGAGAACTTGAATTTCAAGTGAATATCTTTTCTTTATATCATAATTTCGTTTTCATCGCCAACTCTAACAAATGATTTTTCTCAAAAGGCGACGTGAGAGCAAGTACCACCCCATGTCCAGATCACTTCTCAGATAGATAGTTAAATCAATATAGATGAAAAAACTGAGATAGGTTTTTATTTTGAGAAGTAAATTTATATAAATTCAAATAATTACCCTTATATACAAACATGTCATTAGTATAAAATGTAAAAAAAGAGACTGATATATATATATATATATATATATATATATATCATCATGTCATGCTGGTAGCACGGATATCCCTGATCCTCTCTCGCCACTTTTCCCTATCGTTCATCGCCTCCGGCAGGTCTTCTAGACTACATCCCGTATCCTCACATAGTTGCTGAATGTATGTTTATGCTGGTCGTCCTGCTTTTGCTCGGCTGGAGAAGAAGCTAGACGGCAATTACACAGGAATGCTGCGAGCAATCTTGAATAAGTCCTGGCGGCAACACCCCACAAAGCACCAACTATACAGCCACCTGCCTCTTATCACGAAAACTATTCAAGTTAGACGAACCAGACATGCAGGACACTGCTGGAGAAGCAGGGACGAACTCATAAGTGATGTACTCTTATGGACCCCAACATATGGCCAAGCAAAAGCAGGACGACCTGCACGAATATATATATATATATATATATATATATATATATATATATATCAGTCTCTTTTTGAATATTTTCTGCTAATGACATGTTTGAGTCAACCGGGTTTCGATCCCAGCTACGGGAAGCAAGTATGTCTAGCCACACTGATGAGTTCTGAGAGAACGAAACAGATCTGTCTGTGGATGACTATATATATATATATATATATATATATATATATACTCCCCTACCCCCGTAGGGTTGAGTTCTTTAGCGAATGAAGTAATCGCGTTGCCATTAGCGTTTATTGCAAGGCCCTTCATATATATAAATTGAGCTCTCGGTAGCCGTTAAGCGGATGTATGTAAACAATAGTAATTGTGATTTATAAACGTTTAAAATTTACATCGCTGTTACTAGTTCCTCGTGGATGAGGGGTAGAGTCTCGGATTTGCGTTTGATTCAACCGGGTTTCGATCACAGCAACGGGAAGCTAGTATGTCCAGCCACACTGATGAGTTCTGATAGAACGAGACCGATGTGTTTTTGGATGACTATATATATATATGTGTGTGTGAAAAGAGTTTGATCGATAGATAGATAGGAAGGAACACACTGAGATAAATTGATCAACAGATAGATCTTACCTTACAAGATAGATATATAGTGTCCTTATGTTAAAATGAATTGCTTGAAATAGAATTGCTTTGACATTTAAACTGGATACTTATGCTAAAGTGAATCATTTGAAATGGAACTTTTTTGTATGCTAAACTGGATTGCTTTAAATAGAATTATTTTCACATTTAACTGTGTGTGAACAAAAAAATATACTTATAAACAGAATTGTTTGAAATAAAACTGTTTATTGCTATCTAACAAGAATAATTCTATCGAATAATACTCATTTGTTTACACATATTTAAATGGTTTCAAGTATTTTTATCAAACACTAATAATTCTATGAAATATTAATCATTTGTCTACAAACATTTAAATCGTTTCAAGTATTGCTATCTATCACAAATTATTCTATTTGATATTAATCATTTGCTTACACATATTTAAATGGTTTCCAGTATTTTTATCTAACACTAATAATTCTATGTAATATTAATTATTTGTCTACAAACATTTAAATCGTTTCAAGTATTGCTATCTATCACAAATTATTCTATTTGATATTAATCATTTGCTTACACATATTTAAATGGTTTCAAGTATTTTTATCTAACACTAATAATTCTATGTAATATTAATTATTTGTCTACAAAAATTAAAATCGTTTCAAGTATTGCTATCTATCACTAATAATTCTATTTAATATTAATCATTTGTTTACACATATTTAAATGGTTTCAAGTATTTTTATCTATCACTAATAATTCTATGTAATATTAATTATTTGTCTACACACATTTAAATGGTTTCAAGTATTCCTATTTAACACTATTAATTCTATTTAATATGAGTTTTCACACAATTAAATGGTTTAAAGTACTTCTAAGTAACGCTAACAAATCAATTTAACACAAGTCATTTGTTTTCGCACATAATTAAACAGTTCCATTTGATCCATAGATAAAATTCTAATAGGTACCCCCACTCTGGGACTTAACGGGCCTGGGAGTAATAGCAATGAAGGCGTATTTCACATTCCCCAAAGTTCCACCATCACATGCAATTATGGATTAAACTAATTGGCAAAACATTTATATAATTTCAAGTAAATGAAATCTCCCTCTTTTTTTTAATAGTTTAATTTCATTTAAACATTCCTAACTTTAACTATTTTCTTTTTAAGTGTCATTTAGGTTAGATAAAGTTAAGCTTAGATATCTGGATTCTAGAAATTCGACTCGTCCTTCCAGGATGAGGACTTTTGGTACCAGCTCAAAGCAGGAATTGACAGAGGTTATCATTGGTAAATAGAGGTGGGACACCATTAAGGTTAGAATTAGATCTTTTACTACCGACTATGGTAGAAGACTCAACCAAGATAAGGTAGCGGAGCAAAGCTTGACAGACGATAAGCTAGATAGGGCGCTTAAGGCGGGAGATAGTGGGGCCACTAACATAGCTAAGGCAGAACTGGCCTCCTTTCAAATTAAGAAGTACCAGGCTCTAGTAGTTAGGGCTTAGTTAAAAAGAATGTCTTGCGAGGCAAAGGATATGGCCCAAAAATTATGGATCGAGGAACTGCAGTTGATAGACATATCGTGAGTGTCACATCACCGGACGAACTAAGTCGAACTACAAAGCCAGTTGTTGGGAATTTCGTGACTAGTTAGTGAAACTTTTCACAAGGGAGCGCGGACTGAGTTCCGCTCAGTTTGACACCTATCTTGCCGACTTCCCTCGACTGAGTGTGAGGGATGCAAAGCAGAAGAATGAGGAGGTGGCCGTGGCGTAATGGTTATCGTCGTAGGAAATGGACACGGCGACACGAGTTCAAATCCTGGACGAGACTGATTGCATTTCACATAGCACTAATACCCTTGGGAAAGTTATGAATCCAATTATTCTCCCTCCAGCTATGGGTAAATAGAAGTGCAGACTAGGTTCTTCAGCCTTGGTGAGGCAACTAGTCTAGGAGAAGGAAAACTCTGAATTCAAACCTGTTAAACTCAGCTTAAAAATTGACCTTGTGTCATATCCTGCCCGAGCGGAGGGGTCGGCAAATAAGATTAATCCAATCATTATCCTTTCATTTGTAGGTAAACACTACGGCTGACTAAGCTCTTTATCTTTGGTATGGCAACCAGTCTAGGAGAGGGAAAACTCTGAATTCAAACCTGTTGAACTCCGCTTGTGTCACAGTTTGCCAGTGTGGAGGGCCATGGTTCATATATACCTTCAATATATGTCTCAATATTAATTTTGACTTGATATCATTTGATCTTTCCTCTCTACTTTGTCATGTAAGATGATTCTTGCAATTTTAATTTTCCACTGTTTCAAAAAAAAAAAAAATAAAATAAAATAAAAAAAACATTAAAAAATGTTTGAATTAAAAATCAATTTCATGTTTGGCTTTTTTTTTATTCTCCTTTTCATTGGTATTTTGTTATGAAATAGCCGAGGGATTTCGGTTCATGCATTTGAGTTTAGTTAGGCTGAGAACGTTTCGGCTCAACACATGGGTTGGTTGGGTGTAAGATTGAAGCAGGTGTTGACGCGGGTGTGCGCGAGCGGATGGAGGTGTTACTCAGATGTCATAACAGTCCGAGACGATACTGGGTGACAAGGTGCGGGTGACGTCACGCACCGGAAGCACGCGGAAGTTTGTGTGAGAATTTGAAGAAAATAAGAGTCGGGTTTTAGACGCCAAACGAGAAGGATCGATTTTGGAGCTCGCAGGCGCGAGGCGAACGTGCGCCCGATGGGGGCCGCTCGAGTTGGGGGCCAAATGAATAAGACAGCATAGAAGATTGTGTCTCTCCTCCTTACGTCGAAACCTTTAACTTAAAATTAATAAAAAGGTTTCGTACCTGAACAAGAAGTAGTTACGTGTTTTTGAGATTCCTGTTCTTTATATATTCTATCGTTATGAACATTACATGTCTATTTCGCACATGGCCATATTCATGTATATGGCTACGCAACAATTTGATATTATTTTTTCTTTATCTCCGTTGTCGGCCATTTTTCAAAACCCATTAGCAATGAAAACAAAAGAAATTCATTTTTGCAGTCTTAAGTTTTCTATGACTTCCAGTAAATTTTGAAAAAATTGTTAGCCCCACAAAAAGAAAATTTTTATGCAACTAAACTCATGAATGTAAATTTAAATGTCTGAAAATCAATTTTCTTTTTACTATTTATCTAGACGAGTCTTTGATTTTTTGGGTTCAGTTTGTAACTGCGAATAAAGATTATTTTCAACTTTCTATTCCGGAATGTTTAAAAGATTCTAATAAGCCTCTTATAGTCATATCTGTTTTATGTATTTACCAACCTCTCTGCACGGGTAGGGTATGACACAAGGTGAATTTTAAAGCGGGGTTTAACAGTTTTGAATTCAAAGTTTTCGTTCTCCTAAACTGGTTGCTTAGCCAAGGCTAAAGAACCCAGTTTGCCCTACTATTTGCCCATAGCTAGAAATACTTTGCCCAAATGTGCCATGTGAAATGCAATCAGCTTTGTCCAGGATTTGAACTCTGGTTGACGTATCCATTTCCTATGATGATACCCGTTTCACTATAGTACCTCCACTGTTGTATGAAGTATGTGAATAATTTAAATGAGAAGAATCTCCGTGTTGAAATGTCACATCGGAGTAAGCGAGTTAGAACTTTAAATACACTCGTGGTTTAATGGATATCATCGTAGGAAATGGACACGACGTTTGAATCCTGCACGAAGATGTTTGCATTTCGTATAGTGCTAATACCATTTGGAAAGATATGAGTACCGCTATTTTCCTTTCAGTTAAGGGTAAATAGTAGGGTAGACTGGTTTTTTTTTATCCTATAGAAGATAACTGGTCTAGGAGAAGGAAAACTTAAGTTCAAACCTCTTAAACTCTGCTTAAAAATGATTTTGAACCACATCCTGATGGTACGGTGGGGTTGGTAAATATAAAATCCAATCATGCTATTAAGTTCATTTCTCTAATATCATAGGGAAAGTTACGAATCCTCTTATCCCCACTATCCAGCTATGAGTTAAATAGCTCTATTACTGTTCTTCTACAAGAGTGGATTTGGTATTAAATAACCCATTAAGGTTGATAAGCCATTAAAACAAAAACAAATGAAGCCAAACAAAACTTTTAAGGATTTTTTAAATTTTATCGTATGGTTTGATATTCCATTAAATAAATAAACAAGCCAAAAAACAAGATTAATATGTTTACAAAATTATCAATCTGATGCAAGCAGAACAAGAAATTGCTTGTAAATTAAATTACCATTACCATAAAATCTGGCAAACACTTGCGCACGACATACAGAAACACTGGACAGCTGTTTTGACCTTATTACGTCTCATCAGCAATGTATACTGTAATCACCCTCACGTGTTTGCCGGATTTTCTTGTCATGGTAATTCAATTTACAATATAACCAGGCCATTTATCTAATGAGTAGAGTGTTCGCCAATGGTTTGAGAGAACGGGGTTCAATCCCAGGTCGAGTCATACCAAAAACTCAAAAGATGGTACTTGATTCTGTCTTGCTTAACACTCAGCATTATAAGTTAAAAATCCAGGGTAAAGTGGAGCAATCCCGGGAATGGAGTACCGCCCTCCGCTACACCACAGTGTAGTAGCTATTAAAAAGGGAGCCTTGACTAAGGTTGACAACTTTTCTTTACTTACTTAAAAAAAAGAAAATGCACAAAAAATTGCTTTTTTATCAGTAAGAGTTTTCGGACTATTGCCTTCGTCTTTAATGGGTTTTTTTCATAACGTTTCGGCCGCTGTTTTCTCCGGCCTTCCTAAGGTGTCCCCTGTTTATCTGGGCATAGAAATGATTCAGTCTGGGAATTCATTTTAAACAGTCAAACTTTAAAAATGATTTCCCAGGTTGAATCATTTCTATGCCCAGATAAACAAGGGACATCTTAGGAAGGCCGGAGAATACAGTGACTGAAACGTTGTGAAAAAAAAAGCCAATAAAGACGAAGACAATAGTCCGAAAACTCTTACTGGTAAAAACCATCAAGCTTCGTCTCAGAAATTTAGACAACTTTCTGAGTTGTCTAAATAGCAATTCCGGGAATGGAGTACCGCCCTTCGCTACACCACAGTGTAGTAGCTATTAAAAAGGGAGCCTTTAGGGTCCTCCTTGACTTAGGTTGACAACTTTTCTTTACTTACTTAAAAAAAAAAAATGAACAAGAAATTGCTTTTTTATCAGTAAGAGTTTTCGGACTATTGTCTTCGTCTTTATTGGTTTTTTTACAACGTTTCTGCCACTGTATCACACGGCCATCCTCAAGTGTCCCTTGTTTATCTGGGCATAGAAATGATTCAGTCTGGGAATTCATTTTAAATAGTCAAACTTTATAAATGATTTCCCAGGTTGAATCATTTCTATGCCCAGATAAACAAGGGACATCTTAGGAAGGCCGGAGAATACAGTGGCCGAGACATTGTGAGAAAAAAAACAATAAAGACGAAGACAATAGTCCGAAAACTCTTACTGATAAAAATCATCAAGCTTCGTCTCAGAAATTTAGACAACTTTCTTAGTTGTCAAAATAGCGATCATGGGAATGGAGTACCGCCCTCTGCTACACCACGGTGTAGTAGATATTAAAAAGGGAGCCTTTGGGTCCTCCTTGACTAAGGTTGACAACTTTTCTTTACTTACTTAAAAAAAAGAAAATGAATAAGAAATTGCTTTTTTATCAGTAAGAGTTTTCGGACTATTGTCTTCGTCTTTATTGGGTTTTTTTTACATGATAAAAATCATCAAGCTTCGTCTCAGAAATTTAGACAACTAAGAAATTGCTTGTTTAAGTTATAAAAAGAAATACCTTATTTATTAGAATATGTATCAGTTTGGATTTACACTTTTCTGATTTGATTTTCAAAAATAAACTGAAACAATCTTTGTTGAAGAACAGTGACCCACGAAGGTTGATATGTCATTAAACAAAGAAACGAAACCAATAATAGTTCTATTTAACTCACAGTTGGGACGGAACATTTTCGCACGTATTCAAAGTCAGCTTTGACCAGCAGAGTTTCAATCAAGGTTGCCAACCTGAAATATTAAAAAAAAACAAAAAACAAAAAAAAAACAAAAACAACAACATCAGTCTAAGCCGACTTCGTATTAGTGGGTCTCTGTTCGTTTTTAGATTTGCACCGAATAAAAACATAAAAATGAAAATTAGGGAGATAGCAGTGAAAGATTTCAGTCGATGAATAAAGTAAAACGGGCAAAATTAGATCAGCGTTCTTTCTCTGAGACCCCAGAAGTAGTAGAAAATAAAGAAATGTCTAACGACGAGTAAACAAAGAAAGACAAATAGCAAGAATTGTTCAGCGTGAAGAAGAAAAAATAAAAAAAATAATAAATAAAGGAATAAAAAAAACAAAAAACAAAACAAAAAACAGGTGATAGGGGTTTGGTGGATGAAGTTCTTATCGGCTGTGATCAGCAGAAGGTAATCTTCGACCTTCGTCAATTCCTGCGGCTTTATTTGACTAAGGAGCAAGAATATGAGTAGCTTTCAGATAACATAAACGAAGCGAAAACGAGGCTTTTTTTTAGTCTTCTTTCTTTCTTTCTTTCTTTCTTTCTTCGCTTTTCACTTCTTACTCAGACTTTCTATATCCCCTCCCCCTCTTTTTCATTCTCTCTCTCTCTCTCTCTGTCTCTCTCTCTCTCTCTCTGTCTCTGTCTCTCTCTGTCTCTCTGTCTCTCTGTCTCTGTCTCTGTCTTTGTCTCTGTCTCTCTCCATGACCTGGCGTATTCGTTATTTTTTCTCCACCATTATTCTCTTTCTCGTTCCCACTCTTTCTCTGTGGTTCTCTTTATCTCTCTACCACCAACCCCTCCCCCCTCTCTCTCTCTTCTTACCCAAGTGTATTGCTCTTTTATCGTTTATACTCTTTCTTTCTTTCTTTCTTTCTTTCTTTCTTTCTTTCTTTCTTTCTTTGCTTTCAAGTGTGTTGCTCTCTTATTCACTTTTATATTCTCTCTCCCTCTCCCCCCTCTCTCTCTCTGCACTCAAGTGTGTTGCTTTTTTATTCACTTTTATTCTCTCTCTCTCTCTCTCTCTCCCTGGCTCTTTAACCCACTCTCACCGTCTCTCGTTTTTCGTGTCACAGGAATATTTGACGTTTTTTCCTTCTCTCTCTTCAACTCTCTTCAACTCTCTCCCTCTTCAAATCTCTTTCTCTCTCTCTCTCTCTTCAAATCTCTCTATCTCTCCCTACAATCAACTATCACGCTCTCTCTTTCTAACTCCGCCTCACTTTTTTTCCCACCCCATTGTGCATGCATCATTCTTTTTCTTCGTTTCTTACCCTTTTCCGCTCCAACGCTCTCTCTCTCTCTCTCTCTCTCTCTCTCTCCTCTCTCTCTCTCTCTCTCTGTGTTTTCTTGACATACTGTAATTTTCATTCTATTTCGAGCTCTTTTTCTTACTCTCTCTCTCTCTCTTTATTTATCTGTCTGTGTTTCGCTGTCTCTCCCTCCCTGCTCCCCTCTCTCTGTCCTGTATCAATGTCGTTTTTTATTCCTCAATGATCCAAAATAAAAAGCAAACTGCGGAAGTGGGTAAACAAAATGTCAATAAACTTTTTTTTAAATATCAAAACTCCATCGACTTTTCTTCCTTAAAGCTATAAAAGAAATAAGAAAAAATAATTAATATTGATAAAAACTAGAAGAAAGGTAAAATCGTTGGATTCCTCTTCTAACAACGGTCTAATCTGATTGGATGCTTCTATTTAAGGACAAATTAGCCTAATTGGTAGAGTGTTCGCTAATGGTCCTGGAGATCGGGGTTCATATCAAAGACTCAAAAAATAGTACTCGATACATCCTTGCTTAACACTCAGCATTATAAGGTACGGATCAAGAGTAAAGTGGATGAATCCAGGGAAAGGAGTAGTGACCTCCTCTACACCTCGGTGTCGCAGCTATTGAAAAGAGAGCCTTCGGGTCGCCCTCGACTACGATCGTCAACTTTATAGCATTCAAATTTCTACTTCATACTTATTCTATCAAGAATGTTAAATACGGGATTCAGAGCAAATGCAGTCACCATAAGTGAATGGCTCTAATAGGGCCGGGGAATAACCCGTGGCACAGTGGGTAACCTACTGGACTTTAAGTTCGAACCCGAGTCGTGCTTTCATGGTAATACCCTTGGAAAAGGTATGAAACCAATAGTCCTCCTATGTATGGTTTACAAGGTGCTACTGCTGATCTTCTCAAGGGATGCCTTTGGAATTAAATAATCCATGAAGTCTGATGTGCCAATTCAGATCAGCAAGAATACTCCTGATGGTCCTGGGGAACGGAGAGGACTTGAGATAAAAACCACCTCTGAACTGGGGTGAAGCGACAAATTCAGGAAATTGCTCATGAGATGACCACGACATAGATGGGAAGAGGAAACTGAACTTCTTTTAATAGAAGGAAAAATTGTGCTATAAGAACGAATTATATCAAAGCAAAAATTGATAATTCGCAGAAGAATCTGCTGTCTTAGACTTTGTGGTGACAGGGATAGGACAGTAAACCACGTAAAAGAAAATGAGCACAAAAGGAAATAAATGACTAGACATGATTGGGTAGGAAAGGTTATCCGCTGGGAATTTAGCAATTGACTAAAGTTCACCATAAGAACAAATGATATATGCACAAACCAAAATCTGAACTCGAAAATGAGTCATATAATTGTCATGGAATTTGAAATACAAACTGATCTAAAAGATAAGCAATACTAAGATCTTACCGGAGGGCTGAAAAACTTGGGAAACATGAAAATGGCTGAAAAACTTGGGAAACATGAAAATGGCTGAAAAACTTGGGAAGCATGAAAATGGCTTGAAAAACTTAGGAAACATGAAAATGGCTGAAAAACTTGGGAAACATGAAAATGGCTGAAAAATTTGGGAAACATGAAAATGGCTGTAATACCAATCGTAATTGGAATCCTTGGATTTGTTTTGGTTTGGTTTTCTAGCATATCTACCATTGTTGATTATTTTATGCCAAATCCATATATATTTACACATATAGTGTATCACAAAAGTGAGTACACCCCTCACATTTCTGCAGATATGGCTAAATTTTGAGTCATTTTGAGGGGAAATTAAATTAACTCTTTTATATATGTCAATGCACACAAAACTGAATATATGTGTTACAAACAAACAGGCGACAATACCACACAAGACTGAAACTAGTACACGAATTCACCTACCTAGAAAGTTGCGTCTCATCAACCGAAAAAGACATCGTAACACGACTAACGAAAGCATGGACAGCTATCGATAGGCTCTCGATCATATGGAAATCAGACCTGACCGATAAAATGAAACGCAGTTTCTTCCAGGCAGCGGTCGTATCGATACTGCTATATGGATGCAATACTTGGACGTTAACTAAACAGTTGAAGAAGAAACTGGATGGCAATTACACAAGAATGTTGAGAGCAATATTGAACAAGTCCTGGCGACAACACCCCACAAGACACCAAATATACGACCACTTGCCTCTCATCACGAAAACTCTACAAGTTAGACGAACCAGACACGCAGGACACTGCTGGAGAAGCAAGGACGAACTCATCAGTGATGTACTCCTATGGACCCCGCATATAGCCAAGCAAAAGCAGGACGATGAATGATAGGAAGAAGTGGCGAGAGAGGGTCAGGGATATCCGTGCTGGCGGCACGATATGATGATGATGATATAAGCTGCACACAGACTACTTTTCTTTGTGTCAAAGTGTCATTTTGTCAGTGTTGTTCCATGAAAAGATATACTTAAATACCTGCAGAGGGCACCTCTGGTGGTGTAACGGTTAGCAAGCTGGACTAGCAAACCTACACAAGTGAGTTTGAGTCTCATTGGGCGTCCCATTCATTCGGCCTTGTGCCACATCGAAGCAAAGAGCTTCGTAAATTACTTAAATATCTGCATAAATGTGAGGGGTGTACTCACTTTTGGGATACACTGTATATTAAATATGATTTCTAAACATATTTTGCAGACACACACAGTTAAATGATCAAACAGTTCTATTTCAATTTAGCATAAATCATCAAAGTTAAATGGTTCCAAGCGTTGCTATGTATAATTAACAATTCGCTTTAACATCAGTCATTTGTTTACACATAGTTAAATGATTAAACAGTTCTATTTCTGACAATTCAATTTAGCAAAAGTCAACAAATTTAAATGGTTCCAAGTGTTGCTATGTATAGCTAACGATTCATTTTAACATCAGTCATTTGTTTACATACAGTTAAATGATCAAATAGTTCTATTTCAAATAATTCAATTTAGCATTAGTCAAAGTTAAATTCAGTTAAATATCAGCGATATTTACACTAATTAAATTTACCCCCACCAAAAAAAACAAAAAAAAACAAACTGTCAAAGCCATAATGAACGAAATTCAAGACGGAGGTACAGACATTTTTGACATTGCTGCTGGTGTCCTGTAAGGGGATTCATTAGCGTCATGTTTGTTTATAATCAGTTGGTTGATTGGTTGATTGGGTTTAATGGCATATCAACCTCTACAGGTTATTTAATGCCAAAGCCTGTTTACACGTATGTACGGTTTGTAAACACATAATTTAATGATACCATACTAAAACCAAACGACTCATTTACTCGCATACGAATAAATATTTGCAAGTATTTCTATATCACATTAGTTTGTTTAGTGATGATAGTGTTTTATTTTTTCTTAATTATTTCTCACTACTATTTCTACTAACACAAACATAATGGTATTTCTATTCAGCAATAATTTGCTTTCTGTTGATTAGTTAGTTGTGTTTTCAGGATTGTAACCAAGTCTATGTTTTCTGGTACAACCCGGTCTCTTTCAAGAACGACTTTATAATCTGTCTAGACGAGGTACTTCGAACATCGATAGATCTAATGAAAGAAAATGGCTTTCCACTAAAAAAAGGCAGGAAGCAGACGATACCCTGCAGATACTATTACGGATGTAGACTATGCAGATGACATAGCGCTTCTTGCAGATATATCTACTCTAGCTGAATCCCTGCAGCATAGTCTGGAGCAGGCAGCAGGTGGCATTGGCCTCCACGTAAATGCAGGCAAAACGGAATACATGTGTTTTAATAAAAAAAAAAAAAGAGACATCTCCACTTTCAATGGCAGTTCTTCGAAATTAGAGGACCAATTCACGTATGTAGGTAGCTGCGTCTCATCTACTGAAAGTAATATCAATATTTGTCAAGCGAGGGCATAGACTGCCACAGACGGGTTATCGATCATATGGAAGTCTAACCTATCCGATAAAATAAAATGTGATTTCTTCTATGCAGTGCTTGTGTTAGTTCTACTGTATGGATGCACCAATTGGACGCTGACGAAGCATATAGAGAAAAAAGCGGTGAACATTAATGGATATGTCCCATTCCTCATAAATACCTGGGGCACTATTGTGGGGGGGTATTTTTGCTGACTAAGTCGTCACCAATTCAGGGGGTTCCTTCTTCACGCTGTTGGCGAGTATTGTATTTGTTTAATGTTATGAAGATTTCCATTTCATTTCCAACCTCCGTTTTGGTTATTTCTCATTCAGTAACCTTTTGTTGGGTTACGACAACAAGAATGTAACATACCCTTGGGAAAGGTATGAACGCCATCATCCTCCCACCTATGGGTTAAATAGTATCACTACTGTTCTTCTAGGAGAATGGCTTTGGCATTAAATAACCTATAAAGGTTGATATGCCATTGAACAAAGAAACCCAAAATGTTACGAGGTGTACTGAACAAATCCTGGAAGTTACATGCCACGAAACAAAAGTTGTACGGCCATCTATCTCCTATCTCTAAAACTATCCAAGTAAGACGAACAAGGCAAGTGGATCACTGCTTGAGAAGCAAGAACGAAATAATCAGTGACGTTTTCCTATAGACCCTTCGCTATAAACATGCCAGTGTTGGATGACCAAGAAGAACATACCAGTAAGAGTTTTGTATGGACACAGAACGTAGACCTGCTGAGAACGATGGATAATAGAGACAATTGGTGAGTAAGTATCAGGAAAATCCGTGCCAGCTGCGTGAATTGATGATGATGATGAAATTTATTTCCAGTTAAATGATCAAACAGTTCTATTTCTAATAAGCCATTTGTTTGCACTCAGTTTAAATGTCAAACAGTTCTATTTGACTTATAGATAGAACTCTATCAGGTGCTACCACTCCGGGCCTGAGTGGACCTGGGAGTAATAGAACTGAAGGAGTATTCCGCATTCCCCAAAGCTCCGGTATTACTTGAGCCTCACTATCAGACTGTTTAATGTCATGTTTAGGACATTAACCCTTTGTAGAGATGTAGTCGGTGTGTTCTACAGCCCCCAGCCGACTGGGCTATGGAATCTTGGGAAAGGTCCCCATATAAATTACTCAGGCTAGATCTATCTATCTCTTTATCAACCGATTTATCTAACAATTAGCTTGCTCTGTTGATCGAGACGATACTTTAACTCATTTTTGTTATGCTAAATTTCTTCTTTCTTGATCTCTACGAATATTTTCGCCAAGATATGTGCAATAACAACAACAACAACAACAACGTCAACCTTCGTTTTTTTGTCTTTTTTTGAAAATGAGGCTTATTTCATTCCATTTATTTATTTTCGTTTTTATCTATTTATCTATTCATTTATTTGATAATTTATTTATTTATTTATTTATTTTAGAATAGTTGGGAGAGGTCATCGTTTTCCAACTTTGCTGTCAATCCCTCCGGAAATGACGAAAAACCCGGTGGAGAGGTCGATCATTAGGATTGGGAAGAAAGAAAGAAAAAGAAAATGAACGCGTGGACGAGTACAAAAAAATGAAAAAAAAAAAAAAAAGAAACAGAAGAGAAGGGGATGGAGGAGGAGGAGGAGGAGGAGGAGGAGGGGGAAGAGAAAGATGAAGAGGGCGGAGTAGCAGAAGGAGGAAAGCTAACAAAAAGAAAAAGAGAAAGCAAAAGAAAACGATAAGGCAAAACAAAAAAAGGCAACTGAAGAAATGCAAGAAGCAATGAAACTAAGTAAACAACTCCCCCCCAAACCCATGATTAAATAATAAATAAATGAGTTGATAAGTAGATAAATAAACCAATAAATAACAGGAAAAAATACGATTCCTTTCAATAATTACAAATGATTACAATAATTACAAAACGCTAAAACCCTGTTATCAAAAAAAAAAAAAAAAAAAAAATGAAAGAATTTAAAATAACCATAATAATAATTAAAATGAATAATAAATAAATAAATGAATAAATAAATATACTATAACGATTCTTCCCTTAAAAGAAATAATATGAAGAATTTTTTAAAAAATTACATAACTACTAAATAAATTGATAAATAAATGACTTTAAAATTAAATAGTAATTCTCCCTCCAAAGGTAAAAAAATGAAATTAATAAAAATGACTCATGAATAAATGAATAAATAAATATATATATATAAATAAATAAATCGATAAATTAATAAATAAAAGTTAAAATAACAATTGTCCAAACAGAAAATTAAAATTTAAAAGAAAAGAAAATTTAAAATAAAATAGCAATCTTCCCTACAAAAAAAAGAAGTTAAAGAATTACGAAAAATTTATTAAATAAATAATTAAAAAAAAAAAAACAACGACTAAAACCCAAGATAACGATTCTTCCCTTAGAAGAAAAAACATGAAGAATAAAAAAAAATTACATAACTACTAGATAAATTGATATATAAAATAAAATAGCGACTCTCCCTCCAAAGAAAAAAAATTGAAATTAATAAAAATGACTAATGAATTATTAAATAAATAAATAAATAAATAAATAAAGGATAAAATAACAATTGTCCAAACAGAAAAATTAAAATTTAAAGAATTTTGAAAAAATCAAATAAATAAACAAAATAAAATAAAATAGCAATTCTCCCTACAAAAAAAAGAGAAAGAAATTAAAGAATTACGAAAAATTTATTAAATAAATAAATAAAAGACTTAAAAATAAAATCGCAATTCTCCCTACAAAAAAAAAAGAAAGAAATTAAAAAATTACGAAAAATTTATTAAATAAATAAATAAATAAAAGACTTAAAAATAAAATTGCAATTCTCCCTACAAAGAAAAAATATCTAAGAATTTTGAAAAAATTAAAAAACTAATTAATAGATAAATGTCTTAAATTCAAAACAGCAATTCGACCTGCAAAGGAAAAAAGAATTCAAGAATTGAAAAAATAAAATAACTAATAAATAAATAAAAGATAAAATAAATAAATTAGTAAGAAATAAAATAGCAATCCTCCCTACACAGGAAAAATATTTCAGAATATTGAAAAAATTTAAAAAACAAATAAATAAATCAATGTCTTAAATTTAAAATTGCAATACTTCCTGCAAAGAAAACAAATTCCAAAAAAAAAAAAAAAAAAAGAAGAAATTTAAATAACCTATAAATAAATAGATAAGTGATTTAAAAACAAAATCGCAATCCATCCTACAAAGAATTTTGAAAAATTAAATAACGAATAAATAAATAAATAAATATATAAACGATTTAAAATAGAATAACAATGCTCTCTTCAAAGAAAAAAAAATTGAGATTTTTTTAAATTAAAGAATTTTAAAAAGAATTGAATATCTAATAAAGGAATACATTATTTAAAAATAAAATATCAATTCTCACTCCAAAGAAAAAAAAAGGCAAAGATTGTTTTTGTTTTACGGCATATCAAACCTTTACGGGTCATTTAACACCGAATTAATTTTCAAACAATTCAGTTAAGTATAAATATAGTTTTTGTTTACAAACAGTTAAATGTCCAAACGGTTCAGTTATATGTCAAAACAGTTCTATTTCAAACAATTCAGTTTAGCATAAGTACGTAGTTTAAGTCTATTTAACCCATTGATAGGACCCTATCAGGTGCTACCACTCCAAGCCGGAGTGAACCTGCAAGCGATGGCTATAAAGGAGTACTCCACATTCCGCAAAGTTAAAGATTTTTTTAAGAAATTAAAGAATTGAAAAAAAAAAAAATTATATATCTAATAAATAAATAAATGACTTAAAAATAACATAGCAATTCTCCTTCCAAAGAAAAAAATTAAGGAATTAAATAAAAGAATTAATTAATCTATAGATAATTATATAAAAATAGGTATATTGATGACTTAAAAAATAAGATAAATTTGTAATTCTTCTCTCTCATACACACAAAAAAATATAAAAAGAAAATTGGACCCCCCCGCCAAAAAAAAACACGACTCATAGTCATATGAAGATATTACCAGTATAAAAATCCAGAAGATTCATATTTTTTTTCTTTTTTTTTTTTTTTTTTGCAAAGGGAATTTTAAAAATTTCATGAAAATAAGACGAAGTTGGATAAACAAGACAAAACTCGTCACTGAAAAATAAACAAACAAACAAACAAACAAACAAATGAATAAATAAATAAATAAAGAAAGAAAGTTCCTATCAAACAATATGGATGATTGAAAAATGAGCGCCAAACCCAAAAAACGCTATAAGAATGAAAAAAATTTTATTTAAAAATTAGTTTTAAAATTGAATAATTAAAAACGAAATAATTAAAAAAGATTAAAGAAATAAAAAAAAAAAAATTCGTCTGGTTTCTTCGCTTAATGGTGTATCAACGGTCGTGTATTTGTTTAATGCTAAAGACACACTTATAGAAGACCGGCAGTGGTACTATTTAACCCTTAGCTTGCGTGATAAGGGGTGTTCATGCCTTTTCCAATGGTGTTAGTCAGAGAGTAAACGTAATAGTGTGATTGGAGTTCGAACTCGCTTACTTTGAGACCGTTGTCAAGCACTGCAGCGATAAGCCCCCCCCCCAAAGCGAAAAAACTAAAAAAACAAAACAAAAAAAAACAAAATAAAACCCCCCCAAAACGAAAATCCTTCATAGATTAAACGTTTCCAATGCTTACATCTAGAGAAAGATTATCATTTCGGTTTGTGTGACAGATTAGCAAATATACGATGGAAATAAGACTAATTTGTGTAAAGAAGATTATCCACCCACAAAATAATGAATGAATGAGGAGATTCCTCTGAAAATTACTGATAATGTTTGGAAAATCAGCCCAAAGGAAATTATAAAGAAAAACTTGAAAAATGTAAAAAATAAAAGCAATAACTAACAAAATAAAATAAATTTAGGAACCATTTTTGAAGTGGACCAGAGTAGACCTCAAACAAACGGACCAGAGAACAAAAAAACTCATGACAATGCATAAGACCTTGCATCCCAGAGATGACGTATACAGATTATATGTGCCAAGAAAAGAAGAAGCAAGGGGACTAAACATTGAAGATAGTGTCAATGCATCGATACGATGACTCGAAGATTACATAACAAAGCACGGAAAATAAAATATCAATTCTCACCCCAAAGAAAAAAAAGGCAAAGATTGTTTTGTTTTACGGCATATCAAACCTTTACGGGTCATTTAACGCCGAATTAATTTTCAAACAATTCAGTTAAGTATAAATATAGTTTTTGTTTACTAATAGTTAAATAACTAATTAAAGCGATTCGAAACAATACAAACAACACACGCATCAATAAAAGAAAAATAACTAGAAAACAAAAATAGGAAAAGAAAACAACTGTATGGACAATTCAAGCGACAAACAAGCAAAGTCTCACACAAGAAAACTCGGGTATGGCTTTGAAATGGAAACCTTAAGAGAGAAAGAGAATCTCTTCTGAGAGCAGCACAAAAAACGCCATAAGGACCAACTATTTCAAAACAGAAATAGATAAGATGCAACAAAATTGTAGGCGTCAGTTATATGGTAATAGAGATGAAACGATCAATCACATAATAAGCGAATGCTGTAAGCACAGAGTTAAAAAGTTGACACGTCTAGGAGAGGAAGGTGATCTACTGGGAATTTTGCCTGAAGTTTAAATTTGACCATACGAACAAATGGTATATGCACAACCCAGAATCCGTTCTGGAGAATGAAACGTACAAACTTCCCTGGGGTTTTGCAATATAAACGGATCAGCAAATCTCGGCCAAACAACAGGACCTAGTGATTGTCAACAAAGAAAAGAGAACCTGGCGAATAGTGGATTTTGTCGTACCGCAAATCATAGGGTAAAATTGATAGAAAACGAAAAGCAAGATAAATACTTAGACCTTGCTAGGGTACGGAAAAAAAACTATGGAACATGAAAGTGAAGGTTATACCAATTGTAATTTGGTATTTCAGAGAACCACTGAGTAAAAATGAAATTTAATTCCCTTACAAGATCGAGGTAGTGTGTGTGTCTCATTCCCCAAGATAGATTCTGGATTGTGCATATACCATTTTCAGAGATATAAAAAGGCTATGGCGCCTGAAGGCGGCGGTGATTCCAATTCTTATCGCTGCACTTAGAAAGAGCGTTGATACACCGACACGAAGGCCACGTAGAAAAGCGTAGAGGACTACTGATCACTGTCACTAGAAACAATATTGACGACACGAGGATTAGCAGAACGAAAATAACCAGAAAACAAAAACGAGAAGAAAAACTACTGTATGAACGCTCTAAGCAACTAACAAGAGACATCTCTCTCGAGAAAACGTGGACGGGACTAAGAAACGGAAACCTTAAGAGAGAAACTGAATCTCTCCTATAAGAACCAATCATATCAGAGCAAGAATTGATAAGACACGCCAAAACTGTAACTGTAGATGATGTAATGATAGTGACGAAACGATCAAGCACATAATAAGCGAATGCAGCAAATTGGCACAGAAAGGATATAAAACTAGACACAACTGAGTGGGCAAGGTGATCCACTAGGAACTGTGCAAGAAATTTAGATTTGACCATACGAACAAATTGTATAATCACAACCCAGAATCTATCTTGGGGAATGAGACACACACACTACCTCGACCTTGTAAGGGAACTTAAAAAACTGTGGAACATAAAAGTGACATTTATACCGATTGTAATTGGTGTTTTTGGTACATTCACCAAAGGATTATTAGAGGGACTGGAGGACTTGGAAATAAGAAGACAAATGGAGACCATCCAAACTACTACATAATTGAGATCGGTCAGAATACCGAGAAGAGTCCTGGAGACTTGAGGAGACTTGCTGTCCCTCAAACTCCTGTGAAAAACCATCAGCTAACGCTGTTGTGAAATACTCTCAAGGAGATAATGATAATCCCAGGCATAGTGAAAGTAAAAAAAAAAAAAATGAACCAGCCGAATTGTGAACTTTGCCGTCCCAGCAGATTACGGAGTAAAATTAAAAGAAGGCGGACAGAGAGATAAGTGCCTAGACCTTGCTTGAGAACTAAAATAAATAATTCTGGACCATGAAAATGTCGGTGATACCAATTATTGGTGCACTTGGAGCAATCCCCGAAAGATTGTTAAAGGGACTAGAAGACGTAGAAATAAGAGGCCAAGAGGAAACCATCTGAACTACAGCATTACTAAGATTAGCCAGACAACTGAGAAGAGTCCTGGAGATTCGAGGAGACTTGCTTTCAATCAAACTCTAGAAAAAACCCATCGGCTATCACTGGTGAGTTAAACACTCAGAGGAGTCAAATGGTTGGTTGTTGCTTGTTATGTTTTACGGCATATCAAACCTTTACGGGTCACTTAACGCCGAATTAATTTTCAATCAATTCAGTTAAGTGTAAATATAGTTTTGTTTACAAACAGTTATATGTCAAAACGGTTCAGTTAAATGTCAAAACAGTTCTATATCAAACAATTCAGTTTAGCATAATAAGTATGAGGTTTAGTTCTATTTAATCCATAGATACGTGGTGAATTCAATAAGATTCCAGACTTTTTTTTTGTACAGGCATTTAAAATTGTCGTAGACTCTTGAACATTCAGTATGTTATTGCTATACATCTTATGAGATGACTGACCAATTTTTATGATTTCAGCTTCAAATGAACAGCTGCAGCAGGAAATGGAATACACCCTACTAAAGCCTGATTGTCACAGCTGGTGAATTTCAAAAATGCAATCGGGACGTGAGGACACTTTAGAAGAATGATATGCAATAAAAATATTTTTTAAACTTGGAAAAAATGCCATAGAAGCGTATGGAATGCTTCAGACTGCTTTTGGAGCATCTTGTGTGAGTCGAGCATCAGTTTTTGAGTGGCATAAGAGATTCAAGGAAGGCAGGGAGTCTGTGAGGGATGATGGGAGGTGTGGGAGGAGTAAGGAAGTCAATACACCAGAGTTAATTGCCCAAACGGTTAGAGTTAGGGTTAGGGTAACTTTGCTGAGGTTTTAAGGGAGTTCAGGAAGAGATTCCTAGGGAAGAGTCTAGTGCATTGCAGCCGGAGGAGATTACTTCGAAGGGGACTAAAGTTTCATGTGTGTACTATCAATAAAAGTGCCCATTCGAAAAAAAGTCTGGAAACTTATTTAATGACCCTCGTAGGACTCTATCAGGTGCTACCACTCCGAGCCAGAGTGAACCTGCAAGCGATGGCAGTAAAGGAGTACTCTGCATTCCGCAAAACTCCAGCATTACTGAAACTTCACCATCATATTGTTTTGTGCCATATCCAGGACACTTGTAGGTCTTACTCCTCTGCAGAGAAGCAGTCGTATATTCTACAGCCCCAGACGACAGGGCAAACTTGGATAGGGTTAATATAGGGAAACATGAAGAAAGAGAAAAAGAGAGAGAGATACTGAATGTCCTCTAAGAGTAACACAAAACAAAGCCATACGGACCAACTCTAGGAAACGCAACAGCAGAGAAAGTGTAGTCTCTGTGGAGATAGAGAGGTTGGTTGGTTGGTTGGTTGGTTGAGTTTTATGGGATATCAACCTTTGTAAGTCATTCAACGCCAAATTCTGTCTATATATACATACATATTCAACCAAAGATTTCAAAACGAATATAAAGGTTGGTAAAATTTTCTATTAGCAGGATTTCATTTGTTTGCACAAGATTAACCAGTTTTAAGTTGTCATATTTTTTGGTACAACTCTGTCTCTCTCAAGAAGGACAGAATGTCATCTATTTTGACGTTCTCGAACTGATCGGTTAAGTTATTTACTTTGAAAAATCGTTTTCTGTTAACAGCGAAAGTTCTGCATTCTATAAGAATGTGTTTAACCGAGCAAATTGTCTGACATGTCAAACACTGTGGTTGTGGTTCCTGTTTCAAAATGAAAGAGTGAGTAAGCCTTGTATGACCAATTCGCAATCGGGATATAACAACTTGTTCTCTTCTTGATTTTCTCGATGCTGGTCTCCACTCTCCTAAGGTGGGCTGAATTTGGAAGAGTTTATTGAGGATGTTATTGCTCCATTGTTGTTGCCATTTTGTGGGAAGGAATTTATTAATTGTTGGTTTCAGGTCAGTGTATGGGATCCTGGATTTATCGGGTGTCAGGAAACCATAAATCATATATCAAGCGAATGTAGCAAACTACTGCCAAAAGAGTACAAAATAAGACACGACTGGGTGGAAAGGTGATCCATTTGACCATACTACCAAATGGTATATGCACAAACCAGGATCCTGGGGACTTGAGAAGATGTGCTTTCACTCAGTCTCCAGTGAAAAACCATCAGCTAACACTGGTGCAAAAAAAAAAAAAAACTCGCAAGGGACAAGAACAATGAAAATTCGTCAGAGAATGAGACGCATAAAATTCTCTGGGATTTTGAGATACAAACAGATCGCCTAATCCCAGCCAGAAGACTAGATCTTGGGTTAATTAATTTGTGCGTGCGTGAGAGAGAGAGAGAGAGAAAGAGAGGGAGAGAGAAAGAGAGAGAGAGAAAACATACTGAATAGTAGACTTTGTCGTCGCGGAGGACCACAGAAAGAAAATCGAAGAAAACGAAAAGAGAGACATGTACTTGGACCTTACCTGAGGACTAAGAATGCAGTGAAACTTGAGGGCAACGTCGATATCAGTTGTAATGGATGCCCTTTCAACAGCCCCCGAAGATTTGGAAAGGGAGGAGTAGGGAAATCAAAGAACCAGCTGAGACCAACCCAACTACATTATTGAAATCGATCAGAATACTGGGAAGACTCCTGGAAACCTAATGACACTTGCTGTCTCTCAGACTTCAGTGAAAGACAATCAGCTGACGCTTGCACAAAAAAAAAAAAGCCTGCAAGAAGTAAAATAATAATCTAACAAATCTTCGAAAAGAATAAGAAAGACCCCTTGTAGGATAAAGATGTTTCCAGTGTTACGATCCAAAAAAGATTCAAATTTTGTGCGTGCGTGCGTGTGTGTGTGTGTATGTGCGTGTGTGTATGTGTGTGTTTGTGTGAGATGGATTAGCAGATGTCACTTTTGAAATCCTTCTTTAAACCCGTGTCTTCTTGCTGACACTCCATCAGTTTGGTGCCCCTTCAGCTCATCAGTGCTGGAAACTTAGCCGTGAAAGTAGGAGCTGGCCACACGATCTTAAACACGATAACGCTCAGTTCTTGTCAACTACTGACCCCGACTGCCTTGACGAGATGGGGCTGTGTATAATTGGTTTGTAATTAGTGTGTGTTTTCTTTTTCAGATTTTGCTCCACAGAGAATTGGAGGTCGAAAAAACAAAAGTAAACAACAACAAAAAACACACCGACAAAAAAAAGCAAAATAACAAAAAACAAGACAAAACAAAAAAAAAAACACATCAGTACAAAGAGAATGTAAAAAAAAATATGGACTTCCCACCTACGAAAAAAAGATACCCCCCCAAAAAAAAACCAACAAAAGTTTTTAAAGAAAAAAATAGCAAAAAAAAAGACTTTTTAAAATTCAGGTGTTTCTGTTTGAAATTTTGGACAGTAAAACGTTGTAGTTTTCGTTTTATCAATTAAACGAATTTGTATTTACCAAAGTGTATAGATTGTCGCTTGAAGTATCAATATCGTTGTTTTCTTTCAATCTTTGCTTTCAAGATTTAAAAAAGAAAGTTCCTGTTTGTCTTCGAAGTTATTTTTTTTTGATATTGCTATTGCATGGCTACCCAGATAAGAAAAATTATACAATTAATTTAAATAATTTAATTTAGTTTGTAAAGAAAAAAATTTATGAAGCCAGAAAGTTCAGCTATAAAATTAAAAAAAATGTCTTGCGTCTTATCTGCTATAAGTTTATTTACTGCTAAAAATAATCAATTAAGCATCGTCTAGGAGTGCTGATTCCATAAACCTCTGGAAAAGGTAGAATTCACTTTTTGGAAATAATTATTAAGAAATTGCAAAAACATTTTTTGTAAAGTCATCATCATCATCATCATCATGTTGTGTCGCTTGCACGGATATCCCTGACCCTCTCTCGCCACTTCTCCCTATCGTTCATCGCCTCGGGCAGGTCTTCTGGGCTATATCCCGTATCCTCACATAGCTGCTGTATGTATGTTCGAGCTGGTCGTCCTGCTTTTGCTCGGCCATATGAGGGGGTCCATAGTAGTACATCACTTATGAGCTCGTCTCTGCTTCTCCAGCAGTGTCCTGCGTGTCTGGTCCATCTAACTTGGATAGTTTTCGTGATGGGAGGCAGGTGGCCGTATAGTTGGTGCTTTGTGGGGTGCTGTTGCCAGGACTTGTTCAATATTGCTCGCAGCATTCTTGTGTAATTGCCGTCAAGCTGCTTCGCCAGCCGTTTTGTTAGCGTCTAAGTGGTGCATCCATACAGCAGTATCGACACGACCGCTGTCTGGAAGAAACAGTTATTAATAAAACAAGCAATCGAACAAACTGACAGATTATCATATAAGAGAATTTCTGTGTACAGTAGTTTTAGATGAACACTTTCTTTACCAGGATTTTAGCGACTGTTTCGAGGTCACCTACTACTACTGTTATTATTATAATTATTAATTGTCAGGTTTTTTTTTACAAAAGTTTTAACTTGTAGTTTGTTTTTTACTTAAGTCAAAGTGAAAGCAAGTCTCCTTAGATCTCCAGGACTATACTCCGTATTCTAGCCGATCTCAACAATGCTATAATCTATATGGTCTCGATATCGATTACAAATGCAGCAATAAGAATTTGAATCATCGTCAATTTCATGTTTCATAGCCTTTTTATCTCTCTGAAAAGATATATGTATTTGCCTATCGTATCGTTTTTTTTTTATTTTTATTTTTTTTTTTTTACTCAGTGGTCCGCTGAAATAGCAAATTACTATTGGTATAACCCTCACTTTCATGTTGCATAGTTTTTTTTAGTTTTCTATCAAGTTCTAAGTATTTATCTCTCTTTTCATTTCCTTTCAATTTTAGCCCGTAATCTGCTGGTATGACAGAATCCACTATTCGGTAGGTCCTATTTTTGGTCTGGTCGTCTGGCCAAGATTAGGTGATCCGTTTGTATCTCAATACCCTAGAGAACCTTTCTACGTCTCATTCTCCAGGACGGATTTTTAAAAATCAATCCATTGCTACATTTTTGCACCCTCTTTGCTGTCTTTGAGGATGAGTTCATCAATATATAGAGATTCTCCTGTTTCTCTTGTCCCTTTGTGGCATCATTTGTGTTCCTCGGGGAACAGTCTTATTAACGTGTAGTAAATCCCCCCCCTAATGTCTGCACTTAATATTTTCCCCGTCACTGGTGGGCACAATTTGGGTTTATCATATTTACCAAATCCTCTTCTCGGGCAAGATATAACACAAGGTCAATTTTTAAGCGGAGTTTAACAGGTTTTAATTCAGAGTATTCCTTCTCCTAGACTAGTTCCCTCACCAAGGCTGAAGAACTCAGTCTGTCCTACTATTTACCCATAGCTGGAGGGAGAATAATTGAATTCATACCTTTCCCAAGGGTAATACCCTTGGGAAAGGTATGAACCCCCTTATTCTCCCTCCAGCTATGGGTAAATAGTAGGATGGACTAGGTTCTTCAGCCTTGGTGAGGCAACTAGTCTAGGAGAAGGAAAACTCTGAATTCAAACCTGTTAAACTCCGCTTAAAAATTGACCTTGTGTCATATCCTGCCCGAGTGGAGGGGTTGGTAAATAGTACCTTTCCCAAGGGTATTAGTGCTATGTGAAATGCCAATCAGTCTCGTCCAGGATTTGAACTCGTGTCGTCGTATCCATTTCCTACGAAGATAACCATTACACCACGGGCACCAACCTAAACAGTACTGACCATTATTTGACCATTATCAAGTACAAACGTCCCCTGTGAGGTCTGATTGATTCGGAGATTGTTATCAGAGAGCACAATTTTGGTTTTATAATTGTTTGTGATTGTTTCTTTTTGGGAGTCATTCTGGATCTGGGTCGTTTTAATTTTGGTCATCCATTCGGGTTTTGTTGTTTTTTTTACCTTTTGACCCGGCCAAAAATGCCATTCAAGGTGATGCACCGGAAGGAAGTGACACATTCTAATGGCAGTTATGAGAGGAAATCACGTGGGCGGAAATTGGCTGATGAAATGGGACGAGCTAAAAAATTCCCATGGTACACTACAGAGTGACGCACCGGAAGAGAGTGACCTCTGAACTGCATGACAGTTATTTCCGCTTGATGACGATTAAGCATTTGATTTCAAAGATCTAGTGGGCGTCGAACGATTATATAACTCAGTTGAGTTCGACGAGCCAGTTGAATTGAGTTCCGGTTCCAGTTGAGTTCGACGCCCAGGGGGCGAGTGGGGTTGCCAGTAGAGTTCCAGACAGTTGGAGAGGAGATGTGGTAGGGAAAGCCACACCCGACCTAGGGGGGCCTCGGGAACCCCGATGGAGTTTGGAGTCCAGAGAAGATACTGATAAGATGCAGTAAAGAAAGCCAGCATCCAGCAGAGTGGACCCTAGGCCTCCGGTTGAGCAGCTCTAGAGAACAAGAAAGACACAACGTGACGGTCATAACAATGGGGTCAAAATATTGAAGATTCTGTTCGGTCTCCATCTCCTTCTCACAGTTAAACCCCACACAACCTTTTCGAACCCTTGCAATAAAGTTAGAGGTATATATTTTTATAAAGAAGTCTTCCTGCGTCTTCCCTTATGCGTCTGTCGTTATTATTGTGTTGTGATGATGCTGTATTTGACGATATAACATGGTGTCTACTTATAATAAAGTACTACTTATAAAAAATAAGTAATAAAGTACTACTTATAATAAAGATTATGAATATATGTTTAGAAGAAGCCTTCTTAACATATATTCATAATCTTTATTATAAGTAGTACTTTTTCCGAGTGTTTCACTCCGGCGTTACCTAATGGTCTTTTCTTTGAATCTTAGTGATATCAAGTCTCTTCATGTCTCCAAGACTCTTCTCTGTATTCTGGCCAATGCTGTAGTTGGTAGATGGTCTGGGCATGCCCTCCGATTTCCAACTCTTCCAGTCCTCTAACCAGTCCTTTGCGGACCGTTCGGAGCGCACCAATTAGTATTGGTATAATTGTCAACCTCATGTTTTATATTTTTTAGTCCTCTGGCAAGGTGGAAGTACTTGTCTCTTTTTTCGTTTACTTTGGTTTTCACTCTGTGGTCGACAGCAATGTCGGCAGATTATACTTTTTGTTTATTATCTCTAGGTCTGGTCTTCTTGTCGAGATTAGGTAATCCGTTTGTATTTCAGAATTTCGAAGAATTTATGGGTCTCATTCTCCTATCTCATTATTATCATTATTATTATTAGAAGTAACCAGGCCATTGGCTTAATGAGTAGAGTGTTCGCCAATGATCCGGGAGACCGGGGTTCAATCCCAGGTCGAGTCATACCAAAGACTTTAAAAATGGTACTTGATGCTGCCTTGCTTACACTCAACATTACAAGGTGCGGATCAAGGGTAAAGTGGAACAATCTAGGAAAAGGAGTAGCGTCCTTCCCTACACCTCGGTGTAGTAGCTATTGAAAAGGGAGCCTTCGTGTAACCCTCGGCTAAGGTCGCCAACTTTTATTATTATTAGTTGTAGTAATAAAGTAAAGTTGGCGATCTTAGTAGAGGGTAACCCAAAGACTCCCTTTTCACCCATGTGCAGGGAAGTAAGCAACTCAATTCCCTGAACTGCTCCATTTACCCTTGATCCTTATCTTATACTGCTGTGTGTTAAGCAAGGCGGCATCAAGTACCATTTTTTGAGTCTTTGGTATGACTCGACCTGGAATTGAAACCCAGTCTCCTGGACCATTGCAAACACTCTACTCATTACGTTGCCCAGTCGGCTGGGGGTGTAGAATACACCGACTGCTTTTCTGTAGAGGGGTAAGACCCCCCCAACGAGTGTCCTAGATATGACACTAAACAATCTGATGGTGAGGTTCCAGCAATTCTGGAGCTTTGGAGAATGCGGAGTACCCCTTCATTGCCATCGCTCCCAGGTCCACTCTGGCCCGGAGTGGTAATACCTGATAGGGCCCTATCTATGGGTTAAATGGAACTAACATCATTCTTATGCTAAACTGAATTGTTTGAGTAAACTGAATAGCTTTAAATAGAAATGTTTTTGACAATTAAACCGTACTTACATTTAAACTGCGTGCTTAATTGAATTATTTGAAATAAATCTGTTTTTCGACATTAAAATTGTATTTACACTTAACTGAATCGTTACATATAACTTCTTGAATAGTTTGAAATAAATGTTTTTGACAATTAAACTGTGTACTTGAGCTAAACTGAATTGTTTTAAATAGAACAGGTTATTTACGTAAAAATGGATTTGGCGTTAAATAACCTACAAAGGTTGATATGCCATAAAACCCACCAAACCAAACCAAACCAAACCATCAATGGCGACCGAATTAGCTCTGAATCAACCAATAAGGGTAAACATACCGTAAAGCTGTATTATTATTATTATTATTATTGTTATTGCTATTATAATTATCATTATTTGTAGCATTAGTAGTTGTAGCACTGATTAGGAATATTGCTTGAAAAAAAGAAAGCTGAAAAAAAAAACCGGACTGAATCAGCCCTGAATCACCCAATTCGGGTAACACGCCGTAAAATAATCCAATCTAAATTATCATCTTAATTATTTTCATTAATATTAGCTGTAGTAGTTGTAGATGTATTAGCAGCAGGAATAGGGTTATAGCTTGCACACACACACACGCACACACACACACACACACACACACACACACACACACACACACACACACACACAAGCCGACTGAATCAGCACTCAATCACCCAACGAGAGAAACACATGATACGATAATCCAATCTGAATTATTATTATTATTATTATTATTATTATTATTAGTAGTAGTAGTAGTAGTAGAAGAAGTAGTAACATTGAATAGGGTTATCGCTTGGAAAAAAACAACAAAGCAGCAAACATGTACACACAAAAAAACAAGAGCTAACATAATGTAAAATAATCCAATCTAAATCATTATTATCATTATTAACATCATCATCATTGTTATTAAAATTCTTATTATTATTATCATTATTACCTTTATTATTATTATTATTATTATTATTATTATTATTATTATTATTTGGCTTACATCTTTGTTAATCGTATAAAATATTTTTCATGTTTAACTGAACTTTGAACAAAAAAAAAAAAAATGCAAGCAACGTTGCGGCGCATGCGTATTATGACGTCACGTCAGCCATGTCCTTCTCAATAAAAAAATTGTTTTGATTAAAAAGAAAGAAAAGAAAAGAAAAAAGTAAAAGGATAAAATAGAAAGAAATAAATGCAATGAACCTAAACAGTACTGACCAATATTTGACCATTATCAAGTCCAAACGTCCCCTGTGAGGTCTGATTGATTCAGAGATTGTTATCAGAAAGCAATGACTTGATTAAATGAGACTGGCACAAAACAGGGGCTGCTTCGTGGAACAGATGCTAATGTACTTGACTGCTGGTAACAGTGGTCAGGGTTTGAGCATAAGGTAAAAGCCAGAATTGTAAATGGCGATTTTCTAGGCAGGAGTTCTCTTTTAGGAAAGTAACGTGGTTTCAACTGATTTCTCTCTTGATGAATTTCCGCCATAGAATTCTGTTTGACGCCGTAAGCAGCTTAATGTGGCTAAGAGGTCATTCATTAGACGAGACATGCTTTTGAAACATCGAAACTTAACTGTTTGGGGAGAGTCTCCGTGGATAAGTGGCTAACTTGCTCGACTGTGAGATCTTATTAAGCGAATTCGAATTCCTGTCGCGCTATTATATTGACTTTTGGACTGATACCCGAAGGAAACATATCATCATCATGTCGTGCCACTAGCACGGATATCTTTGACCCTCTCTCGCCACTTTTCCCAATCATTCATCGCCTCTGGCAGGTCTTCAGGGCTACACCCCGTATCCTCCCATAGCTGCTGTATGTATGTTCTAGCTGGTCGTCCTGCTTTTGCTCGGCCATATGCAGGGGTCAATAGGAGTACATCACTTATGAGCTCGTCCCTGCTTCTCCAGCAGTGTCTTGCGTGTCTGGTTCGTCTAACTTGGATAGTTTTCGTGATGGGAGGCAGGTGGCCGTATAGTTTGTGCTATGTGGGGTGTTGCCACTAGGCCTTATTCAACATTGCTCGCAATCTCCCAAGGTATACGTTAAATAGTACTACTAATGTTCTTGTAAAAGAATGGCTTTGGCATTAAATAACAAACAAATCTTGATATGCCATCAAAAAAAGAAACCAGAAATCAATCTTTATTCTCCCAGCTATGGGTTAGATAGTACCACTACTCCTTTCTATAAAGATGGCTTTGGCATTAAATAACCAACAAAGCTTGATATGCCATTAAACAAAGAAACCAAACCATGAAATAAAATTATCGTATTGAAGTAAAACAGTTCAAAATTCGGAGCAGAAATAAAACAATTATTTTCTTTCTAATAAATAACTTGACAACAATACGATTATACGATGTTCAATTAATAAATAAAGTAATTTTTAAATCTCGCAAAAATGATGGTTTTGAGGCTATGAACGGCGAATGAAACAGAAAAGTCATTCATCAAATCTTTGATGGTTGACAAGTGCAAACCATATGAAATTTTCAAAAGAATTTTTCTTAAATTTAAAGAAATATATTTTAGTAAACACACACACACACACACACACACACGCACACACACACACACACACACGCACACACACACACACACACACACGGAAGATAGTTTGTTTTTTTAATTTACGAAAGAATGTTTTAATTTAAAAAACATGATGTAGTAAAAAAATATTACAGAAGTTTGTTTTTAATTTACTGAAGCATGTTTTAAATCTAAAGAAGTATGTTTTAGTAAAAAAAAATACCGAAAACCTTTTTGAATTTACTGAAGAATGTTTTAAATTTAAAGAAATATGTTTTAGTAAAAAAAAATCACATCACTCTGATTTTTCAAATTTACGAAAGAATGTTTTAGATTTAAAAGGCATGTTCTAGTAAAAGGAAAATTACAGAAGTCTGTTTTGAATTTACTGAAAAATGTTTTAAATCTAAAAAAGTGTCTTATTAAAAAAAAAAAAAAAATAGAAGACTGTTTTAAATTCCCAGAAGAAAATTTTTGATTTAATGAAGTACGTTTCAGTAAAATACAAATAATACCGAATACTGTTTTAAATTTACAGAAGGATGTTTTCAATCTAAACAAATATGTTTTAAGAAAAAGAATACCGAATATCTTTTTAAATTTACAGAAAATGGTTTTCAGTTTAAACAAGAATTTTTTTTAATCTAATGAAGCGCGTTTTAATGAAAAAATGACAGAAGACCGTTTTAAATTTACAGAAGAATTTTTTAAAATTTAATAAAGCATGTTTTAGTGAAAAAAATGACCGCAGACTATTTTAAATTTATAGAAGAATTTATTTTAATTCAATAAAGCATGTTTTAGTGAAAAAAATGACCGAAGACTATTTTAAATTTATAGAATTTATTTTAATTTAATGAATCATGTTTTAGTGAAAAAAATGACCGATGACTATTTTAAATTTATAGAATTTATTTTAATTTAATGAATCATGTTTTAGTGAAAAAAATGACCGATGACTATTTTAAATTTATAGAATTTATTTTAATTTAATGAATCATGTTTTAGTGAAAAAAATGACCGATGACTATTTTAAATTTATAGAATTTATTTTAATTTAATGAATCATGTTTTAGTGAAAAAAATGACCGATGACTATTTTAAATTTATAGAATTTATTTTAATTTAATGAATCATGTTTTAGTGAAAAAAACGACCGAAGACTATTTTAAATTTATACAATTTATTTTAATTTAATGAATCATGTTTTAGTGAAAAAAATGACCGATGACTATTTTAAATTTATAGAATTTATTTTAATTTAATGAATGATGTTTTAGTGAAAAAAACGACCGAAGACTATTTTAAATTTATAGAATTTATCTTAATTTAATGAAGCCTGTTTTAGTGAAAAAAACGACCGAAGACTATTTTAAATTTATAGAATTTATTTTAATTTAAGGAAGCCTGTTTTAGGGAAAAAAAAACGACCGAAGACTATTTTAAATTTATAGAATTTATTTTAATTTAATGAAGCCTGTTTTAGAGAAAAAAACGACCGAAGACTATTTTAAATTTATAGAATTTATTCTAATTCAATAAAGCATGTTTTAGTGAAAAAAATGACCGAAGACTATTTTAAATTTATAGAATTTATTTTAATTTAATGAAGCCTGTTTTAGGGAAAAAAAAACGACCGAAGACTATTTTAAATTTATAGAATTTATTTTAATTTAATGAATGATGTTTTAGAGAAAAAAACGACCGAAGACTATTTTAAATTTATAGAATTTATTCTAATTCAATAAAGCATGTTTTAGTGAAAAAAATGACCGAAGACTATCTTAAATTTATAGAATTTATTTTAATTTAATGAAGCCTGTTTTAGTGAAAAAAATGACCGAAGACTATTTTAAATTTATAGAATTTATTTTAATTTAATGAAGCCTGTTTTAGTGAAAAAAATGACCGAAGACTATTTTAAATTTATAGAATTTATTCTAATTCAATAAAGCATGTTTTAGTGAAAAAAAAATGACCGAAGACTATTTTAAATTTATAGAATTTATTCTAATTCAATAAAGCATGTTTTAGTGAAAAAAAAATGACCGAAGACTATTTTAAATTCATAGAATTTATTTTAATTTAATGAAGCCTGTTTTAGTGAAAAAATGACCGAAGACTATTTTAAATTTTTAGAATTTATTTTAATTCAATAAAGCATGTTTTAGTGAAAAAAATGACCGAAGACTATTTTAAATTTATAGAATTTATTTTAATTTAATGAATCATGTTTTAGTGAAAAAAATGACCGATGACTATTTTAAATTTATAGAATTTATTTTAATTTAATGAATCATGTTTTAGTGAAAAAAATGACCGATGACTATTTTAAATTTATAGAATTTATTTTAATTTAATGAATCCAGTTTTAGTGAAAAAAATGACCGATGACTATTTTAAATTTATAGAATTTATTTTAATTTAATGAATCATGTTTTAGTGAAAAAAATGACCGATGACTATTTTAAATTTATAGAATTTATTTTAATTTAATGAATCATGTTTTAGTGAAAAAAATGACCGAAGACTATTTTAAATTTATACAATTTATTTTAATTTAATGAATCATGTTTTAGTGAAAAAAATGACCGATGACTATTTTAAATTTATAGAATTTATTTTAATTTAATGAATGATGTTTTAGTGAAAAAAAACGACCGAAGACTATTTTAAATTTATAGAATTTATCTTAATTTAATGAAGCCTGTTTTAGTGAAAAAAACGACCGAAGACTATTTTAAATTTATAGAATTTATTTTAATTTAATGAAGCCTGTTTTAGGGAAAAAAAAAACGACCGAAGACTATTTTAAATTTATAGAATTTATTTTAATTTAATGAAGCCTGTTTTAGAGAAAAAAACGACCGAAGACTATTTTAAATTTATAGAATTTATTCTAATTCAATAAAGCATGTTTTAGTGAAAAAAATGACCGAAGACTATTTTAAATTTATAGAATTTATTTTAATTTAATGAAGCCTGTTTTAGGGAAAAAAAAAAACGACCGAAGACTATTTTAAATTTATAGAATTTATTTTAATTTAATGAATGATGTTTTAGAGAAAAAAACGACCGAAGACTATTTTAAATTTATAGAATTTATTCTAATTCAATAAAGCATGTTTTAGTGAAAAAAATGACCGAAGACTATCTTAAATTTATAGAATTTATTCTAATTCAATAAAGCTTGTTTTAGTGAAAAAAATGACCGAAGACTATCTTAAATTTATAGAATTTATTTTAATTTAATGAAGCCGGTTTTAGTGAAAAAAACGACCGAAGACTATTTTAAATTTATAGAATTTATTTTAATTCAATAAAGCATGTTTTAGTGAAAAAAAAATGACCGAAGAGTATTTTAAATTTATAGAATTTATTTTAATTTAATGAATCATGTTTTAGTGAAAAAAATGACCGAAGACTTTAAAATTTACTGATTCCCTTGAAAAATGGGCAATTTTAAACATTGCTTTCTATTGCTGACTCATAAGACAAACATCACCTTATTTATTGAATGACCATCGTATTTAGATTAAAGATAAACAAGTTTCATCTTTTGAAACAGCTTATTCATTAACGTGAATTTTGCGGTGAAATTCTCGCACCAAAGTCTTTGCAAAATGTTTTTTAGTGGCTACACCGTATCTAATTTGTTTTTCAAAACATCATAATTTTTTTCCCACTCTATGAGAGTTTTTAACGCCAGTGATAACTGAAAAGTTTTTAATGGAGTCTAATTCACAGCAAATCTCTTCTGGTTTCCAGGACTCTTCTCAGTACTCTGACTGAATTCAACAGTGCTATGGTGTTAAAGCTCTTTTCCCGGCCAATGAGTAAGGCAATAAATAAAGAAATATATATTTCAGAATATTCTGAATAAAGTTCATGGGAAAAGAAGATAAGCATAGACATCCACATTATTATTATTAGTCCCTTGAGATTTTTTCACATCAGCGTTAGCCGATGGTTTGACACTGGAGTCTGAGAGACAGCAAGTGTCCTCCAATCTTCAGGACACTCCAAAGTATTTTGGCCGATCTCAATAATGCTTTTGTTTGGATGGTCTCCACTTGATTTTTATCATTAAGGGTTCTCGGACTATTGTCTTCATCTTTATTCTTATTTCCACAACGTTTCGGCCGATATGTCATCCGGCCTTCTTCAGGCGTTTGACGAACTGGGGAACCTTCACGGAACTTCGAACTACGTCTTTCATTGAATCTACAGGGGTAGCCTGTTCTGATTCCGTTCAATATTCCTGTATTGTTTCTCACCTGTACCCATGATTGAACCTGCAACCTCCAGATGATTGTCTCCTTAGAAGTTTAGGAACCAACGCCTATAACCGTTACGCTATGTGTCCTGCTGGAATACTTAACACTTGTACCCTGTTATGGCTAACGGAATCAGAACAGGCGATCCCCGTGGATTCAATAAAGGACGTAGTTTGAAGTTCCCGCTTAAATCAAAAATCATCACCGCTTTTTAATCTAGTCTTCTAGTCGTTGTATCTAGGCGGTGAATTCAATAAGTTTCCAGACTTTTTTGTACAGGCATTTAAAATTGTTATGGACTCTTGAACATTCAGTATGTTATTGCTATACATCTTATAAGATAACCGACCAATTATTATGATTTCAGGTTCAAATGAACAGCTACAGCAAAAATTGGAATACACCCTACTAAAAGCTGATTGACACAGCTGGTGAATTTCAAAAATGCAATCTGGACGTGAGGACACTTTAGAAGAACGATATGCAATAAAATTCTGTTTTAAACTTGGAAAAAATGCCACATAAAAGTATGCTTTTGGAGCATCTTTCTTTTGTTCTGTTTATGCTTATGCTGTCTGTATTGTTTCTGGTCACTTGAAATGTCCATTGCCCAGTCGTCTGTGGCTGTAGAATACACCGACTGCTTCTCTGCAGAGGGGTAAGATACCCCTAACGAGTGTTCTGATATGACACTAAACAATCTGATGGTGAGGTTCCAGCAGTTCTGGAGCTTTGGGGAATACGGAGTACCCCTTCATTGCCATCGCCCCCAGGTCCACTCTGGCCCGGAGTGGTAGCACCTGATAGGGCCCTATCTATGGGTTAATTAGAACTAACAGCATACTTATGCTAAACTGAATTGTTTGAGTAAACTGAATAGCTTTAAATAGAAATGTTTTTTAAAATTAAACCGAACTTACATTTAAACTGCGTGCTTATGCTTAACTGAATTATTTCAAATAGAACTGTTTTTCGACATTAAAACTGTATTTACACTTAACTGAATTGTTACATATAACATTCTTGAATAGTTTGAAATAGAATTTTTTGACAATTAAACTGTGTACTTATGCTAAACTGAATTTTTTTAAATAGAACAGATTATTTACATAAAAATGGATTTGGCGTTAAATAACCTACAAAGGTTGATATGCCATTAAATCCAATAAACCAAATAAGTGAAATGTCCATTTGCGCCTTTTTATATCGTCTTTGAGTCGTTGTATTGATGCATCGACGCTCACTTAAATACTGGCAAGTCCACTTCCTCCTTCTTTTCTTAGCATATATAGTCTCCCTATGTCATCTCTGGGATGTTGGGCCTTATGCAGAGTCATGAGTTTTCTTTTTACCTAGGCCATTTGTTGTTCTTCCCTTTAAGAACATTCCGTCTTTAAGAATGGTCTCGAGTATCTCTACGAAGGGGACAATCCATGGGTTTATCTCTTTGGTGAGATTTCTGCTATGTAGTTTGGTTTCATGTAGTTTTCTCATTGTCCTGCTGTAATTATTATTTCGCTTCTTGCGAGTTTTTGACTGCAGTTTTAATTGATGGTCTTTCACTCGATTCTGAGTGACAGCAAGTCTCTGCAGGTCTAGTGAGAGTAATCTAGCCGATCTTAACATTTCTGTCGTCTGTATGCTTTCAAATTTTCCTCTGACCCCCAATTTCTTCAGTCTCTTTTCTAAGCATTTAGGAACTATTCCAAGCTCTTCAACTACAGTTGGTATGTCTGTTACTCTCATGTTCAACACCTTTTTCAGCTCTCGGGCAATGTCCAGGTATTTGTCGCTTTTTTTTTTCTTTTCTTTTTTTTTTTTTTTTTTTTTTTTTTGCTAAGAAGTTCGCTAGAACTGCAAATTCCAATTGATGACAATTTCCTTTTTAGTTAATTGACACTAAGTCTTGATTTCGGATTTTTATTATTATTTTACCCCTTGAGAGTTTTTCACTGATGGTCTTTCACTGGACTTTGAGTGAGAACAAGTTTCTTTAAGTCTCCATGATTCTTCTCGTAGTCTGGCCGCTCAACATTAATGCTGTAGTTTGGATGGTCTCCACTAGTCGTCTAATTTCCAAGTCCATCAATCCCTGTATCAATCTTTTGGTGACTATACCAAGAGCACCAATTACATCCAGTATAATAATCACTTTCATGATATCATCATCATCATCATCATCATATCGTGCTGGCAGCACGGATATCCCTGACCCTCTCTCGCCACTCCTCCCTATCGTTCATCGCCCTAGGTAGGTCTTCAGGACAACAACCTGTATCCTCACATAGCTGCTGAATGTACGTTCGAGCTGGTCGTCCTGCTTTTGCGCGACCATGTGTGGGAATCCATAAGAGTACATCTCTTATGAGTTCATCTCTGCTTCTCCAGCAGTGTCCATTCAAGTTCATGATATAGTTTTTCAATTCCCTTACAAGGTCGAGGTATCTATCCTTCTTTTCGGTTTCTTTTAATTATAATCTGTTGTCAGCTGTGATAACAAAGTCCACAATTCTGCAAGTTCTCTTTTTTTCATTGATTATTATAAGGTATGGTCTTCTGGCCGAGAATAGAAGATCCGTTTGTATATCATTATCATAATAATAATTATAAGGAGGTGTCCGTGGTGTGATGGTTATCGTCGTAAGAAATGGACACGGCGACACGAGTTCAAATCCTGGACGAGACTGATTGCATTTCACATAGCAGTAATACCCTTGGGAAAGGTATGAATCCAATTATTCTCCCTCCAGCTATGGGTAAATAGTAGGACAGACTGGGTTCTTCAGCCTTGGTGAGGTAGCTAGTCTAGGAGAAGGAAAACTCTGAATTCAAACCTGTTAAACTCCGCTTAAAAATTGACCTTGTGTCATATCCTGCCCGAACGGAGGGGTTGGTAAATAGGATAGGCTAATAACAATAATTTTTATTATTATTATAGTTTGTTAAATAGTTTTATGATGCAAAGTTTGGTAATAAGTAATAACATGTTTTTGATGTATTCACGTACCTAGGAAGCAGCGTCGAATCAACCGAAAAGGACATCGAAACGAGGTTAACGAAAGCATGGACAGCTATCAATAGGCTATCGACTATATGGAAATCAGACCTAACCGATAAAATGAAACGCAGTTTCTTCCAGGCAGCGGTCACATCGATACTGCTATATGGATGCACTACATGGACGCTAACAAAACGGCTGGAGAAGAAACTAGATGGCAATTACACAAGAATGCTGCGTGCAATCCTGAACAAGTCCTGGCAGCAACACACCGCAAGACACCAACTGTACGGCCACCTGCCCCCTATCACGAAAACTATTCAAGTTAGACGAACCAGACATGCAGGACATTGCTGGAGAAGCAGAGATGAACTCATAAGAGATGTACTCTTATGGATCCCCACACATGGCCGCGCAAAAGCAGGACGACCAGCACGAACGTACATTCAGCAGCTATGTGAGGATACAGGTTGTTGTCCTGAAGACCTACCTAGGGCGATGAACGATAGGGAGGAGTGGCGAGAGAGGGTCAGGGATATCCGTGCTGCCAGCACGATATGATGATGATGATGATATACCACTGGAAACAGCCACACTGTCAGATAATTTGAATATATGAACATTGACTCACCAAAAATGCTCTCTTTCAATACTTTTCAGATTTGAATTCAGAGTTTTCCTTCTCCAAGACTATTTCATTCGTATTAATTTCAAAGAAGAAAAAAATAAAAATAAAAAAAAATAAAAAAAAACAAAAAAATAAAAAAGAAGAAAAGAAGAAGCAAGAAGCTTGATGAGAACGGTCCAACGATGTAGCGAACTCTTTTGAACAAATTCCGGTAGCAGCACCCGACAATGTATCTGCTGTACGGCTACTTACCACCCATCTAAGAAACCATTCAAGTAAGACGAACAAGCAATGTCGGGCGATGCTGATGTAGTAAGGACGAATTCCTAAGCGATGTTTTCGCGTGGACTTCTACCCATGGACACACCAGTTATTAGCTGAGAACCCCGTACTTATGTGCGGATACTCTATGGCTAGAGAGAGAGAAGGAGAGAGAGGGAGGGAGAGAGAGAGAGGGAGAGTCAAGTGAACACGTGCTGTTGTTATTGATGACGAATTCATGTTTAGTATGTTTAAAATAAAATAAAAACGGAAACAAAGATATGGAGTACAGATCTTGCAACCAATGAATCGTCATCTGTTTTGTGATTTAACGAATTGTATTCGGCAGTCAAACTGTGACAGAGGGCGGTTTCTGGAGATTCAAATAAAGTTTTAATCAAATAAATAAATAAATAAGTTGAAATTGCCAGAATCTGGCGTGGAAAACTTTTCGATTTGTTTATAAGAGTTAAAATTAATCGTCGAAAATAATTCTAGCAAAAAATAAAAAGAAGAAAATGAATAAATAAATAAATAAATAAGATAAAATAAAAATAAAATTTGTGCGTGTGTCCGCCGTCGGCGACGCGAGCGCAAAAGCAAAACGTCCGTCTCCCCGAGAGGAGCGGACGAACGACGACCGCAAACGGCCTTCAGAGCAAGCAGCAGCACCGGACTGAGTCCCCCCCACCCCGCAATCGCAGTGAACGGTCCCACCCGTTTACCCCTGGGCGGTTTCACGTTCTCTTGAACTCTCTCTCCAAAGTTCTTCTCTTTTCATCAAAAATATCGACTCCGCTACCTCCACCTAACCAAACTTTATTCCGCCATCTTTTGAAATTATTGATTCTCTATCGACATAACTTTGTATATATGTGTAACGATTGATTTATCTACAGCGAATATATTTCGAATTATTTTCTCCGAGTCTCTCGTTATTTCTTATCGCCTATGTCATTATGAAAACTATCTCACTAAATAGAAATTGATTTGATTCCGTGAAAAAGAGGCTGCGTCCCACTGAGAAATCCTCGACTAACGTTCATGTGATAAATGTCTTCGGCAAAACAATGATATAAGCGATATGTATTTCCCGGGGCAGAATGTTTTCGGTGCTAAGGTCATCAGTTCGATCACTGATGATGGCAGCAGAGGAATTTCCAATAACGACAACTTCGTTTTTTCTCTCCTGTCATCCGTTCATTTGTCCTTTGTCAATGAAGAGGAATGAAATGAATCGTAATTATCAATGTATACATTTAACCAAACCCTCTGTCACGGCGCAAGTTGCGACCCAAAGTCAATATATATTTTTGTAAGCGGAGTACAGCTGGTTTGAATTCTATGATTTTCTTCTCTTAGACTAGTCGTCCCAACAAAGATAAAGAGCCCAGTTTGGTCGTAGCTAGAGAGAGAGAAATGTTTATTTTTATCATTAAGGGTTTTTGGACTATTGTCTTCATCCTTATTGTTATTTCTACAACGTTTTACCAGGACACATAGCGTAACGGTTATAGGCGTTGGTTCGCTAAGCTTCTAAGGAGACAATCATCTAGAGGTTGCAGGTTCAATCCTGACTGCAGGCAAGTAACAATACAGGAAGACTTAGCACTTGTACCTGGTTATGGCAAACGGAATCAGAACAGGCGATCCCCGTGGATTCAATAAAGGACGTAGTTCGAAGTTCCATGAAGGTTCCCGCGTTCGACAAATACCTGAAGACGGCTGGAGGACATATCGGCCGAAACGTTGTGGAAAAAACAATAAAGATGAAGACAATAATCCGAAAACCCTTAATGATAAAAATCATCAAACTTCGTCTCAGAAATTTAGACAATTGAAAAGAGATGGGTTCATGCCATTTTTAAGTACCATTGTGCGAAGTGAAACGGAAGCAGCATGGTCCAGAAAGTGACCTTGGCTGGCCGAGTTATATATATATATATATATAAGTGTAAAGAAAACTCAACGGACTGTCATTATGATATTATAAATTTATTTCGACCTCGGGTAGCTTATTACAAAATGGAAAGAGAAAGATCCACAAACATCGAGCACTCCCGTTGAAGTTTATATAATTTCTTATATATTCTATATCTGAATAATCCTAATAATTCTAATACTTTCAAACTGATCATCTCTGGAGAATTATCTTATATATATATATATATATGTGTGTGTGTGTGTGTGTGTGTATTTTCAAATCACAAACTGCTGACTAAGAATGAAGATAAACATCCAATGTAGTCTCTGCTATTCACTGATCTGGCATATGTATATATATATATATATATATATAATTCTTTTAATACCCTGTCCGGTGGCAAAAGCTGCTTGGTACCATTGTGCGAAGTGAAACGGAAGCAGCATGGTCCAGGATGTGACCTTGGCTTGCCGAGTTATATATATATATATATATATAAGTGTAAAGAAAACTCAACGGACTGTCATTATGATATTATAAATTTATTTGGACAGGCTACTGCTTGGTAGCGCCAGGAGTGGCAGTACCGTCTTGAGCTACCGAAACTCTGTTATCACCCTGGTTGGCGGTTGATGAGAGCAAGGTATCGCACGTGCTTTCACACGTTGTATGATGATATATATATATATATATATATAAGATCTGGTTTTCTTGCCACGATTAGAAAATCCGTTCCTATCTCAAAATCTCAGAGGATTTTATGCTTCTCATATTCTTGGACAGATTCTGGTTATGCATTTAAAGTTTGTTCGTATAGCCTCATTTCAATCTCTTGCAAAATTCCCAGTGGATCACCTTCAATCCACAACGAGTGTCCTTGAAATAACATTAAACAGTCTGATGGTGAGGCTCCTGTAATGCTGGAGCTTTGGGAAATACGGAGTACCTCTTCATTGCCATCGCTCCCAGGTCTATTCTGGCTCAGAATGGTAGTACACGATTAGGGTCCTGTCTATGGGTGAAATAGTATTAAATCGTGGTTTCAGTTTACTGGTTTTGGCATTTAAACTGTGTAGTTATGCTAAATAGGATTGTTTAGAATAGACTGTTTTGACATTTAAACTGCGTACTTATACTGAACTGAATTGATCGAAATAGAACTGTTTTGACCTCTAAACTGTGTTTTCATGCGAAACTGAATTGTTTGAAATGGTAATATTCGATTATTATTTTACTTCTTTTCGAGTTTTTCTCTCCAGCGCTAGCCGATGGTCATTTACTGGAGTTTGAGTGATAAAAAGTCTCATCAAGTCTTCAGGACTCTCCTCAGTATTCTGGTCGATCTTAATAATATTGTAGTTTGGAATGTCTCCACTCTCCTCTTATTTCCAAGTCCTCCAATCCCTGTATCGATCCTTTGGTGACTGTACGAAGAGCACCAACTATAACAGTATCATCGTCACTTTCATGTTCCACATGACTCTAGACTCTTCTTCAGACTTTTCAAAGCGCACCAACTGCAGTTAGTATTAACTTGGTCTTCATGTTCCATAGATTTTTTTTTCAGTTCTTTGGCAAGGTTCAAGCATTTGTCTATCTTTTTACTTTCTTTTATCTTTACTCCGCAGTCCAATGAAACGCCAAAATCTAAAAGATGGCCAACTCTCTTTCTTTTTTTTTTTCGATAATTAATACTAAGTCTGGTCTTCTGTCCGTGATTATGTGGTTCGTCCTTATATCGAAACCCCCGAGAATTCTATGGGTTTGATTTTCTAGGACCGATTCTGCTTTGTGTATATACCATTAGGTAGTATAGGCAAGTTTCAGTCTCTTGCACAATTCCCAGTTGATCACCTTTCCCAACCAGTCGTGCCTACTCTTCTACTTCTTTTGGGTGAGATTGCTACATCTATTTACCACGTGATTAACTGTTTCTCCACATAACCTTCTCCACTCAGTCGTATCTTATTTTTTGTGATAGTATGTAGTATTCGATTGTTATTTTATTGCTTTTCGAGTTTTTCACATTATCGTTAGCCGATGGTTTTTCACTGGAGTTTAAGTGACAGCAAGTCTCCTCAATTCGTCAAGACTCCTCTCAGTATTCTGGCAAATATAAGTGATGCTGTAGTCTAGATACAAGTATGCACGCGACGCCATGAACAAAATTATAAAAGCTTTTTTTGTTTTGTTTTGTTTTTGGAATCCAAAAACGCGGCAAAATTATGCTCGTATTTTTATGCCTCGGGTTAAATTCGTTTTACCTTGGAAAAATATTTTAATTAATCATTCTTTTTGTTGACAAATATTGCAGTGGATTGTTTGTTTACTTTTCTTTGGTGATAAAACGAGTCAAAGAAGAAGAAGAAGAAGAAGAAGAGGGGACTTTTTCGCTAGTGCATTTTCGGATGGCTAACTATCTAGAACGAGACACCGAGGTTTGTGAAATTATATTTTTATTGTTTAAATGAAATCAAGTAATTCTCCAAAGGAAATTATCTTTCTTTTTATCTGCAGAGATCTATCGATAGTGATCGACAGATTTTTATCGGGAATTTACGTATCAATAAATCTTCACATATATCTTAAATTTAATCACTGCACTTTGGATGGTGCTCGTATCAGAGCGCATATGTGTGTGTGTGCATGCACGCTCACATATGCACACACACACACATCTATATATATATTAGACACAATTTTGGTTCCTATGTTTCAATGGCATATCAACCTTCGTGGTTTTATTTTATGCCAAAGCCCCCCTTGTCGAAGAACAGTGGTAGTACTATTTAATCCATAGCTAAGAAGATATATACATTTCCCCGGGGTATTAGTACGAAAATGCCTATAATAAGGCAACTCTCGTTTGAATTCACTTACGAAAATGTCGCACATAAGCACGATGGCAACTACGCCACTTATATACATCTCCCTCTCGCTCTCTCTATATCTATCTATCTATCTATCTATCTATCTATCTATCTATCTACGTAAGTTTGGATAGCGTTAACACAGTGTCAACAGCATCAGTTTCTCACCTATACGATCATCAGTCCATCTTGATTTCACTCTTTATATATATATATATATATGTATATATATATATACGAGGTGCATCCGATAAGTTTCCTGACTTTTTTCGTATGAGCACTTTTATTGATAGTACACACATGAAACTCTAGTCCCCTTCGAAGTAATCTCCTCCGGCTGCCATGCACGCGTTGTACCGTTCCAGCAACTTCTGGAAGGCCCCATCGAAGTCCTCTTGTGTGAGCGTGTCAATGACCTTCATCACAGCCTCTTTCATCTCCTCAATTGTCTCATAACGACAACCTCTGAGCTTAGGGAATAATAAAAAGTCACAGGGAGCAAGGTCTGGACTGTAGGGAGGGTAAGGAACTGTTTTGATGCCCATCTTCGTCAAATAATCTGTGACAAGGATGGAGTTGTGGACTGGTGTATTGTCCTGTTGAAAATGCCACTGGCCCGATTTGAAGAGTGCCGGCCTCTTCCGACAGAATCTCTTGCTGAGCTCCCTTAAAAACTCAACATAGTAACCTTAAACCTAACCCTTTGTCCAATCAACTCTGGTGTATTGACTTCCTCACTCCTCCAACACCTATCATCATCCCTCACAGACTCCCTGCCTTCCTTGAATCTCGTTTGCCACTCAAAAACTGATGCTCGATTCATGCAAGACTGTTGAAAAGCAGTCTAAAGCATTCCATACGTTTCTGTGGCATTTATTCCAAGTTTAAAACAGAATTTTATTGCATATCGTTCTTCTAACGTATGGGATTGCATTTTTGAAATTCACCAGGTGTGACAATCAGGCTTTAGTATGGTGTATTCCAATTGCTCCTGTAGCTGATAATTTGAACCTGAAATCATAAAAATTGGTCAGTCATCTCATGATATGTATAGCAAGAACATAGTGAATTTTCAAGCGTCTACGACAATGTTAAATGCCCATACGAATGCACCTAGTATATATATATATATATATATATATATATACACACACACACACACACACATATATATATATACACATATATATATATATATATATATATATATATATATTTCACCCAGTAAAATTTTTCAGTACTTAAAATACAATCTCTATCTTTTAAAACATATTTTCCTCATCGGAAAACAAATTTTTGAATTCCTTCTGATTAGAAATCTTATGACATATGCTTGAAAATTTTGTTGTACATCGTAATTCTTTGGCCCTGTCAGCTTGGGCTGCATAATACGCTGACTGCATCTCTGTCCAAGATATGACACTAAACAATCTGATTGTGAGGCTCCAGTTATGCTGGAACTTTGGGAAATGCAGAGTACCTCTTCATTGCCATCGCTCCCACGTCCACTCTGGCCCGGACTAGTAGCACCTGATAGACTCTATCTATGGGTTAAATTGAAGTAAACCGTGTAATTATGCTAAACTGAAGTGTTGGAAATAAACTGTTCTTGCATTTTACTGTGTGTTTAAACTGTGTACTTGTGTTAAACTGAATTGTTTGAAATTTAACTGTTTTTGGCATTGAAACTGTATATTTTTGCTAAACTGAATTATTTGAAATAGAACTGTTTTGACATTTAACCCTAACCAAAATAACAGATACTTGTCACTGTTCTTGTTACAGTTTGAGTTTTTGCATTGACCTGGTGAAACCCAATTGTTATATAGTCACATATGTAGATTCACATCTACATACATGCACATATATATGTAGAATAATTCACAGCGGCACAACGATAAAGACAGATGCATGAAGGATAACGCAGGAAGACTTCTTTACAATTATATTTACCTCTCACTTTATTGCAAGGGTTCGAAAGGGTTGTTCAAGGTTTGCATGTGAGAGGGTGCTGGAGACTGAACATAAACTTCATATTTTGACCCCACTGTTATGACCGTCACGTTGTGTCTTTCTTGTTCTCCTGATGTTGGGGTCCACTCCATCGGGGGTTTCCGAGCGCCCCCTCGGTCGGGTGTGGCTTTCCCTACCCCATCTCGTCTTTAACTCTCTGGAAGTCTGCTGGCAACTGCTCTTGGACCCAAACTCAACTGAATTAAATAATAACTCAACGCCCACACGATCGCCCACTGGATCTTTGAAATCGAATGTTTAATCGTCATCAAGCGGAAATAACTGTCATGCAGTTCAGAGGTTACTCTCTTCCGGTGCATCACTGTAGTGGCACAATGGGACCTTCACCTTGTCCCATATCATAAGCCTTAATCCGCCCACGCGATCTCTTTGGCCATTGGAATGTGTCACTTCCTTCCGGTGTATCACCTTGGAATAGCATTTTTGGGCCGGGTCGAAGGTCAAAATATAACACAATGACATCTGATCTAAGAAAAGACAGGGTCATCATGATTAATTTTGTGTGCTGTACTCACAGAAATTTCCTGTTCTTCAGAAATGTCCTTTTCTGTAACTCTTCTTTCAACCAAAATAAACACATTTTTGAACAAATCTTGGGAATAACACTCCATAAAACTTTAGCTGTACGGTCACCTACCTCCCATCACTAAAACCATCTAAGTAAGACGGACAAGAAATGTAGAACACAGTTGGAGAAGAAAGGACGAATTCATAAGCAATGTTCTTCAATGGACCATTGAAGAACATCGCTTATGAGTTCGTCATTCACAAGGACGTGCAAATATAGGACAACCAGCAAGAAAGGACAACCAGCAAGAAAGGACGACTCATAAGTGATGTTCTTCAATGGTCCATTCGCTTATGAGTTCGTCATTCACAAGGACGTGCAAATATTGGACGACCAGCAAGAAAGGACGACCACCATTGAAGAACAACGCTTATGAATTCGTCCTTCACATAGACCTGCAAATATTGGACAACCAGCAAGAACTTTCATCAGCTCTGAGCGGACACAGGATGTAATTTGGAGGATCTGCTGGAAAAGATGGAGAAAGATATAGTCATATATATATATCTGTGGGTGTTGGGTGGATGTGAATGTACAAATAGGAAAAGCAGGTCTTCATTGGATATTTTCATACATAGTTTCTGCGCGATATAGTCTGCTTTTTGCTCTTTTTTTAGTGCTCGGTCATTTTCTTTTATTTGATATGTTGACGTTTGAAGTACGTATAATTCTTGTCAGGTGGAAAAAATACAAAATAATGACGTTTCTCCCTCAAACTAAACAAGAAGTCTAAAATCTTCGCAAAATGCAGGCATCAGAACAAATGCCTTTTAAACACGATAAAGAATATTTTCTTGATTTTGATTTATTTCATCAATCAGTCTACTTTAAAAATAAATTGTCAATACCAAATTTATGAATTCTTGTATGCGGTACAGTGAAGTATGTTCTGGGCAAAGATCCTTATAAGATCAAGCCCCACATCGTTGCCTTAATATCGTGGTCTGCGTGAAACTCCACGCATTTTAGTCATATTATAAACATTACTCATATATATATGTCTGTATGTAATTATCAAATAAAGTGAATAAATTTTGCGACTGTAGTGGAGGGTGACCCGAATGTTTTCTTTTACACAGCTACTACACCGAGGTGTAGGGTAGGGCATTACCCTTTTTCCTAGACTGCTCCACTTTACCCATGATCCTTACCTTATAATGCTGTGTGTTAAGCAAGACGGTATCAAGTACCATTTTCTGAGTTTTTGATATGTGTCCACCTGGGATTGTACCCCGGTCTCCCGGACCATTGGTGAACTCACCACTCTTTCGCGCAATATATATTGGCATCCACAGACTGTTAAGTTTTACAAAACTTTTCAGTTTGGCTAGACATGATGCTTCAAGCAGCTGAATTTACATCAGTCGGATATCTTACGCCAGAGCGAACGTCTTTCTCTGCGTTAGTGAAGCAATTTTTTACGTATCTCTTTTTGAATATACGTTATCGGCTAACTGAAGTGTTTAATTCTTAATTTCTGTAACCTTTCAGCAACGAGTCATCCCGACAGCATATTTTCCTTTGACTCCCTTTCTCTCTCATATACCGTCCCTATTGGCCATCTTTCCTGGTAGGTCTTCTTGACGGCATCCAGTGTCCGCATAGTGATGGTGAATGCAAGTCATTGACGGTCGGTTAACACTGGTGCGTTTATTTGTAAGAGTCTATCGGAGAACATCGCTTATGTGTTCGTCTTGACTTCAACAGCTGTGTCTCGTATGTCTTCTTATTTCGATTGTTTGTGAGATGGGATGTATGTCTCTCAGTGTTTGCGTCGATTTGTATCCAAGAACATGTCCATCTTCACACCTGACCACTTAACGAGCACCCACGTCAGTAGTGTTAAATAATTAACGCTTGACAGACAACGAATGAGAGAGAAACAGAGACAGAGACAGAGAGAATGGAAAGAAAGACAGGGAAAAGGGAGAGAGAGGATGAACGATAAGAGAGACAGGCAGAGACAGAAGGAGGGAAAGAGACAGAAAGAAGAGAGACAGAGAGAACAGCGTAGAGTGAGGAGGAAAAGAGAAATTAGAGAGAAAGAAATAGAAAAAGAGAGGGAAAATAGAGGGCGAAAGCAAAAAAAAAAAAAAAGAAAGAGAAAACGGGTAAGAAAGAAGAGAGACAGAGGTAGAAAGAGAGAGAGAGAGAGACAGACAGACAGAAACTACAGACAGAGAGAGATAAAGAGGAAGCAGGGTAGAGAGAAGTGGGAGAGAGAATTAAAAAGGCAGAGAGAGAAAAAAGAAAGCGAGAAAGAGAGAGAGAGAGAGTAAAAAGAGAAAAAGAAAGAAAAGAGAGAGAGAGAGAAGGAGAGAGATTGAGAGAAAGAATGAGAGAGAAAGAAAAAGAAAGAGGGAGAGAATAAACGAGAGAAAGAGATAGAGAAAACGGAAGAGAAAGCAAGAGAAAGAAAGAGTAAATATTACCGAGAAAAAGAGAGAGAGAGAGATAGAGAGATAGAAAGAAAGCATATATACATATATATATATATATATATATATATATATATAGAGAGAGAGAGAGAGAGAGAAAGAAAAAAGAGAAAGAGAAGAAGAGAGTGGGAAATGGAGAATAAACGAGAGGAAGAGGCGGAGAGAAAGAGACCGAGAGAGAAAAAGAGAAATAAGGAGAAACAGGGAAAGAGAGTAAGTAAAAGAGAAAAATACACAAAAAGAGGAGGAAAGAGATAAAGTGAGAGAGAGAGAGAAAGAGAAAGAGAAAGTAGAGAGAAAAATGAAAAGTGATCGATTACCAAGAAAGAGAGGAAGAGAGAGAGAGAGAGAGAGAGGGGGGGGGAATTCATTTTAGTATAAGTATGCTGTTAGTTCTATTTAACCCATAGATAGGACCCTATCAGAATGGACCTGGGAGCGATGGCAATGAAGGGGTACTCCGCATTCCCCAAAGCTCCAGGACTGCTAGAACCTCACGATCAGATTGTTTAGTGTCAATTCCAGGACACTCGTTGGGGGTCTTACCCTCTGCAGAGAAGCAGTCGGTGTATTCTACAGCCCTAGCCGACTGGGCAATGAAATAGTGTGAAAACAATAAAGTCAGTAACTTTCCTGCCTAGTTCGTGTCTCTTTTGTTAATTTATTTGAACCCTGTGACTTATCCCTGACGTCAGTATTTAAGTCATGGCGTGCTGTAGTCTAGAAATCACACGCACGGAATCCAGTAAGGCTTATTTTGAGGGGGTCTCGAAACATAATTTTAAAGGAAAGTTTCTCCAGAGCTGCAATTCAAATGGAGTATGAAATTCCATTTACATTGGACTAGTGAGTAGAGTGTCCGCCAATGGCCCAGGAGACTTGGGTTCAATCCCAGGTCACGTCATACCAAAGACTTTAAAAATGGTACTTGGTACCTTCTTGCTTAACACTCAGCAATATAAGGTACGTATCAAAGGTAAAGTGGAACAATCCAAGGAAAGGAGTAGCGCCCTCCCCTACACCTCAGTGTAGTAGCTATTGAAAAGGGAACCTTCTGGTCGCCCTCGACTACGGTCGCCAAGTTTACTCAGTCAAAATGAAAGTACAAGAGTAGCGCCCTCCCCTACACCTCAGTGTAGTAGCTATTGAAAAGGGAACCTTCTGGTCGCCCTCGACTACGGTCGCCAAGTTTACTCAGTCAAAATGAAAGTACAACATTTATATATGTATATGTATTTACCAGCCAACTTTACTTATTGTACAAGTAATTTGACTCGAGGAGTCGCATACGGCACGGCACTGGGAACTCGATAACGTATTTCGACTCCGGCTGTATATGACTTAGACTTAGAATTTAAACTAGACACGACAAGTATCCAGGAATTCGACACGGCTGCGAGATTTCGATACCGATTGCACTTGGAGCAGCCCGAGGATTTTGACTATTGCTGCACACAGTTCAGTGTTAGTTCAAGAATAGTTGAACATTCACGGTTCTAGGAATTTGCCACTAGTCTCATGCAATACGGTACTGGATGTTAGACACTAATTTGTACACGGGGCAGCCCCTAAGTTTTCGCAATTACTTAAGGCTTGGCGCAAGGAATTCGATTCAAGTCGCGAACGGCACGGCGAAGACAATTCGGCTATAATCGCTCAAGGCATTATAAGCATCAACTTATAAGTCATCACAGAACTTGTCGTCGGTGTTACAACGCAAGAAGTATGGATAATTTTCCGCAATTTCAAATCCCTTCTTTAAGGCGGGTTCTCGGTTGAGGTGTCGTATATATCGTATTGATTGCCCATCTCGATAATTCCCTATTTAGTGTTCTTATGGCTAATGACATGATTAGAACTGTAAGGCTTTGTTGATTATTTGCAATTGTAGGGTTGGTGATGATGAACAACAGCAGGCACGACAATGAATGTATCTTTAGTCGCGAGGATTCTGTAAATGTAGCCGTTAGCCGTTGAAATAAAATCTTGCGATGCATTTCAGCAGAAAACCGCTAGAAAATAAACGTTCTGTTCGGAACAAGAGATAAGGAAGGAATTAGTTGAATTTTTATATCATTACTACGAATAATAATAACAAAAAGAGAAAAGACGTTGCCAAGAAGCTGTAGGAAATATTCCTTGGTGAGTTGAGCTCTGGAAAAGACAAAAGGAAAGAAGAAAAAAACACAACAAAACACAAAAAAAAAAAAAAAAATCGAAGTAGTCTGTTTAGAAGGATTAAGGAAAATAAGGATTCCCCTCCAATGCCCAAAGGCAAAAGATGAACTTCTTTTCGGCAAAATGAGGAGAAAAAAAACTGCATGAGAAAGAAAGAAAGGAAGGAAGAAAGGAAGAAAGGAAGAAAAAAGAATAAATGAAAAAATAAAATGAAATAAAACCATACCTGGTAGACGAAGAAGGCGATAATTTTTTGTGAATTGCAACACAGGGACGCACATTATTCAAAAAGACACACCCTCACAGGAACACGTTTGAGTGTATGCGTGTATGTGTGTGTGTGTGTGTGTGTGTGAACGGAGGAATATGGATATATATGAGTGTGTGTCTGTTTGTGCTTGAACGGAAGAGTGTGTGGGTGTGTGTGTGTGTGCCCGCCTGTGATTATATATGTGTGTAAACGGAAGCATATATATATATATATATATATATATATACACCAGTATATATCATCTGTGTGTGCGTGTTTTTTGAACATAAGCATGTATATATGTATGCGTGCGTGAATATATATATATATATATATATATACATGCTTCCGTTAACACACACACACACATACACACACACACACATATATATATATATATATATATATATATATACTCCCCAACCCTCCTATGGTTGAGTTCTCTGGCGAAGAAGTAATCGTGTTGACATTAGGGGTGGTCCTCGTGGTGTAACGGTTAAAGCGATGGACTACGGAATCGTAGTACGAGAGTTCGTTCTCCAGTCGCGCTATTACATTCACTTTCGGGCAAATACCCTTGGGAAAGGTATGAACCCCCTTATCCTCCCTGCTATGGATTAAATAGTACCACTATAAACAAAGAAACCAAACCTTGGGAAGATGTAGCCCTGGAGGTGGCCGTGTCCGCTGTAGGGAATACATACCTATAAAAAAAAGACACATTAGGTCAAGTGGTCACGCAATTTACCATGACTTGTTAATTCGGATCGCTAACATGTGGCCTGAACCGGTGGCCCAGTGGTAGAGTTTCAGCTTCTACATACTGTGGTTGTTGGTTCGATCACCAGTGTTGGAGATCACGGCGTGCACTGCTGATGCGACTTAATAATGTCGAAACAACTATTTAGTGCTTCGCATGTGGGTGTATCTCATCTACTAAAAACGATGTCAACATCAACTATGAGGGGTTCATAGACCTGATGATGGTTCAGTAGAACCGAAACGCTATAGTGTCGACTTTATTTCTCAATAAATCTCACCTTCCACTTGGATTACCTTGTTATAAATTTTTCTTTACAAACTGTCAATCCATTATTTTCTTCCACACACACACACACACACATATATATATATATATATGCATGCACGCAGTAATATCTTGGCCCAGTCGGCCGTGTGGGGTTTAAGAATGCACTGATTACCTCTCTGCAGAGGGGTATGATCTCCACCACAACGAGTGTCCTGGATATAACACTAAAAAGCTGATGGTGAGACTCCAACAATGATGGATCTTTTAGGAATGCGGAGTAACCCATTATTGCCATTGCACTCAGGTCCACTCTGACCCGGAGTGGTAACACCCGATAGGGTCCTATCTATGGGTTAAATAGAACTAAACTGCGTACTTTTGCTAAAATGAATTGTTTCAAACAATTCATTTTAGCAAAAGTAGAACTGGTTATACGAATAAAAATGGATTAGGTATTAAATAACCTACAATGGTTGATATACCATAAAACCCAATCAAAGGAAATCATATATACCTAATATATATATATATATATATATATATATATATATATATATATATATATATATAAAGAGGATTTGGCTTTAAATAACGTTCAATGGTTGATATACCATAAAACCAAAACAAACAAAACCAAATCAGTTATATCTATCTACATATGTATGATAGATATTCAATAAAGGGATTAAAAAAAAGTCTTCGTAAATTCATCTTTTAGATTTTTTTTATTCATAAATCTTAACTCAGTATTGTTTGATATTGATTGATTACAAAAAAAAAAATTATACTAATCTCACAAAAGTAGTTATTTCAAAGCAATTCAAAATGGCGTTAAATCAAAAAGATCGCCCCATGCTTGGAAAGGGGACTGTCCATATTTACCAACCCCCTCCACTCGGGCAGGATACGACTCAAGGTCAATTGTTAAGCGGAGGTTTGAATTCAGAGTTTTCCTTCCCCAAGACTAGTTGCCTCACCAAGGCTGAAGAACATAGTCTGCCCTACTATTTACCCATAGCTAGAGGGAGAATAATTGGATTCATACCTTTGGTTTGGTTTGGTTACTTTGTTTAATGGCATATCAACCGTTGTAGGTTATTTAATGCCAAAACCATTCTTCTAGAAGAACAGTAGTTGTACTATTTAACCCATAGCTGGGAGGATAAGGGGGTTCATACCTTTCCCAATGGTATTTGCCCGAAAGTGAACGCAATAGCGCGACTGGAGTACGAACACGCTTACTACGATTCCGCAGTCCATCACTTTAACCATTACACCACGTGGATACCCCCTCATACCTTTGGATTCCCATGGGTATGAGCACAATGTGAAATGCAATAAGTCTGGTCCAGGATTTGAACTCGTGTCACCGTGTCGATTTCCTACGACGATAACCATTACACCACGGGCACCTCCTTGGGGAAGGGGACTATCGTCAAGTCTTTTGTGATAGACAAGTGCAAGCTATTTCAAAGATACAAAAGAATGTGCGATATTTCTGAAGAAACATGTTTTAGTATAAAAGAATGTTTGCAAAAAAGCTAAATATCAGTTTGACATTTGAGTCGAAAAGACAGTACATGGGGTGAAAAACAGACTGACTCTCCGGTAAAGAAAAAGTTAAGTGTGTAGTGGTTTTTATATAAAGGTCATGCTGACAATCTTTTGGGATATGTTAGGGTTCATCATCATTGAACGCCTAGAAAATGGTGAAACCGTAAACAGTTTCCTACGGGCAATTCCTTAAACAAAATTCCTTTAATTTATTAAATGACCCTCGTATCTTTCTCTCATTCTCTCTCTCAATACATACATACATATATAATGCAATGTTAGTAAATGAAGGGAGAGAAATGATCTTATCTCATAAGTTTATTGAGAACTTAAAAAATGCCGTACATTTATTCCCTTCATTAAATTTCACTAAAACCTTACTAGTACTACTAATTTATCTACTACTGCTGCTGCTACTAAGACTAGTACTACTAATGATAGTAATATTTCTTATTTATGAAAATATTCTTTACGGTAGCTTGTACTCACACACACACACACACACACACAAAATAAAAGTTGACGACCGTCGTCGAGTGCGACTAGAGTGCTTGCGATGCGTACGGTGGCATTCATTCAAAAACAGTTTATTTAAACCAAAGTAAAAAAATTCATTCTTTCGAAGCACAAGGCCTCATATAAAATGTGAGGAAAGGGGCGAGGTGAGGTCGTTATTATCGGCTACTTCTAAGGACGTCCATTCAAGTAGTAATTTACAAAGCGTTTTTTTTTCTCAGATGCGGCAGAAGGCCGTATGAATGGGGCACCCAATAAGACGTCCTTTCAAGTAGTAATTTGCTAAGCCTTTTGCTCAGATGTGGCACAAGGCTGTATGAATGGAGCACCCAATGAGACATCCTTTCAAGTAGTAATTAGCTAAGCTTTTTGCTCAGATGTGGCACAAGGCCGTATGATTGGGGCAACCGAATGAGATGTCCATTCCCATACGGCCTCCTGCTGTTTTGTCACTGCTTATCTGTCTTGCATATGTATGCTGTGTAGTCATATTTGTACAGCACGTGCGTGTGTGTGCAAATATGCATATCAATGGGCCGGCGGTGTTACTTTATCGAAACGTCCATGAAGAAGGTTCTTCTGTTACTACAGACCCTAGAGCTTTGGGGAATGTGGAGTTCTTCTTCCTTGCAAAGTCCATTCTGACCCTGAGTGTTAGTACTTTATATTGTCCCATCTTTGGGTCAAATAGAACTGTTTGACCATTTAACTATGTGTAAACAAATGACTGATGTTAAATTGAATTCTTGGTACTACGTTGCAATACTAGGAACCATTTAAGTGTGTGCAAAGGAATGAAGAATTGAACAGAATTTTGGGGGTTAAATAGCAATATATGGAAACATTTAACTGTGTACAAAAATAGCAATACTCGGCTGCAAAGAAATTAGCTTTAATTCATTTAAAAATAAGATTACCTACAAATTATTCCTTCACAAATCATATATGTATAACCATTCAATTATGTGCAAACAAATGACTGATGTTAGATTACATTATTAGTGTTATACTACAATACTTGAAACCATTTAACTGTGTGCAAACAAAAATAGTTTTGGTTCATGCAAAACTGTTAACTACGAACTATTCGTTTAGAAATTAAATACTTGATATATGCATAAACAGGATTTGGCATTTAATAAACTTGAGGGTTTGATATGCCATAAAAACTAACCAACCAACCAACCAAATGGCCGAATACACCGACTGCATCTCTACAGAGGGGTAAGACTCCCCCAACGAATGTCCTGTTATGACACTAAACTATCTAATGGTGAGGCTGCAGTAATGCAGGTGTTTTGGACAATGCAGAGTATCCTTTTCTTGTCATCCGTCCCAGGTCAACTCTGGCCCGGAGTGGTAGCACCTGATAGGGATAGATAGGAAAATGCTTTTCCTGAACCGTTTGAAATGGAACTGTTTTTATATTTATCTGTGTGTAAGCAAAAACCTTACTTATTCCAAACTGAATAGTTTGAAATAGAACTATTTTTGACATTTAAACAGCGTACTTATGCTAAACTAAATTGTTCGAAATAGAACCGTTTTTACATTTAACTGTGTGTAAATAAAACACTCTACTAATGCTAAACTGTTAATTCGACGTTAGATGACATGAAAAAGGGTTGATACACTGTAAAACCAACCAACCGACCAACCAGTCAAAACTTCATCTTAGGGTTCAAGACTATAACATCTACAACAAGCATTATATGAGGGTCCTCAGGGGCTCTGCAACGTCAATAGTAAGAGTCTGCAGACGCTGCAAGGGTGACTTGAAAATTTATAGTATGCAATCAGCGATAGAACCGTAAATTCATATTTCTAATCACTAGTCTAGATTTATGAACATTCAGAGTGGCTTCTGAATATCCATCGTTGTCTCAAAAGGTGGCCATAATGCTGTAACTTTTTGCAACAACATATTTATGTGAAACAGCATTTTCGCTACTTACCAATACGATGACCAAATACAGATCTAGACTTGTGCAAAGTGAGGTGCGTGTATCTTTCTAAAAAATATCACCAAGTATTGACAATTTGTGCCAAACAAGGCAAGCATATCCCTCTCATTAGATGTCATTACTCAGTGTAAAAATCGAATGTGGTTTTCATTAAATATTTTTGATTGATTTCATTTTTATTTATATGGTGGGTGGCGTCTACGAGATTTCATTTTTATTTATGTGTTAGTGGGGAGGCGAAACTTATATGAGTATCCACGAGGTTTTATTTTATTAATATGGGTGGTGTAAATAAGATTACATTTTTATTCATAAGGGGATCCATGAGATTTCATTTTCATAAAATGGGGGCCAAGGAAATTACCTTTTTGTTTATAGGGGATCCACAGGATTTATTTATTTTATTATTTATATGAGGGGGTACGAGATTTACTTTTTATTTGTATTGGCTCAACGAGATTTCATGTTTATCAATATTGGGGTACGAGATTTAATTTTTATTTATGTGGGCTCAACGAGATTTCATTTTTATTAATATTGGTGTCCACGAGATTTCATTTTTATTTATTTGGTTTGTCCACAAGGCTTCCTTTTTATTTATATAAATCCCACGAGATTTTAATTTAGATGGGGATCTTCGAGATTTCATTTCTTTTTCATAAGGAGCTCTTCGAGATTTAATTTCTATTTATATGGGGTCTGCGAAATTTCATTTTTATTCATTTCAAAGTCTATGAGATTTCCTTTTTATTTTTTGAGACTTCACTTCATTTATTTTTAGATGGGTATCTACGAGATTTCATTTTCCTTTATATGGAGGTTTACGAAATGTAATTTTTATTTTCATGGAGACTACGAGATTTAATTTTTATTTATATTGGGGACCAAGAGTAACATTTTTTTGTATGGATCCTCCACGATAATTCATTTTTATTTATATGTAGGTAAACGAGATTTCATAGTTATTTAGATAGGGATCTACGAGATTTCATTTTGATTTGATATGAGGGTCCACGAAGTAGACTTTAATATTAAAAGATGTCCCCGTTTCAAAAAGTTTGAAAAACACTGTTTCAAATAATCAAACATCTACATCAACAATCCAGCCACTGTCACGTCTGCGCGGGAGTGGGATAATTGGTTGCATATAGGCATATCAGTTGGAATAAAAATTTTAAATATATATTATAAGTTGGAATATAATAAGGAAAAAATTAGTTGGTAAGAAATAAAAATCGATGAGTAAATATTATTTTAATTGGAGAAAAACAACTAAGAATGATAAAACGAATAAAATTGTGTTGATCATGGAACTCAGAAGAAGAAGAAGAAGAAGGTGGTGAAAAAAAAAGAAGAAGAAAACAATAATATCAATAACAACAGAGGAGAAGAAGAAGAAGAAGAAGAAGAAGAAGAAGAAGAAGAAGAAGAAGAAGAAGAACAACAACAACAACAACAACAACAATGAGAAGAAGAATAACGTGGATGGAGAGGTGGGAAAAAGAATGTAAAGAAAAAGTAAAACAATAACCACAACAACGATAAAGAAGAAGAAGAACAACAACAACATCAACAATGAGAAGAAGAAAAAGAAGACGAGCAACAAGGAGAAGAAGAAAAGGAAGAAGAGCAAGAAGAAGAAGAAGAACAACAACAAGAGCAAGAAGAAGAAGAACGAAGAACGAAGAAGAAGCAGAAGAAGATAAAGAAGAGCAACAACGAGAAGAAGAAGAAGAAGAAGAAGAAGAACAACAACAACAACAACAACAATAACAACAAGAGCAAGAAGAAGAAGAAGAAGAGCAACAACGAGAAGAAGAAAAAGAAGAAGAGCAAGAAGAAGAAGAAGAAGAAAAAGAAGAGCAATAACGAGAAGAAGAAAAGAAGAAGAGCAAGAAGAAGAAGAAGAAGAAGAAGAAGAAGAAGAAGAACAACAGCAACAACAACAACAACCTTAACAACAACAACAACAAGAGCAAGAAGAAAAAGAAAAAGAAGAGCAAGAAAAAAAGGAGAGCAAGAAGAAGAAGAAGAAGAAGAGCAACGACAACAATGGCAGTAACAACAACAACGAGAAGAAGAAAAAATGAGCAAGAAAAAGAAGAAGAATGTGGATAAGTCGAGGAAAGACTCCTGTGTGCCACAGTGATCTTGAGTGCCACTACAGCGGCGACAAGGCAAAACTGACGTTGAAAATTAACTAGAGTTGCCAGGTTAAAAAAGAAACGTTATTCTTGTTTAATGAAGTTAGGTTGCACGGCAAGAAAGTCGATGACAGTATCGCTGCGAGACTTGTGCCTAATTAAAACTGACACGCTAATTACTCTCTGATATTAAAGTAGATTAATATCTCGTTGGTAAAAATAAGTGAGTCGACCAGCAAAAGAAGGAAAAAAGGCTGAAATAAAAGGTTAAATAAATTCGTTTAGAGTAAAATGAAAATAAAAATAAAAATACAAGTAAAAAAACTAAATATATAAATTTGAAATTTTTAAAAAAAATCAATAAAATAGAAACTAAAATAAAAGAAGACTTAATATTGGAATAAAATTTTCAAAACGAAAAAAAAAACAGTAAGTAAAGAATTTTTTTAAAATTAAGAAAAAGAAGTAAGAATGAAAAAGAATAAAATTGTGATGGACGTAAAACTCACAAAAGAAGAAGAAGAGGAACAACAACAACTAGAAGAACAACAACTACAACAAGAACAACAACAGCAACTAAAGAAGAAGAAGAAGAAGAAGAGCAATAACGAGAAGAAGAAAAGAAGAAGACGAAGGAGACAAAGAAGAAGAAGAAGAAGAAGAAGAACCACAACAAGAACTGCAACATTAACATCTAGAAAAAGAACAACTACAAGAAGAATAAGGTTTCTTGATTTCTTTGTTTAATGGCATATCAACTCTTTTTAGGTTATTGAATGTCAAAGCCATTCACCTAGAGGAAGAGTAGTGGTACTATTTAACCCATAGCTGGGAGGATAAGGGGGTTCATACCTTTCCCAAGGGTATTTGCCCGAAAGTGAACGTAATAGCGCGACTGGAGTACGAACTCGCGTACTAAGATTCCGTAGTCCATCGTTTTAACCATTACACCACGAGGACACCCCCCAAGTTAAGAATAAGAGGAGCAACAACAACAAGTAGACGAAGAAGAAGAACAACAACAAAAACTAGAAGAAGAACAAGAACAAAAACCGCAATAACAACAACTAGAAAAAGAACAACTACTAGAAGAAGAAGAGGAGCAACAACAACAACTAGAAAAAGAAAAACAGCAACTAGACGAAGAAGAACAACAACAAAAATCGCAACAACAACAACCAGCAAAAGAAGAATAAAAACAATATTAATAACAACAAGAAAAAGAAGAAGAACAACAACTAGAAAAAGAAGAAGAACAAGACTAATAATAAGAAGAACAACAACTAGAAGAACAACAAGAACCACAACAACAGGAACTAAAAAAAGAAGAAGAACAACATCAGCAACAACTAGAAGAAGAAGAAGAACATTACCAACAACTAAAAGAAGAACTACAACAACAATAACAAGAAGAAGAAAAAGAATAATAATACGAATAATAATAAGAAGAACAACAACAACAACTAGAAGAAAATGAACAACAACAACTAGAAGAATAAGAACAACAAAAACAACCTTAATAACAATAACAATAAGTTGAAGAAGAAAAAGAGAGAATTTCAACAACATGGGGCTTTAACATACAAACGGGTCACCTAATCCCGGCCAGAAGACCAGACATCATAATAATCAACAAAAAAAAAAAAAAAAGAAAATTTGTAAGATTGTCGACTTTGCTGTCCCGGTGGACCACAGAATAAATCTGAAGGAAAGTGAAAAGAAGGATAAGTACCTCGACCTTGCTAGAGAATTGAAAAAGCTGTGGAACATGAAAGTAACGATTGTGCCAATTGTGATTGGTGTGTCAGGCACAATAACTAAAGGATTATTAAAAGGCCTGGAGGACTTGGAAGTTGGCGGACGGGTAGAGACTATCTAAACGACAGCATTGCTAAGAACGGCCAGAATCCTGAGACGAGTCCTGGAGACTTGAAGAGACTTGCTGTCACTCAAACTCCAGTGTAAAACTATCAGTTAACACTGATGTGAAAAACTCTAAAGGAGCAAATAATAATAATAATAATAATAATAATAAGAAGAAGAAGAAGAAGAAGAAGAAGAAGAAGAACAACAACAACAACAACAACGAGAAGAAAATGAACAATGACAACTAGAAGAAGAAGAACAACAAAAACAACCTTAATAACAATAACAAGTTGAAGAAGAAGAAAAGAGAATTTCAACAACAACAACAACAACAACAACAACAACAATAATAATAATAATAATAATAATAAGAAGAAGAAGAAGAAGAAGAAGAAAGGCGATTTTTAATAGTACACTGATGTTTCAATTAGTTTAAAGAGAAAACAAAAACGAAATAAAAAGCAAAGATCTTGAAACGACGAGTGTGAAGCAATTGAACAGCAAATGGGTGTTGTGATGAAATGACAAAGACGACGAAATGAGAAGAGAATTCGAATTGCAAAGATAGTGGAGAAGTGTTTGGGGGGGGGAGTACAGTGTTAGAATTGTTCTTGGGTTCAGTGATAATGTTTAGATGTGTCATCTGCACAATTAGCAAAGAAATACACAGGTAGACCTCTTCGATTTGAAGTGTGTGAACATCGAACACAAACACGATTTAAACGACGTCTACAAGTCCTGGAGTCTTATCTATGATAACGTCAGTTTATAGGTTGGTAGGTTGGTTGGTTGGTTGGTTTTATGGCTCTGTCAACTCTTAAGTTCTGCCCAGTTAATGAGGCTTAGAATACGCCATCTGCAAGTATCTATCCAATCCCACCGCAACAAACAGAAAGTGACACAGAAAGTGACACAAGGTCAATTTTTAAGAGCAGATGGTTGGTTATATTCTATATTCTATAATAGCGTATTCTATATGTTTTTTAATCCCAGATATTGTATATACATATAATAACTCTACATGAAGTTTAAACGAATATATATTTACCCAAGCTCTTCGCCACGAGCTGCAAGTGGCAAAAGGCAAATTTATTAGTGGCGTTTGAATTCAGAGTTTTCCTTCTCCAAGAGCAGTTGCCATAGCAAGGTTAAAGATATAAATATATAGTAAAGTAAGTAAAGTTGGCGACCACAAACAAGGGCAACCCAAAGGTTTCCGTTCAATAGTTACTACACGGAGGTGTAGGGGAGGGCGTTACTCCTTTCCCTGGATTGCTCCACTTTACCCTTGATATGTACTTTATATTGCTGAGTGTTAAGCAAAGAGGCATCAAGTACAATTTTTAAAGTCTTTGGTATGACGCGACCTGAGATTGAACCAGGTCTCCCGGGCCATCGGCGGATACTCTACCTATTGGACTAATGAGCCGAGTTCATCTATATCTATATTCATGCAATTGTTTGTTTACAAAATTTGTATGTTATCGAATTTGGTTATATATATATATATATATATATATATATATTTACTAACCCCTTAACACGGGCAGGATGTGACACAAGGCCAATTTTTAAGCGGCGTTTAACAGGTTTGAATTCAGAGTTTTCCTTTTCCTGGAGTAGTTGCCACAACAAGGTTAGATAACTCAATTTGTCCTACAACTTACCCATAGCTAGGAAGAAAATAATTGGATTCATGCCTTTCCGAAAGGTATTAGAGCTATATGAAAGGTAAACAGCCTTGACCAGGTTTCGAACACAGGACTTCGAGTCCATTTTCAACGACGATGCCCATTGTGCCACAAACACCATAATTGTAAACGAATAGTTTCTTGGTTAAATTTTTTAAACGAGCCAGAGCTCATTTATTAGCACACAGTACAATGGTTTCAAGTATTGCATACGCAGTTAAACGCTAATACTACGAGGTGCATACGATAGGTTTCCTGACTTTTTTTGTATGGGCACTTTTATTGATAGTACACACATGAAACTCTAGTCCCCCTCGAAGTAATCTCCTCCAGCTGCAATGCACTTTTGGAAGGTCCCATCGAAGTCCTCTTGTGTAAGCGTGTCAATGACCTTCGTCACAGCCTCTTTCATCTCAATTGTCTCATAACGGGCTTGATGTCCATCTTGGTCAAATAGTCTGTGACAAGGATGGAGTTGTGGACTGGTGCATTGTCCTAGTGGAAATGCTACTGACCCGATTTGAAGAGTGCTAGCCTCTTCCGATGGAAGCTCTTCCTGAACTTCCTTAAAACCTCAACATAGTAACTCTAACTCCTAACCCTAACCCTTTGGCCTATCAACTCTGGTGTATTGACTTCCTAACTCCTTCCACACCTCTCATCATCCCTCACAGACTCCCTGACTTCCTTGAATCTCTTATGCCACTCAAAAACTGATGCTCGATTCATGCAAGATGCTTCAAAAGCAGTCTGAAGCATTCCATACGTTTCTGTGGCATTTTTTCCAAGTTTAAAACAGAATTTTATTGCATATCGTTCTTCTAAAATGTCAGTTTACCTTTTTGAAATTCACCAGCTGTGACAATAAGGCTTTAGTAGGGTGTATTCCAAATGCTGCTGTAGCTGTTTATTTGAAGCTGAAATCATGAAAATTGATCAGTCATCTCATAAGATATATAGCAATAACATACTGAATTTTCAAGAGTCTAAGACAATTTTAAATGCCTATATGAAAAAAGTCTGGAAACTTATCGTATGCACCTCGTATATAATACAACTAATTTAATAGTCATTTGTTTGTACACAGTTAAATGGTTTTAAGTAAAGTAAAAGATTAAATGGTTTTATTTGACCAAGAGAAGGGAACTTCACTGGTGCCATGATTCCGCGTCAGAGTGGACCTAGGAGTAATGGCAATGAAGTGGTACTTCACATTGCCCAAGACTCCAGAACAGGAGTCACGCTATATAAAGTTTTTGTGCCGTATCCATGACATTCGTTGGCAGTCTGATTCCTCTTCAGAGATGAAGTCAGTCAACTCGGTGGTTATAAAACAATTCATTTGAAAATTTATCTTTCAGGGTTTTCGGACTACTGTTTTCGTCTTTATTGTTATATTTACAACACTCTATGTCTTCCGACGTTCTTCAGGCGTTTCCTATTGAACTCAGGAGCCAAAACGAAAATTTGAACAACGACCTTTATCTAATCCCGTATCGGCACTGAGCTGCTGTATGTAGGTTCGAGCTAGACGTCCTGCCTTTACTCGTCCATGGGAAGGGGTCCACAGGAGTACATCACTTATGAGCTCGTCCCTACTTCTCCAGCTGTGTCCCGCGTGTGAAATTCTCAGCCCATCGCTTCTGGACATGACGTCATTCACACTCCAGCTCATTTCTTATCTGGGGTTTATTATGACAATTTTGATTGTCATGTCCTCTCCGCGCTAGCGGAAACTGTACCCAATGTCTGTGCACCTGAACTTAGAGCCGAATAGTTCAACGCCCAACCAAACTGAATGTTAAAATACAATTAACGAAAAATGATTTATATAAAAAAAATCACTCCGTAAATATATAACATATGTACATATGATTAATTTACGATGAATGTAGAATTTTTATGCTTAAAATGTTTGCCTTCACACGATCTAATACGAACAATTAAAAACCGTCTCGTTTAGAATTTGAATTTGCGACACCGTGTCTGTTTCCTATGATTAGAACTGTTACACAACAAATTTTCAGTATATTTGGGCAGCATTTCTTCATTGATACATGTTTGATTGAACATTATAGACATTTTTTGTATACATATTTATTGTTAATCCTTTCGAGAAGCCGTATCTATCTCATGATATTCGGCGGGAATTGGTTGATAGTTATTTACCAAGTACTTTCGGCCCAACCTTGGGCCATCATCAGGGGAGGATGTAATACAAAAGTGATCTAACTTTTGTATATATTCTAATACTTAGTAAGAATGAGCGTTTATCCGGCAGTATTGGGTAGCGTTTACTTTTCAAATTTATTTCTATAAATAGCGTCAGTAGCTAAAGACATTTAAGTACATTATCGCTGATTTCAAAATTAATTCTATTAAGTTTTTGTTGTATATTCCTAATATCTAGTGACTCGAGAATCTGTAGTTTTTGGTTCTTATTTTGTGGTTCTAAGATTATTGTTTTTTCGGTAATAATTTTCCGAAATTCAGTTGTTGGGCATGAATGTTTTTTTTAAATGTTGCGTTATGGAACTAGTATCAGAAATGTAAATTGTAGGTCTTCTCGATAGGGTAGTTGAGGTTAAACCAACGTATATATTGTTATTTTCAGAGATAGAATCTCCTAAAGGACATTTAAATTGATATATAACGTTAGTTTTTTGCAAAAATCCAATCGAGGGAGAGAAATTATTATTGATAACTAAGTTGGACGTTTTAAATTTAATATATTATATGCTAAGTTTTATTTCTAATTAGAATCAATGAGGAGTATGTTTCTTTGAATCAATGTGTCTACTATATATCATCTAATTAATAATTGTAGAGCATTTGGTTGCGGTAAAAAAAAGTTTGATAGACACTTGTTGACTGGGTGGAGAAGTACAGTGTTTATTTTGTTGGCTAACATTTTTAATTATTCGTTTAATTTGTTCATTAACAATATAATTAAGGAACCCATTATTCATGAGAGTTTGTTTTATATTTTTTAAATTTCTTTTTGAAATATTGTTTTGGGATTGTAGATAATTTTTACACGGGATATTAGGTTATTAGTAATTAATAATTACTTTTTTATATGGGAAGAGGCAAGTACTAGAGAAATAACGAATCATGGTAAGTTTATCAACCAATTCCTGTTGAATATCATAAGATCGATATGTTAAGAAAAAATATGTAGACAAAATATGTCTATAATGTTTTATCAAATATATATATATATATATATATATATATATTGTAACCGAACAAATGATCACTGAATGAGAAATAATCAAAACGGAGGTTGGAAATGAAATGGAAATCTTTATATCATTAACAAAATTCAATGCTTTCCAGTGGCGTGAAGAAGGTAACCACATTTCCTGGTGACTATTTAGTAAGTATGTTATTATTTACTAAGTATTTTGCTCAGATGTGGCACACGGCCTTATTAATGTGGCACCCAAGGAAACTCAGATTCACTTGTGAGTGTTTGCTAGTCTAACTTTCAAACAATTACACCACCCATGATGCCTACTTAGCGTATTCACCCCCTCACAATAGTGTCCAACGTACAATACACATTAATATTCATAGGTACGGTATATAACAATATATATTATAAATTTAGATATTGTCAGTCAATGAAATGTTAATATTTTAAAAAGGTAATTTTCATATTCCAACTCAAACTGTCAAAGCAGATTTCAAAAACTCAAGCTACTCAACAATTGGATTTTTCCCAAATAGATTGATACATCGATTTAAGAATATATTGATTGAAAAAAATTGCCAAATCAGATAAAAAAAACATCAGTGGTGTTGGAAAATTTAAGATTAAATTAGATGATTTCAGAAATAAGGGAGAAAAATCCGATGAAATTTTGGGGAACAATCGGATGAATTATTCAACAGGAAAATGACCTGCATAGGTTTGGTTTGGTTTTATGGCACATCAACCATTGTAGGCTATTTAATGCCAAATCCATTTTTATACATAGAAGTAAAGTTGGTGACCTTCCTCGAGGGTGACCAGAAGGCTATTTTTTCAATAGCTACCACTCTGAGGTGTAGGGGAGGGCGCTACTCGATTCCCTTGATTGCTCCACTTTAACCTTGATCCTTTCCTTATAACGCTAAGGGTTAAGAAAGATAGCATCAAGTACCATTTTTTGAGTCTTTGGCATGACTCGACCAAGGATTGAATCCCGGCCTTCCGGACCATTGGTGAACACTCTCCTCATTAGGCCAATGGCAGCTGTATTTCTAACAATTCAGTTTAACATAAGTACACAGTTCAGTTCTATTTGACCCATAGATAGGACCCTATCCGATGATACCACTCCGGGCCAGAGTTGACTTGGGAGTGATGGCAATAAAGGAGCACTCCACATTCCGCACATCTCCAGCATTGCTGGAATCTCATGATCAGATTTTTTAGTGGCATATCCAGGACACTCATTGAGGGAGTCTTACCCCTCTGCAGAGATGCAGTCGGTGTATTCTACAGCCCCAGCCGACTGGGCCATAGGACACTAGTCGATGGAGTCTTGCCTCTCTGCAGAGATGCAGTCAGTGTATTCTACAGTCCCAGCCGACTGAGCAAAATCTGTATAGAGATATTCTATTAAGCGTGTTTAGGTTTTGTGCCAATTTTATTTCATTCTGTGTCGAGAGAAATATCTATCTTAGTGGGTTATTTAATACCAAAGTCATCCTTGTAGAAGAGCGGTAGTGTTGATATTTAACCTATTACTGGAGAGGAATAAGGGGGTTCATACTTTTCCCAAGGGAATTAATTCAAAAGTGAACGAAATAGTGTGACTAGAGATCAAACTCGCTTACTACGATTTCGTAGTCGAGCACATTAGCCATAACCCCACGGGGACTACTGTGAACAAAGATTCTTTTTAAAAGGATAATGTGAGAAGATTGTTAAAACAGAAAATCCCCACTTCGTCATAAAAAAATAAATAAACAAACAATAATAATAATTTTGTGATAATCAGTGAGAAAAAACCCAGAATTTGCTGACTTGTGGACTTTGCTCTCCCAGCTGACCACTGAGTAAAATTGAAAGAAAGCGGAAAAAAAGGATAAGTACCTCGACCTTGCTTGAGAACTGAAAAAACTGTGGAACATGAAAGTGACAATTATACCAATTATTATTGGTGCTCTTGGTACAGTCACCAAAAGATTGGTGTAGGGACTAGAGGACTTGGAAATAAGAGGATGAGTAGAGACCATCCAAACTACAGCATTATTTATATCAGCCAAGATACTGAGAAAAGACCTCGACACATGAGGAAACTTGCAGTCACTCAAACTCCAGTGAGACACAATCAGATACTAACGCTGGTGTGAAAAACTTGAAAAGGAATGTGTTGTGTTCTGTTTAGAGAACGCTTATAGTAGTAATAAAAAGACAAACCACGATATGTGAGGAAATAGAGTTATATCTACAGGAAAAAGTATTTACATTACAGAGACTGTTAGTAACAAGAACATAGGATTAGTGAACTTAGAATAAGGATTAGGATATAGTCCAACAATAGTATTGGCTTTCGTTTTAAGGAGCGGCTGTTCACCTTCTAGACCTTTCCTGGCGGCAACACCCCACAAGACACCAACTGTACGGCCACCTGCCCCCTATCAAGAAAACTATTCAAGTTAGACGAACCAGACATGCAGGACACTGCTGGAGAAGTAGGGACGAACTCATAAGAGATGTACTCTTATGGACCCCCACACATGGCCGTGCAAAAGCAAGACGACCAGCACGAACATACATTCAGCAGCTACGTGAGGATACGGGATGTTGTCCGGAAGACCTACCTAGGGCGATGAACGATAGGGAGGAGTGGCGAGAGAGGGTCAGGGATATCCGTGCTACCAGCGCGATATGATGATGATGATGAATAGCTACTGCTATATATGGTAGATGCACTAGCTCATTGTGTCGAAAAAGGTAGGTGATACCCAACAGAATGAATAATAACTAAACCATTCTGTTAGATGGTATATGCACTAACCAGAATCAACCCTGGAGAATGAGATGCAAAAAATTATCTGAGATTTTCAGTTACAAACAGATCCCCCAATCCCAGCTAGAAGACCAGACAGACCTAATGGTGAATAAAAAGAAAAAGAAAACCTGTTGACTGTGCCATTCCGGTCGACTGCGGAGTGAAAATCAAAGAAAACGAAAAAAGAGACAAATAGTTAAATATTGCCAGAGAACTAAAAGAGCTTTGGAACATGAAAGTGACGGTAATACATATTACAATTAGTGAACTAGGAACGATCCACAAAGGATTACTTCGAGGGCTGGACATTGTTAAGATTGGATCGAAAACTGAGAGGTTTCCAAGAGACTTGCGGAGACTTGCTGACACTCTGACTGCAGAGAAAGACCATTGGCCAACGCTGGTGTGAAAAACTCACATCATAATAAGAAATGGTATATGCACAACCCAGCACCTGTCCTAGAAAATGACACGCATAAACTCCTATGGGAGGTGCTCGTGGTGTAATGGTTATCATCGTAGGAAATGGACACGGAGTCACGAGTTCAAACCCTGGACGAGACTGATTGCATTTCACATAGCACTAATACCCTTGGGAAAGGTATGAATCCAATTATTCTCCCTCCAGCTATGGGTAAATAATTGGACAGACTGGGTTTTTCAGCCTTGGTGGGGCAACTAGTCTAGGAGAAGGAATACTCTGAATTAAAACCTGTTAAACTCCGCTTAAAAATTGACCTTGTGTCATATCCTGCCCGAGCGGAGGGGTTGGGTAAATAGGATAAACTCCTATGGGACTTTAACATACAAACGGATCACCTAATCACGGCCAGAAGACCAGACCTGATAATAATAAACAACAAAAAAAGATGAGAATTTGCAAAATTGTCGACTCTGCTGTCTCGGTGGACCACAGAATAAATCTGAAGGAATGTGAAAAAACGGATAAGTACCTCGATCTTGCTAGAGAATTGAAAAAGCTGTGGAACATGCCGGTGACAATTATACCAATTGTAATTGGTACGTTTGGAACAGTAACTAAAGGATTATAAAAGGGACTGGAGGACTTGGAAGTTGGCGGACGGGTGGAGACCATCCAAAAGACAGCATCATTGAGAACGTCCAGAATACTGAGAAGAGTCCTGGAGACTTGAGGAGACTTGCTGTCACTCAGACTCCAGTGAAAAACTATCGGCTAACGCTGATGGGAAAAGCTCTAATGAGTGAATAATAATAATAATAATAATAATAATAATAATAATAATAATAATAATAATAAGGAAGACTGATTACTGCCACCAGAAACAATACTGACAACACGAGGATCAACAGAAGTGAAATAACTAGAAAGCAAAAAGTGGAAGAAAAACAATTATATGGACATTTTAAGAGACTAACAAGCAACAACTTACGCGAGAAAACGTGGCCGTGGCTAAAAAAGGGAAACCTTAAGAGAGAAACTGAATCTCTTATAGCAGCACAAAACAACGCCATAAGGACCAACCATATCAAGGCAAGAATAGATAAGATGAAACAAAACAGCAAATGAAGGTTATGTAGTGACAGAGACGAAACGCTCAATTAGAAAATCAGCGAATGCAGGAAACTAGCACAGAAAGAGTATAAGACTAGATACGACTGGATGGGCAAGGTGATCCATCGGGATATTGTTCAAGAAGTTTAGATTTGACCATACGAAAAAAATAGTAATTGCGAAACTCAGAATCTGTCCTGCAGAGTGAGACACACAAACTCCTCATGGATTTTGAGATAAAAACGGATCCCCTAATCTCGGCCAGACGACCAGACCTAGTAATAATGAACAAGAAAAAGAGAACTTGGCGAATTGTGGACTTTGATGTTCCAGCTGACCAACCTGAGTAAAACGGAAAGCGAAAAGAAGGATATCTGAGGAACATGAAAGTGACGGTTATACCAATTGTAATTGGTGCTCTTGGTACAGACACCGATGGATTGATAAAGGGACTGTAGGAATTGGAAATAAGAAGACGAGTGGAGACCATCCAGACTGCAGCATTACTAAGGTCAGCCAGGATATTGAGAAGAGTCCTGGAGAATGGAGAAGATTTGCTGTCGCTCAAACTCCAGTGAAAAACCATCGGCTAACACTGGCGTGAAAACATTGAAAAAAGTGAAATAATAATAATTCATTGGTGACGAACTTTTTTTAAAAAACCTAACAAACAATTTTTAAAAAATGGCAGTTGTTCAAAAGCCGAGACTTTGTTTTTGCGATTTTAAAAACAGAAAAATTAAAATAAACATTGCTCTTTGCAAACTAATTTTTCATTTGTTTCTCATATTTTCACATATTGTCAATAAGGAACAAAAATGTTTTTCTAAAGTTAAAGAGAAAACTCTTTCATTGTATGTAATTTGAATATAACAATGATGAATAAATAAACTTGACTTCAGTGGTGAAAAAAAAAAAGATATTTGGTAAAAGTATTTATTTATTTTATTTTCTTTCTTTTTTTTTATGTATTTTCATTGAAAAATATTTTGGCGTGGTCGTTTGCTTGTGTTATAAACTCTCAAGGGGTGATAACCCTCTTTAATCGGCTGAATAGAGTGACGTGGTTATCGTCTGCAGCGAAAAAAATAGTCTGTGTGAATTTTTTTTGTACATTTCAAGTTTTTATTTCATTTTATTTCATTTTCTTTATTTAATTTTTTTTTGCGAGAAATATGTTCCATTTATTTGAATTTAATTCAGTTGACACACTACCAAGAAAACTTAATCCTCAACCAAATGATTCAAAACATTGTAAATATTACTTTTTCCATTTCCATATGTCTGAAATTTCGAGGCGATGTTAAGTCAACGATCCAATGTATTAACAAAACAATGTAAAAAAAAAAAAAAAAAAAAGAGAGAAAAAACAAACAAATAAATTGACCAATGAACAGGCCGAGAACCAATCTTACTTAATCTATTTCATACAGATATCAGCGCAGACACCATAAGCAGGAGAGTCGTCTAGCTCTAGCTAATGGTTATAATATCTTACAAGGAAAAAAGTAAAACTTTGTTTCAATATATATTTTGTCATCAACAGACAGACAGTTTCGTTGTATCGCAACTCTTCAGTGTGGATAGACACGTAGGACGCTTGAAGCTGGGATCGAAACCCGTCCGACTTCACGTTAGACTTAGTATCATACCCCACAGCCAACAGGGGTACCACGTCAGCGAGGGAATTATGAGGTATTAAGCAGTAGGGTTTGTTTGTTTACATTTTATACCTTACCGGATACCAGAGTGCTCATTTCGTTCGAAGAGCTTTACCTTATGCGAGCAGCAGCCGTCAATTCCTTCGCCAGAGTGCTCAACCCCCATGGGAGAGCGTATATATTGTCATCCACAGACAGACTGTTTCGTTGTATCACAACTCTTCAGTGTGGATAGACACGTAGGACGCTTGAAGCTGGGATCGAAACCCACCCAACTTTACGTTAGATTTAGTATCATACCCCTCGGCCAACAGGCGTACCACGTCAGCTCGGGAATTATAAGGTATTAAGTAAGTTGGTTGACTGTAGTCAAGAACAATCCTAAGGTGACCCTTTCAATAGCAACCACACCGAGGTGTAGGAGAAGGGGTTACTCCTTTCCTTGGTTTGCTCCACTTACTCTTGAGCCGTACCTTATGATGCTAAGTATTAAGCAAGGGGACATCAAGTACCATTTTTGAGTCTTTGGCATGACGCAGCCAGGGATTGAACCCCTGTCTTCTGGACCATTGATGAACACTCTAAGTATTAAGCCAGTGGGCCGTGTACCATAGTCATGATATGGCCAAGTATGAAATGGACATATAATGTCCATAAAGATAGAACATAGGAATCTCGAAATTCGAAAAACACGTAACGACTTCTTTGTTCAGGTACGAAACTTTTTATTACCTTTGAGTTTAAAGGTTCTTCGACATCAGGAGAGAGAGGCTCTCTTTTCAACAGCTACAACACCGAGGTGTAGGGGAGGGCGCTACTCCTTTCCCTAGATTGCTCCACTTTACCCTAGATACGTGCCTTATATCGCTATTGTATTGAACTTTTAAATAAATACCTTCGAAATAGTTGGCGACCTTAGTCGAGGTAACCCGAAGGCTCTCTTTTCAACACCGAGGGCGCTACTTCAAATCCTGGATTGTTCCACTTTACCCTTGGTCCTTACCTTATAATGCTTAGTGCTAAGAAAGGTGGTATCAAGTAGTATTTTTTGAGTCTTTGGTATGACTTGACCTGATTGAACCCCAGTCTTCCTGACCATTAGCGAACACTCAACTCATGAGGCTAATGGGCCGGTGACCTTCAAAATCTGTACCCTGCGTACATCAAATTGTAACTTTCAACCTTCTACACCGAGGGCTCTACTTCAATCCCTGGATTGTTCCGCTTTATCCTTGGTCCTTAAGTAATAATGCTTAGTGCTAAGAAAAGCGGCATCAAGTACCATTTTTGATCCTTTGTTATGACTTAACCTGCTATTGAACCCCGGTCTCCTTGACCATAAGCGTGTGTCTATAGAAACAATAAGTGCACTGTTTGATGTCAGTGTGGGAATTGTACACACAATTATTCGCGAGGAACAGAAGATGCAGAAGATTTGCGTGACGTTTGTCCCAAGGGTGCATAGAGAAGATCAGAAAGAAAGACGCTGTCATGACAGTAGGGAGATGGTCGAGCTGATCAATTCAGATCCCGCAGTTTTTGATGCTCTGGTGACCTGCGATGAAAGTTGGATCTACTGCTATGACCCAGAGACCAAGAGACTGTTCTCAGTGGAAGCATGCTGGCTCACCCAGACCCAAGAAGGCCAAACAGAGCAAATCCACCCACAAACTTTTGATGATCCCTTTGTTTGATAGCACTGGCACTGGGTTCCCACTAGACAGACAGTCAACAAGGAATACTATGTTGAGGTTTTAAGGGAGTTCAGGAAGAGATTCGGTCGGAAGAGGCCAGCACTCTTCAAATCGGGTCAGTGGCATTTCCACCTGGACAATGCACCAGTCCACAACTCCATCCTTGTCGCAGACGATTTGACCAAGATGGGCATCAACACAGTTCCTCAGTCTCCCTATGTTCTAGACCTTGCTCCCTATGACTTTTGCTTATTCCCTCAGCTCTAGGAAAAACTTAGGGGCTGTCGTTATGAGACAATTGAGGAGATGAAAGAGACTGTGACGAAGGTCATTGACACATTCACGCAAGAGGACTTCCATCGGGCCTTCCAGAAGTTGTTGGAACGGTACAACAAGTGCATCGCAGCCGGAGGAGATTACTTCGAAGGGGACTAAAGTTTCATGTGCGTATTATCAATAAAAGTGGCCATTCGAAAAAAGCCTGGAAACTTATTTAATGAGCCTTGTATGTACCTGAAAATATATATATATATATATATATATATATATATATATATTTGTAGGCATATATCTGTGATTACGTGTGTGTGTAAATATGTATACGTGTATATATATATATATATATATATATATATATATATTTGAGGGAATATATATGTGCATGTGTGTGTAAGTATGTGTGTAAATAAATATATTTGTGCGTGTGTATGTGTGAATATATACATATATGTGTGTATGCATGTATGTGCATAAATACATATATATATATATATATGTGTGTGTGTGTGTGTGTGTGTGTGTGTGTGTGCATATGTTGATACTGATTTATATATATATATATATATATATATATATAAAAATCAGTTTTTCCGATGTGTGAAACTTACAGTTAATAATCAACATTGGTTCTATTTTGACGCTATACATGCTTAAATATACACACTCTATCAATTATATTGATCACAATTCATTCAGGAAACAAACAAACTATATTATTATTGTTAAAACATATATATATATATATATATATATAGTGTGTGTGTGTGTGTGTGTGTGTGGTAGACTTATATTGTGAAACCCTTACTTTACAATCATCCATTAAATATATATGGATATGAATATAGGTTGTGCACTAAGATCGGGCAGCATTTATCCTATTGTCTTTACTTAGTCTCTTCTCCGGTCACCTTGTGTCAGACTGGTGTCTCTTTCCTGACGCCATCTTTGTTCTTATTTGTAGATGAGGAATTTCCTGTGCACATATTTCCATTATCGTTTGGCAATTCTTAATCATAATTCGCTCGGCCCCCGACCTTTCGCTTGGGGTTGGAGAACACTTTGACTGCTCCTCAACAGAAGCGTAAAACTCCCACCCCTGCAACACTCGGTAGGTAGCGACGCATCATAATTCAGGACAGGAACCTGTGGGCTACGCAGTCTGTGACCCTGTAACCGAAGTCGTCCTGGACAGTAACAATCTACTTTGTCTCATTACTGAGTAAGACGATCCGATCCATCGTCTTGTCATGTCAAGCCAGTTTACCTATATAAATGTCGCGACTATGTTTCTCAAATTGCTCCCGCCCAGGAAACAAATTGCTCTTGAGACCAGTGAGTAGCCAACCCTATTTTATCTTAAATGTGTTAGAAAGTAGGGATAGAGAGTTAGTTGCTCTGAGATCGAAACACTTGAAACCATTTAAACTGTGTGTAAACAAATGATTATTATTTATATTTACAAACCCCTCCGTTCGGGCACGATATGACACAAGGTCAATTTTTAAGCGAAGTTTAACAGGTTTGAATTCAGACTTTTCCTTCTCCTAGACTACTTGCCTAACCAAGGCTGAAGAACCCAATCTGCCCTACTATTTACCCATAGTTGGAGGGAGAATGATTGGATTCATACCTTTCCCAAGGGTATTAGTGCTATGTGAAATGCAATCAGTCTCGTCTAGGATTTGAACTCGTGTCGTCGTGGCCATTTCCTACGACGATAACCATTACACCACGGGCACAAATGATTATTATTAAACAATACTTGAAATCATTCAACTGCTTGCGATGCAATGAGGTTTGGCTCGTTTAAAATCATATTAACGAAAAACTATTTGCTTCCAAATTGTACTTGTAAAGTAAAGTTGTCTCCCTTAGTCGAGGGCGACCAGAAGGCTCCCTTTTCAATAGCTACTACACGGAGGTGTAGGGAAGGACGCTACTCCTTTCCCTTAATTGCTCCACTTTACCCTTGATACGTACTTTATATTGCTGAGTGTTAAGCAAGAAGGTATCAAGTACCATTTTTAAAGTCTTTGGTGTGACGTGACCTGGGATTGAACACAGGTCTCTCGGACCATTGGTGAACACTGCGAATAAAGGAGAAAAGAAGGAATGTAATAATTAATGTAATAATTTTATTTATATATTTATCTATATTAACAGTATTGAAAATATTGATTTTGTAACATTTGTTTTTCTGCCTACTTTTCACTCAATTTAAAATTGAGTGAAAAGTAAGCCGAAAAACAGAAGTTACAAAGAAAATATTTGTCTGAGAGAAGATATTTTCAATAGAGATTGTTGAGATTCGAGCAATGAAGTATAGCAGTAATTGTTAGCTTAACTCAAAAGGACCAATTTTATGGGAGTAAAATTTCCTTGTGCATTTATGCTTTAACGTATATGAGAGCGCTGCAGATTTTTATCGGCTAGCGTATGCTTGATTATCAATATTAATAACAGCTATTTAAAAAAAAACAACACTCGTTCAATCTAAGAAATATGAAGCTGAAATTAAATGCATTCTTGAAAGAAAAGAATGAAGATCTTCAATCAAAAGAAATAAATCGAAAAATTGAGTAGATAATGGAATTAATTCCATTCCTACTGTTATATATTATTATTATAACTTACCTAATAAACTAATCCCTGAGCAAATGAAATGATATCTCTATAACATCCATAAAATCAATAACAATGGCAACAATAGTATTAATGCTTTCAGAATAAACTTATATTACAAGAATCAAATGCATAAAAACTACAAATTAGCCGAGCAAGTAATAACCAATATTATACACAGGCACATTAACCCTATCGAATATTTAAAAAGATCGAACTTATTTTCGATTATACTAAATTTAAAACGACAAATAGAACTAAACTGCGTATTTAAGCTAAACTGAATTGCTTGAAATAGAACTTTTTGATATTTAAACTGCGTACTTCATCTAAACTGCGTACTTATGCTAAACTGAACAGTTAAAATAGAAGTGTTTTGACATTTAAACTGCGTACTTATGCTAAACTGAAGTGTTTGAAACAGAACTCTTTTTGTATGCTAAACTGAATTGTTTGAAATGGAACCGTTTTTGGCATTGAAACTGTACCTACACTAAACTGAATATAAACGGTTCTTTTTCAAACAATTCAGTTTAGCATAAGCACATAGTTTAATTGTCAAAAACATTTCTATTTTAAGCTATTCACTTTAGTCAGTTCTAATTCAAACAATTTAATTTAGTGCAAGTATAGTTTTTGTTTACACACAGTAAATAGACAAAACAATTCTATTTCAACAATTCAGTTTAGCATAAGTACAGTTTCAATATTAAAACACTTCTACGGATCAAAACAGTTCTATTTCATGTTATTCATCGTTAAGAATAACACGAACTCTCCCAAATTATCCTATGTACCATAGCCATGATATGGCTATGCGTGAAACGTACATCGAATGTCCATAAAGATAGAACGTAGGAATCTCGAAACATAAAAAACACTTACGACTTCTCAGTTCAGGTACGAAACTTTTTATTAGCTTTGAGTTTAAAGGTTCTTCGACATAAGGAGTGATACACATTCTTTATATTCTGGCTTTTTCCATCAGCCCACTCCCCCCATCTTGTGTGGCACCCGCCACAAAGGCCACTGGCCTGGCTTCGGCGAGCAAGCGACGGCCAACTCCCGAGGCAGGTCTCAACATTACTAACCTTCTTCAAAATTCCCAAAAATCCCCCGCGCGCTTCCGGTTGCGTGACGTCATTCTAGCCCCGTTTCCCATCTCGGGCTATTGTGACATCTCTGAGTGACACGTCCACTTCGCCCGCGCGCGTGTGGCACCTGTATTAATGTTGCACCTAAGTAACCCATGCACTGAACCGAAAGGTTCTCAGCCTAACTAAACCCAAAGGCATGAAACGAAATCCCTCGGCCATTATATTACACCGAAATCAAATCAATGTAGTGCATAAATTTACATGTCTATTTTGCGAGTGTCTCTCAGAAAATTAGATAATACCTAATACCTACATTGGTCATAAAACAACCACACTATCTCATCGCCGTATGGACCACCGCTTGACCATAACTGCTAAATCTAATGACAAAGCATAACGAAGACACTGACAAACTCAAATCCTCCAATGTAAGAAAGATCCTAGTTAATGATTCAAAAATCATATATAAAAATAATAATAAAAACTGTTCACAGATCCTGGAAAATTAACCATAATTTAAAAAAAAATACTATCAATAAAATAGTATTCAACACAACTATAAGCATATTAAACGTATTCAATGACTTACCACGCAACCTAACAGAATGGCCCAACCTAATCTATTAAAAAAGAAAACATATATATATATTTCAAATATATGTAAATAAAACTCATAGCAACAAACAACCTAACGCATGCCCCGAAGATGCCTAGCGAAATGGTCGAAAGCGCCTGGGTTTCATCATCTTGACTCAGACATAAGAAGAGTCAAACGTCTTCAGTTTAAGATTTAAAAAAGAAACAATCCGTCGTTTTTAACCGAACCTATTTAGAAAACGACTTGCTGCCTGAATATACAATATATATATATTATCATCCACAGACAGATCTGTTTCGTTCTATCAGAACACATCAGTGTGGCTAGACACCCGAAGCTGGGATCGAAACCCAGTTGACTCAAACGCCAATCTCAAGATTATACCACTCAGCCACGAGGAAACCAGCGCAAGCGAAGGAAATTTAAACGGTTATAAATCACAATTGTTATTGTTTACATATATCCGCTTAACGGCTACCGAGAGCTCGATTCATATGAAGAGCCTTGCATATACGCTAATGGCAACACATTTACTTCATTCGCTAGAGAGCTCAACCCTACAATGGGTAGGGGAGCATATTGTCATCCACAGACAGATTTGTTTCGTTCAATCAGAACTCATCAGTGTGGCTAGAAAGGCTAGATTCCCGAAGCTGGGATCGAACCTCGGTTGAATCAGTATATATATATATTGGCAGCATTTCTTCATGAATACATTTTTCATTGAACTCAATTGACATTTTTTGTCTACATATTTTTTGTTAATCCTTTCGAATTGTCGTATTGATCTTATGATATTCAGCGGGAATTGGTTGATAAATCTTCCATAATTAGTTATTTTCCCAATTCGAAAGGATTAACAAAAAATATGTAGACAAAAATGTCTATTATGTTCAATGATATATATATATATATATATATATATATATATATATATATATATAATTATCATAGTATTGAATTAATTTAGAGGGCTATTGCAATGCGAACTAATGATTATTTGAGTCTATTTAATTTCAAAATAAAACTACATCGATAGAGATTTTTTTTTTAATGAACACTATGCTGGATGTTCAAATATTTGGAACGTTGTAAACATGGTGTCACGTGGGGTGCTAGAACTCCATTTTGGGTGTTGTAATTATGGTGCCACGTGGGGTGTTTAAACACCATGCAGGGGGTCTGATAGTTCCTCTATACAAAAATCATGTCATTTTAAGCAATTAATCGATAAATAGTGCAAGATTTTTGGCATATGTTTGGATCCCTTATTTGGCAGTTGGCTAGAGTGCATGTTACAAAATACTATATATATATATATATATATATATATATATATAAGAGAGAGAGAGAGAGAGAGAGAGAGAGAGAGAAAAGGATGAAGATGAATCAGTGAATCAGACAAGTATGTTGAAAAGATAAACGGAAGAAAAATCTATACTTTAGTGTGAATGAAATACAATAATAGATAATTATAAATACAATAAATTTTCATCTCCAGCAAAGTATATATCTTTTTTTCCGTTCATTTTCCCAACATATAGATGTGTGTTCGTGTGTGTGTTTCAATAAATAGATACACACCTGGCAATAAAAATGTTGGATGACTCTTTAAACCGACAGCGGAGACATTTAAGACGTGCTATTTTCAATAGACAATTGTCGACGCGATAGCTTCTCAGAACGACAAGGTTAAAGGTACTCACTTGTATGTTAATCATTGTACACTTGGCGCGTGTCCGCTCTGTTATGACTTTAATGACTTCTGCTGATAAGGGACAGGCCCTTTTATGTAAACTGGCAGTTGGCTGGGCAGCAGTCACCGTCTTGGGCGACTCATTAGATAAAACAGAAAAGAGAGAGAAGAAAAAGAAAATAATAGAAAAAATGAAGGGGTCACACTCAATGATAAAGAGGAGATCGTTATTCTATAGAATGATCGCCATATTGACGTCTGTTTACACAATTCGTTTAGTGAAAGAAAACAAGAGACACCGCCTTGATAATGTTTCGATTTGTTTAACTGGGCAAGGTGGACGCTCTTCTACTGCGCTTGCGCAAATAAACCACAAATGGAATTAACGAGATGGATGCTTGCATCGTTAATAAAACGTGTAAATAAATCGAGTTTTTTTTAAAAATATTTATCTAAAGAGAGGGTGTCAAGTGACACTTTTGCAAATCTAATAATGTTAAAAAGCACTTCATCAGTTCATGATAGCGTCATAAAATATTTTTGGAAGTGGCTTCTTTGATTTGATTTCATTATCAGCTGAAATTCTTTAAAACCCTTTAAAGAATCCCAATTGACACAATAGTTTCACTCGAAATGCACAAGCCAGAAAACACTTAATCATAAAGAAGAAATTATTAATTCACCTCACACATATCTATACATATGTAGGTAAAGTACGTTGAACGATCTTAGTTCAAGGACGACCTGAAGGGTCTCTTTTTCAATAGCTACAACATCGAGGTATTGGAGATGGCGTAACATCTTCTCCTGGATAGCTCCACTTACCCTTGATTCGTACCTTATAGGGGTGTGTTAAGCAAGGAGGCATCAAGTACCATTTTCAGTCTTTGATATGTCTCAATCTAGGACCATTGTTGAACGCTAAACATTATGATAATATATCTGTATGTATCTGGGGAAAAGAGTAGCGCCCTCCCCTACATCTCGGTGTAGTAGCTATTGAAAAGGGAGCCTTCTGGTCGCCCTCGACTACAGTTGCCAGCTTTACTTTTACTAAGCTAAAGGTTTTTATTATGGCAACGCACTATCACTTTATGCAAAATAAAAAAAAGCTAATTCAGATTTCTGTTTTAATTTCTGTGTAGTTGGGAATCAAACTAAAGTGAAAGGTGTGCGACAAATCTAAAATCTGATAACCCAGTCGGCTTTGGTGGGGCTGTAGAATACACCACCACCATAACGAGTGTCCTAGATATGACACTAAACAATCTGATGTTGATCTTTCAGTGATGCAGGAGCTTTGGAGAATGTGAGCACCCGTTCATTGTCATCGATCCCAGGTTCATTTTGACCTGGAGTGGTAGCACCTAATAGGGCTCTATCAATGGGTCTAATAGAACTAAACTGCGTACTTATGCTAAACTAAATTGCATGAAATAGAACTGTTTTGATCCGTAAACTGTGTACTAATGTTAAAATGAATTGTTTGAAATAGAAGTGTTTTAATATTGAAACTGTACTTATGCTAAACTGAATTGTTGAAATAGAACTGTTTTGACTATTAACTGTGTGTAAACAACAACTATACTTACACTAAATTAAATTGTTTGAATTAGAACTGACTAAAGTGAATAGCTTAAAATAAAGATGTTTTTGACAATTAAACCGTGTGCTTATGCTAAACTGAATTGTTTGAAAAAGAACCGTTTATATTCAGTTTAGTGTAAGTACAGTTTCAATGTCAAAAACGGTTCCATTTCAAACAATTCAGTTTAGCATACAAAACCAGTTCCGTTTCAAACACTTCAGTTTAGCATAAGTACGCAGTTTAAATATTAAAACACTTCTATTTTAACAGTTCAGTTTAGCATAAGTACGCAGTTTAGATGAAGTACGCAGTTTAAATGTCAAAAAGTTCTATTTCAAGCAATTCAGTTTAGCTTAAATACGCAGTTTAGTTCTATTATAGGATCATATCCAGGACACTCTTTGGGGCGGGGTTTTAACCCTCTGCTGAGATGCTGTAGGTGTATTCTTCAACCCCAGTCGACTGGGCAATATTTGTCGGCTAGTATAGCCAAAAGTTGCGGATTGTTCACTATATGTAATATTGGTATTTTTTAGAATAAAAATTAGGGGTCGTTTAGTCGCTCATTACTCAAGTATATTCAGTGGCGTGTGTGGGTGTATATTTGTGGGTATTTATTTTCACTTAACCAGCATTGATAGACACTGCAATTAGCTAAATATCAATTGCCAAGATAACTTTATCGTTTTAAGAAGTTAACGTAATCTTTCCGTGTTAAAAATAACATCCATGACGACTTCTTTACGATTTTATTGTCCGCTGTTAAATGACTTTTGTTCTCTCTCTGGCCATATTTGATGCCTGTCATCAGTGGAACTACTGTTTATCATTGACCGACGTCAGTCCTCGAGAGAGAGAGAGAGAGAGAGTTCGCCTCGAGCTGAAGAAGGAAATCTCTGTAGACCGTTTTTCGGTTAACATCACCCTTTTTTCCCTTTTCATTCTTCATCTGTTTCCATCAACCTCACAGAACTCGCGTTGACCAAGCGGGCAGGAGGATCGTGATTTTTATCTCACTGCTTGATTACTCCCTTCTGTCCCGACGGACTGTTACGCCCAGTCGCTTTTACTGCGACCTACGCTGCAGTAGAAGCCTTCCTCTCCTTTCCTCTGCTCTCCTTTACTTCGCGGCTATTGTTTGTTATCTTTTCAGCTTGTCAGAGTGGACATCGTTGAACTGATATTTAGCAGGGTTGCTATTTAGCAGGGTTAGAACCGGCTAGACGAAATGTAATCTTAAGTGGAAGCCCCCACGGTAAGTCAAAGATGAAATGCAGGGAGATAACAATATAAAGAGTAAGAATAACCAATGAGGAACGCACACACACACACACACACACACACACACACACATATATATATATATATATATATATAAGTTGACGACCTTTGTCGAGGGTGACCAGAAGGCTCCTTTTTCTATTGCTACTACACCGAGGTGTAGAGGAGGGTGCTACTCACTGGATTGCTCCATTTTACCCTTGATCCTTACCTTATAGTGCTGAATGCTTAGAAAAGAGGCATCAAGTACAATTTTTTGAGTATTAGGTATGACTCTACCAGGGATTAAACCCCGGTCTCCCGGACTATTGGCGAACACTCTACTCAATAATTCGTTTTCGCTTGTGAATGATCATTTTCTTTGGAAATAAATTCTTAAAATATATCTTCCAAGTTGACTTGATGAAAATTTAAGCAAATTAAAAAGTACTAAGCGAAATAGGAATAAGCGGAGAGACAACATGAAAATGTGGGACATTGAAACATTCTGAACAATATCAACAATGAGAATACAATAAGGGTTTTCGGACTATTGTCTTCATCTTTATTTCCGGAACGTTTCGGCCGATATGTCCTCCGGCCTTTTTCAGGTGTTTGTCGAACTCGGGAACCTTCACGGAACTTCGAACTACGTCCTTTATTGAAACCACGGGGGTCGCCTGTTCTGATTCCGCTAGTCATAACCGGTAAGTATTCTTCTATTGTTACTCGCCTGAAGTGAGGTTTAAACCTGCAACCTCCAGATGACTGTCTCCTTAGGGAAACAATGCCTATAACCGTTATGCTGGACAATTCAGAGCGAATTTTTGGGACTTATAAACTTAATGTTCTTATTTGACTAGAATTACTACTATTATGTATGATTTTTTACCTGTGCATATTCACATTTTTTTTTTGTGTGTAAACGGTTATGGCTAACGGAATCAGAACAGGTGACCCCCGTGGTTTCAATAAAGGTTCCCGAGTTCGACAAACACATGAAGAAGGCCGGAGGACACATCGACCGAAACGTACTGGAAATAACAATAAAGACGAAGACAATAGTCCGAAAACCCTTAATGATAAAAATGAGAATACATTCTAATTGGTAAGGTGATAATATCAGAATGATCAGACTTATTTTTCTTTAAGTTAAATTATTTACTGAGCAATCGTCACTTTGTAAATTGTTGAATTCACATTGATCACTTTAATTAATTGGCGGTTAAGTTTATAAAATTGGTAAAATGGTTAAGAAATGAAATATACTTTATTGATCATTGGATATATTTATTTACTAACTACTCTGCATGAGCAGAGAGTTTTCATTCACCTCGTCAGGTTGCCATGTAAAGGTATATATATATATATATATATATACCTTTGCACATATATCTATATGAGACTTAGTCTAACGTAAAGTTGGATGGGTTTCGATCCTGGCTTCGAGCGTCCTACGTGTCTAGCCACACTGAAGAGTTCTGATAGAACGAAACAGTCTGTTGATGACAATATATATATTTTGGCGGCATTTCTTCATTAATACAAATTTCGTTGAGTATAATAGACATCTTCTGTCTACATATTTTCTTGTTGATCCTTTCATATTGCCGAATTGATTTTATAGTATTCGGTGGGAATTGATTGATATATTTTCCATAATTCTTTATTACCCAAGTACTTTCTGCCCGACGTCGGGCCACCATCACAAAAGTGATGTAACTAACTTTTTTATGTACATTACTTCTTTGAAAGAAGAAGATCATATGGGACATTGCCGTGTGTAGCGTTTACTTAACGCTAACAGAATTAATTACAGAATTAACAGAATTTATTTTCAAACCAGTGCTAATGTACTTAAATGTCTTTAGCTACTGGCACTAATTATAGAACAATTTTAAAAGTAAACGCTACACACTGCAACGGCCCAGATGCTCTTCTTCTTGCAAATGTACATACAAAAGTTCTGTAATATATCCTCTTCTGATGATGGCCCAAAGTCGGGCAAAAAGTACTTGGAAAGTAAACAATTATGGAAGATATATCAATCAATTCCTGCCGAATACTATAAAATCAATACGGCAATATGAAAGGATCAACTAAAAAATATGTAGACAGAAAAAGTCTATTATATTCAACGAAATTTGTATATATATATATATATATAGGTGAAAGAAAATTCCCTAATCGTGCGGAGGAGTTATAAATACCAAAGTATATGCGTATATAAGGGCCATTGGCCTTATGAGGAGAGTGTTCGCCAATGGTCCGCGTGACTAGGGTTGAATTTCAGGTCGAGTCTTACGAAAGATTCAAAAAAGGTACTTGATTCTGCCCTGCTTAACACTTAACATTATAAAGTAAGGATCAAGGATAAAGTAGAGCAATCCAGGTAATGGAGTAGCACCCTCCCCATCACATCGGTGCAGTAGCTATTGAAAAGGGAGCCTTCGGGTCACCCTAGACTAAAGTCGCCAACTTTACTTTTTTAATTATATGTATATACACGATATATATATATATATATATATATATATATAAAACCTGTATATACATATTAGTAAAAAAAGTAAAGTTTGCGACTTTATATATATATATATATATATATATATATATATACCAAAGTATATGTTTAGACACGACAACAAATTTTGTATATCTATCTATCTATCTATCTATCTATCTATCTATCCTTGGTTAATTCAATAAGTTTCCAGACCTCTTCGTATAGGCATTTAAAATTGTCGAAGACTCTTGAAAATTCAGTATGTTATTGCTATATATCTTATGCGATGACTGACCAATTTTTATGATTTCAGGTTCAAATGAACAGCTACAGCAGGAATTGGATTACAGCTTACTAAACCCTGATTGTCACAGCTGGTGAATTTTAAAAATGCCATCTGGACGTAAGGACGTTTTAGCAGAACGATGTGCGATAAAATTCTGTTTTAGACTTTGAAAAAATGCCACAGAAACGTATAGAATGCTTCAGACTGCTTTTCGACCATCTTGCATGAATCGAGCATCGGTTTTTGAGTGGCATAAGAGATCCAAGTAAGGCAGGGAGTCTGTGAGGGATGATGAGAAGTGTGGGAAGTGTACGGAAGTCAATAGACCAGAGTTGATTGGCCAAAGGGTAAGGGTTATTATGCTGAGGTTTTAAGGGAGTTCAGGAAGAGATTCCGTCGGAAGAGGCCAGCACTATTCAAATTGGGTCAGTGGCATTTCTAGCAGGACAATACACCAGTCCACAACTCCATCCTTGTCACAAACTATTTGACCAAGATGGGCATCAAGACAGTTCCTCATCCTCCCTATAGTCCTGACCTTGCTCCCTGTGACTTTTGGTTATTCTCTAAGCTCAGAGGCTGTCGTTATGAAACAACTGAGGAGATGGAAGAGGCTGTGACGAAGGTCATTGACACGCTCACACAAGAGGACTTCCATGGGGCCTTCCAGAAGTTGTTGGAAGGGTACAACACGTGCATTGCAGCCGGAGGAGATTACTTCAAAGGGGACTAGAGTTTCGTGTTTGTACTATCATTAAAGGCGCCCATAAGAAAAAAACTCTGGAAACTTATTTAATGATACTCATACTTATGCTAAATGAAATGTTTTTGACAATTCGATTGGGTAGTTTTGGAAAACTGAATTCTTTGAAATAGAACTATAAAATGGATTTGGCATTAAATAACCTACAAAGGCTGATATGCCATAAAACCCAAACAAAGTAGTAAACAAAATCAAAGATGAAAAATAGATTTACTGTTTAAGAATTAGAAAAAGGACTCCAAAAAAGAGAGAATATAATTTTAAAATCCTAAAACAGAAACTAAATTTCCTTAATTGAAAAGACACTGAAAAGATTCGTACTGGTAATATCTTTGTATGAAAATACAATAAGTTCATTTGGAAGAAATGAAAGTCTAAAAGCGGCAAATCATTCCAATCGATAATGTCCTTCTTCTGCTTGACTATTCTCGACCATACACAAGCATCAGGACAATGGAGACAATCACCTCATCTGGAAACTTATTTAATGATCCTCGTATATATATATATATATATATATATATATATATATATCAGTGGTTACTCTATCCTATTTTTGCTACTCTCAATTTCAGTTCCCAACCCGTGGTCCGTGGACCCAAAGTAAGTCATCATAGTTGCTATTGCGGGATTCTCCATTGTATAGCACAGATTGACTAACGTACCTTGCATGGCGGTTTTTCGTAAACAATCAAGATACTATATAATTTGTAGTCTTGTTAATACAGTAGATAAGTTAATTTTTTTTCCTTTGAAAAGTATAGAAGAAAAGAGAAGATGTTCATTACTATGACGAGAAAAATATGTTTATTAGAATAAAGAAATTGATGACAAAATTATTTGTTGAAAATGTATTCAAATAAACAAATTTTAGTAACAGAATGTTATATATGCAACATTCATTAAAGAAAGAGAGATCTGTTAGTAAAAAAACGAATTAAAACACGCCGTTTAACCAACATTTACCATAGCGATGATGATGACGTCGGCGACGGCTATAATCTGCTATTCCCCCCTCTCTTTCTCTCTCTCTCTCTGTCCCTCTCCCTCTTCCCAAGACAGCTGTCAGCAGTCACATTGTGCTAATTTTTTTGAGCACGGTATTTTCAGTTGCTTTTGCTATTGGCTACAGCCAAAAGCGGATTTCTCTAACATTACTGTTATTATAAGGGTCCATTTTGAATAACATTGACCGAGTTATTGGTCGTGCCGGGCACGAGTAGCACTAGTCCCATCTCCGCCCCTGATATATATATATATATATATAAAGCAATGGTTTGATCAACCGATTGTTGTAGTTTTAAGAGGGTACATTTTTAAAACTTTTACTTTTTAGTATTTGTGTTAACTTATTTTATCACATTACTTGACTGATATGTTATTATCTATTGCCACTGACATATCAATTAGAGGACCTGTTTTTTTTATAGTCCTTAACCACTATATGTGGTCTATAGCTCTTTATATATATATATATATATATATATATATATATATATATATATATATATAAGTGAACGTAATAGCGCGACTAGAGTACGAACTCGCTTACTACGATTCCGCAGTCCATCGTTATAACCATTACGCCACGAGGACACCCCCTCTGATATTTGCATCTCCGTTATCCTCAATACTCCTTCTTAGTCATGACACATAGAACCTCTATCTGTCAATGATTTTCAATGGGTCTGTCGTGAACTCTTACAGAGGTGGTGGATTTACCGAGGCGCTAAGGGAAGTGCTGAGTTAAAGGTGGCAGTAGATTCAATCTGGTCGGATTTTGTTATTCAATAGAATTTACATATTTTCCAATGAATATAATGTCCTATTTTATCATGTCTTTTATTATTTTACTCTTTTGAGAGTTTTTCTCACCAGCGTTAGCCGATCGTTTCTAACTAGGGTTTGAGTGACAGCAAGTTTCCTCAAGTCTCCAGGATTCTCCTCAGTATTCTGAGGGGAGTCCTTATTAATGCCGAGTTCTTTTTAATGCTGAAGTTTGAATGGTCTGTATTTGTCTTCTTATTTCCAAGTCTTTCAGTTTCTTTACTAATCCTGTGGGGACAGTCCCAAATGCACCAACCACAATTAACATCATCGTCACCTTCATGTTCAGTTGTTTGTTTTAGTTCTCTAGGAAGTTCTATGTATTATTTCTCATTTCACTATCTTTTATTTTCAATCTATGGTCTGTCTTCCGGGATGGCAAAGTCCATCATTCGGTAGGTTCTTTTCTTTTTTTTTTTTACCATCACTTGGTTTGGTCGTCTGGCCTAGATTAGCTGATTCGTTGGTATCTCAAAATCTCAGAGAATTTTTTTCGACTCATTTTCAAAGATTGATTTTAGTTAGTGCATAACCATTTAGTAGTATGGTCAAATTTGTATCTCTTGCACAGTTCCCAGTTAATCACCTTTCCTACCCTCTCTTATCTAGTATTGTACTGATTCTGTGCTAGTTTGCTATATTCGCTTATGTAATTATCTTTTCTCTTTAGTGACCGCATTACCTACACTTGTTTTATCATTCCGCATATTAATTGTCGCTTTTATATAATTGGCCATTACAGTATTATTTTTGCTGCTATTAAAAAAGGTACTCTTCTTTTCATGAGATTTTTCTTTCTTAGCCTTGTCCCTATCTTTTTGTGTGCAATGTAGCCTGTTTGTCGCTTGAAGTATGCATACATAAGTTTTCTTCCCATTCTTGATTTCTACGTTTTTTTTTGTTTTTTTTTAGTTTTTACTGTTTGTTCTGAAGATGCCTTTGCTGTTACTGGCTGCTGTATGTTGTCTTTCTAAGCTCTTTTGAGTATTTTTCTTGAGTTCTTGAATTGTAAGCCCACGTAATCCTCAATACTGGTGAGTTCTCTTCCTCCATATTTTTCATGATACATAGAGCCTCTGTCTCTTAATGATTTTCAACGGGGCTCCTGTGAACTCTTAAAGAGATGGTGGATTTACCGAGTCACTAAGGAGAGTGGTAGGTTAACAGGGGCACTAAAGTTGGTGGTAGGTTCATTGAAAGACAAAAGAGTGGTATGTTTTCTGAGACATGATTATTACAACAGTGTTGTAAGAGAGAGAGAGAGAGAGAGAGAGAGAGAGAGAGAGACAGAAACAGAGAGACAGAGATAGAGAGAGAGACAGAGATAGAGACAAAGACAGAGACAGACAGACACCTGTTATTGGTGTTACTGGCAAGTATAGATTTGGTTTGGTTTATTTTTATGGCATATCAACCATTATAGGTTATTTAACGCCAATTCCTTTATTTATTTATTCATTTATTTATTTATTTATTTATTAAATGAAAGATTTCTAAACACATTTTGTTGATAATATTTTTAAACGATCTCATTTCACACAGTTAAATGGTTTTATGATATATCAGGTCGGTCCAACCGATAAAATGAAACGCAGCGGTCGTCTCGATACTGTTATATGGATACACTACATAGACGCTAACTAAACGGCAGGAGAAAAATCTAGACGGTAACTACACAAGACTGCTGCGAGCAATATTGAACAAGTTCTGGAGGTAACACCCCACAAAACGACAACTGTACGGTCACCTACCTCCCATCACGAAAACTATCAAAGTTAGACGAACCAGATATGCAGGACACTGTTGGAGATGTAGGGACAAGCTCATAAGTGATGTACTCCTATGGACCCCTCATATGGCCGAGCAAAAACAGAACGAACAGATCGAACCTACATACAGCAGATACGGGATGCAGCCCTGAGGACCTACCAGAAGCGATGAACGATAGGGAGTTGTGGCGGGAGAGGGTCAGGGATATCTGTGCTGGCAGCACGACATGATGACGATGATGATGATGATATGTCAAACATTGTTGCTTATTTAATGCCAAATCCTTTTTATACGTATATACTAGATATATGATTTCTAAACACATTTTATATATAACTTCTAAACGAGTCTGAACTCCTTGTTTTTCATACAGTTAAATGGTTTCACTTATTTCTATCCAATACGAATAATTCTATTTACTATTAATCAGTACTTTGCTCACAATTTGATTTTAAGTATTGCTATGTATTCCTAATATTAAATGATCAGTTATATTTCAAACAATTCAGTTTAGCATAAGTATACAGTCTTTTTTTTTGTTTACTCACTGTTAAATGTAAAACCAATTCTAATTCAAACAATTTCTCATAAATATACAAGGTCACACAGTTCTATTTGACACATAGATAGGACCCTAGCAGGTGCTACCACTCCAGGTCATAGTGGGCCTGGGAGCAATGGCAATAAAGGGGTTCTCCACATTCCTCAAAACTTCAGCAACACGGGAGTCTCACCATCAGATTCTTTAATGTCATATACAGGACACTCGTTGGGAGATGCTGTCGATGTTTTCTACAGTCCCAGCAGACTGGGCCACTTATTTGTATTATAAATTGTTACTTGAAGCTATAATAGTTTACAAAGGAGTACTATAATCAGCTATTTAATAGTGTGAAAATTATTTGTTGAAATAGGAATACTTGAAACCATATAAGCGTGAGCAACTTATTGGTATTTGGTTTGGTTTTATGGCATATCAACCATGGTAGGTTATTTAAAGCCAAATCCTTTTTATACGTATATACTAAATATATGATTTCGAAACACATTTTATATATAACTTCTAAACGAGTCTGAACTCCTTCTTTTTCATACAGTTAAATGGTTTCACTTATTTCTATCCAATACGAATAATTCTATTTAATATTAATCAGTACTTTGCTCACAGTTTAATATTTAAAGTTTTGCTATGTATTTGGCCAAGTAGGTAGAGTGTTCGCGAATGGTCCGGAAGACCTGGGTTCAATCCCAGGTCGCATCATACCAAAGACTTTAAAAATGGTACTTGATACCTCCTTGCTTAGCACTCAGCAATATAAGGTACGTATCAAGGGTAAAGTGGAGGAATCCAGAGAAATGAGAAGCACCCTCCCCTACACCTCGGTGTAATAGCTACTGAAAAGGGAGCCTTCTGGTCGCCCTCGACTACGGTCGCTAACTTTACTTTATCAACAATTAAAGTAAACAGCACTCATTTGTTTACTCACAGTTAAATGTAAAAAAAAACAGTTCTGTTTTAAACAATACAGTTTTGCAAAAGTTCACTGTTTAAATGTCAAACAGTTCTATTTGACCCATGGATAGGACTCTATCAGGTGCTACCACACCAGTCCTGAGTGGACCTGGGAGTAATCGCAATGAAGGGTTACTCCTCATATCACAAAGCTCGAGCATTACAGAAGGATCACTATCAGATTGTTTAGTGTCATATCTTGGACATTCGTTGGGGGAAACTTATCCATCTGCAGAGATGCAGTCGGTGTATTCTGTAGCCTCGGTCGACTGGGCTAAAAGGCAACCGTAGAAAAACCAAAGGATAAAAAATATTTAACAAAAATGCTCCCAATAAAATATCACCAAGTTCCTCGTAGACAACTTAAATACCAACCTTTATCAATTATATAGACTACTATTGTAAGCTTGTTATTTCTGTCTGTTCACGTATTCTTCGTCCACGAAAGGTTAAAGTCCAGCTTCGCCATTAAATTGCCCAGTCGGCTGGTGAGGGCCTGTAGAATACACCAATTGCTTCTTTGTAGAATACACCGACATTTTCCCAATGAGTATCCTCATATATGACACTAAACAATCGGATGATGAGGCTCCAGAAATTCTGGAGCTCAGGGAATGTGGAGTAGCCCTTCGTTGCCATCGTTCCCAGATCCACTCTGGCCCGAAGTGGTAGTACCTGATAGGGTCCTTTCTATGGGTCAAATAGAACTAAACTGAATCGCTTGAAATAGGACTGTTTTGACATGTCAACTGAGTATTTATGCTAAACTGAATTCCTTAAAATAGAACTGTTTTGACATCTAACGGCGTCTAAACATAATCAAAGTGTGTATTTCTGCTAAACTGAATAGCTTGAAATAGGACTGTTCTGACATTTGAACTGTGTACTTATGCTAAACTGTTTTAACTGTGTATAAACAAAATCAACCTGTGTACTTATGCAAAACGGAATGGTTTGAAATAGAACTTATTTGTATAAAAATGGATTTGGCATTAAATAACCAACAAAGTTTGTTATGCCATAACAAACAAACAAACAAACAAAGATCACCATTAAAGTACTGTTTTATGAAACACATCATTTTTGATGATACATAACCTCTTAAATTTCTCATGTCTTGTCCAGCCCAGTTGACTTGAGCTGGAGAATAGACTGACTGCATCTCTCCAGAGGGATAAAACCCCAAACTCCTCATGAATTTCCTGGATATGACATTAAACCATCTGATGGCAATGCTCCAGGTCCACTATGACCTGGGATGGTAGAACCTGATAGGACTCTATTGATTGGTCAAATAGAACTATTAAACATTTAAACTGAGTGCAAATGTATCATAGCCAAATATGAATATGTGAAATATACGGATATGTAAAACGCTCATATGCATAGGAATCCCGAAATACGCGAAACACTGACGACTATCTTTAGTTCAGGTACGAAACTTTTATTACCTTCTCGACTTTTAGGTTTACGACACGAGGAGAGAGAGAGACACACACAATTTTTACTATGCTGACTGTTCCATCTGACCCAACAACGCGCGGCGCATCCCGTAGACCCAATCTGGACTCGCCTCGACAAGCTTCAAATCTCAACTCACCTCGCCTAGCCTCGGATCTCAACTAACTGCTTTTTTCAAAATCACCAAGAATCCCAGCCCATCACTTCCAGGCATGACGTCATTCGCACCCCAGTCCCATTTCCTCTGGGGTTTTTATTATGACATCTGTGATTGTCGCATCCTCTGCGCGCGAGCGTGAACACCTGCGCTAAATGTGTGTACCTGCACGTGCACTAAGCCGAATAGTTCTCAGCCTAACTAAACCGAATGATGAGATATAACCAACGAAAAATGGTAATATAAAAAAAAATCATTCCGCAATTATATAACACAAAAAGATGACTTATGTCAAATCAAATTGTTAGAAATAACTGTTTTATCATTTAACTGTGTGTAAACGAATGACTTATATTTCATTGAATTGTTAGGGATACATAGCAATACTTGGAATTATATAACTGAGAGCTAGGGTAGAGGTAACGTTGAATAGAATTATTCGTATTGATTAGCAATACTTGAAACTCGTTAACCAAGTGCCTAAATTGAATTGTTAGCGTTACATAGCGATGCTTGAAACCATTTAACTGTGAGAAAATAAAACTATTTACGTCAGATAGCAATATCTAAAACCATTTAACTGTGCGCAAACAATAGTAATAATTTTGTGATAGCAAATTAGTTCTGGCTCGTCTGAAAATACGACAACTTACAAACTATTGACTTACAAATCATATGTACGAGGATCATTAAATAAGTTTCCAGACTTTTTTCGTATGGGCACTTTTATTGATAGTACACTCACGAAACTCTAGTCCCCTTCGAAGTAATCTCCTCCGGCTGCAATGCACGTGTTGTACCCTTCCAACAAATTCTGGAAGGCCCCATGGAAGTCCTCTTGTGTGAGCGTGTCAATGACCTTCGTCACAGCCTCTTTCATCTCCTCAATTGTCTCATAACGATAGTCTCTGAGATTAGGGAATAACCAAAAGTCACCGGGAGCAAGGTCTGGACTATAGGGAGGGTGCGGAACTGTCTTGATGCCCATCTTGGTCAAATAGTCTGTGACAAGGATGGAGTTGTGGACTGGTTCATTGTCCTGCTGGAAATGCCACTGACCCGATCTGTAGAGTGCTGGCCTCTTCCCTAGGAATCTCAACCTGAACTCCCTTAAAACCTCAACATAGTAACCTTAACCCTAACCCTTTGGCCAATCAACTCTGGTCTATTGACTTCCTAACTCCTCCCACACCTCTCATCATCCCTCACAGACTCCCTGCCTTCCTTGAATCTCTTTTGCCACTCAAAAACTGATGCTTGATTCATGCAAGATGGTCGAAAAGCAGTCTGAAGCATTCCATACGTTTCTGTGGCATTTTTACCAAGTTTAAAACAGAATGTTATTGCATATTGTTCTTCTAAAGTGTCCTCTCGTCCAGATTGCGTTCTTGAAATTCACCAGCTGTGACAATCAGGATTTAGTACGGTGTATTCGAATTGCTGCTGTAGTTGTTCATCTGAACCTGAAATCATGACAATTGATCAGTCATCTCATAATATGTATAGCAATGACACACTGAATTTTCAAGAGTCTACGACAATTTTAAATGACTGTACAAAAAGGCACCTCGTATAAGTGGAGCAATCCAGGGAAAGGAGCAGCTCCCTTCCCTGCACCTCGGTGTAGTAGTTATTGAAAAGGGAGCCTTGGTGTCTCCCTCGACTATGGACAAACTTTATATATATATATATATATATATATATATATATATATTATATATATATATATATAGTATATATATACATCTATATAAATAAAAATGTAAATGTTTGTTACAAACCGATAATCTCCAGTTTTATACGACAAACTGGTTAAAAATTTTCAGAGAGTATTTTATTCGAATTCAGGAGTGTTTTTATATACTTATTATCCAAGAATATTACAATAATTAAAAAAATGTTTTTAATAAGTCGTTTTTCTCCGAGAAAATTATGAAGGTAAACATTACTTCCGTTTTCCAAGAATTTTACACGTGATTTTTTTTTTCTGCTTTATAACTTTTCTAAACTTTAAACCATTTTTCGTTGGTTCAGTTGTAAGTATTTTTTTTTTATTCTAATGAATTGTTTACAAAATATTTTCTTTTCTTTTTTCAACATTCCTTTTTTTGTTTAACTTCAACGAAAGACATCCATTAAAAAGTTTTCTTTCTTAAACCATATTTCATTGGTTCAGTAGTAACAAATTGTTTACTAAATATTCTATTTTCTTTTTTCAACATTTCTTTTTTTTTGTCTAACTTCCACAGAAGACGTTTCCTAATAAGTTTTCTTTCGTTTTATTATTATCGATAAGACACTAAACTTTAAACCATATTTCGTTGGTTCAGTAGAAACGAATTGTTTACTAAATATTTTCTTTTCTTTTTTTGTTGTTTAACTTCAACGAAAGACATTCATTAAAAAGTTTTCTTTCTTAAACCATATTTCATTGGTTCAGTAGTAACAAATTGTTTACTAAATATTCTATTTTCTTTTTTCAACATTTCTTTTTTTTTTTTGTCTAACTTCCACAGAAGACGTTTCCTAATAAGTTTTCTTTCGTTTTATTATTATCGATAAGACACTAAACTTTAAACCATATTTCGTTGGTTCAGTAGTAACGAATTGTTTACTAAATATTTTCTTTTCTTTTTTTGCTGTTTAACTTCAACGAAGACATTCCTTAAAAAGTTTTCTTTCGTTTTATTATTATTGATAAGACACTAAACTTTCAACAATATTTCGTTGGTTCAGTAGTTATAAATTGTTTACAAAATATTTTATTTTCTTTTTTCAATATTTCTTTTTTTGTTTAACTTCAACAAAAGACATTGCTTAAAAAGTTTTCTTTCGTTAATTAACTTTAGACCATATTTCATTGGTTCAGTAGACAGTAAATTTCTTTTTATTCTAAAAACTTATTCTTAGATTTTTTCTTCATTATTGATATCCCATTTATTTTGTTGTTTAATGAATATTTTCTCGTGTGCCAATTATCATGTTGCGAAATACTAACCAGCCTAAGCTTTGTAATGGCACACGTCTTTCAGTAAAAAAATTAATGGCCAACATCATCGAAGCAACAATTTTGACAGGGCTTTTCAAAGGTGAAGATGTCCTCAACCGGGAATTCCTATGATTCCAACAGATATGTCATTTCAATTTAAGAGATTGCAATTCCCAATTCGATTGGCATTTGCAATCACGATCAACAAAGCACAGGGACAATCTTTCGAACTGTGTGCCTCATATTTACACAGTGATTGCTTCTCACATGGGCAATTATATGTTCCCTGTTCCAGAGTCGGCAATCCAGAAAAATCTCTTTATCTACACGGAAACTGAAACTACAAAGAATATTGTGTATCTACAAGTACTGGAAAATTAAACATATTAGAAACATGCATTTTCTTTTTTTCCCATTTAAACAAACTGAGCCACGGCAACGCGTGGCCGGGTACAGCTAGTATATATATAATCAGATTTTGGTATTAAATAATCTTTAATGGTTGATATGCCATGAAACCTAACTAACCAAACAATCAACCAATTGTTTAAACATAAAATTGTACTACGAATCTTTTTTTTTTAATCTTTGGATGGGAAGAAAAATTTTTTAGATTTACTTGCATAGTTCCCATACGAAATGAATTTATCATTTATGTCATAATCAATATATCCTACAAATCGATATTTAGTGTCAGAATGGGCCAATTCGATAGGAGCTGTGGAATACATCAACTGCTTCTCTGTAAAGAGGTATGATCCTCCTTCTTACGAATATCCTGGGTATGACACTAGTCAACATTTGATGGGAACTCTCCAGTTTTCGAGTCTGGAGGTTGTGGAGTACTCTTTCATAACCATTACTTTCAAGTCTGTTACAGAGAATGTAGAACACGCGGACAGCATCTCTACAGACGGATAAGACCTCCAAGATCTTGAGGAATGTGGAGTACGCGTTCACTGTAATTACTCCCAGGTTCACTCTGACCTAGAATGGTAGTACCTGATTGGATCCCGTTCACAGGTCAAATAGAAATGTTTGACTAGTTAACTGTATGCAAACAAATGATGGTAAATTAAGTTGTTAGTATTACATTAGAATACTCGAAACCATTTAATTGTGTGCAAACGAACGGATATTGCTGAATAGAATTATTAGTATTGAATAACAGTACTTGAAACCCCTTAACTGTGTGCTTAAATTGAATTATTGGAATTACATAGAAATGCTTAAAACCTTGCAACTGTGCAAATGAATGAATAGTGTTGAAAGAATTATTAGTGTTAGATAGCAATACTTGAAACCGCTTCACAGTGTGCAAACAAATGATTAATCGATATAAATGAAAATGTAAATGTTTGTTACTAACCGATGATATCCAGTTTTATACCACTAATTGGTTTAAAATTTTGTGAGAGTATTTTATTCGAATACAGGCAGGTTTTTATATACTCAATATCCAAAGATCTATATAAATGAAAATGTAAATGTTTGTTACTAACCGATAATCTCCAGTTTTATACCACTAATTGGTTTAAAATTTTGTGAGAGTATTTTATTCGAATACAGGCGTATTTTTATATACTTAATAGCCAAAAATATTACAATAACTAAAAAAATATTCTTAATAAGTCGTTTTTCCCCGAGAAAAGCCGAACGCAAATTATGAAAGTAAACATTACTTTCGTTTTTCAATAATTTTACACATGATTTTTTTTTTCTGCCTTTATCACTTTTATTTCTGTTTTGGTTAACTTGGGCAATCATATGTCGCCTGTTCCTGATTCGGCAATCCAGACAATCTCTTTATCTACACGTAAACTGGAACTACCAAGAATATTGTGTGTCCACAACTATTGGAAAATTAAACATATTAGAAACATGCATTTTCTTTTTTTTCCCATTTAAACAAACTGAGCCACAGCAACGCGAGGCCGAGTACAGCTAGTACTAAATAGAAATATTAGTGTTACATAGCAATACTTACAACCAGTTAACTATATTCAAACAATAGCACTACTTCATGGCAATCAAACGAATTTTTCTTTTAAACGATAAAATAAGATTACCTTTAACCTATTTACAACGGGAACATATGTATATCCATTTAAGTAAGTAAAGATTTCGACCTTAGTCGACGGTGACCCGAAAGCTCCCTTTTCAATAGCTACTACACCGAGGTGTAAGGGAGGATGCTACTCCTTTCCCTTTGATCCTTACCTTATAATGCAGTGTGTTAAGCAAGGCAGCATAGAGTACCATTTTTTTTAGGTTTAGGTATTACACGACCTGGGATTGAACCCCGGTCTCGCGGACCATTGGCAAACACTCTACTCATTAGGACAATGGCCCGGTTATATTTATCCATTTAAGTGCGTCGATACAAATGACTATTGTCAAATTAAATTATTATTTTTACATAGCAATAAGTAAAGTAAAGTTGGCGACCGTAGTCCAGGGCGACCAGAAGGCTCCCTTTTCAATAGCTACTACACCGAGGTGTAGGGGAGGGCGCTACTCCTTTCCCTGGATTGCTCCACTTTACCTTTGATACTTACCTTATATTGCTGAGTGCTAAGCAAGGAGGTATCAAGTACCATTTTTAAAGTCTTTGGTATGACGCGACCTGGGATTGAACCTAGGTCTCCCGGATCAATGGCGAACACTCTACCGACTAGGCCAATGAGTCGGTTTTAGGCCAATGAGCCGGATTTAGGCTAATGGGCCGGTTCAGCACCATTTAACTTCGTTTACTAAACTGAATAGCTTGAAATAGAACTGTTTTTGATAACTAAACTCTGTACTAATGCTGAAATGGACTGTTTGAATTAGAAGTGTTAATATGTATAAATATAGATTTGGTATTAAATAACCTACAATGGTTGGTATGACGCGACCTGGGATTGAAACCAGGTCTCTCAGACCATTGGCAAACACTCTACCCACTAGACCAATGAGCAGGTCAACTAGGCCAATGAGCTACATACCTTATACTGCTAAGTGTTAAGCTAGGATCTATCAAGTACCATCTTTAAAGTATTTGGTATGACGCGACCTGAGATTGAACCCAGGTCTCCCGGATCATTGGCAAACACTCTAACCACTAGGCCAATGAGAAAGTCATCTCTCAGACCATTGGCGAACACTCTACCCACTAGGCCACAGACCTGACTTTCGTTAATGAATACCATGGGTAAATACCGAAATGTATTTTTCATCTTTTTTTTTTTTTTCATTGAAATTTTATATATTATGTCGTTTCATTTGGTGTCTTTGTATATCAACATGCAGAAGAACAGTAGTGATAAGATCTAATCCATAGCTGGGAAAATAAATATATTTGGCCGAAAGAGAACTTAATACCGCAACTGTAGTTCGAGCTCGCTTACTCCAATGCCAGTAAGTTTTCTTATTTACTAAGCTATGCATTATCTAGTCCGCAGGCCACAGGTTGCCGACAGTATCTGCTTTTACTAGATGGTCACCAATCTAAAGTCTGAACAGGACCATCTTTGCTTATTTTCAGGGGTACCTATAATTGTTGATGCTTAGTCTGGGACATATGCCACATCTTGCGTACAGTATCAGCTGACACCCATCTAATCAATAAATTGTTTCATCAATGTTGGTGGGTTTTTTGGCTTTTATGGCATATCAACCTCTGAGAGAGTTTCCATTGTTTGTTTTGAAACTTTGATTCAGATTCGAAACGGTGAACCCAGGTTTCATCTTGAGTAACTAATCTGCCGTGAGACTTCAGGTCTTGAAATGATCACCTACTTAAATCGTAAACAAAGCTTGTGTTCTAGCGTCAGCATTCTTGGAATCTATCTAACAAACAGCTAGCTCACCCTCAAGATCTCAGTTAAAACAGAGTGGACTGAACCAGAACTAATGCCTATGGACTTAACTATCCGTTAGACAGTGAAACATCTCTCATCTAAAACCCTACGGTGATCGGCATCAACTTATTGATCAATGAGAGAAGTTTTTGGACAACCTGACCGAGGATCATCTGTACTTTCTCCACCCTGATTGAATTCCACAATCAACTTCTTCACACTTAAGCGCCTCTGGTTGTGTAGGGGTTAGCGAGTACAATTAGCAAACGTACACGAGTGAGTTCGAGTCTTATTAGATGCCAATTTCTTATGGCCTTGTGCCACATCTTAGCAAAAAGCTTAGTTAATTAGCGCTTCTTCACAGTTAGGCGCTTCTGGTAGTGTAGTGGTTAGCAAGTACAATTAGCAAACGTACACGAGTGAGTTCGAGTCTTATTGGGTGCCCCTTTCTTATGGCTTTGTGCCACATCTAAGCAAAAAAAGCTTAGTTAATTACCACTTCTTCACAGTTTAAAGGAAGGGGAGTTCTTAGCAAGTATTTGTTCCAACTTCCTATGGATTTCCTTGAGTGTCATACTTCTATGTTGCAGAGTCTTTTTGACTTCTCGGGTATCTGTTTGGTCCCTTTTAAGATTTTCAACACACCTCTCATATTTGTGTGGGCCTCACTTACAGAAATCTGAACTAGTCTTTCTAGTTTTATAACGTGTGGCATAATGTTGCCTCAACAAATATATTCAGTTATAGCTCTTCGTTCTGGAGGAGGCTTAGAACTTATAAATTGACCTTCGTATATAGCTTAGACTACCTGCTATTAGTATGTGATCACCCATCTGAGTACTAAACTGACTCCATGGTTCTTAACTTTGGAGATCAGGTGATAACCCGTGCTGTCCACCCACTCGATTTAACTGTAATTGTTCTTTGTTAGTATTTTTCGTCTATGTGTTTATCTTATTGTGTAATTGAAAGAGGGTCTACCGAATGAATACATTTTTCTTTATATATAAAATATTTTATATTAGCATTCAATTGAAGTGGACGGCGTTCTCTTTGCCTGACCCTAGAGAATCATAATTTGTGGGGGTGCCCAACTGAAGTCGACTAAACAAGGGGAAAGGTCTACAGTGACCAGACACACTGGGAAATGTTCGATATAATATTTAATTGATGGACACTTTGATTCGAATGATCTATCTTCCGCTTGAAGTTTGATGTGTCCTAAAGAAAAAAAAAATGCAGCCAAGATTTATGCGTAACCCCTGACCACCAGAAAACTCAATGATGCTCATCCGAAAATATGTTTGTACTCGCTTGACAAAATAACCATTAGAAACTTTGAATCATAAATTGGGTAGGAATTGTCTAGTGGTTAGTGGATACTGCCAGCCATGTCCTCTAAGATCCGATAACCGGAATCGTTGAAACGGTATGGGTTCTGACGCGGGGCAGGAGATATGGAAACCTGGGGGTGGGTAAATGGAGATATAAAGATAGACAGAGATAGAGGGGGGAGAAGAAGGGGGAGAAAGAAAGGGTGGAAAAGAAAGAATATTTTAATTAAAGCATGATATGAAACTAATAGCTACACAAAGAATAAAGCAAGAAAAAGAAATTTAATGGAAACACATTTTTGTAGATATTTGGTAGATATCAGATTCTGTGAGAGCTTTTAAATAAATAAATGAATTATAAAAAGCAAATAACGAAACAAAACAA
>OY757943.1:21018047-21065547 GCA_963585895.1 Sepioteuthis lessoniana
TTGTGCTATTGAACTTGTATCAGATTGAAGCATAGTGAGTCTTCTCGATAGTGTAGTTGAGGTGAAGCCAACGTATATACTATTATTCTTAAAGATACAGTCTTCTAAAGTACATTTAAATTGATATACAACGTTAGTTTTTTTTTCAAAACCCCAATCGAGGGGGAGGAATTAATGTAAATAACTAAGTTGGAGGTTTTAAGTTTGTCATAGTATAAAATAAGTTTTACTTTGGGGAGCGGATCAAACGCAACTGGAAATGACATATACAAAATATGTAGACAAAATATGTTTATATTGTTCAATGAAACATGCATTAATATATATATATATATATATAGAGAGAGAGAGATGATGGCCCTTAAAAATGTATACACGCTTAGATTTATCGTTTATAATGAATATCATATTTATTAAGATATATTTAAGTTTTATCATATTTACCGAACCCCTCTGCTCTGGCAGGAGGGAGAATAATTGGATTCAAGGGTTTTAGTGCTATGTGAAATACAATAAGTCTCGTCCAGGATTTGAACTCGTGTCGCCGTGTCCATTTCCTGCGACGATAACCATTACACCATTAAGTTTTATAATCCGGAATAAAAATGGTTGGTTGTATTAACCCCAGTAGGTTATTCAATGCCAAATCCTGTATACATATATAAATATATATATACATTGTCATCCACAGACAGACTATTTCGTTTCGTTGTATCACAACTCTTCAGTGGAGCTAGACACGTAGGACGCTTGAAGCTGGGATTGAAACCCGTCCAACTTTACGTTAGATTTAGTATCATACCGCTCAGCCGCCAGCGAAGCACTTCAGCTCGGGAAAATAACATTATTTTCAACTGAGACAGAATTCATTTGTTTGAACACTCTTCAATGGTTTCAAGTATATTATCTAACAATAATAATTGATTAATACAGGGTGGAACGATAAAATTGTCGTCCTTGAAAAGACGACATTATTCCATTTCCGTTTAATGAAAACCGGTTTTCTTTTTTTGTTGCAGACCATCTACTAGTTGGCCAGTTGTGTACAAATCCCAAGAGCGATAGAAGCCTTCTATCATGTCAGAAAGTGACACAATGTTCAACGAGCGAGATCGGAGATGTAATAATTTGTTCTGTGGATTATATTTGCACTGATCTCTTGACCGGGATTACCAAAATTTAATATTCTATTTTTGAATATTCTAATCGTCCTGCTTGGAATTGTTCCCAACTCCGGATTTACTGGATTAAATACTGTCTTTTATATATATATATATATATATATATATATATATATATATATATATATATATATATATATGAGGTGTGTCTTAAAAGTTACGTGACTGGTATCACAAATAATCGATTTCAATTTCAAATAACAAACTATATGGCTTCAAGTAAGCCATCTTGAGTCTCATGTACTCTCCCACAACCGGAAGGATTCTTCTGGGATGCCCCTTAGCTTCATCTATACAGCTGTCTTGATGGCCTTTATAGGTTTCTTTTAATGTCAAATCATCTTTTTAGAAGAAGAATGGTTTAATATTCCGCAAATAGTCAGTTCTATTTCAAACAATTCAGTTTAGGATGAGTACGCAGTTTAAATGTAGTTACAGTTTAATTGTGAAAAACATTTCTATTTCAAGCTATTCAGTTTAGTCAAGCAGTTCTAATTCAGCTAATTTAGTTTACTATAAGTACAGATTTTGTTTACACACAGTTAAATGTCAAAACAGTTCCATATAAAACAAATCAGTTTAGTGTAAATACAGTTTCAACGTCAAAAAACAGTTCCATTTCAAATAATTCAGTTTAGAATAAGCATATAGTTTAAATGCAAGTACGGTTTACTGTTTAATTGTAAAAACATTTCTATTTCGAACTATTCAGTTTAGTCAAACAATTCAGTTTAACATATGTATGCCGTTACTTCTATTTAACACATAGATTGGCCCCTATCAGGTGCAACCATTCCGGGCCAGAGTGGACCTGGGAGCAATGGCAATGAAGAGTGCTCCGCATTCCCCAAAGCCCCAGGATCACTGGAGCCTCACCATCAAATTGTTTAGTGTCATATCTAGGACACTCATTGAGGGGTCTTACCCCTCTGCAGAGCTGCAGTCGATGTATTCTACTGAATGGGCAACAAAATGAATGTCCACATGAAACAATAAATAGAAGAAAAGAAAAAAAGAAAAAGAAAAAGAGAAGAAAGATTAAATTTCCTAACTACAAATATAAGAAACGTTATATTGCGTGTGTGTGTATGTGTGTGTGTATGTGGGGGGGTCTTTGTTTTTGGGGTGTTTTTCGCGAATTCGTCTTCAGCTGCATTTGAACCGCCAGGGGTTTTATCTCTACTCTGATTGAAGTAATTGAAGTCTTACGACGTTGTTGGTTGAAGCGTCTGATAGCTAATATTGGTTAGCACATACCATAACCGGAAGCTGTAATAAATTACTTCCGAACTGATCTCGGATAAGAACTAAAACTGATGTAATCTAATCTAATCTAATCTGAGATTATCTAAATCTTCCGTACCCGTCAATCAGTCTTTATATATTTAGAACAGCCTATTCCATTTTCAGTTGTGAGATAGGAAGGAACACTATTCTAAAGAATATACGGTGAGTGCGCGTTCGGTATTTGCTGTAGACAAAAAAAACAAAAAAAAAAAAGGATAATAAAGGCATTCAATATAGACATCCGGGTTTCGAGTTTTAGCATGGTGATCTCATAATTATAAATCAATGTTTTTTTTTTCTTTTTTCTTCATATATGAAGGGATAGAGAAAACGACGAAGCTGATTTTCATTTGAAGTGATAAAAAATATAAAAGATTTTTTTTATTTTATTTGTATGATGATATATCAATTCTTCATGGGTTATTTAATGCCGACATTTGATTCTTTTACAAATGTTTGATTATAATAGAAAAGTGACAGAAACAAGAAGAAAGAGGAGGAGGGGGAGGAGGAGGTAGATAGATAGAATATAAAGAGAGAGAAAGAGGGTGAAATAGAGAGAGAGAAAGTGAAAGAGAAGAGTGTGAGAGATAGAGATTTGGTTTGGTTAAGTTGCGATTATCTCACGGCATATCAACTCTTTAAGGGTTATCTAATGCCAAAATTTGACTCATTTATGAATGTTTGATTATAATAGAGAAGTAAGAGAAATAAGGAGAAGAAAGAGGAGGAGGAGGAGGTAGATAGATCGAAATATAGAGATAGAGAGAGAGAGAGTGAGAGTGAGAGAGAGTGAGAGAGAGTGAAAGAGAAGTGAGTGAGAGATAGAGATTTGGTTATATGCACAACCCAGCATCTGTCCTAGAAAATGACACTCGTGAACCCTTATTGGACTTGGACATACACACGGACCACCTAATCTCGGTAAGAAGATCAGACCTAGTAATAATCAACAACAAAAAAAAAAAGAGAATTTGCCAAATTGTCGACTTTGCTGTCCCGGCTGATCACATAAATAAAACCGAAAGAATGTGAAAAGAAGGATAAGTACCTCAACTATGCAAGGGAATTTAAAAAAAAAATGGAACATGAAGGTGACCATTACACCAATTGCGATTGGTGTTTTTGGTACAGTAACTAAAGGATTATTAAAGGGACTGGAGGACTTGGAAGTTGGCGGACGAGTGGAGACCATCCAAACTACAGCATTATTGAGAACGGCCAGAATACTGAGAAGAGTCCTGGAGACTTGAGGAGACTTGCTGTTACTCAAATTCCAGTGAAAGACCATCAGCTAACGCTGATGTGAAAAACTCTAATGAGTAAATATTATTATTAATAATAATAATAATAATAATAATAATAATAATAATAATAATAATAATAATAATAATAATAAGAAGAAGAAGAATAACAATCGTAATCTTTAGTAAAGCATTGGCCTAATGAGTAAAGTGTTCACCAATGGTCCAGGAGACCGGGGTTCAATCCAAGGTCGATTCATACCAAAGACTTAAAAATGGTTGATTTACACTCAGCATTTTAAGGTAAGGGTCAAGGGAATGGCGTAGGGCTTCCTCTACACCTCGGTGTAGTAGCTATTGAAAAAAGAAGCCTTCGGGTTACTCTCGACTTAGGTCGCCAACTTTAATTATTAAGACAAAAAAATTTAACCACAGTTACATGATATCAGATATTCTTATATTATACGAATATATGTTTTTACCCAACCCCTCTACAGGAGCAAGATATGACACAAGTTTTCAACAGAGTTTAACAAGTTTTGAATTAAGACTTTTTTTTCTCCTAGGCCAATTGCCATAAGAAGTATGCCCAGTCTGTCTAACTATTTATTCATTTCTTGATGGACAGTAGATTAATGCATACCTTTCCGAAGGGTATTAACGCTAAGTGAAATATAAATATCTTCGTATAGGATTTGAACTCGGCTCTCAATATCTATTTCCTTCGAGTGCTTCCAATACGAATACAAGTATTCCTAAAGACAATTTTCAAATAGATCTATTTTAGCCAAAGATGGGTCTCTAACAGGTCGAGTTAAGATTTGTAAGAAGAAGAAGAAGAAGAAGAAGAAGAAGAAGAAGATGAAGAAGAAGAAGAAAAAGAAGACAAAATATAGTGGAAAAAAATTAGAAAAAAAAAGAAGATGAAAAGCAAAAACGAAGAAGAAAAAGAAGAATGAGAAAAAAGAGAAGTAGAAGACAAAATGACAATGAAAAAGAAGAAAGAAGAATAGAACAGTATGCAAGTTATTTATATTAGATAGGAATACTTGAAACCATAAAAAACCATAAAAAGAAGGAGTAGAAGATGAAGAAAAACGTATTGAAGGAAAAAATGAAAGAAATTTTAAAAAAGCAGAAGTATAAGAGAATGAAATGATGAATGAAAAATGGGAACAGATATGAAGAATAAGAACTAAAGGAGAAAAAGGAAATGAAGAAAAAAATGGTTTCAACAATAGAAAAGGATTAAATATTTCAATTTAGCCCATGCAGGGAACCCTTACACCTGCAGCCAATAATAATAGACTTCATTTGTTGTATAGTCATATGCAGATTCATGCAGAACACAACGACACAACGAAGACGACGTGCGAAGACCTCTTTTAAAAAATATACCTCTCACTTTATTTGAAAGGTTTGTGTGTGAGAGGGAGTTGGAGACCGAACAGAACTGCAATATATTGACCCCCCACTCTTATGGCCATCAGCGTTGTGTCTGTCTCGTTCTCCAGAGCTGCTCAACCAGAGACCCGGGGGCCCACTCTCTGCTGGATACTGGCTTTCTCTACTGCATCTTGTCATTAACTCATCTGATCTCCAACTCAATCGGGGGTCCCAAAGGCCCCTTCTGCCGGGTGGTGGCTTTCTCTACCACACCTTGTCTCCGACTTCCTGTCTTCACCGAGTTATATAATATTTCAATCGCCCACTCAATCTTTGGAATGGCATGTTTGATCGTCATCAAGCGGAAATAACTGTCATGCAGTTCCCAGGTTACTCTCTTCCGGTGCATCAGTCTATGACTGTACCATGGGATTTTACCTTGTCGCATATTGTTAGCCAAGCCCGCCTATGCGATTTCTTCTCATAACTGCCATCGGAATGTATCACATCCTAACCGGTGCATCACTTTGTAATGGCGTGCTTGGCCGGGTCGAAGGTCAATATAAAACATATTAATGTATTCTTATCTAATTTTATAAAAGATCTATTTTGGCTCATAGATGGGAACCTGATAGTTGCTACCAATAATAAAAAACTTTATTTTAGAATTTTTATCTAATATTTATAATTAACTAACATGTACTACAATTATTCCGGGTCATAGTCATTATGAGACTAATGACTATGAAGGGCTACTCCAAATGCCCCACAAATCTCTGACTGAAGTCATACCATAAGATGATTTGGTGTCAAATCTAAGATACTCGTTGAGAGTAGAGTCTTAATCCACTGCAATGATGCTGTTGGTGTATTCTACAATTCAAACCAACTAGTTGTAAACATATAGATTACGACATCATCTTAATCGACTTTAATCTTCAGGCGTGCAATTACATTCACTTTCAGATTAATATCGTTAGAATATCAACTTTCGTTGGTTATTTAAAGTGATGGCCTGCGACGTCGTCTTAATCGACTTTCACCTTCAGCCATGCAATTACATTCACTTTCGGATTAATATCCTTAGAATATCAACTTTCGTGGGTTATTTAAAGTGATTGCCTGTGACGTCGTCTTAATCGACTTTCACCTTCAGCCATACAACTACATTCACTTTCAGATTAATATTCTTAGAATGTCAAATTTCGTGGGTTATTTAAAGTGATGGCCTGCGACGTCGTCTTAATCGACTTTCACCTTCAGCCATGCAATTACATTCACTTTCGGATTAATATCCTTAGAATATTAACTTTCGTGGGTTATTTAAAGTGATGGCCTGCGACGTCGTCTTAATCGACTTTCACCTTCAGCCAGGCAATTACATTCACTTTCAGATTAATATTCTTAGAATATTAACTTTCGTGGGTTATTTAAAGTGATGGCCTGCGACGTCGTATTAATCGACTTTCACCTTCAGCCATGCAATTACATTCACTTTCAGATTAATATTCTTAGAATATTAACTTTCGTGGGTTATTTAAAGTGATGGCCTGCGACGTCGTCTTAATCGACTTTCACCTTCAGCCATGCAATTACATTCACTTTCAGATTAATATTCTTAGAATATTAACTTTCGTGGGTTATTTAAAGTGATGGCCTGCGACGTCGTCTTAATCGACTTTCACCTTCAGCCATGCAATTACATTCACTTTCAGATTTATATTCTTAGAATATCAACTTTCGTGGGTTATTTAAAGTGATGGCCTTCGACGTCCTCTTAATCGACTTTCACCTTCAGCCATGCAATTACATTCACTTTCAGATTAATATTCTTAGAATATCAACTTTCGTGGGTTATTTAAAGTGATGGCGTTCGACGTCCTCTTAATCGACTTTCACCTTAAGCCATGCAATTACATTCACTTTCAGATTAATATTCTTAGAATATCAACTTTCGTGGGTTATTAAAAGTGATGGCCTGCGACGTCGTCTTAATCGATTTTCACCTTCAGCCATGCAATTACATTCACTTTCTGAATAATATTCTTAGAATATCAACTGTCGTGGGTTTTTTAAAGTGATGGCCTGCGACATCCTTTTAATCCATTTTCACCTTCAGCAATGCAATTACATTCACTTTCAGATTAATATTCTTAGAATATCAACTTTCGTGGGTTATTTAAAGTGAAGGCCTGCGACGTCCTCTTAATCGACTTTCACCTTCAGCCATGCAATTACATTCACTTTCGGATTAATATCCTCAGAATATCAACTGTCGTTGGCTATTTAAAGTGATGGCCTGCAACGTCGTCTTAATCGACTTTCACCTTCAGCCATGCAATTAAATTCACTTTCGGATTATAATCCTTAGAATATCAACTTTCGTGGGTTATTTAAAGTGATGGCCTGCGACGTCGTCTTAATCAACTTTCACCTTCGGCCATACAATTACATTCACTTTCAGATTAATATCCTTAGAATATCAACTTTCGTGGGTTATTTAAAGTGATGGCCTGCGACGTCGTATTAATCGACTTTATCCTTCAGCCCTGCAATTATATTCACTTTCAGATTAATATTCTTAGAATATCAACTGTCGTGGGTTATTTAAGGTGATGGCCTGCGACGTCCTCTTAATCGACTTTCACCTTCAGCCATGCAATTACATTCACTTTCAGATTAATATCCTTAGAATATCAACTTTCGTGGGTTATTTAAAGTGATGGCCTTCGACGTCCTCTTAATCGACTTTCACCTTCAGCCATGCAATTACATTCACTTTCAGATTAATATTCTTAGAATATCAACTGTCGTGGGTTATTTAAAGTGATGGCGTTCGACGTCCTCTTAATCGACTTTCACCTTAAGCCATGCAATTACATTCACTTTCAGATTAATATTCTTAGAATATCAACTTTCGTGGGTTATTTAAAGTGATGGCCTGCGACGTCGTCTTAATCGATTTTCACCTTCAGCCATGCAATTACATTCACTTTCAGAATAATATTCTTAGAATATCAACTTTCGTGGGTTTTTTAAAGTGATGGCCTGCGACATCCTTTTAATCCATTTTCACCTTCAGCAATGCAATTACATTCACTTTCAGATTAATATTCTTAGAATATCAACTTTCGTGGGTTATTTAAAATGATGGCCTGCGACGTCGTCTTAATCGACTTTCACCTTCAGCCATGCAATTACATTCACTTTGGGATTAATATTCTTAAAATATTAACTTTCGTGGGTTATTTAAAGTGATGGCCTGCGACGTCGTCTTAATCGACTTTCACCTTCAGCCATGCAATTACATTCACTTTCAGATTAATATTCTTAGAATATTAACTTTCGTGGGTTATTTAAAGTGATGGCCTGCGACGTCGTCTTAATCGACTTTCACCTTCAGCCATACAATTACATTCACTTTCAGATTAATATTCTTAGAATATCAACTTTCGTGGGTTATTTAAAGTGATGGCCTGCGACGTCGTCTTAATCGACTTTCACCTTCAGCCATGCAATTACATTCACTTTCGGATTAATATCCTTAGAATATCAACTTTCGTGGGTTATTTAAAGTGATGGCCTGCGACGTCGTCTTAATCGACTTTCACCTTCAGCCATGCAATTACATTCACTTTGGGATTAATATTCTTAGAATATTAACTTTCGTGGGTTATTTAAAGTGAAGGCCTGCGACGTCCTCTTAATCGACTTTCACCTTCAGCCATACAATTACATTCACTTTCAGATTAATATCCTTAGAATATCAACTTTCGTGGGTTATTTAAAGTGATGGCCTGCGACGTCGTCTTAATCGACTTTCACCTTCAGCCATGCAATTACATTCACTTTCGGATTATAATCCTTAGAATATCAACTTTCGTGGGTTATTTAAAGTGATGGCCTGCGACGTCGTCTTAATCAACTTTCACCTTCGGCCATACAATTACATTCACTTTCAGATTAATATCCTTAGAATATCAACTTTCGTGGGTTATTTAAAGTGATGGCCTGCGACGTCGTATTAATCGACTTTATCCTTCAGCCATGCAATTATATTCACTTTCAGATTAATATTCTTAGAATATCAACTGTCGTGGGTTATTTAAGGTGATGGCCTGCGACGTCCTCTTAATCGACTTTCACCTTCAGCCATGCAATTACATTCACTTTCAGATTAATATTCTTAGAATATCAACTTTCGTGGGTTATTTAAAGTGATGGCCTGCGACGTCCTCTTAATCGACTTTCCCCTTCAGCCATGCAATTACATTCACTTTCAGATTAATAACATTAGAATATCAACTTTCGTTGGTTATATAAAGTGATGGCCTTCGACATCCTCTTAATCGACTTTCACCTTCAGCCATACAATTACATTCACTTTCAGATTAATATTCTTAGAATATCAACTTTCGTGGGTTATTTAAAGTGATGGCCTGCGACGTCGTCTTAATCGACTTTCACCTTCAGCCATGCAATTACATTCACTTTCGGATTAATATCCTCAGAATATCAACTGTCGTTGGTTATTTAAAGTGATGGCCTGCAACGTCGTCTTAATCGACTTTCACCTTCAGCCATGCAATTAAATTCACTTTCGGATTATAATCCTTAGAATATAAACTTTCGTGGGTTATTTAAAGTGATGGCCTGCGACGTCGTCTTAATCAACTTTCACCTTCGGCCATACAATTACATTCACTTTCAGATTAATATCCTTAGAATATCAACTTTCGTGGGTTATTTAAAGTGATGGCCTGCGACGTCGTATTAATCGACTTTATCCTTCAGCCATGCAATTATATTCACTTTCAGATTAATATTCTTAGAATATCAACTTTTGTGGGTTATTGAAAGCGATGGCCTGCGACGTCGTCTTAATCGACTTTCACCTTCAGCCATGCAATTACATTCACTTTCAGATTAATATCCTTAGAATATCAACTTTCGTGGGTTATTTAAAGCGATGGCCTGCGACGTCGTCTTAATCGACTTTCACCTTCAGCCATGCAATTACATTCACTTTCAGATTAATATTCTTAGAATATCAACTTTCGTGGGTTATTTAAAACGATGGCCTGCGACGTCGTCTTAATCGACTTTCACCTTCAGCCATGCAATTACATTCACTTTCAGATTAATATCCTTAGAATATCAACTTTCGTGGGTTATTGAAAGCGATGGCCTGCGACGTCGTCTTAATCGACTTTCACCTTCAGCCATGCAATTACATTCACTTTCAGATTAATATTCTTAGAATATCAACTTTCGTGGGTTATTTAAAGCGATGGCCTGCGACGTCGTCTTAATCGACTTTCACCTTCAGCCATGCAATTACAGTCACTTTCGGATAATATCCTCAGAATATCAACCTTCGTGGGTTACTTAATGCCAAATCCGTCTTTGTAAAAGAACAGTGGTGTTATTATAGCTGTGAGAATATGAGGATATGATACCTTTCCCAAAGTTGTTTATCCGCAAGTGAAAGTATTTGTGCGACTTGAGTTCGATCTCGCTTACTACGATGTCGCAGAAGGTAGCCACTGCACCACGGGTTACTCCACCTACTGAAATTGGTGATTTTAATAACATAAATTGAACAAAACTCAGCAGATTTCAAAATAAGTTTTACAGAATGAAGAAAGAAACTTTAGTCGCATTAGAAAAAAAAAACCTCCGTTCTAATTCATCCTAATTCCTTCAGCTGAATTTATTGGGTTTCCTGCAATTAGTTTTCTAGTCTTCACATTCCATTTGCAATTAGAATGTTGGTACGTTGAATTCAGCAACTGATGCTTTAATTTGATTAAGTTTATTGACATATTTAGCTGGAAAATCCTATAATTTGCTTTTCCTCTTCGTTTAATGGAAGTCTTGAAAGGTTTATCTACATGGAAAATGGAATCAATGAAGCAGGTTCGAATTCCGACTTAGGTTATTAAATTTTCGCTGAAAATTGTTTGCCATAAAAAGAAAAAATCTCAGATTCTTAAAATAAAAAAAATCGTTGACTAATCAAATTGCAATAAGATTTTCTGTACTTAAGTAATAAAAGATGAAGCTACTTTTAAATTCCAGTTTATCCGATTTAATTAATTTAAATATTTTTTTAATAAATTAAATCCTAAGAGATTAATTCCTGCATAAAAATAAGAAGAAATATTTCGTTAAAGAAGTACGTTTTCTTTAATTCCAGACTTTAAAAAAAAAATAGAATTTTTTTTTTTCGGATATCGGAAGCCTTACTTTTACGACTTTTAAAAACGGAAAAATTAAAGTAAATATTTTTTTCTCGTGGCAATTTCTAAGTTATTTGTATTTTAATATTTTTCCTGGAAATATGACCGATACTACCACAACCCCCCCCAAAAAAAAACTGCGTTAATTTTTGTAGTGATGTACTCCAAATTAATAATAAAAAAACTCTTTTATTGAACGGAAGACAAAAATTTGTTATTTAGATTCAACAACGTTGAATATTATCATCACTAAAATTATGAAAATGTATTTGGTGCAATTACCTTTTTTAGATGGTTTTTTTTTTTCGAATGTGGTTTTTTAATGAACAATATTTTTGGTATGAAAGACTGAAGTAATAACTTCTGTAAACAGGCTGATTGAGGAAATGGGATTTAATGAATTAAAAGTTTTAATACCATAAGCAAATGTTTAAAACGCCTTATTCTCACAACCATGGATGAAATAGTTCCATCTTACCTCTTCTACAAAGATGACTTTAGAATTAAATAACTAATGAAAGTTGATATGCCCTTAAACAGATACCAAACCAAACAAATAATTTAAACAGTTATATTGTTGTTATATAACATATGCCATGGATTTTCGGTTCGTTCCTAGTGACCCTGTGGACTTTGACAAGCTGTCACGTTGTGATGAGTGACCAGGACAGCACGATCAGGGCACTCGGGTACAACAGGTGTGTAACCGGAAGGAGACCACGTGATGAGAACCACGCGGTCAGATTTAGACAGAGGCAGAGAAGCAGTCGACCGAGGAACACGCAGCCGATCAGAAGCGTCTCTGACGTGTTTGCAAAGGGTGCAAGCGTTGGCACCCTCTGGCTCCTGGAAGAAGATATGGGAAGAAGTCCTCTCTGAGTATATGTCTCTCCAACCATCTCTCACACCCCACAGAAACATCAACCCTTTCGAGAATAAAGAGTGAGAGATGAATTTTTATAAAGAAGTGTGTTCGTTCGTTCATTTTATTGTATAAATGGCTCGACAACGTTGTATCATGTATTCCTATTTAATCTTAAAATTTAGATTTGATAATAATCGTTTGTTTCAGTCGTTTCATGTATTCCGGTCGGCTGGGGCTGTAGAATACGCCGACTGCATCTCTGCAGAGGGATAAGCCCCCCCACCAACGGGTGTCCTGGTTATGACACTAAGATGTCTGATGGTGAGGTTCCAGTAATGTTGGAAGTTTTGGGAATACGGAGTACCTTTTCATTGCCATCGCTCACAGGTGCACTCACCTCCAAGAGTGGGACCACCTGATATGGCCCTATCTATGGGCCCAATAGAACTGTTCGACGTTTAAACTGAGCGAAAACAAAGGAATTATGCTGAATTGAATTGTTTGAAATAGAACTATTTGATCATTTAACACTGATACATAGCAATACTTGGAACAATGTAATTGTGTGCAAAAGAATGAGCTTAAGCTTTTTAAAAAATGTTATAAATAAAATGTGTTTACAAATCATATATATTTGATATATATGCATCAAGAGATTAAAAGAGGATTTAAAGAGGATTTGGCATTAAAAAACCTATAATAGTCGATTTGTTATTAAACCCAACCAAACCAAATGCTATATATTTAATATATAAAGATGATTAGCATTAAATAACCCGCAGTGGTTGATATGTCATAATACCAAACCAAACTAAATCATATATATTTAACATGTGTGTATGAATAGGATTTGGAATTTAATAAACTACATTGGTTGATATGACATAAAATCTTACCAAACCAAATCTTGCCCAGTCGTCTAGGGCTGTAGAATACACCAACTTCGCCTCTGCTTCTCCAACGAGTGTCCTATACATGACGCTAAACAATCAGATCGTGAATTTCCAGTGATGCTGAAGATTTAGGAATGCAATGCACCCCTTCATTCCATCGCTCCCAGATCCACCTGGCCCAGAGTTGTAGCACCTGATAGGGCCCAATCTATGGCTCAAATAGAACTAAACTGTGTACTTGTGATTAACAGAATTGCTTGAAATAGAACTGGTTTTGACATGTAACTGTGTGCAAAAAAAAACTATACTTCTACTAAACCAAATTGTTTAAATTAGAACTGTTTGACTAAAGTGAATACCTTGAAATAGAAATGCTTTTGAAAATTAAACCGTGTACTAATGCTAAACAGAATTGTTTGAAAAAGAACTGTTTCTTCCTAGAAAAATGGATTTGGCATTAAATAACCCATATCGTAAACTAAATTGTTTGAAATAGAACAGTTTTACATTTTACTGAGGGTAAAAAAAACTGTACTTTTGCTAAAGTGTACTATTTGAAATTGAACTGTTTATATGGGTAAAAATGGATTTGGCATTACATAACCTAAAATGGGTGATATTAAACCAAACCAAATATATATATTTGATATGTATGTTTAAAGAGGATTTGGCATCAAATAACCTGCAAACCCAACTATACCAAAACATATATATCTAATATATATATATAAAGAATTCGGCATTAAATGTCAAACAATGTTTGGTATGCCACAAAACCAAACCAAACCAAATCACATATATGTATAAAGAGGATTTGGCATTAAATAACCTACAAAAGTTGATATGCCATAAAAACTGACCAAAACAAATCATATATATATATATATATATAAAGGATTTGACATTAAATGACCTACCATGATTGATATACTATAAAACCCAAACAAACCAAATCATATAATCTAATATATGTATATAGTGGATTTGGTATTAAATAACCTACAATGGTTGATAAATCCCGACAAAACCAAATCACACACACACACACACACACACACACACACACACATATATATATATATATATATATATATATATATTAGGTAGGTTGTTTTTACACTTTTCTTAAAATATTAAAAACTCTCACTTACCAAAAGTTGTGTATGGACCTATTAAATACTCAAACAAAATTTAGATCAAATAGTTCAACGGTTTTTTGAGAGTTTGGTATCAAAGATCGTAGACAAAAATATACTGAAAATTCCCCGTTTTTGCAAGATTTAGCTTGAATATTAGTGCGAAGTTATATATATATATAAAGTATTCGGAATTAAATGACCTACAGTCGTTGATATGCCATAAAACAAAGCCAAACCAAACCAATCTCCTTCAATACTCATAGTTTCCAAAAGAATGTATTTGACTCTTAATGTAACATATTGACCTTCGACCCAGCCGTCAATCGTCGAAGATATCAGGGTATCACCTTGACGGGTTGAATTCGGTGCAATTGCGACGCCACGGGAGGCAGGTGGTTGTCAAACAATTATATAACCCGGTGCCACAGACGGCTTGAATTAGTTGGAGTCAATTAGTTGCAGTTCGAGTTGCAGTTCGAGGTAGTGAGAACCAGATCCCAGCAGTGGGTTTTGGTCCTCAGAACCCCCGGTTGAGCAGCCCAGCAGAATGAGAAAGAAGTGCTGCAATAGTCAGAGGAACTTGGGGTCAATATGTTGCCGTCTTTTCCCGTCTCCAACTCACCTCTAACACACAACCCTTTCGCAACCATTTCGATAATAAAGTGTGAGAGGTATATTTTTCTCAAGAAGTGTGTTCGTTCGTCATTATTGTTGATTATATTTCCGCATGTATATGTATACGTATAGTTGTATCATGGCTATACAACCTTAAGTGGATCCCTAACAGGTATAGCTGCAACGTGAAGTTGATAATATATACATTTATTTTCATATCTTCTAAGGTAAAGCCTAATTATATTCCAAACACTAAAGGTTTGGTTTGGTTTCTTTGTTTAATGGCATATCAACCATTGTAGGTTATTTAATGCCAAAGCCATTCTCCTAGAAGAACAGTAGTGCTACTATTTAACCCATAGCTGGGAGGATAAGAGGGTTCATACCTTTCCCAAGGGTATTTGCCCGAAAGTGAACGTAATAGCGAAACTGGAGTACGAACTCGCGCACTACGATTCTGCAGTCCATCGCTTTAACCATTACACCACGAGGACACCCCCTCAAAACACTAAAATATATTTAGAAAAAAATTTAATCACGTTTGTACCTTTTTGGAATTTATCATCATCATCATGTCGCGCCGCCAGCACGGATATCCCTGACCCTCTCTCCCCAATTCTCCCTATCATTCATCGCTTCTGACAGGTCTTCATGTCTACATCCCGTATCCTCACATAGCTGCTGTATGTATGTTCGAGCCGGTCGTCCTGCTTTTGCTTGGCCATATGCGGGGGTCCATAGTAGTACATCACTGATGAGTTCGTCCTTGCTTCTCCAGCAGTGTCCTGCGTGTCTGGTTCGTCTAACTTGGATAGTTTTCGTGATGGGAGGCAGGTGGCCGTATAGTTGGTGACTTGTGGGGTGCTGCCTCCAGGACTTGTTCAATATTGCTCGCAGCATTCTTGTGTAATGGCCGTCTAGCTTCTTCAACCGTTTAGTTAGCGTCCAAGTAGTGCATCCATATGTTGTATCGTCATGTACAGCATCATAACGACACAATAAATAAACAGACGCAATGATAAAGACGCAGGAAGACTTCTTTAACAAAATATGTACCTCTCACTTTATTGCAAGGGTTCGAAAGGGTTGTGTGGGGTTTTACTGTGAGAGGGATCTGGAGACCGAACAGAAACTCCAATATTTTGACCTCCACTCTTATGGCCGTCAACGTTGTGTAATTCTCGTTCTCCTGATGCTCTACCGGAGGCCTTGGGGTCGACTCTACTGGGTGCTGGCTTTCTTTACTGCTTCTTATCAGCATCTTCTCTGGACCCCAACTCATCAGGGCTTCCCGAGGGCCCCTTCGGCCGGGTGTGGCTTTCCTTACCACACCTCGTCTATTTCCACTCCAACAATAACTGGCACTCGAACTCGACTGAGTTATATAATAGTTCAACGCCCACTCGATCGCCCACTCGATCTTTGAAATTGCATGTTTAATCGTCATCAAGCAGAAATAACTGTCATGCAGTTTAGAGGTCACTCTCTTCCGGTGCGTCAGTCTATGAGAGTATCTTGGGATTTTTTAGCTTGTCCCATTTTGTTAGCCAATTTCCGCCCACGCGATTTCCTCTCCTAACTGCCATTGGAATGTGTCATTTCCTTCCGTTGCATCACCCTAAATGGCATTTTGGGCCGGGTCGAAGGTCAAAATATAACACATATAGAAGTATCGATACGACTGCCGCAAACTCCCTCATCCCTCCAGCTAAGGGTTAAACAGTCTCAGTACAATTCTAAAAAGATGACTTTTGGATAACTCACGAAGTTTCATTTGCCATTTGACAAAGCAACAAACAACCGAATCACTCTGTACATCTCAAATGTTATCAATTTCTCTAAAATACCCTGAACATCTGAATCGATAAATGTTTTAAAATAAACCAAGTGCATATACACACTAGATGATTGAAAACTAATTCCACATTTTGAAATTAGTCTAGTTTAAGAATTAATTCTTATTTATTGCGGACTTTTTATCCTCATCTTGGTAGTTTTTGTGTTGTTTCTTCTTTCACAACGTTTCGGCCAAATTTCACCTCTGGCCTTCTTCAGGTGATTTACCGCGACCTCGGATAGGAATGCTGAGTCTTGTAACCGTATCCCCAGTAATTACTGCCTTCCATAGTTGTTGTCTATCGCACCACGTTTTTGACCAAGTAAACCTCTGGCCGGCTTGGGTAGGATTTGAAACCACTATCTTCTGACAATGCTCACCTGGAACCGAAGAGACTCAACGCCTCTATCCGCTGCGCCACGGGCCCCGAAGGGCGATCAAGGATGGATTTTTTGGTCTTATAAATCCTTATCTGTTCTTCCAGAGTCGGGTCCGTACCGAATTTTTGTACTTGTGTTGTTTCTTCTTTCACTACGTAATTACTGGGGATACGGTTACAAGACTCAGCATTCCTATCCAAGGTCTCGGTAAATCACCTGAAGAAGGCCAGAGGTGAAATTTGGCCGAAACGTAGTGAAAGAAGAAACAACACAAAAACTACCAACATGAGGAAGAAAGTCCGCAATAAATAAAAATTAATTCTCAAATTAAGAAACCTCATCTCAAAATGATTCCAATTAAAGACAAGTATAGTATAGTTTATCTTTTAATTATCATTTTTACAAGAATTATTATTGAAAAGAACGCGCATACGATGTTTCAATTTATAATTTGATAAGAACACAAGCATTTGCCACCAATATCTCCAATCTGAACCCTGCGAACCGTAGCAACTGATTTCTCCAGGAAATCTTGTGGGATGAAAGACAACATCTTTTATTCGCTCTTCACGTTCTTTGAAAGTCGTTGGTTTGGTGGAATAGACTTGCTCCTTTAACCAATCCTTAAGAAAAAAAATTCCGGGCGTCTGGCTGGCAGCTGATGCAGATCCATTCATCATCCAGGGAAGTAGGCACTTTGCCATTCACGGACAACAATGTCAAAATGAGGAGGAATCCCAGATAACAGGCCAGATTTTATCTTATAGTACGATGGGGTATCTGCATTCATTTATTTAAATTAGGGAATTACGTTTCAATCACCTTGTACATATCATCATCATCATCATCATGTCGCGCTATCAGCATGGTTATCCCTGACCCTCTTTCGCCACACTTCCCTATCGTCCATTGTTTTCGGTAGGTCTTCAGTGATGCTGTATGCAGGTTCGTGCTGGTCGTCCTGCCTTTGCTCGTCCATGTGAAGGGGTCCTCAGGAGTACATCACTACTTCTCCAGCAATGTCCTGCATGTCTGGTTCGTTTAATTTTGATAGTTTTCGTGATGGGTGGTAGGTGGCCGTACAGCTGCTGCTTTGTGAGGTGCTGCCTCCAAGACTTGTTTAATATTGCTCGAAGCATTCTTGTGTTGTTGCCGGCAAGCTTTTTTTTCCATACGCTTAGTTAGCGTCCATATAGTGCATCCATACAGTAGTATCGACTCGACAGCTGCTTGGAAGAAACTGCGTTTTATCTTATTGGTCAGGTTTGACTTCCATATCTGGTTCGTCTAACTTTGATAGTTTTTGTGATGGATGGTATGTGGCCTTACAGCAGCTGCTTTGTGGGGTGCTGTCTCCAGATCTTGTTCAATATTGACAGAATTTAAATAATACTTTTAAAAACGTATTCTTTTTTGAAATCGATAAAATATTTTTTAAATCGATTAGCATATTTCAAAATTCTAAAATAGTGACTGTTCTTTCGTTTCGGATCCGTCTCTTCAGAGAATTATAAACCGTGACAGCTAAGTTTAAACATGAGGAATGAAAGGACTGTGACTGTTGAAAAAGTATGGAGTGAGGAAAATATAAATCGAAGAAAAAAATTACCGAAAGCCTGAAGAATTTCTTTGGTTTGTTTGTTTGTTTGCCTTTTACGGCATATCAACTATTTAGGTTATTTTTATGCCAAATTCATTTTTATACGCATAAACAGTTCTATTTCAAACAATTCAGTTTAGCATGAATACACAGTTTAATTGTCAAAAACATTTCTATTTCAAGCTATTCAGTTTAGTCAAACAGTTCTAATTCAAACTATTCAGTTTAGTACAAGTACAGATTTTGTTTACACACAGTTAAATGTCAAAAACAGTTCCATTTCAAACAATTCAGTTTAGCATACAAAAACAGTTCCATTTCAAACAATTCAGTTTAGCATAAGTACGCAGTTTAATTGTCAAAAACATTTCTATTTCAAGCTATTCAGTTTATTCAAACAGTTCTTATTCAAACAATTCTGTTTATTGTAAGTATAGTTTTGGTACACACACGGTCAAATGTCAAAGCAATTCCATTTCAAACAATTCACTTTAGCCTAAGTATTCTCACAATGTCAAAAACAGTTCTATTTCAGACAATCCAGTTTAGCGTTTGATTAGTTTCATTGTCAAAAAGAATTCTATTTAAAACAACTCAGTTTATCATAAATACGCAATTTTCATGTCAAAATTGTTCTACTTCAAGCAGTTTACTTTAGCATAAATACACACTTTAAATATCAAAACAGTTATATTTCAAATAATTCAGTTTGACATAAGTACAGAGTTTAGTTCTATTTGGCCCAAAGATAGGACTCTAACAAGTGTTACCACTCCGGGCCAGAGTAGACCTGGGAACAATGTCAAGAAAGGGGTACTCCGCATTTTCCAAAGCTCCAGCATTTGTCGTACCCTACCATCAGATAGTTTAATGTCATACCCAGGACACTCATTAGTAAAATACTATTTTGTTAAATAAAGTAAAAGATTTAACATCCCTCCCAGTTCTGATGATGATTCATAAGAACCAAAACGCTATAGTGTCAACTTTGTTTCTCAATAAATTTCTCCTCCTGCTTGGATTACCTTGTTATAATTTTTTTCTCTACAATAGTTGTGCAAAAACTGTTTTTGAATACACAATGTAGGTTGGTATATTGTATTGAGGAGGTTTTCATGTATTGACATCTCTTGGCTGGTGAACGTTATGAATAAATTTTGAAATATTTTATTGATTAAAAAAAATGAATACGCTTTTAAAAGCACTGTATGTAACACTATGTAGGTGGCCCGCCAAGCAGACAAACCCTTTGTCTGTTTTGGCGCGAAACCAGACAAAGGGTTTGGACCTGCGATCTCGACGTGACCGGAAGTAGGAAGGGAACGCCAATCAGAGAAGTGGAAAAGGAACTCGAAGAAGGCAGTTGGCGACGGACGACGGACAAAGCAGTCGACACCGGACAGCAGAGAGACGAGTTGGCATGAGGGAGGGTCCAGAGCAGTGAGGAAGACCGGTCAGGATAAGTTGGCATTCCTAGTAGCTTTGTATAAGTTTCGCTAGAAATCAACGCTAGCGTTAGACTACATATGCACACAGGAAATGTAGAGTGTTGCATAACTCCTTGTCTTGCACTTTGAGTTAACCCCAGGCTCGTATTGTTCGTTTTGTTTGTTTTTCTCCCACTCCCTCGATTGTATTTCTTGTAGCTGTAAAGAAATGTCCGATGCCCCCCGATCGGAACCACTGGATGATCACCGGCCAAGAATATCGAAATGGTTAAAAGAAATTGATGTATTGGGGACCGAGGGGGTGACGTTACATGTATATATCATCATCATCGTGTCGTGCTACTTGCACGGATTTCCCTGACTCCTGTGTTTGTAAAGAGCTGTTATAGATAGGTTCTAGTTGAATGTCCTACACTTGCACGTCCGTATGAAAGGTTCTATAGGAGAACGTCGCTTATGAGTTCGTTCTTATTTCTTCAGCTGTGCCCTGCATGCCTTGTCCATTTTTTTTGGATGGTTTTAGGGATGGGACGTTGCTTCTAGGACTTGTTCAAATAGCTCGTAACAATCTTGAGCAATTCCCGTCTAACGTTTTCTCTAAACGCTTTGTCAGCGTCCATGTGGTGCATCCATAAATAGAATTGATACGACGCTGCGTGGAAAAAATTGCGTTTTATTTTATCTGATAGGTTTGACTCTCAATAGGATCGATAACCTATCGATAGCAGTCCACACACACACACACACACACATAGATATGAGAAAATCCGATGGTATAAAATATGAAAATGTACAAATAGGAAAAAACACAAGGTCTTCAGAGAATGATTTTTATTTATAGTTAATTAATTTGTTACAGCTAAACGTTTCGTTTATTTATCCTTTTTTTACATTAAACCTTCAACAAGGTATTTAAACGTGCGATATTGTGCATTCTGAATTTTATTTAAATTACCTTTTTTTTATTTGTTAAATGAAACGAAAAACTGAGAAAATTTTAAGCTTTCTTTTTAGGCGATTAACGTTCTGTTTCAAAACTGATGTACTTAATGCTACGAATTTATTCAAAGAACTTAAAGAATTTCCTTTTAAAAAATGTGTAAATATCACATCTATCTATCTATCTATCAGGTTCTTTTCACATCTATCTATCTATCTATCTTAGTCTGTTCATATCTGCCAATTGTAACTATTCTATTTCAAGTACTTGTAACCATTTAACTGCGTACAAACAAATAAGCACCAACAACTCGTTTGAAAATAAAGTTATCAGAAACTATTGGCTTACAAATCATAATTATATATATCATCATTATCATCATCATCGTGTCACGCTGGTAGCACGGATATCCCTGACCCTCTCTCCCCACTCCTCCCTATCGTTCATCGCCCTAGGCAGGTCTTCAGGACAACATCCCGTATCCTCACATAGCTGCTGAATGTATGTTCGTGCTGGTCGTCCTGCTTTTACACGGCCATGTGTGGGGGTCCATAAGAGTACATCTCTTATGAGTTCGTCCCTGTTTCTCCAGCAGTGTCCTGCATGTCTGGTTCGTATAACTTGAATAGTTTTCGTGATAGGAGGCAGGTGGCCGTACAGTTGGTGTCTTGTTGGGTGTTGCCGCCAGGACTTGTTCAAGATTGCACGCAGCATTCTTGTGTAATTGCCGTCTAGCTTATTCTCCAGCCGTTTTGTTAACGTCTATGTAATGCACCCATATAGCAGTATCGATGTGACCGCTGCCTGGAAGAAACTGCGTTTCATTTTATCGGTTAGGTCTGATTTCCATATAATCGATAGCTTATTGATAGCTGTCCATGCTTTCGTTAACCTCGTTTCGATGTCCTTTTCGGTTGATTTGACGCTGCTTCCCAGGTAAGTGAACTTGTCTACTAGTTTAAGAGGGGTTCCTTCTAGAGTGGAGATGTCCCCCGTTTGATTATAGCACATATATTCCGTTTTGTGTGCATTAACATAGAGGCCTATGCCTGCGGCTGCTCGTTCCAAACTATGCAGTAGTGTTTCGGCTTGGTCGGGTGTATTTGCCAGTATCGCTATGTCATCGGCGTAGTCGGCGTCGGTAATTGTTTTTGCGGGGTTCCTTTTGCTTCTTTTCTTCGTCAGCTCGAAGCCATTCTCTCTAATTTTGTCAATCGATGTTCTAAGTACGTAGTCTAGACAAATGATAAAGAGGTACGGAGCCAGCATGTCCGCTTGTAGTACTCCTGCTACAATGTCGAAGTATTCTGTGTCTCCATCTGGTGATCGTACTTTTACTTTTGTGTTTCTATAGAGAATCGTTATTGCTGCTACGGTTTCTTTAGGTAGGCTGTATGCTAGTACGCTAGTAGGATTTAGGTATTGCAAACTCTAAGAGTGTTGATATACTATAAAACAACAATCATCTAACCTTTACCCGGCGTTAACTTGTTCTTCAACTAGTACATAGAATTCCACATATAGAAATTTGCAGCGTGTCATTTTATTGAAAGATCAGTAAAATAAAAAGACCGTTACAAGATATAAAGCACCCGGTCAACACAGGTACCTGTACTAGTATCAAATCTTTTATGTAAATAAATATTCTTTGGAAATAGTTGTTTATGGTTATTATTGTATTTTGGGGGGCGTCTAAGGTGAATTAGGAACGAGTGAAAAGGTTTTGCTTGGTTGGGTTTTATAGCATATCAAATATTGAAGGTTATTTAATACCAAAACATCTCAATACATGATTTGGTTTAGTTGTGTTTTATGGCATATCAACTATTGTTGGTTATTTAATGCCAAATCTACTTTTTAAATATATATATATATTAATTGATATATAAATGATTAGTAAACACATTTTTAAGGTAACATTCTTAATCGAGTTTGAACTCTTTTTTGCACAGTTTTAAATGATTTCAATATAACAGTCATTCACTTGTTTGCAGACAGTTTGTTCTATTTGACCCATAGATAGGATCCTTTTAGATGCTATCACACCACGTCAGCGTGATCTGGGAGCAATGGCAATGAATGGGTACTCCACATTCCCCAAATATCCAAGGCTGGAGCTTCACCATGAGATGGCTTAATGTCATATGCTGGACAGTGAAGCTTGAAAAGTGGACACATAGACAATTTAGCATTATATATATATATATATATATATATATATATATATTAAGGCAAAGATAACCGTCTTAAAGAGAATTCCCATAAAATTTTGCAAGTTATTCACACCCGGGGAAATACAAACACAGACTCAATTCGGGATAAGAAAGACATATTTAGGGAATCTGATTTTCTTGAGACAATACTTCTCAAACTATATTAGCTCCATTAATCGTTAGGCTTTTATCACCAAATTTCACTCACGATTAACTTTCCCAACCTTTTTGAAATATATATATATATATATATATATATATATATATATATTATAAACAGTGTTTGGTTGCCCAAATTCTTGACTGTCGTGACTTTTGCTACACATTGCGACTCTTATATACAGGAGATAACCTCAAATTTGCCGCGCGGCGCATATATCGCCACACACACATACTAAAAATCACTAATTCGATCACACACATTAATACGCAAATATAATCTACAAAAATACACTGACACACACACACACACACACACACACACACACACACACACACACACACACACACACACACACACACACAAAAAAAAAAAAACTTGTTTACAATCCTAACGTTTTTTTGACTGTATTTTTCGATTTTTTTCGATTTCTCCCAAATCTTTCTTTTTCTTGCCTGATGATTGTCATCATAATACGGCATAAACCCGTGTTCACAGACAAGCATTCATGCTATATATATATATATATATATATATATATATATATATATATATATATATATATATATACTGAACTTTCCTGTAACCACTTCCCAAGAAAACAACATTTCACAATGGGAATTTTGTTAGAGAAAAACGATTAAATTGTTCCTAAAAATATATCAATTTCTAGTCGATTTTACGAGTGAAGGATAATTTTGTAAGTTTTTGACCCTCATTACGTGCTTTTTTTGATGGAGGTGCCCGTGGTGTAATGGTTATCGTCACAGAATATGGACACGGCGACACGAGTTCAAATCCTGGACCTGACTGATTGCATTTCACATAGCACTAATACCCTTGGGAAAGGTATGAATCCAATTATTCTCCAGCAATTATTCTACAGTAAATAGTAGGACAGACTAGGTTCTTCAGCCTTGGTGAGGCGACTAGTCTAAGAGAAGGAGAACTCTGAATTCAAACCTGTTAAACTCCGCTTGTCATATCCTGCCCGAGCGGAGGGGTTGGGTAAATAGGATTACGTGCTTTTTCTTAATTATTCAGTAAAATAGAGTCAACTACAAAAAGCCAATTTCAAATCGTTCACTTTTTCCAATTTAGCATCCACACTATCATTAAGTAGCCCAGTCGGATGTTGCTGTAGAATGCATGGACTTCATCTCTGCTGGGGGGTTAGGCTCCCGCAACCAGTGTCTATGAGATGGCATTAAACAATATGATGATGAGGCTCTAGTAATGCTAGAGCTTTGGGGAATGCGGAGTACCCCTTTATTCCCATCGCGCCCTGGTCCACTTGGGCTTGCAGTGGTAGCAGCTGATAGGTTCCTATCTATGGGTCAAATAGAACTAATCTGCGTACTTACGCTAAACAAAATTGCTTGAAATGGAACTGTTTTGTCATGTGAACTGCGTACTTATGCTAAACTTAATTGTCTGAAATAGAAAAGTTTTTGGGCTCGCCAAAGGCCCGGTAGACCTGGCTTCAATACCAGGTCGAGTCTTACCAAAGACTCAAAAATGGTACTTGATGCTACCTTGTTTAACACTCAGCATTATAAGGTAAGGATCAAGGGTAAAGTGGAACAATCCAGGGAATTGAGTAGCGCCCTCCCCTACTTGTTGGTGTAGTAGCTATCGAAAAGGGAGCCTTCGATTCACCCTCGACTACTGTCGTCAACTTTACTTTTACGCTAAATTGAATTGTTTAAAATAGAACTGGTTTGACATTTAAAAACTATACTTATACTAAACAGAATTGAGTGAATTAGAACTTTTTGACTAAACTGGATAGCTTAGATTATAGAAACGTTTCTGAAAAATAAACAGTGTATTCATATTAGACAAAATGTTTTGAAATAGAACTGATTATGTGTTTAAAAATGGATTTGGCATTAAATAACCTACAAAGGTTGATATGCCATAAAACCCAAACAATCGAACAAATGACTTATGCTAAATTGATTTGTTTGAAATAGAAATCATTTAATTATACTTAAACAATTTACTGATTTATAATTAAATTGTTTGTGATAAATAGCAATACTTGTAACCACCTAGCTTTGTTGACTTATGCTCAATTGAATTGGTTGAAATAGAACTGTTTGATCATTTAACGCTAGGCATCTAAAATATGTTTACAAATCATATATTTACTATATATATAAGTAGGATTTGGCATTAAATAACCAACAATAGTTGATGTGTCATAATACCCAACCAAACCAAATCATATATATTTAATCTATGTGTATAAAGAGGATTTGGCATTACATAACCTACAATGGATGATATGCCATAAATCCTAATCAAACTAAGTCATATATATTTAATAAATATGTATTAAAATGATTTCGCATTAAACAACCTACAATAGTTGATATGCCATAAATCCCAACCTAACCAAATAATATATATTTAATATATATGTGTAAAGAGGATTTAGAATAAAATAACCTATAATGGTTGATATGCGATAAAACCCAACCCAACCAAATCATACATATTTAATATATATGTAAGAAGAGGATTTGGCATTAAATAACCTACAATGGTTGATATGCCATAAAACCCAGCCCAACCAAATCATTAATATTTAATATATGCGTATAAAGAGGAGTTGGCATTAAATAACCTACAATGGATGATATGCCACAAAACCCAACCCAATCCAACCCAACCCAGCCCAATCAAATCATGTATATCTAATATATATGTATATATAGGATTTGGCATGAAATAACCAGCAATGGTTGATATGCCAATCGAACTAAATCTGTTTATCATCATAAACTGTTCAACAACCGAATATGTTCAAGGGCAGTTTAATTTTTTTTTCTTTTAAAGTTTATACCGAAAAAAATGCTATTTTATTGTTTAACTAAATGTTTGTATGTTTTTCATTCACTTAACTAAGTGTAAACAGTCCTTTATTTAATTCACTTTGCTCGATCTCTTTCATGTAATTAAGTGAATATTTTTTATCTAATTATGTAAACAGTAAACTTTTTCCGTACTAAAAGTTAAATATGTATTTCATTTAATTAACCAAACGTTGAATTTGTATCTTATTTTATTAACCTTACACTATATACGTATTTTAACCTATTACTAAACGTTAACTCCATATTTTACTTGATTAACCAAACGTTAAATGTTATTTATTTAATTATGTTGACGTTAACTATGCATTTTAATAAATTAACTTGGATATATGTCTGTTATTTAATTAACTAAACGTTGATAATGCATTTTTTTGATTAACTTACGTTAACTGGGTCTTATATTTTAATTAACTAAAAGTTTACTATTTTTAATTTGATTAACTAAACGTTAATTATATCTTTCATTTAATCAACTAAACGTTAGTTATCTACCTTTTTAATAGACTTTACGTTAAGTACGACTTTTCTTTAATTAACTAAACGTTAACTATTATTAATTTGATTAACAAAAAATTAATTATGTCCTTTTGATTAACTGAACTTTAAATATGTATCTTTTTAATATACTTATCGTAAATTACTTTGTTTTAATTTAATTAACTAAACTTTTACTAAATCTTTTATTTAATTTACTAAACATCAACTGTTACTAATTTTATTAACTAGGCGTTAATTATATCCTCATTTAATTAACTGAACATTAAATATGTATCTTTTTAATATACTTATCGTTAACCGCGGCTTTTATTTAATTAACTAAACTTTAACTAAATCTTTTATTTATTTAACTAAACGTTAACTATCATTAATTTTTATAACTATGCATTCATTATGTCCTTCATTTAATTAACTGAACGTTAAATATGTATCTTTTTAATATACTTATTGTTAACTAAATCTTTTATTTAATTAACTAAACTTTAACAAAATCTTTTATATAATTAACTAAACGTTAACTAAATCTTTTATTTAATTAACCAAATGTTAACTAAATCTTTTATTTAATTAACCAAATGTTAACTAAATCTTTTATTTAATTAACCAAATGTTAACTAAATCTCTTATTTAATTAACCAAATGTCAACTAAATCTTTTATCTAATTAACCAAATGTTAACTAAATCTTTTATTTCATTAACTAAACGTTAACGAAATCTTTTATTTAATTAACCAAATGTTAACTAAACCTTTTATTTAATTAACTAAACGTTAACTAAATCTTTTATTTTATTAACCAAATGTTTACTAAATCTTTTATTTAATTAACTCAACGTTAACTATAATTAATTTAATCAACTAAACGTTAATTATGTTAACCCGCATGTATTCTTTCATTGTTATCCTGTCATGTGACGTGGAGGTCATGTGACAAGGTGGACATAATTCTTGGATAATAATATCCACATGTTCAGATATGCATATGTATTTGATTAATTTTTTTGGTTTGTTTTTGTTTTTGTTTTTTCCATTTCCTATCTGGATTATACCAAGTTGTCGGAGTATGTAAAAATCAAGTTTGTTTTTGATAACAAAGAAGCAGCCAAATTCTCAGAGTTGATCCAATATGCTTTGGTCAGCTCGTGAAGTTGATCCAAGATACGTCTCTGTTCAAACTCTTGAGCAGTAAAAATGTGTTTAGCATCGGGGAAAAAAAAACACAAACGTCGGTCACTTTACAAGAATACATTCGCCACCGAAGTTAATTTTCATTTTGTCTGCGTACGTCCAGACCAATCAACAACCCCACCGTGTGTCTCTCTATCTAACAGCTCATGTCCATGGAATATTAATAAACCCCATTCGTTTTTCTTAATTTTTGTTGTTGTCACAAACCGACAGTGGTCAGTTTGTGTGGACAATTATTTTATTTGATTTGGAGGTATTTTGGTTCTAATTGACTGGACCTTACTGGGCAGTGATCGATCGCCACTTGCCGTAAAGCTGGCACGAGCGTCTGTCCACCTAAGGCTTTGAAAATGTGGATGATATGGGAATATGATGACCACACGTGTATTCAAAGTAGAGTCTTAACCCTTTTAATGCGGAGAGCAACTGACGTCGCCCATATATATTTAATGTATTAGGGCGAGATACAATTTTTAGTTCACATAACTTACAAATATTGAATCTTGTGCGATATATTCTCGAAAGTGCCTCTTGTCCGGTAGAATTCGGCCCTTAAAAATCAAAAAGAAATTTTTTTACTCCGAAAAATATAGTAAAAATACTCCTTTCAAGAGGTATCAATGAATAAAGTAATATCTCATAAGCAAACTTTCGAGTGAGCTCAGTCGGTCGGAGCTGTAAAATACGCCGACTAAATCTCTGCAGAGTAGTATGACCCCGCCAACAAGTGTCCTGGATATAACATTAAATCATCTGATGGTGAGACTCAAGTTCTTTATCTTTGGGGAATGTGGAGTACTCCATTACCATTACTCCCAGGTCCACTCTGACTTTAAGAGATCGTACCTGTTAGAGTCCTATCTATGCGTTAAATAGAGCTGTTTCGTCTTTTATTGTACTTGAAATCGCTTAACTGTGTGCTAACAAATAATTATTATTGAATACAGTCATTAATGTTGGATTACAGCGCTTAAAACTATTTAACTGTGTGCAAACAAATGAGCAGTGGCTCTTTTAAAAATAATGTTACCAACAAAACAATACGCTTTTTTTCTGTTAAACATGATCTGGCATTAAATAACCAACGACGTTTGATATGCCATAAAAAACAACAGCACAAACATCTGTACGATAAATGCCCTCTGACGTACTTTACTGCAGTAATTGTAAAACACCAATAATAGTTTTTTATATCTGTTTTCGTCAGTTCGAAGCCATTCTCTTTGATTTTGTCAATCGATGTTCTAAGTACGTAGTCTAGACAAATGATAAAGAGGTACGGGGCCAGCGTGTCCCCTTGTAGTACTCCTGCTACAATGTCAAAATATTCTGTGTCTCCATCCGGTGATCGTACTTTTACTTTAGTGTTTCTATAGAGAATCGTTATTGCCGCTACGGTTTCTTTAGGTATGCCGTACGCTAGTAGGATTTGTTCCATCTTTCCTCTGTGAATGGAGTCGAAAGCCTTGGTAAAGTCGACAAATATTAATGTCGCTTGTAGGTTCTTTGCCCGTACACCTTCAAGGATTCTGCGGATGGTTAATATTTGTGAGGTCGTGGATCTATTTCTTCGCCCGCAACAACAATTACCGATGCAGACTACGCCGATGACATAGCGATACTGGCAAATACACCTGACCAAGTCGAAACACTTCTGCATAGTTTGGAACGAGCAGCAGCAAGCATAGGCCTCTATGTTAATGCACACAAAACGGAATATATGTGCTATAACCAAACGGGGGACATCTCCACTCTAGAAGGAACCCCACTTAAACTAGTAGACAAATTCACGTACCTAGGAAGCAGCGTCGAATCAACCGAAAAGGACATCGAAACGAGGTTAACGAAAGCATGGACAGCTATCAATAGGCTATAGATTATATGGAAATCAGACCTAACAGATAAAATGAAACGCAGTTTCTTCCAGGCAGCGGTCACATCGATACTGCTATATGGATGCACTACATGGACGCTAACAAAACGGCTGGAGAAGAAACTAGATGGCAATTACACAAGAATGCTGCGTGCAATCCTGAACAAGTCCTGGCGGCAACACCCCCACAAGACACCAACTGTACGGCCACCTGTCCCCTATCACGAAAACTATTCAAGTTATACGAACCAGACATGCAGGACACTGCTGGAGAAGCAGACATGAATTCATAAGAGATGTACTCTTATGGATCTCCACACATGGCCGCGCAAAAGCAGGACGACCAGCTCGAACGTACATTCAGCAGCTATGTGAGGATACAGGATGTTGTCCTGAAGACCTACCTAGGGCGATGAACGATAGGGAGGAGTGGCGAGAGAGGGTCAGGGATACCCGTGCTGCCAGCACGATATGATGATGATGATGATGATATCTGTTTTATTCTATTGTCAAAAATATATTCAAGCCATCAAACGTGTCTTTAAATGCGCCTCACCAAAGGGGTTAAAATAGAAATGTTCATAATTAACAGAAAAAGAGTCTAATTTATAAGTAGTATTTTCTGTTACGCTAACCAGATATATAATTTTGGTTTAGTTTGGTTTTATGCATATCAACCTTTTTGGATCATTTAATCTATATTCTCCTAATACATACATATATATATATATATATATATATATGATTCGGAGTATCGAAACCAATGCCAGACTCGAGGCCGAAAGGCTCCTTCTTCGGCTGGGAGGGGGTCTGCCTCATTGACACCTTTGTCCCCCTTGTATAGCACTGGACCTTGCTGTCTTGTTTAAGCTATAATCTCTTCCGACGGAATCTCCCTTAAAACCTCAACATAGTAACCCTAACCCTAACCGTTTGGTCAATCAACTCTGGTGTATTGACTTCCTTACTCAACCCACACTTTTCATCATCCCTCACAGACTCCATGCCTTCCTTGAATCTCTTATGCCACTCAAAAACTGATGCTTGATTCATGCAAGATAGTCTAAAAGCAGTCTGAAGCATTCCATGCGTTTCTGTGGCATTTTTTCCAAGTTTAAAACAGAATTTTATTGCATATCGTTCTTCTAAAGTGTCTTCATGTCCAGATTGCGTTTTTGAAATTTACCAGCTGTGACAATTAGGCTTTAGTAGGGTGTATTCCAATTCCTGATAAAGCTGTTCATTTGAACCTGAAATCATAAAACTTGGCCAGTCATCTCATAACATGTATAGCAATAACTGAATTTTCAAGAGTCTCCGGCAATTTTAAATGCCTGTACAAAAAAGTCTGAAAACTTATTGAATTCCCCACGTATATGTATAATTAGGATTTGGAATTAAATGACCTACAATGGTTGATATGTCATAAAACCCAAACCAACAAATATGGCAATCAGTTTGGTAGAACCCCCTGTATCTGTGTCGCATTCTGCTTGTGATGGAGGTGTTGGGGAAATATATATGCAGGTCCGAATAAATTACATACAAAATTTGATTTGTTGGTTAGTGGGCTTTATGCCACGTCAAACCTTCTAGAAGTTCAATACCGAAGTCAGTTCTTCTTTCAAACCATGTACTTACCAAACTCCTGCGCTATAGGCAAGATGTGACACAAGGCCAATTTGTCAGCGGAATAAGTAAGTTAGTAAAGTTGGTGACCTTAGTCAAGGGTGACCCGAAGGCTCCCTTTTCAATAGATACAACACCGAGGTGTAGGGGAGGGCGCTACTCCATTCCTCGAATCGGTCCACTTTACTCTTGATCTTTACCTTGTAATGCTTAGTGTAAAGCAAGACGGGCTCAAGTAAGATTTATTTGAGTCTTTGGTATTGACTCGACCAAGGATTGAACCCCGGTCTCTCGGACATTTGGCAAACACTCTACTCATTAGTCATATCCTGAACTAGTTGGTTAAACAAGGCTAAAGAAACTAGTCTGTTCTACAATTTACTCATAGCTAGAATGAGAAGAGATGGTTTCATGCCTTTCCAAATCACATTAAAGCAAAGTGAAAAACGGAGACAGGTTCGGTAGGATTAGAACCCGGATCACCAATTGCATTTCCTGTCACGATAACCCTTACGTAAAAAGCGCTACTATAGAGTTCAAATTAACTAATATTAATCATTTGTAAAATATTATAGCTTCAAATGACTATTCTTCATACTAATGATTTATACAGATCTTCATGGTGTTATTTAATGACTTTTCCCAGTGATATCCCAACAAACCTACCAGATATGAAGATCAATTCATGTAGGAGTGATTGACAGACTGCGTGTCAAAGTTCAAATTCTCAGCTGTGTAAAAATTCTTGAAAGCGGTTGCGGACAGTCACGAGAGAATTAAAAGAGAATTTTTTAGAAGTTGAGTTAAAAACGTCAAGGAGAACAAACGTGTATTTTGGAGATTAAATGTAACCGACCACTTTAACAAGGATGGGTTGCATTTTATAAGAGAATGAATATTTCTTTTATCAACTGAAAAAAAAGCCACAACATATCTTCCTGTTTATGAGACTAAAAAAACAGAACGAGCATTGCTGTTCTTTCATCACCGAGATCAAGTGACAACCTCTGGGTTTTGTTTACTCTATGATCATTTCAATATTTCGAACGTCCACTAATGTTACTATGTTCCGAAGAAACTCTTCCTCAGCAATAATTATCATGTTTGCAAGTAGTTATAGGATTTCAAGTATTCTTATCTAACACTAATCAGCCGATTAGCCTTGAGCTGTAGATTACACCGACCGCATCTCTGCTGTGGGGTAAGACCTCCAACCCGAACAAATGTCCAAGATATGACACTAAACAATCTGATGGTGAGTCTTCAGAAATGCTGGAGCTACTGGGAATGCAGAGTATCCCTTCATTGCCATCACTCCCAGGTCCACTCTGGTCAGGAGTGGTAGCACCTGAAAGGGTCCTATTGATGGGTCAAATAGAACTGTTTGATATTCAAATCGAGCGAAAACAAATGACTTATGCAAAATTAAATCTTTCGAAATAGAACTGTTTGATCGTTTAACTATGTGTAAACAAATGATTAATGTTTAAATGAATTGTTAGTGATACATTGCAATACTTAGAATCATTTATCTTTCGATTTATGCTAAATTGAATTGTTAGAAATAGAACTGTTTGATCGTTTAACTGTATGTGAACAAATGACTAATGTGTAATTGAATCGTTGGTGATACATAGCAATACTTGGAAACATTTAACATTGTTGGCTTACGTTAAACAGAATTGTTAGAAACGAAGAGTTTCATCATTCAACGGTGCGTATCTACAAAATATATTTACAAATTAATATATATATATATATATATATATATATATATATATATATATAAAAGATTTAGCATTAAATGACCAAGGAGAGCTGATATCACTTATGATTTATGCTAAATTGAATTGTTAGAAATAGAACTGTTTGATTGCTTAACTGTGTGTAAATAAATTACTGATGTTTAATTAAATTGTTAGTGATACAAAGCAATACTCGGAAGCATTTAACTTTGTTGACTTATGTTAAATTGAATTGTTAGAAATAGACCTATTTGATCATTTAACTGTGTGTGAACAAGTGACTGATGTTTAATTGAACTGATGGGGATACATAGCAATACTTGAAGCCATTTACATCTACATATCATATAGATCTAATATATATATATAAACCGGATGTGGTATTAACTTATTATGGTTGATATACCATGAAACCAAATCAAAACTAATATTAATAATTTTCAAACTAATCAAACCACAACAGATACTAACACTCTGCGTAGAATGGAATCAAAGGGAGAATCAAAAATGGAATCGAAGGGAAAATCAAAACTGGAATCAGAGGGAAAATCAAAAGGAGAATCAAAACTGGAATCGAAGGGAGAATCAAAACTGGAATCAAAGGGAGAATCAAAACCGGAATCGAAGGGAAAATCGAAACTGGAATCAAAGGAGAATCAAAAGGAGAATCAAAACTGGAATCAAAACTGGAATCGAAGGGAGAATCAAAAGGAGAATCAAAACCGGAATCAAAGGGAAAATCAAAATTGGAATCAAAGGGAGAATCAAAAGGAGAATCAAAACTGGAATCAAAGGGAGAATCAAAACTGGAATCAAAGGGAAAATCAAAACTGGAATCGAAGGGAAAATCAAAACTGGAATCAAAAGAAGAATCAAAAGGAGACTCAAAACTGGAATCAAAGGAGAATCAAAAGGAGAATCAAAACTGGAATCAAAGGGAAAATCAAAACTGGAATCAAAGGGAAAAACAAAACTGGAATCAGAGGGAGAATCAAAAGGAGAATCAACCCTGGAATCAAAGGGAAAATCAAAACTGGAATCAAAAGAGAATGAAAAGGAGAATCAAAACTGGAATCAAAGGGAAAATCAAAACTGGAATCAAAGGGAGAATCAAAAGAGAATCAAAACTGGAATCAAAGGGAAAATCAAAACTGGAATCAAAGGGAGAATCAAAAGGAGAATCAAAATTGGAACTTCACCACTATTGGAACTTTTGTTTTTTCCGCACAAATTTGTTACGGAAGCGTTATCTGGTGGTCTCTCAGTGGAGGCTGAGTGACAACAAGTTTCCTTTGGTCTCCAGGATTCGTCTCCGTATTTTTACTGATCTCAACAATACAGTAGTTTGGATGGTTCATATTCGTCCTCCAGTTTTAACCTTTTCCAGCCCCTTTACCATAGCTTTGGTGACCGTTCTGAGTGCGTCTATATCAACTGGTACTACCTTCACCTTCATGGTAGTCAGGTTTCTTAGTTTTCTGGAAAAAAAACTCCATGTACTAGTCTCTTTTTACGCTTTCTTACATCTTCCATCTGTTTAGATTTAATGGCAGGTCAACCCTTGTAAGTTATTCTATGCCAAATCATCTTTATGCATATATATTAAATGTATATGATTTGGTTTGGTTGGGTTATATGTTATATCAACTTTTGTAGGTTATTTAATTCCAAATCTTCTTTTTAAAAATATATGAAATATAAATGATTTGGTTCGGTTGGGTTTTATGGCATACCGACTATTGTAGGTTATTTAATACTAAATCCTCTTTATATGTATTTATTGAATATATATGATTTGGTTTAGTTTGGGTTTTATAGCATATTAACCATTGTAGGTTATTTAATACCAAATCCTCTTTATGCATATATTCTAGATATATATGATTTGGTTTGTTTGGGTTTTATGATATTTCAACCCTTATTGGTTATATAATGTCAAATCCTGTTTAGACATATACATTAAATATATTTGTAAACACATTTTGTACATACATTTTTAAACGAGCCTGAGCTCATTTTTTTATTTGCAAACCGTTAAATGGTTTCAAGTATTTCAATGTAACATGAATATTTTATATCTATTTTCTCTTAATCATTTTTTGCACTTTTAATAGGATGTACATATATGATAAGTGAGTAGTTTGTTGGTAATTTCATTTTCTTAAAAGGAGTTAGTATTGCTATTGTTTCAATTACTGGTAGGTTGGTTGTTTTATTTTACGGCATATTAACCCTTTTCGGGCCATTTAAAGCCGAATTAGATTTAAAACAATTCAGTTTAGTATAAGTATAATTTTTGTTTAAAAACAGTTAAATGACAAAACAGTTCTATATCAAACAATTTAGTTTAGCATAAGTACAGTTTCAATGTCAAGCATAAATACACAGTTTAGTTCTATTTAAGAACGGTTCGATTTCAAACAAATCAGTTTAGCATAAGTACACAGGTTTAATGTCAAAAACAGTTCCACTTCAAACAATTCAGTTTAGCATAAATACACAGATTAGTCCTATTCAAAAACAATTTGATTTCAAGCAGTTCAGTTTAGCATTAGTACATAGTTTAGTTCCATTTAAAAACAGTTCTATTACAAACAATTCAGTTTAGCATAAGTACACAGTTTAGTTCTACTTGACCGACAGATAGGACCCTATCAGGTGCTACTACTCCGGGCCAGAGTGGACCAGGCACCTATATCAGTGAAGGGCTACTCCACATTCCCCAAAGCTCCACGTTTACTGGAACGTCACCATCAGATTGTTTAGTGCCATATCAAGGACATCTGTAGGGGTGGTCTTACCCCTCTGCTGTCGGTGTATTCTAAAGCACCAACCTACTGGGTAATTCAGCTATTGCTATCTAACTCTAATAATTAAGTTCGGTATTAATTAAATGTTTGCAGGCTGTGAAGGGGTTTCAAGTGTCGCTATTTAACACTATTTATTCATTTGCACCGTGAAACGGTTTAAATTATTCAACTGGAGACTAAGTGACAGCAAGTCCCCTCAGTTCTCCTGGACTCTTCTTAGTATTATTCTGTCCTATTTCAACTATGTTGTAGTTTGGATGGTCCCCACTCATCCTCTTATTTCCAAATCTTCCAGTACCTACAATTTTGGTGATTGTACCGAACCCGCCAATTACAATTGGTATCACCGTTTCCTTTCTATTCCTTAGTTTTTTCAGTTATCTCGCAAGGTCTAGGTACATATTTGTCGCTTTCTTTCAGTTTTACCCAGTGGCCAGCCGGGATGGCGAAGTCCACACTTCGGCAGGTTCTCTTATTTTTTGTTGATTATCTGAAGGTCGGGTCGTCTGGCCGAGATAAGATAATCCATTTGTATCTCAAAATTCCAGATAATTTTGTATGTTTCATTTTCTAGAACGGATTTTGGGTTGTGCAAATACCGTTTGTTCGTTTGGTCAAATTTAAACTTCTTGCACGATTCCCAGTGGATCATCTTCCCCACCCAGGCGTGCCTAGTCGTATACTCTTTCTGCGCTAATTTATTGCATTCGCTTATTATGTGATTAACCGCTTTGTCTTTATCTCCACATAATCTACATATATTTTGTTGCATCTTATCTATTCTTGCTTTGACATAGTCCTTACGGCGTTCTTTTGTGCTGCTATCAGAAGAGATTCAGTTTCTCTCTTCAGGCTTCCATTTCTTGGTCATGTCCAAGTTTTCTCGTATGAGATGTCACTTGTTTGTCATTTGAAATATCCATAGAGTTGTTTTTCTTCCCATTTTTGTCTTCTGGTTATTTTTATTCTGTTGATGCTTGCGTTGTTTGTATTGTTTCTGGTGTCTGTAATCAGTCTTCCTCCGCGCTTTTTATGTTGATTCTAGTCGTTGTATCGATGCATTGACACCATCTTGAATGCTGGTAAGTCCTCTTCCTCCCTTTTCTTGACACATCCAGTCTGTCTACGACATCTCTGGGATGTAAGGCCTCATGCATAGTCATTAGCTTTCTTATTCTTTGGTCCATTTGTTAAAATTCTTTTCTCGTCTACTTTAAGAATAGTCTGCAGTATCTGACGTGGGAAGCAGCCCAGGTGTTTATCCCTTTGATGAGATTTCTACTATGTAGTTTGGTTTCGAGTAGTTTTCTCGTTCTCCTGATGTATTCTTTTTTTAAAATTTTTTCTTTCAACGCCGCTTGTTTGAAGGAGTCGCTTCTAACATTCCGAAGTACTTGTAGATTTCCTTTTCTCCGAACATCCCTGTTCGTATGAGATTTTGCTTGTTTGTCGCTTCCCATTTTTATTTTCTCATTATTTTTGTTCTATTGATATCTATCTTGTCTATATAGTCTCTTGTCATCGTTGTAATATAATGGCCAAGGGGTTTCGTTTTATATATCTTGCCTTTCGGTTTAGTTAGGCTGAGAACTTTTCGCTTAGGTGTTCACGTGCGTGCGGAGCGGACGTGTCATTCAGAGATGTCACAATAGAAACCCCAGATAGAAAATATGACCACGGGATGTGAATGACGTCATGCACCGGAAGCGTGCACGGAGGATTTTGGGGATTTGAAAAAAAGTCAGTTGAGTGGAGTTTTAGCGTCCGAAGAAGACGGTTGACTTTCGGAGCTCGCCGAGGCCTTGCGACTGGTGCCGCACGTGGTTTGGGGCAGATGGAAAAGTCAGCATAGAAAGATGGTTTCTCTCTCCTTATGTTGAAAAACCTTTAAACTCTAAGGTAATAAAAAGTTTCGTACCTGAACTAAGAAGTCGTAAGTGTTTTTTGTGTTTCCGGATTCCTATGTTATCCATATATGAGTTATGAACATTATATGTACATTTCACATATCCATATCATGGGTATGTTAGAATCGTAATCAGTATTCCTCTGCGCTAATTTATGTAGTCTTGGAGTCGCTGTATCGATGTATCGGAGCTATTTTGAATCCTGGCGAATCCTCTTCCTCCTTCTTTTCTGGACACATAAAATCTGTCAACATCATTTCTCGGATGTAAGGCCTTATGCATAGTCATGAGTTTTCTTCTTCTTTGATCCATTTGTAGAAGCTCTTCCCTCGTCTACTTTAAGAATAATCCTGAATATCTTACGAGAGGGACAGCCCAGGTATTTATCTGCTATGAAGTTCGATTTCGAGTAGTTTTCTCGTTCTCCTGTCGTGTTCTTTCATCTCCGCATGTTTGGTGTTCGCTTCAAACATTCCCAAGTACTTGTCCTTTTCTTCGAGCGTCCCTATTTTTCTTGATTTGGTTGTTATTTTCTTTCTGTCATGTCTCCACGCTTCTCATTACTTGCATGGCGCATTTTCAATGCCAAATTCCATACCTAAATCCTGACTGTATATTCTCACTGCCTTTATAAGTGTTTCTAATTCTTTTGAATTTTTGGCTAACAGTTTGATGTCTTCCATGTACATTATGTGATTGAATTTTTCTTGCAATTTATGAAGTTTGTATCCGTCAGTGTAATTCCAAAGTATGTGATTGAATGCATTATTATTATTATTGGAAGAATCGAGACCATACCGACCACAGGCTAAAATACTTAGAAGAGTTTGGAAGGCAAGTGTAGACTTATTATCGCTCAGATTTTATCGAAAACTACCAGTTAAATCTAGTGAGAAAACTTTGCAAGGAGTAATAATATGGGACTTTGACGTACACGCGGATCACCTAATCTCGGCCGGAAGACCAGACCTTATAATGATCAACAACAAAAAAAAAAGAAGAGAATTTGCAAAATTGTTGACTTTGCTGTCACAGCTGACCACAGAATAAAACTTAAAGAACGTGAAAAGAAGGATAAGTATCTCGACCTTGCTAGAGAATTAAAAAAACTATAGAACATGAAGATGACAATTATACCAATTGTGATTGGTGCTTTCGGCCCAGTAACTAAATGATTATTAAAGGGCCTGGAGGACTTGGAAGTTGACGGACGAGTGGAGACCATCCAAACAACAGCATTACTGAGAATAGCCAGGATAATGAGAAGAGTCCTGGAGTCTTGAGGAGACTTGCTGTCACACAAACTCCAGTGAAAAACCATCAGTTAACGCTGATGTGAAAAACTCTCAAGGAGTAAATAATAATAATCACTGGAACATGAAATTGATGATGATACCGATTGTAATTGGTGCTCTTGGTACAGTTACCTTAGGATTATTACAAAGACTGAAGGACTTCGAAATAAGAGGACTAGTGGGGACCATTATAACTACAGCATTGTCGAGAGATCGGCCAGAATACTAAGAAGAGTCCTGGAAGATTGAAAAGACTTGCTGTCACTCAGACTCCAGTGGAAAACCATCAGCTATCGCGGGAACTAAGAACTCTCGAATGAGTAAAATAATCATAATAATAACAAAGAGTGACTAAAAAGAACACCAACAACGCAGGCAGCGACTGAACAACAATAACCAGAAAACAAAAATTCGAAGAAAAACAATTGTACGGATATCGCAAATGACAAACAAGCAAAATCTCACGCAAGAAGACTTGGATATGGCTAAGAAAGGAAAACCTTAAGAGAGAAACTAAATATCTCTTTACAGAAACACACAACAATGCCAAAGGACAAACATTTTTTTAAAACAAATTGATAAGAGGCAACAAAATAGCAAATGTAGGTTACTTGGTGACGGAAATGAAATGATCAATCATATAATAAGTTAATGCAGAAAAATATCCATACTAAGGAGAGTCCTGGAAACATGAAGAGAATTACTGTTAATAAGATTCAAGTGGAAAAACCATATACCGCTGTGAAAAACTCTCAAAGGAGTAAAATAATCATATTTCGTGAAGAGAAAATGAAAGTGAAAGTAGGCGACGTCTTTATTAGAGAGCTGAAAACGCAGGGGAACATAAAGTTGACAATTATACCAGTCGTATTTGGTGCCCTTGGAACAATAGACAAGAACTTGCAAAAGAGGTTCGATGAACTGTTGATTAGAGTAAGAGTTGACATCATTTAGACCACGGCACTGATAAAATCTGAGAGGATACTCCGAGGAATCCTATGAAACCTGAGGAGACGTGCTGTCACTTAGACTTCAGGGAAAGAACCATCAGTTAGAGGTGGTATGAAAATTCTCGCCAGGTGTAAAAAACTACAACAACTACTATTACTACTACTACTAATACTACTACTACTACTACTAATAATAATAATGAAACAGAAGACTTTTCGAAAATCCTCTTTTTCAAGTATGAAAGCCCTGCAACGCAATAATGTTTCTAATGGAAGAAGGCGGACTGAAAGGCGGAAATAAGAAATATAAACCGATTAGCTTGGTTCTGACGGGGCTTCTTAGCCAAGTTTGGAAAACAGTGCTACGTGCTCACCCCTTTCCCCAACCAACAACCATAGCACCCACGTCATGCAAGCCCCTTAGCCCTGCTCACATAACACCAGTGCGCAGCGACTTATGCAGTCATTTACATATATATATGTTTGTATGCAAGGACCTAAACAGCTTTCCATCGCAAATTCACACACACACACACACACACACACACACACACACACACACACACACACACACACAAATAGACCACAAATAGACACACACACACACCGAGAAACACAATTACACACACAACAGATATAAAAAAAATACACATGCACAAAAACGCACACAACACTGACACACACACTCAGAGCAGTCGCGCAATACATACTCACAACACAGACACACCAAACAGACCACAAATAGACACACGCATACCGGAAAACACAATTACACACACAACAGAAAAAGAAACAAACAAATGCACAAAAACGCTAACAACACACACACACACACACACACACACACACACACACACACACACACACACACACACACACACACACACACACACACACAGAACACACGTGCAATAAATACTCCCAACACAGACACACAAACAGACCACAAATAGACACACGTACACCAAGAAACACAATTACACACATAACAGATAAAAAAAAACACATGCACAAAAAACGCACACAACACAGACACACACACTCACAACACACACGCAATACATACTCACAACACAGACACACAAATCCATTCACAAGTACACATGCACAAAGAAACACTGACATACACATACATGCAACATACACACAAACACATACATACAACATATAGATATACACAAACACACGCACATACACACACAAACATACACAAACAGACGCACACACAAACACATCATTTACACGAAAACACATGTACAACATATGTACATACAAATTCACTCACAAACACACACATACACATACACATACAACCACACGCACATACACACACAAAAACCCATACTCAAATCCACGCACACAACATACATACACACACAAACACAGACACACAACATATACAGACGCAAACATACGCAAACACAGACATATACAAATCTTACACACTAACACGCACAACAAGTACGTACACAATATATACACACAAACACACAAAATCGCACACAATCATATACAGAAATACATCGGCACAACACACACATACATAAAAGAGACTCCAAAATAACCACAAATACACACATATATACACACCAAGATACCCACTTATAAACACATATATATACATACATAACAAATACACACATAAATCGACAGAGATCACACACACACACACACACACACCAGAGTTAACCCGTATACATATAAGCGTACACGCGAACACACGTAAGCCTTGGTATGTACACAGATGAGCGTATGTATGCTAGCATTTGATTACCAAACACAGAATGAGAGATACTCTCTATTAAGACATCACCTTCCTACCCGATGTTGTTTCTGTCATGTGCGTGAAAAAAAAAAAACAGTGGATAAAGACAATACACTCCCAACCTATGCTTTACGATTTAAAAAAATGTTGGATCAATCCCAGTGTATTCCTTCCTGTTTTTCTTTTTTTTCCTGAATTTCTTCTTCATGTTAGAAGCCCCTCAACTTGCTACTTAGCATCCGTAGCGTGGAGCCAAGACAATCAGCTTATTTATCAATTATGGACTGCTTTGGTAATAACGAACCGTTAAAAGAGATTTCCTTATTAGGGAACAGCAAACTTTTTGACAAGGCATATTACGATGAGCAAGATAGATTCTATAATGACATCAGATACTAGTTGACATACCTTTCTACGCCGGTTTGGTTTGGTTTGATGACATATTGACCATTGTAGGTCATTTAATGTCAAATCCTTTTAATAAGTATATTAAATATATGAACAGATTTTGAAGATAACATTTTTAAACGAAACTGAGCTCTTGTTTTTTTTTTCTTTTTTTGCTCACAGTAAAATGGTTTCGCTTAATTTCTAACAATTCAGTTAAGCAGAAGGACAGCCCCTTGTCTACACAGTCATTGGTTTTAAGTACAGTTTTTTTTTGTTGATAAACAGAGTTAAATGAACAAGCAGTTCTATTTCAAACAATTCAGTTTAGCATAATGATGTGACCTTAAAAGGAATACAATCAAACAAACTTGTGCTCGAGTGGAAAGGAACAGTCAACACGTTCGTAGATATAAAAAAAAACAAAAAAAAAACAGGGGTTTTATTGCAAGAGAAATACAATAAGACAAACAAGGAATAGTGAGGCACACTACTGATCCCCAAAGAGGGGACAGGTATAATGCCGTGCTCCACATGACTGAGAGGATGGCGTGGGATTTTCCATTACAACACATATGTACATAGTTTTGTTCTATTTGACCCATACATAGGACCTTATCAGGTGCTGCCACTTCCGGCCAGAGTAGACATGGGAGAGATGGCCATAGAGGTTACTCCACATTCCCCAATGCTCCAAATTTACTGAAACTTTACCATCACATTTTATAGATTCATATTCACTCACTGGGGGAGATTCATCCCTCTGTAGAAATGTAATCGGTGTATTTTGCTGACTGGGCACTCGCTGGGGGGGGTCTTACCAGTCTGCAGAGATGCAGTCGGTATATTCTGCAGCCCCAGCTAACTGGGCCAACGTCGGCAATGAGATCATAATTTAATTGTTAATTGTTAATTGCTTGGATTAATGCAGAAAATTCAATTGAAGATTAAAAAAGAAAAATCGTCTTTATCTATCATAAAAATCATTTTAAAAATTTAAAAAAAAAGATGAAAAAGAAATACTTTAACTACCATTTGACCTACACAAGGGAACCTAACAGGTAGTTTCCGTGGCGTAGTGGCTAGCATGCATGACTGTGACATCATAGTAAGCGAGTTCGGACTACAGTCACGCTATTGCATTCACTTTCAGACTAATGCCCTTGGGGAAGGTATACATCCCCTGATCAACCAAGCTACTACTACTTTTTTTTTTCAAGATTATAAAACTCATTAAACAAAACTTGGAACCAAACTGAAACGGGTACTATCACTTTCATACGGGGTGGACCTGCAATGAACGGTTACTCCAAACTACCCAAATCTCCAGAGCTATAGCCTCACCACCAGATGAAGGCTATTATCATACTTAATACAATATGTTTTCAGTGAGTCATGGTATTCCTTACCCAAACAAAAGGGGGTAATATTATCTGAAGGGACAGACTTTTTTCGTATGGGCTCTTTTATTGATGATACACGCATGAAACTCTAGTCCTCTTCGAAGTAATCTCCTCCGGCTGCAATGCACTTGTTGTACCGTTCCAACAACTTCTGGAAGGCCCCATGGAAGCCCTCTTGTGTGACCATGTCAATGACCTTCGTCACAGCCTCTTTCATCTCTTCAATTGTCTCATAACCACAGCCTCTGAGCTTAGGGAATAACCAAAAGTCACAGGGGGCAAGGTCTGGAATATAGAGAGGATGAGGAACTGTCTTGATACCCATCTTGGTCAAATAGTGTGCGACAAGGATGGAGTTATGGACTGGTGCATTGTCCTGCTGAAAGTACTGGCCTCTTCCGACGGAATGTCTTCCTGAACTCCCTTAAAACCTCAACATAGTAACCCTAACCCTAACCCTTTGTCCAATCAACTCTGGTGTACTGACTTCCTTACTCCACCCACGCCTCTCATCATCCCTCACAGACTCCCTGCCTTCCTTGAATCTTTTATGCCACTCAGAAAACGATGCTCGATTCATGCAAGATGACAGTCTGAAGTTTTCCATACGTTTCTGTGGCATTTTTTCTAAGTTTAAAACAGAATCTTATTGCATATTGTTCTTCTAAAGTGTCCTCATGTCCAGATTGCATTTTTGAAATTCACCAGCCGTGACAATCAGGCTTTAGTAGGGTGTATTCTAATTGCTACTGTAGCTGTTGATTTGAACGTGAAATCATAAAAATTAGTTAGTCATCTTATAAGATGTATAGCAATAACGTACTGAATTTTCAAGAGTCTACAATAATTTCAAATGCCTGTACAAAAAAGTCTGGAAACTTATTGAATGCATCCCGTATATTCATTCTTTCGGTTTTTACAAAGAAAGGAGAGTCTATATCAAACTTATTTCTTGCGAAATAATCCTGAATTTACCACGAAGTCTAATCGTGGATTAGTGGTTAACGTGCGAGACAGCGACATCGTAGTAATCTACTTCAAATTCCAATCACGTTTGGGGGTGCATTCGTGGTGTAATGGTTAACACGGTGGACTGCTGAATCATAGTAAGCAAGTTCGAACTCTAGTCATGCTATTGCGTTCACTTTCAGACAAATACTCTTAGGAAAGGTAGGAACTCCCTTATCCTCCCAGCTATGAGTTAAATAATAACACTACGGCCCTAGAAGGATGGATTTAGAATTAAATAACCTAAGAAGGTTGATATGCCATTTAAACAATAAGCCAACCAACCATCTACTCACGCTATTACAATCTCTTTCCGACTAATACTCTTCCTGGAAGCTATATATATATATATATATCCCTAAATTATGAGTCAAATATTACAACTACTGTGCTTTAAGGATTGCTTCGGCATTAAATAACCTCCGAAGATTGATATGCCTGTAAAAAATGAAACCTAATAAATAAATAGGTGCTCTATAACTTTTACAAAACATTTCAGTAAGACTGTATAGCACTCTATTGTTTTTCGTACATGATGAGTTTCGAACCTTATTTATATAGATTAACTGGGTATGTGAAAGGCTTTGCAAAATCTCGGTGAATGTTATTTTTACGGCGCGCGTATCGAGTGACCGAAGCAGTTCAAGCCGTTATAGTAAGCCGCTGTGCTTGATAGTATCCTGATAGTAGCTAGTGCGCTGACATGTTGTGCTTTGTTTCTCCCAGTGTGTGAATTGAGAGCCGCAACGATAAACATGCAGCGGAACTTTTGCTTCACGAGTTCGAACTGGGGCATAACTATGCGGACGCTTCCAAAAATATTTGCTGTGCAAGAGGGGAAAGCGCACTTGTTCAAGTCATCAGATGGTTCAAGAAATTTCATACAGCTTTCAAGACTACTAAGCAAGGTCAAGTAGACCTAAAAAGCAAGGTAGGCCGCTCTCCAAGCCATAGAGGCAAATCCAGTGAGTAGCAATCGTAGAGTATCAGGCGAGCTCGGTATCTCAAAGTCTAGTTTCGTTTGTTACCTTCAGATAGTTCAAAAAATTTCACTCGGCTTGCAAGACGACTTGGTAAAGTCAGGTAGACCTAAAACCAAGGTAGGCCGTGCTCCAAAGCATAGAGACAAATCTGGTGAGTATCAGGCGAGCGTGGTATCTTGCAGATCAGTGTGATTCGTCACCTTCAGATGGTTCAAGAAATTTCACTCAGCTTGTGAGATGATTAGGTAAAGTCTGGTAGATCTAAAACCAAGGTTGGCCATTCTCCAAATTATAGAGGCAAATCTTGCTAGTAGCACTTGGAGAGTATCAGGCGAGCTCAGTATCACATAGTCCACTGTGGTTTGTCATCTTAACTTCAGTAAAAGCATCTAAAGTTGTGTAATTGTGCTTCAAGTTTGCAAAATATTGTAAAACTTTTGACTCACCCTAGTATTTTGTTTCATTTTTTTTTTCGTACTCAACATTCATGGAATATTAATTTCGTGGGGGCAGGGAATATGACGTAGAAACCTGGCCCTAAATGAGAAAATGGATAAACAGAATTTCAAGAATGTTCTCAACCTTTTCAGAAAAATCCCTTTTAAGATAAAAACAAAAACAATTTAGTCTTCTTAAATACTCAATACCAATTTAGTGATCCCAAATCGAAAACATGGCTAAGATGTCGCTAGCATTTTTTGCTACAAATGCCCCCATTACTTTAAGAGCAAAAAAGCAAATTAACAATCTTGTTTTGTCACTTACGTCAAAATAAATGCTTGACACCTTCATAGAAAAAGAGTGCACGAGGTGTAAGAAGAAACCACTTCATGACGTCACGAACACGTGATGAGCACTTTTTCTGGATTTCAAAAACATCTCAATGACCACTAGGTTCTTAATAATGACCAACGGTAGTTTGCCTTATTTTCTTTATCTAATGGCATATCAACCCTCATGGGTTATTTTATGTCAAAGCCATCTTTATGGTAGAACACTAGGGGTACTATTTAACCTATAGCTTGAGGTATGAGGGTTACTACATTTCCCTAGGATGATTGTCCGACATTGAACCTAATACTGCAACTGGAGTTCGAACTCGCTTACAACGATATCGCAGTTCAGTACGTTAGCCACTACACCAGTAGAACTCATTATCTCTCTCTCTCTCTCTCTCTCTCTCCCTCTCTCTCTCTCTATATATATGTATATATCTATCTCAATATATATTTATATGGGTATATAGATAAAGATATATTATCATCCACAGACAGACTGTTTCGTTGTATCACAACTTCTCAGTGCGATTAGATAATCGAGATGCTTCAAGCTGAGATCGAAATCCTTCTGACTTTACGCCAGTTGCATATATTACACCAGAGCTATCGTCATTCTCGACGTAAGCGAAGGAATTGTTTACGTATATATTTATTTACGTATATATTATTTACATATACGCTATCGGCAACAAGGGTGCTTTGCATTTACGCATATGTAGTAGCCGGCAATTCCCCACTGGTAGTGGGAAGCATATTTAGTGTTATATATATATATATTTTCGAAGCCGCAGCTATCTCATTTCTCAGTTCCCTAAATACTCGTCCTGGCTTTTATAATATTTCTCCTTACTTGAGCAAACACATTTTAAACAGCTACAATATATTCCATCCTTAGTTAATATTTTCCGTATATCTCATAATTTCCATGCTTTTTATTCTTCTTTTGTTCTTTCTTTCTTTCTTTTCTTC
>OY757943.1:21075547-21155547 GCA_963585895.1 Sepioteuthis lessoniana
AGTGTGGCACAAGGTCTTTTAAAGTAGGTCCGAGCGCAGGGGCGCTAGCCCAGAAACGCCTGGCATTCCCAAAAATGCCTCGGGCTCCGTCGGCATTCCTCTAAAAATGGCCGTCTCAGGCACCAGGTTATAAACCTAGCTTCTCCGAAGAAGGTTAGAATCTGGGGAACGGCCTTCTGATGCTCGAGGAATGTCATTCTTGGCCGCGTTACGCGAATGCTAGGCATCCCCTGCCCTGCAGCCTCGATTGACTACTGTATCCAGAGACATGACACTCCTGACCTAATCCGTGCCGCTGATACCATGACCGGCCGAAATGTGTCTCATCAACTGGATCCAACTTATTAAATCAACGGTATTAGTCGCACGTCCAACCAAACAGATCAGTGTGATACAAGGCCTTCTTAAGGAGGGCCTGGACGCAGGGACGTCGCTCAGTCACGCCCGAAATGCCTAGGGCCCCGTCCGCTTTCTCCTAAAAGGAGGCGCGTCTGGCGCCAGGTGATAAACCTAGTTACTCTGAGGAAGGTTAGAGCCAGGAAAAGGCAGCCCCCTGGGGCTCAAGGTATGGAAGTGAAATGACGTGACACACCCGACCTGATCCGTGCCTTTGATACCATGGCCAGCAGAAGTATGCCTCATCTACTGGATCCAGTTTATAAAATCAACAGTATTTGTCGACCGTCCCACCAACCGGACGAGTGTGACACAAGCCATTTTTTAAGGTGGGTCTGGGAGCAAGGCCGTAGCCCAGACATGCCGGACACAGAAATGCATCGGGCCACGTCAGCATTCCCCTAAAAAGGCCTCCGCGATACTCTCGCCATAGAGCCTCAGCTGGCTACCGTATCCATAGAGGTGACACATCCAACCAGATCCGTGCTGTTGGTACTACGGCCGGCCGAAATGTGCCCCATCTACTTGTTCCATCTAATAAAATCAACAGTATTTGTCGAACGCCCCACTAAACAGCCGAGTGTGGCACAAGGTCATTTTAAAGGTGCGTCCAGGCGCAGGGACGAAGCCCAGATAAGCCTGGCATTCCCAAAATTGCTTTTGGCTTCGTCTGAATCCCAAAAAAGGAGGCGCGTCAGGCACCAGGCGATAAACCTAGCCCCTCCGAGGAGGGTTAGAGCCTGGAGAAGGCAGCCCCCTCAGCCTCGAGGTATGGCCACTGACCAGACACACCCAACCACATCTGGTCGATCTTAACAACCCAGTGGCCAGACGAGTCTCAATTTATCCTCTAATTTCCAGTTCTGTCAGTCTTATTTCCAAGTGTTTGGAATGGGGATCGTTTCAAGTCCACCAACTACAAATGGTATTAGCGTCATCCTCTTATTCCACAGCTTTTTTTTAGTTTAAGTATATTTTTTGTCTTACTCTTGGTGTGTTTTTTTACACCAGCCTTCATTGCCATCGATCTGAGCTCCACTCTGACCCGGAGTGCTGGCACCTGACAGGGTCCTATCTATGGGTCAAATAGAACTAAACTGCATACTTGTGCTAAACTGAATTACTTGAAATAGAACTATCTCAGACATTGAAACTGTACTTACACTAAACTGAATTGTTTGAAATAGAACTGTTTGATTAAACCGAGTTGCTGAAATAGAATTTTTTTGACAATTAAACTGTGTACTTACATTTAAACTCTGTACTTATGCTAAACTGAATCGTTGGAAATAGAACTAATTATTTGTATAAAAATGAATGTCATTAAATAACCAACAAAGGTTGATATGCCATAAAACCCTACCAACCAATGTTGTATATTGACCTTCAACCCGGCCAAACATGCCATTCCAAAGTGATGCACCGGAAGGAAGTGACACATTCCAATGACCAGTAATCGAAAGAAATCGTGTAGGCGGATTTTGCTGACGAAATGGGACAAGGTAAAAGCACATGATACACTCATAGACTGATGCACCGGAAGAGAATGACCTCTGAACTGCATGACAGTTATTTCCGCTTGATGACGATCAAACATGCTATTCCAAAGATTGAGTGGGCGATTGAGTGGGTGATTGAACTATTATATAACTCGCTGGGACAGGAAGTCAGACGAGTTGGAGGACAGACGAGTTGGAGTCAAGTTGTGGTAAGGAAAGCCACCACCTAGCAGAAGGGGCTCTCGGGACCCCCGATGGAGTTTGGGGACCAGACCAGTTGGTGATCCTATTTACCAACCCCTCCGCTCGGGCAGGATATGACACAAGGTCAATTTTTAAGCGAAGTTCAACAGGTTTGAATTCAGAGTTTTCCTTCGCCTAGACTAGTTGCCTCACCAAGGCTGAAGTACCTAGTCTGTCCTACTATTTACCCATAGTTGGAGGGAGAATAATTGGATTCATACCTTTCCCAAGGGTATTAGTGCTATGTGAAATGCAATCAGTCTCGTCCAGGTTTTGAACTCGTGTCACCGTGTACAATTCCTACGACGATAACCATTACTCCACGTGCACCTCCAACCAGTTGTTGATAAGATGCAGTAGAGAACGCCAGCAGAGTGGGCCCCCGGGCCTCCGGTTGAGCATCAGGAGGACGAGAAAGACACAACGCTGATGGCCATAAAAGTAGGGTCAATATATTGCAGTTCTGTTCGGTCTCCAACTCCCTCTCACAGTAAAACCTTGAGTAACCCTTTTCGAACTCTTACAATAAAGTTAGAGGTACATATTTTTCTAAAGAAGACTTCCCTCGTCTTTATTCATTGCGTCAGTATGTATTCAGCATATATATGTATATATGCATAGTTGTATTACATGGCTATGCAACACCAACCGACCAACCAACTTGTCCTTTCGTCCATTTCTTTTAAGAGTGGTCTTGAGTATTTTAGAAGGGGAATTACTCAGATTTCTGCCGCATAACTTGGTTTCCAGAAGTTTTCTCGTTCGCCAAAGTTACTCTTTTCTTATGTTTTAAATTTCATCTCTGTTTGATGGTGTCTACTTCCAATATTAGCAAGTACTTCTGCTTTTCCGTTTCTTCAAACGTTCCGATTCTTTTTTCATTTGAAAGTTCTTTTCGTTCAGTTATTTCTCTTTTTCCACTTTTCTTAATGAGTATTGAACATTTTTCAATGTCAAATTCCAGGCTGTAGATTCTTATTATTTGTATCAGTCTTTAATTATTATTACACCGACTACTTCTCTGCAGAGGGGTAAGAAAGACCCCACAACGAGTGTCCTGTATATGAAACTGAACAATCTGATGGTGAGATTCCAGTAATGCTGGAGCTTTGGAGAATGCGGAGTAACTCTCATTGCCATTGCTCCCAGGTGCAGTCTTGCCCGGAGTGGTAGCACCTGATAGGGTCCTATCTATAGGTCAAACAGAACTAAACAGTATGCTTATGCTAAATTGATTTACTTGAAATAGAACAGTTTTTTGACATTGAAACTGGGTACTTATGCTTAACTGAATTGTTTAAAATATAACTATTTTTGCCATTGAAACTGTGTACTCTAGAACAGTTGATATGTATAAAATAGATTTCGCATCAAATAACTGACACTAGTTGAAGTGCCATAAAACCAGACAAAACTAAACTTAAAAATGTAACTGAATGGCATCATTACTATTAGAAAGAGTAATGGCGAAAGTACCTCACCTTGGAAGATGCCTCTCTGGATTTTCACCTTGACTAAAGTTTTCCTCCAGCTGCTCATTCCACTTTCCAGCTTTTTTTAAATGTCTTCCGTGACGAATTTGATCACTTTGTCAGATATCTTGTATATTCCTAGCAAGGTCAAGGTACTTATTTCTCTTTTCACATTCTTTCAATTTTACTCTGTGGTCCGCAAAACAGCAAAGTCCACAATCCTTTGAGATCTCTACTTTTTGTTGATTATAATAGGATCTGGTCGTCTGGCCGAGATAAGTGATCCGTTTGTATCTCAAAATCCCAGAGGAGCTTGTGCGTGTCATTCTCCAGGACATATTCTGGGTTGTGCATATACCATTTATTCGTATTGTCAAATTTCAATTTCTTGCACCATTCCCAGTGGATTATTTGTGAAAACATTTCAAGCGGACGAACTACAGTTGCTATCACCGTTATTTTCGTGTTCCACCGTGTTTTTCAGCTCTATATCTGAAAATCTTTTCTCGTTTTTTTTTATTTTCACTCTGCGGTTGTTTTTTCTTTAACTCTAGGTCTTCTTGCCTTCTAACTGGAATTAGGAGATCCATTTATATCCCCAAAGGTAAAAAAATTTAAGCATCTCATTCTCTTGGACAGATTCTGGTTTGTGTATAAACCATTTGGTAGTATGCTTAAGTTATAATCTCTTGCATAATTCCCAGTGGATCTCCATTCACACCCAATCTTACCTATTCTTGTACTTCTTTGTGTTTGGTTGCTGCATCCGTTTATTATGTAATTAACCATCTCATATCTGTCTCCACATTGACTACACATCGGTTGAACTTGCATTTTTTTACCCAGTCTCTCGGCTCAGGTCTTGGTTTGAATGATATATTGCATGTCAAAAATAGCTCTCACATTTATCGCGTTACAAATGAAATTTTTTGCTTATGTACAAGTGTAATATAATTGCGGAGGGATTTCGTTTTGTATCTCTTGCCTTTCGGTTTAGTTAGGCTGAGAACCTTTCGGCTCAGTGCATGGGTTAGTTAGGTGCAAACATTAACGCAGGTGTTCACGTGGGCGCGGAGAGGAAGTGTCATTCAGAGATGTCAAAATAAAAATTCCAGATAGATTTGGCACCAGGGGGTGTGAATGACGTCATGCACCGGAAGCGTGGGCTGAGGATTTTTAGGATTTGAGAAAAAGCAGTTAGTTGAGTTCTTGCCACCGAACGAGAGAGTTGAGATTCAGAGCTGGGCGAGGCCAGACGAATTGGTTGGGTTGAGAGCTGACGATGTAAAAGCAGTCAGCATAGAAAGGTTGTGTCTCTCTCTCTCCTCATGTCGAAAAACCTTTAAACTCAAAAAGGTGAATAAAAGTTTCGAACCGGAATCAATTTAGCGTTTTCGGATCCCCTATGTCTGTTTCTCCTATCCGTATCATGGGTATGTTACATAAGTGTAACTATTAGAAATTTATATCAATATATGAAACAATTTCTTAATATTATGAAAAAAAGAACAAATGAAACCGATAAGAACAGTTTTAATGAGTTGTTTAAGGAGGCAGTCTTAGAGCAACGGTTATCATCTTAGGAAATAGAATCGGAAACCCCAGTTAAAATCCTGAACAAAGTTCTTTTGTTGTATACCACACGTACACTTTTGATGGAGGTGCCCGTAGCGTAATTTATGGAGGTGCCCGTGGTGTAATGGTTATCGTCGCAGGAATTGGACACGGCGACACGAGTTCAAATCCTGGACTGATTGCATTTCCCATAGCACTAATACCCTTGGGAAAGGTATGAATCCAATTATTCTCCCTCCATCTATGGGTAAATAGTAGGGCAGACTAGGTAGGCAACTAGTCTAGGAGAAGGAAAACTCTGAATTCAAACCTGTTAAACTCCGCTTAAAAAATTGACATTGTGTCATATCCTGCTCGAGCGGAGGGGTTGGGTAAATATGACCACACGTACACTTATGCAAATCACACAATAGCGGAAACAGGCGGACTCTGTTGTTCTGGTACGAACGGTTTTATTAACTTCTGACTTCAGTTCTTCGACACGATGGGAGAGACACAATTCTTAAAAGTCTTTCGTAATCATACTATGCTAATTCCACCCCCAACGTTCGGCACATCTCGTGGTGTTTAAGATCTCAATTCATCTCTGCCGGTAGAGATCCGAAAAACTCAACTGTTCGACTCAATGGCTGAATCCCCCACTGTCTGCCTGCATTTCCTGTCGGGGGTTTATTATGACAATGTTGATTGTCATATCCTTTGCACAGGAGAGTAAAACTATGACTATGCACCTGAATTCTTAACCCGAATAGTTCAAAGCCCAACCAAACTGAATGATAAAATATAATTAACGAAAAAGCATTGGTATAAAAAAATCATTCCTTAATTATACAACACTTTGATATACTGACAATATTTCGATGAACAATTGGCTCTCATATTTTGAGAAGTGGACGAAAATGGAACAATATCTTTGATATCCAAAATTAGTTTAGAGGCTGTGATTATGTGATTATTGTGAAAATGATTATGAGTTGTCAACCATGACTAATTAAAACGAATTAAAAATTTCAGAACAGAATTACTTTAATATTATTGCCACACACACACACACACACACATAAACACATACACACACATATATATATAGCAATTTAACACACACACACACATATATATATATATATATATATTGTCATCCACAGACAGGTTGTTTCGTTCTATCAGAACTCATCAGTGTGGCTAGAGAATATATATATATATATATATATATATATACTCATAAATAGATTGGGCAACGATATATATATATAAATATTCCTAACTCTATTTTTCGAACAGGGGGCGACGTAATGTCGATTTTTAAGGGAAATTTAACAGATCTACATTCAGAGTTTTCTTTCTCCTAGACCGGTTGCCACAACAAGTTTGAAGTGCCCAGTCTATTCTCTCTCCAGCTTTTGGCAAATTACCATTTACCCAAAGCTGGAAGGAAAATAGTTGGATGCATACCATCTTAAGGATATTACAAACAGCCTCGTTTAGAACTCGAGTAGACATGGTTACTTCCAACGAATATTTCTCTCTCTCTCTCACTCATTCTCTCTTTCTTATTCTCTCTCTCTCATTCTCATTCTCTCTCAGTCTTTCTCATTCTCATTCTCTCTCTCTTTCTCATTCTCTCTCTCTCTCTCATTTTCTATCTGTATCTTTCTCATTTTCTCTCTCTCTCTCTCTCTCTCTCTCTCTCTCTCTCTCATTTTTTTGTCTTTATATATACCGGGGTTGGACAAAATAATTGACACACCTGGAAATTTCAAACAAATTTTTAGCCCCGAGTTTAAAGTGTCCGACAGTGATAAAATTGTAAGCCAGTTCAAATCCTAATCGTGCTATCACCCTTCGAAAAGGTATAAATTCCCTTACCTCACTAGCTATGGGTTAAATAGTGCCACTACTGTTCTTCTACAAGGATAGCTTTGGCATTAAATAACCCACGAAGGCTAAGCTGCATTTAAACAAAGAAACCGAACCAAACCAATATTTCAGGGTGGAAATATTACAACAAAATATCAAATCCGAATTCTTTAATATAAATATGTAATCATGGTTTGATATCATTTCATATTCATTTCATACCGTGAAATTGGTTAGAGCGTTCGCCAATGGCCAGGGAGACCAGGGTTCAATCCCAGGTCGAGTCATATCAAAGAATCAAATATGGTACTTGATGCGTCCTTGCTTAACACTCAGCAATATAAGGTAGGGATTAAGGGTAAAGTGTAGCAATCCAGGGAAAGGAGTAGCGTCCTTCCCTACACGTTGGTGTAGTAGCTATCGAAAAGGGAGCCTTCGGGTCACCCTCGACTAAAGGGAGACAACTTTACTTACTTACATTATGTAATATTTATATATACATTTTAAAAAGTTCAAATCTATTTCAGCTTTTGCATTTTCCTCTTTTTTTAAAAATATGTGTACGGGAACGAAGATCTGCAGAAACCCTGAGAGTAAATTATCATCATCAAATCGCGATAGCACGGAGTCCATTGACACTCTCCCACCATCTGCCCCTATCATTATTCGCACTCGACAGCATCCAGTGTCCCCATACAGCTGATGTATCACTTAATATTTGGTCCTTACTTTCCCAGCAGTGCCCACTTTTTCCTGTTCATGTTTCTTTGATGGTTCGTAAGATGGCAGCCAGTGGCCGTACAGTTACTGCTTGGTGGGATGCTGCTTTCAGGATTTATAGAAAACTGTACAACTTAGTCTTTTGTTATTCTTATCAATCTTTTTTTTTTCCAAGCGTTTCGCTGGAGTTCTGGTGGTGCTTCCAAACACTAGTTCCGACACAGCCACTAGAAACCACATTTTTTTTTGTCCAGCCACCTGGGGATGTAGAATACACCGATTGCCTCTCTTCAGAGGAGTAAGACCCCACCAACCCGTGTCCTGGATATGACACTAAACAATCTGATGGTAAGGTTCCAGTAATGTTAGAGCTTTGGGAATGCGGAGTACCCCTTCATTGCCATCGCTCCCAAGTCCACCGAAGCCCAGACTGGTAGCACCTGATAGGGTCCTATCTATGGGTCAGATAGAACTAACTGCATACTTATGCTAAACTAAATTGTTTGAATTAGAACTGTTTGACTAAACTGAATGGCTTGAAATAGAAATGTTTTTGACAATTAAACTGGGTACTTACATTCATACTGCGTAGAACTAAAGAAGTAGAACTAAACTGCGCACTTATGCTAAACTAAATTGTTTGAAATAGAAATGTTTGTTTGTATAAAAATGGATTTGGCATTTAATAACCCCCAAAAGTTGATATGCCATAAACCCAAACAAATAAACAAACAAATATTTTGTTTTATCAGAGAGATAAAATTTTCATATAATCGATAACTTGTAAATAGCAGTGCACGCTTTCTCTCTTCGTGTGTTAACATCACTTTCCGGAGATGAGATAATGCTACCGAGGTATATGAACTGGTTTTCCAATTTCAGAGATTTGCCACTTAAAAGACACGAACCCTGTTTTATTTGCGTTCGAGTAAAGGTCAATGCCTCTTGCTGTTTACTCCTGACTTCTGGTAGCTTGGGCAGGTGATTTGCGAGAAGCGCTAAATCGTCTACGTCTGTTATAGTTTCTGTGGGATATCATCTTGCTTCTTGCCTTTTTAAAAACAATAAAATATATCTTATAATCAATTCCAGTTTTTTCCTTCATCCCTTGAATTTTATTATTTTTACATTTCCTCATCCAACATTATTATTTGTATCATCCTTTGACCTTTTCCCTTCCACCAAACAAACAGAAATTAATTTCACATAAGTCAAATAAAAAATGGCGAAAGTAACAAAGTTATTTGACAATTGTTATTGTCGAAAGTGAATTTAATTTGAGGGGTTCATGTCTTTCCGAATCCTTCAAATCCAGAACGGATTAAATCGAGATCGATCCATTATGGTATTTATTAAGATGACATTGTGACCGTGTTCCCTCACCCACTGAACCCATCAAGATGTCTCCGTTCCCAAACCCTTCAACACCCCTTAAGCAGATGGCGTTTATGACTCTTTACCGAATGAGTTTATTGTTTACAATGGTTTCCTAAAGGATGATCCGCACACAATGAAAACGGGAGACATTTCGCTATTCTTGCACGAGGAGTTGAGTGAGGCCGGCCAAGACAGGTGGTTGAAGCTCATGCTCTTTGGTAGAGGTCGTTGGCAGCGAAGGTAAACAACAACAACAACAACAACAATAAAAGAAACAAACAAACAACGACTAAGAAACATGGAAATGAATACGAAATGGGAAGCCCCGTAAAAGACAAAAGCCAAGACAGAGGAATTAGAATTAACAAATCGGGAATAAATAAGCAGAAAACATGGTAATCAATGCGAAACTAGGGAGACGGGGGACAAAGAATATCAAGAAATAGTAATTGCGAAAGGATTAAAAAGCAAAAACAACAACAACAACGGCAACGTACGAGCTTTTTGTTTCCGTTCACGATTTATGGATATAAGGTGATACGATGACGTTAAGAGAGGGAAGGGCGGCATTCTGGTCACTGTGTAATGGTTAACGAACTGTTCACATCGATAATTACTACTAATGGGTTGCTAGTTCGATCCTCACTGGTCGCGCAAAGCCATACTTTGCTGAATGTAAATATTAACATTTTTTTTTCGTACCACGCTTTATTTTTCCTCAGTCTGGAACTAACGCAATAAGTACTTGATCCTATGCCTATATCTGCAAATATATATATATATATATATATATATAATCTGAGTAAAATATTCTAAGTATGACACGATTAAGGGGTAAGAATATCCACTTGAGTGCTCAATACCACTGGTTATCGGCAGTATGATTAATTTCAAATTAAGAATACATCAAAACTCAACCGCAAAGCGAAAACATTTTTCTTTAAATTGAAAGAAAAAATTCAATTTTGAGGTATCATTATAAATTTATTTCAGGTCTATAAAATGGCCCTCTTCAGATGTAGAGAAAAAAAAAAGAAAATTATCTTCTCGCCGGAAGAAATGTAAGTAAAAGTAAAGTTGGCGACCGTAGCCGAGGGCGACCAGAAGGCTCCCTTTTCAAGAGCTACTACACCGAGGTGTAGGGGGGGCGCTACTCCTTTCCCTGGATTGCTCCACTTTACCCTTGATACGTACATTATATTGTTGAGTGTTAAGCAAGGAGGTATCAAATACCATTTTAAAAGGTTTTGGTATGACGCGACCTGGATTGAACCCAGGCTTCCCGGATAACTGGGGAACACTCTACCCACTTGGCCAATGTGCCGGAAGCAATGTAATCCTACTTAAATGATATTTAAATGCATAACTATATTTACCCAACCCCTCCGCTCGGGAAGGATTTGACACAAGGTCAATTTTTAAGGTTTGAATTCAGAGTTTTCCTTCTCCTAGACTAGTTGCCGCACCAAGGCTGAAGAAATCTGTCTGTCCTACTATATACCCATAGCTGGAGGGAGAATAATTGCATTCATACCTTTCCCAAGGGAGATGCCTGTGGTGTAGTCGTTATCGTCGTAGGAAATGAACACGGCGACTCGAGTTCAAAACCTGGACGAGACTGATTGCATTTCCCATAGCACTAATACCCTTGGGAAAGGTATGAATCCAATTATTCTCCCTCCAGCTATGGGTAAATAGTAGGACAGACTAGGTTCTTCAGCCTTGGTGAGGCAACTAGTCTAGGAGAAGGAAAACTCTGAATTCAAACCTGCTAAACTCCGCTTAAAAATTGACCTTGTGTCATATCCTGCCCGAGCGGAGGGGTTGGGTAAATAGTACCTTTCCCAAGGGTATTAGTGCTATGTGAAACGCAATCAGTTTCGTCCAGGATTTGAACACGTGTCACCGTGTCCATTTCCTACGACGATAACCATTACACCACGGGCACCTCCAATATTTAAATACATAGCAGTATTTCTTCTTACTCTACATCTGCAGAGGGTCATTTTATAGACAGGAAAGGAATTTATAATGATACGACAAAACTGATTTTCTTGTATGACCCCTAACCTAGGGGGAGTAAGATCTCCCCACAAACGAGTGTCCTGAATATGACACTAAACAATCTAATGGTAAGGCTCCAGAAATGTTGGAGCTTTGGGGAATGCGGAATACTCTTTCATTGGCACTTCTCCCAGGACCACTCTGGCTCGGAGTGGTGTACCATAGCCAGATACGGCTATATGTGAAATGGACATATAATGTTCATATATATATATATATATATATACATAGAACATAGGAATCTCGAAACTCGAAAAACACTTATGACTTCTTTGTTCAGGTAGGAAGCTTTTTATTACCTTTGAGTTTAAAGGTTTTTCGACATAAGGAGAGAGAGGCACAATCTTTCTATCCTGGCTTTTCCAACTGCCTCCACCCCATCTCATGCAGCACCCTTCACAAAGCCACTGGCCTGGCTTTGGCGAGCGAGCGAAAGCCAACCGTATTCCCCCGAGGCAGGTCTCATCTCAACGAGCTGACTTTTTCAAAATCTCCCAAAATCCTCCACGCGCTTCCGGTGCGTGACGTCATTCGCACTTTGTAACCTTGTTTCCCATCTCGGGCTATTGTGACATCTCAGAGTGACACGTCCGCTTCGCCCACGCACGTGCGAACACCTGTGTTAATGTTGCACCTAACTCACCTATGCACTGAACCGAAAGGTTCTCAGCCTAACTAAACCCAAAGGCATAAAACAAAATCCCTCGGCCATTATATTACTGTGGTAGCACCTGATATGGTCCTATTTATGGTTAAATAAAATTGTTTCACATTTAAACTTATAAATGACTAATGATAAATTGAATTGTTTGAAAGAGGACTGTTTGACGATTGAACTGTCTGCAAACCAGATACTGATGTTTAATGGAATAGTTTGAGATACATAGCAATACTTGGAACCATATCGCTTTCTTGATTTATGCTGAATTGAATTGTTAGAAATAGAACTGTTTGATTATTCAACTATGTCTAAAAAAATGACTGATGTTTAATGGAATTGTTAGTGTTAAAGCGCAATACTTGAAACCATTTAACAGAGTGCAAAAGAATGATACTTTGCTCATTTAAAAATGTTATCAATAAAATGTGTTTACAAATTTTATATATTTTTATATATGTATAAGCAGGATTTAGCATTAAATAACCGACAATGGCTGATATGCGATAAAACTCAACCAAACCAAATCATATATATCTAATATATATGTATAAAGATGATTTGGCATTAAATTACCTACAATGTTTGATATGACATAAAACCGAGCCAAGCTAAATCATATATATTTAATACATATGTATAAAGAGGATTTGGCATTAAATAACCTACCATGGTTGATAGGCCATAAATCTCAACCAAGACAAATCATATTTATTCAATATATATGTATAAAGGGGATTTGGCATTAAATAATCTACAATGGTTGATGTGCCATAAAACAAAACAAAACTACATCCCCTAGTCAGAGTAAACTTGGGAATAATGTCAATGAAAGAATGACTCTTCACATCATGAACTCCAGAACTGGAGCCTCACCGCCAGATCCCTACATTGATGTGTTTTTTTGCCTAAAAATGACGACAGAAACATTGCGATAGGTAGTTTTATTTGGTTTAGATTGGCTGGTTGTGTTTTACGGTATTGCAACCCTTGTTATTTAATGCCAAATCCTGCTTTTATATATATATATATATATATATATATATATATATATATAAGTAGGATTTGGCATTATATATATATATATATATGCATACAGAGGATAAACACATATGACTTTTAAGCAACAAGTTTGTGGATAACCCTATCTTTAAACGAACAAGTGCTCATTTTTGGCGCATAATAAAATGGTTTCAAGTATCTTACCAGAAATCTAGGGTTTACTCCCTCCCCCACAGAATTAAAAGATTGTTTTCAACTCCTTTGTTTATCATATTTACCCAACCCCTCCGCTCGGGAAGGATATAACACACGGTCAATTTTTAAACGGAGTTTAGCAGGTTTGAAATCAGAGTTTTCCTTCTCCTAGACTAGTTGCCTCTCCAAGGCTGAAGAACTGTCTGTCCTACTATTTACCCATAGCTAGAGGGAGAATAATTGGATTCATATTTTTCCCAAGGGTATAAGTGCAATGTGAAATGCAATCAGCCTTGTCCAGGATTTGAAGTCGTGTCGCTGTGCCCATTTCCCACGACGATAGCCATTACACCACGGGTACCTCAACTCCTTTGTTTATGAATGTTCTGCGACAATGTTCTTTCACGTGACAATATCAGCCTGCTACCAATTATTTATTGAATCTCTATACTTTTATGCTGGTTTTGCATGAAGTTTATGTAACAAACATCAAAATCTTTTTGTTAACCAGTGTTCTGCAATGCATTAATAGTCTTATATGCACAAAATTTCAAGTATTGCTATGTAATACTGGAAATTCAATAGTGATTTATTTGCACATAGTTAAATGGTTTCAAGTATTGCTGTGTAATACTGGGAATTTTACCTGTAGAAGGGGTGCTACAAGGGGACACGCTAGCTCCATACCTCTTTATCCTTTGTCTAGACTACGTACTTAGAACATCGACTGACAAAATCAGAGAGAACGGCTTGGAGCTGACAAAGAAAAAAAGCAGAAGGTACCCCGCAAAAACTATTACCGACGCCGACTACGCCGATGACATAGCGATACTGGCAAATACACCCAACCAAGCCGAAACACTACTGCATAGTTTGGAACGAGCAGCCGCAGGCATAGGCCTCTATGTCAATGCACACAAAACGGAATATATGTGCTATAATCAAACGGGGGACATCTCCACTCTAGATGGAACCCCTCTTAAACTAGTAGACAAATTCACTTACCTTGGACGCAGTGTCTCATCAACCGAAAAGGACATCGACACGAGGTTAACGAAAGCATGGACAGCTATCAATAGGCTATCGATTATATGGAAATCAGACCTAACCGATAAAATGAAACGCAATTTCTTCCAGGCAGCGTCGCATCGATACTGTTATATGGATGCACTACATGAACTCTAACAAAACGGCTGGAGAAAAAGCTAGACGGAAATTACACAAGAATGCTGCGTGCAATCTTGAACAAGTCCTGGCGGCAACACCCCACAAGACACCAACTGTACGGCCACCTGCCTCCTATCACGAAAACTATTCAAGTTAGACAAACCAGACATGCAGAACACTGCTGGAGAAGCAGGGACGAACTCATAAGTGATGTACTCTTATGGACCCCCACACATGGCCGTGCAAAAGCAGGACAACCAGCACGAACATACATTCAGCAACTATGTGGGGATACAGGTTGTTGTCCAGAAGACCTACAATGAGGCGATGAACGATTGGGAAAAGTGGCGAGAGAGGGTCAGGGATATCCGTGCTACCAGCACGACATGATGATGATGATATAGTCTGGGACGAGCCGCTGCAGACATCGGCCCCATGTCAATGCATACAAGACGGAATATTTGTGCTTTAATCAAACAGGCGACATCTTCATGCTAAACGGTATCTCTCTGTAACTTGTTGACATGTTCACGTACCTCGGGAGCAGTGTCTAATCAAGCGAGACAGACATCAACACGCTACTAGCAAAGGCATGGACAGCTAACAATAGGCTATCAGTCATATGGAAGTCAAACCTGATCGATAAAATGAAGGGCAGTTTCTTCCAAGCAGCTATCATGTCGATACTGCTATATGGATGCACCACATGGACGCTAACTAAACGTATGGAGAAAAAGCTTGAGGGCAATTACACAAGAATGCTGCGAGGTATATTGAGCATGTCCTGCAGACAGCACCCAACAAAGCAGCAGCTATACGGCCACCCACTACCCATAACGAAAACTATCAAAATTAAACGAACAAGGCATGCAGGACACTGATTGAGAAGTAGAGACGAGCTCATAAGTGATGTACTCCTGTGGACCCCTTCACATGGACGAGCAAAGGCAGGAAGACCAGCTCGAACCTACATACAGCAGCACTGTGCCGATACGGGATGTAGCCCGGAGGATCTGCCAAAGGCAATGGATGATAAGGAGGTGTGGCAAGTGAGGGTCAGGAATATTCGTGCTGATAGCTCGACATGATGATGAGGATGAATTTAGCAGTCATTTGTTTGCGCACGGTTAAATGGTTTCAAGAATTGTAAATGAATGAAAATTTCTATTTGACTCTGAGATTGGTACTAACAGGTTCTCTCACTTTGACCAAAGGGGTATTTGTTCGAAAGTGAGCCGAATAGACCAACTAGAGTTCAGAATTGCTTACTTCGAGACCGTAGTCTTTTCCTTTCGTCGCTACGCCATAGGAATTGCCAAAATATTGGGTACAATTGAAGAGACTTTCTGAAGATGTAAGATAGTAATTTTTAAAGTTTTGTATTGACCTCAACAAAAAAACTATTTCTAATTTCCTCGGTAATGTGCAATATATATATATATATATATATATATATATAATACTATGCTATATATATATATATATATAGGGTGTCTCAAAATAGAAGCAACCTATTAGTATGATAATGATTTATTACTGAGACAAGCGGTAATTTGGAACACGACCGTTAAAAATGCACATTTTGAGCCATAGATATCAAATCGATGTTTCTTTTAAATTGGTATTATATCCTATTTACCAACCACTCCGCTCGGGCAGGATATGACACAAGGTCAAATTTTAAGCGGAGTTTAACAGGTTTTACTTCAGAGTTTTCCTTCTCCTAGACTAGTTGCCTAACCAAGGCTGAAGAACCTAGTCTGCCCTACTATTTACCCATAGCTGGAGGGAGATAAGGGGGTTCATACCTTTCCGAATTGGTATTATATCAGCTTCTAGGACATGTAATCATTTTTTGAGTTTCTTGTCCCAATAATAAATCATTATCATATAAATGGGTTGCATCTATTTTGAGTTGCCCAGTCGGCTGGGGCTGTAGAATTCTCCGACTGCTTCTCTACAGAGGGGTAAGACACCCCCAACGAGTGTCCTGGATATGACACTAAACATTTCCATGGTAAGGTTCCAGTGATGCTGCAGCTCTGGAGAATATGGAGTACCCTTTCATTGCCATCGCTCCCAGGTCCACTCTGGCCCGGAGTGGTAGCACCTGATAGGGTCCTATCTAGGGGTTAAATAGAACTAACAGCATATTTATGCTAAACTGAATTGTTTGAATAAACCGAATAGCTTGAAATAGAAATGTTTTTGACAAATAAACCGTACTTACATTTAAACTGCATGCTAATGCTAAACTGAATTATTTGAAATGGAACTATTTTTTGTCATTGAGACTTTACTTCCACTAAATTGATTTGTTTAATATAGAACTTTTTTGACATTTAACTGTCTGTAAACAAAATCTGTACTTATACTAAACTGAATTAGCTGAATTAAAACTGCTTGAGTAAACTGAATAGCTTAAAATAAAAATGTTTTTCACAATTAAACAGTACTTACATTTGAACTGCGTGCTTATGCAAAACTGAATTGTTTGAAATAGAACTGATTATTTATATAAAAATGTATTTGGTGTCAAATAACCTACAAAGGTTGATATGCCATAAAATACAAATAACTAACTACTTATGCTAAAATAAATTGTTTGAGATAGAATAGTTTTTACCTTTAACGGTGTGTAAGTAAAAAGCTGTACTTATATGCTAAACTGCTTTTGTATGCTAAACTGAAGTGTTTGATATAGAACTGTTTATATATATGTATAAATGGATTTGACATTAAATAACCTACAATGGTTGATATACCATAAAACCAAACCAAACCAAATCTATTTTGAGACTGTTTTGAATGATTTTGTCTCCAAATAAGTAGTAACGTAAAATGTTTTTCCACTCTTGTCCAAGAGGATTAACTGATTTTATTTGTATACTATTTTCGATTCTGAAACAAAACAGAACACAACTTTATTATTAGTAGAGTCATTAGTAGTCATATGGGTCCCCTGTATCTTGAGACTCCTCATATATATATATATACTAGCTGGAAGAAAGTTATTCGGGGACTTTTCGAGGAAGTAACATCGCTGGCTTATGAATATGCATATTTGCACGCACACATACGTGCTATGCAAATATAGCCATACATCACACACGTAGAATAAATATTTGCGCCACTTATCAACATTTTGTCAATTAACGCGCACGCACCGTTACCAACGCTCGCTGACCTCAGCCAACACAATAATGTATATATATATACATATAAAGTTCATCACACACAGAAGAAGAAATAACTATAAGTGAAATCCGAAACCACACTAAGACATACACACACATACACACACACAGCTACCCAGAGTAAAACGACATAAACATATCAAATATGGAGGTGCCCGTGGTGTAATGGTTATTGTCGTAGGAAATGGACACGGTGACTCGAGTTCAAATCCTGGACGAGAGTGATTGCATTTCACATAGCACTAATACCCTTGGGAAAGGTATGAATCCAATTGTTCTCCCTCCATCTATGTGTAAATAGTAGGACAGACTAGGTTCTTCAGCCTTGTTGAGGCAACTAGTTTAGGAGAAGGAAAGCTCTGAATTCAAACCTGTTAAACTCCGCTTAAAAAATTGACCTCGTGTCATACCCTGCCCGAGCGGAGGGGTTGGTAAATATGATAAACATATCAAATATTAAAGACCAATTAGGGGTGAAACAGACTATGGTCGACACACTCGGAGAAAAGGAAAGAGAGGAGTGACTTCTATATAAACCCATGACCAAGTGAAAACCATTCAAACTTCAAATGCGAGTAAGTTCAAGTCTCATACCCCATTCACAAGGGTTTTGTACCATATATGTTCTCTGACGAAGCCAACAAGCTGAAAACATACACGTATATAAGAACGAAAAAATTACAAATCTCTTCGTGGACTTATTCCTTTTAAAATATATTCAGATATATAATTACATTTACCATCTTAATAAGAGAAACTTTCTCTCATAATTTTCATTTTATTTTCTGGATATTTACACTTAAAACTACGTCTTCAACTCGCAGCAATTTACACCTCCGCCATATTTATGATAATATAGGTTCAATGCACGTTTCTGTTAACTTTCTATTCATTATGTGTTTCCTCTCAATAATTTCATCATAAATTTGAAAATTAAAAATTTGACTTTTTAAGAATTCATGTGTCTTTTTTGTTTAAAAAATTATTTAGAAATTATCATATTTTCATTAAAGTAAATTTTTAGGTTTGTATTTATTAAGAGATGATTCTAGGGATTGTGGGGAGTGTTCTCGTGGTGTAATGGTTAAACTGATAGACTGCGCAATCGTAATAAGCGAGTTCGTTCTCCAGTTGCACTATTAAGTTCCCTTTCGAACAAATACCCTTGGGAAAGGTATGAACCCCCTTATCCTCCCAGCTATGAGTTAAATAGTACCACTACTGTTCTTCTAGAAGAATAGCTTTGGCATTAAATACCCTCCAAAGGTTGACATGACATTAAACAAAGAAACCAAACCAAGAAACCTAGGGATTGTGAAAATGATGTTTTTCGGAGTTACTTTTCTTTTTTTCTTTTTTTTTTTTTCTTTCTTTCTTTCTTTCTTTCTTTCTTTCCCCTTAAGAATACCGTACTTCTTTTCGTATTTTCAGTTACACTGTTAAGTTCCCGTTCGAACAAATACCCTTGGGAAAGGTATGAACCCCGTTATCCTTCCAGCTATGAGTTAAATAGTACCACTACTGTTCTAGAAGAATGGCTTTGGCATTAAATACCCTCCAAAGGTTGACATGACATTAAACAAAGAAACCAAACCAAGAAACCTAGGGATTGTGAAAATGATGTTTTTCGGAGTTACTTTTTCTTTCTTTCTTTTTTTCTTTCCTCTTAAGATTGACCGAACTTCTTTTCGGGTTTTATTCTCGCCGAAGTGAAAAAAAAGGGGGGAGAGATCGCTTGATTGATCGATGACTCCCGCAGCTACGATCGGGCAGACGGCAGCGTCGGATGCCATGGGGAAGGGCTACTGAAAGAGGGCATATGACGACCAGTCTTTGAGGAATCGGTCGAAAGAAGTGATTGGTCATAAACCATTAAAAAAAAGGAAGCGAAGCCTGGGAAAGGAAACAGAAACGATTGGACCGAGGGAAATGGATTAGATTTGGTTCTCGCACGCCCTTCTCCCTGCTTGGCAAGAGGGGCAGGGAACGGTTGGTTGGGAGAAATTCATGAGGGAGAACGACCGCGAAAAGAAAGATGGTAGACACATGCCAGGCGAACAGCTTAATTTGAACGTAATGATATTACGCACACATTCGACGGACAAATATCCATCAGGATCTTGGACGCAAATCAAATAGCAACGGCTTCATTCTGAGTCTGACCATATTTAGATAGAAATTAACGTCAATGCTGAATACAAACAGGTGCTTTTGTTGTAATCCAGTCGAGTAGTGATAGCCCCCGTGGGTGAAGAATCCGAAGTCGTAGTGGCGGCAAATGGTACTGAAAAAGGCCAACAGCTTTAAAACAGATAGAGAATAGGACTGAGAGACGACAATCTGATCATGAAATTTCTGAGGTAGCCAAATATTGCACATTCTGCGCAGATACAAGCGCCGCCCATAAATAAGTACGCACACACACACACACACACACACACACACACACACACACACACACACAAAATAAAATAAATAGAATAAAGTGTTGGGATTGTTCCCGTGGTGTTATTGCTAAAGTGCCAGACTTTGACTTCGAAGGTAGTGAGTTCGAACTCCAGTCGTGCTTATGCGTTCACTTTCCCTAGGGAAAAGTAAGAAGCTAATTATGCTTTCCAGCTATTGGTTAAATAGTATCACTGCTGTTCTTTGGCATTAAATAGCCCTGGAAGGGTTCGCATGCCATTGAACATAGAAACCAAACCAAACCTTAAAAAAAAAAGTTAACTTTTCTTCTGAATGAAATCTACCTGCATTTAATTATTTCCTGTGAACATTATTCAATCAAAATGGATATTATTAGGTATTATTTATTACCAAACTCTAGATTGTCTAAATTTGGGAAAACGCATTATTCTTTTATTCTCTTCTCTAGCTGGGCTATTTAGCTTTGTTTAGGCAACCAGTCTAGAAGAAGGAAAATCTGCACCCAAACCAACTGTACTTCTTACTTGAGGCAGAAGGGTTAGGTAAATACATACCACCAAAGTGGATATTATTAAGAATCATTTATTACCGAACTCTACTGTATCTGTTTAATTTACGAGGAGGAGGATTCGTAATAATTAACTCGATACGAGATATTGTTTTCATCTTGTACATATTCAAGTTTGTGCATATATCATATTGATTAGCCAAAATTTGGTCTCTTGCACAGTTTCCAGTAAATCACTTTTCCCTCCAGTATGTGTGTTCTTTTTGTGCCAGTTGTTTTCATACGAGTTTTGGGTTATTATCTGTTTCGTATCTGTCACCACATGATTACTCTTGATATGATTTTATGTATTTTAAATTTTTGACTTGATTTAATTTGGCCTTAAGAAATTATTTTCTTTTTCTTAACCATGTTCAGGCGATCTCATAAAGTTTCCTGATTTCGTCGCTTAAAGTATATATACAGTTCTTTTTTTTTTCCATTTTTGTTTTCTAGATTTATTGTCAGTTGGTTGAGTTGGTTTTATAGCATTTGAACAGTGTAGGTTATTTAATGTCAAATCTTCTTTGTACATATATATTCAAGATATGTGATTTGGTTTGGTTTGTTTTTATGGCATATCAACCATTGCTGGTAATCTAATGCTAAATCCTTTTTATACATATATATTAAATATTTAAGATTTAGTTTGGTTGGGTTTTATAGCATATCAACCTTTGTAGGTTATTTAATGCCAAATCCTTTTTATACATGTATATTAAATATAGAGGATTTGGTTTAGTTTGTTTTGATGGCATATCAACAATTAAAGGTTATTTAATGCCAAATATTCTTTATACATATATATATCTCAAATATTTAAGATTTGGTTTAGTTGGGTTTTATAGCGTATCAACTATTGTTGGTTAGTTATTCCCAAATCCTCTTTATATATATATATATATATATATATATATATATATATATATATATATATATATATATTGTATTTATGATTCGTGGTTTTATAGCGTATTTTCCATAGTAAGTTATTTTATACTCAAATAGGTTAAATTTGTGAACACATTTTGTTCATAATATTTTTAAATGAGTGTGAGTTCATTTATTTGCGTGCAGTTAAATTGATTCAAGTATTTCTCTCTCACACAAATAACACTGGTTTACAAAAATAAATTTTCTGGTCTGAGGGAAGAATGGGGATAGGTGTTTTTTTTTTTTTGTTAATTTGGGTGTGCTGAATTCAAATTCATAAATAGTTTTGCTCCATCACCTTTAGTTTTCTGGCTTTTAAATAGTCTCATTTTAGTATAAACAGAGAATATATGTGCATATTTCAAGAGTTGCAGCAGCTTATAACAGATAAAACGGGATAGATAAAGAACACTGATTGAATCAATATACTTGGATGACACAATTACACAATTCATAGTACCACAGACAGACAAAAGTGTGTTTTCTTAGAAGATCTGGTGTATTTTGCCTTCGCGATGTCACGCAAGAGCACCCAGCAGAGATCCCCCATCATGCCGGGGTTCCATTTGCCTTGATAGTTGCTCTCCATCTTCGTAATGTCTTGGTGGAATCTTTCTCCATGCTCATCACTCACTGCTCCAAGGTTTGGCGGGAAAAAGTTGAGGTGGGAATGGAGAAAATGAATCTTGAGTGACATTCGGCACCCCATATCCTCCTAAGACTTTAGCATCTTCTGAATACAGGCTTGGTAATCTGGTACGCATGTGTTACCAAGGAAGCCACTACAGACTGACTTGAATGCTTCCCATGCTCTCAGTTCCTTTAAGTTAAGAAGCTCCTCAAAATCAGTGTCCTTCAGCATTTCTCAGATCTGAGGCCCGACAAAGATGCCCTCTTTGAGCTTAGCAGCACTAAGACCTGGGAACACTGTAGACAAGTGTTGGAAGGCAGCACCATCTTTGTGCAACGCCTTCACGAAATTCTTCATCAAACCAAGCATGATGTGAATAGGAGGAAGAAGCACCTTATTCATGTCCACCAGAGGATTCTCCTTGAGGCTGTGTTCGCCAGGAACAAAAGTGCTTCTAGACCCCCAGTCTTTCTGCTTGTAATGCTGGGATACAGCTCGACTATCCCAGAGACAGAGAAAACAATAGTACTTGCATACCCATAAGAAGACCAATGACCTTATTTGTTCCGATTCCTGAAACTAGTGAACCTTACATCTTCCAGGACAAGGTTCCACTGTTTAAGCTGAGAAGCCAAGAGCTCTGACTGCTGTTTTGACAGATACAAACCACGAGCAAGATCATTCAGGTCTTCTTGCGTGATCCAGTGTGGCTCATTGCCGCTTGTTCCTGAATAAGTAGACTCAATATCTTCCAAAGATATTGACTCGGCAGAATCCTCCCTTGAAAGCATTTCTTCATCTGATGAGGAAAGAAGATCCTTATTTACTGGAGGTGTGGTTACAGGAAGATCATCTGAATGGGGAACGGGTCTCAAAGCAGATCGAAGGTTGGGATATTTGATCTTTTTCCTAGAAGATGCATTGAAAGCAGTTATATTAGTTAAACAAAAAAAAATCATCTGCGTGGTTTCGTGGGACTGCAAAGTTGATAGCCGTTTTCTTGCCATTAAACCATGCAGTTAGTCCATTGTAGCAGGGTTTGCAACAGATGTGTGGAGCCCAAGACTTGTCCTGATCACCAATTTTACAGTCAAAATAGTGAAAGTAGGCAGTTCTGAGGAGGGAAGTGATGGTTCGATGCTGTGCAACTGTTGTGAAGTCCCGACACACGTAGCAGAAAGAATTGGCCTTGTTGAGGCATCCTCGACATTTTGACGTGCTTGAAGCCATTGTAGAATCTGAAAATATAACAAAGTAAAACTAAATGTGCATTTGAAAATGTAATACTAATATTTAGTAACCCAAAAGATGTGGAACAGGATAGTTGAAGGACATCAACCTCCTGCGCCGCCTGCGAGACAACCTCTTCCAATAACTGACAGAGTGTTGCTGCCTGAACTGTCAAAATCCGTCTTGATATGTATATATATATATATATATATATATATATAATGTAATGTTATCACTTACATTTAGTGCATAATAACTAAAAAATAAGCCATAAATCTCACAATATCAGAATTACTCCTGAATTCATATACGCCTTTATGTACCGTATATGCACAGAATGCACACTATGCATATCTAAAAAAACTAGAGGAGATGAGTAAAAACGGATTTCAAATTTGAATTCAGCACCCTCAAATTAGGTAAAAACGGGTATTTCTGTGCTTGCCTCAATTTCTTTGTAAACCAGTGTAATTCTATTTACTATTAATCATTTGTTTGCGCACATTGAAGTAGTTACTGGTATTATTATTTAACGCTAATTATTCTATTCAACAGTCGTCATTCGTTCGGACACAGTGTTAAATTGTCCCAAACATTGCCGAGTTTCATTGACAATTCAATTAAACATCAGTCATTTACACACAGTTAAATGATAAAACTATTTTTTTTCTGATAATTCAATTAAGCATAAATCATTTCTTTACACAGATTTTAATAGTCAAATTTTTCTTTTTTTCCCCCGTAGAAAGACCCTATCAGGTGCTATTCCCTTCGGGTCATTGTGGACCCAAGAGCAATGGCAATAAAAGGGTACTCTACATTTCCCCAAAGCTCCAGCACTTAAGACTCACCATTAGATTGTTTTTTGTCATATCCAGGACACTCTGGCCCAGTCGGCTGGGGCTGTAGAATACACTGACTGGACCTCTGCAGAGAGGTAAGACCCCCTCAATAGGAGTCCTGAATATGATACTAAACAATCTGATAATGCGGTTCCAGTGATGCTGGAGCTTTGGGGAATGCGGAGCACCCCTTCATTGCAATTGCACCATGGTCCACTCTGGCCTGGAATGGTGGCTCCTGATAAGGCCCAATCTGTGGGTTAAATAGAACTAACTGCATACTTATGCTAAACTGAATTATTTGAATTAGAACTGTCTGACTAAACTGAATAGCTTGAAATAGAAATGTTTTCGACAATTAAACTGTGTACTTACATTTGTACTACGTGCTTATGCTAAACTGAATAGAGTGAAATTAAATCATGTTTGACATTGAACTGCATGTAAACAAAATCTGTACTTATATTAAACTCAATTAGCTGAATCCGAACTGGTTGACTAAACTGAATCGCTTGAAATAGAAATGTTTTTGACAATTAAACTCTGTAATGAATTGTTTGTAATAGAATTGACAATTTGCATAAAAATGGATTTGGCGTTAAATAAGAAGGTTGATATGACATAAAATTAAATAAGAAGGTTGATATGCCTTAAAACTCAGCCAACCAACCAACCAACCAACCAACCAGGACACTCATTAGGGGTGATCTTTCCTCTATGCTGAAATACAGTCGATGTACTTTACAACCCCAGACAACTGAGCTGATTGTTTATTTATTTCCTTTTTAATTCTTTAATTTTTTGCTTTTAAAATAATTCATTCAGTATTGTTGCCGAGTCGGCTGGGGCTGTAAAATAACCCAACTGCTTCTTCTCAGAGGGGTAAGATTCCTACCGTACAAGTTTCTTGCATATGACACTAAACAATCTGACTTTAGGCTCCTGTAATGCTGGAGCTTTGGGGAATGCGGAGTACCCCTTCATTGCCATCGCTCCCAGGTCCACTCTAGCCTGAAGCGGTAGCACTTGATATAGTCCTGTCTATCGGTCAAATAGAACTAAAATGGGTACTTATGTTGAAATAAATTGTTTGAAATAGAACTGCTTATATGAATAAAAATGGATTTGGCATTAATAACAGACAACGATTGATGTGACATAAAACCAAACCAAACTGGAGCTTTGGGGAATGCGGAGTATCCCTTTATTTACATCTCTCCCAGGTTCACTCCGGCTCAGAGTGGAAGCACGTGATAGTGCTCTATCTATGGGTTCATTAAAACTAAAAATATTCCTCATGCTAAACTGGATCGTTTGAAATAGAAGTGTTTTTACGTTTAACAGTGTGTAGACAAAAAAAAAACTGTACTTACGCTGGACTGAATTTTTTGAAATTCAACAGTTTTTTGACATTTAAACTGTGAACTGATGCGAAACTAAATTGTTTGAAATCATCATCATCATCATCCAGCGCTATCAGCACGGATATCCCTGACCCTCTCTCGTCACACCTCCCTATCGTCCATTGCTTTCGGCAGGTCCTCAAGGCTATATTCCGTATCGGCACAGAGCTGCTGTATGTAGATTCGAGTTGGAAGTCCTGCCTTTGCTCGTCCATGGGAAGGGGTCCAGAGGAGTACATCACTTATGAGCACGTCCCTACTTCTCCAGCAGTGTTCCACGTGTCTGGTTCATCTAATTTTGATAGTTTTCGTTATGGGTGGTAGGTGGCCATATAGCTGCTGCTTTGTGGGGTGCTGTCTCCAGGACTTGTTCAACATTGCTAGTAGCATTCTTGTGTAAGTGCCGTCAAGCTTTTTCTTCATACGTTTAGTTAACGTGCATTTGGTGCATCCATACAGCAGTATCGACACGACCGCTGCTAGGAAGATACTGCCCTTCATTTTATCGGTCAGGTCTGACTTCCATATGACCGATAGCCTATTGATAGCTGTCCATGCCTTTGCTAGTCGCATGTCGATGTCACTCTCGGTTGATGAGACACTGGTCCCTAGGTAGGTGAAGTTTCTACTAGTTTCGGAGTGCTACTGTTTAGTATGGAGATATTGCCTGTTTGATTAAAGCACATATATTCCGTCTTGTGTGCATTGACATGGAGGCCGATGCCTGCAGCTGCTCGTTCCAGACTATGTAGCAGGATTTCGGCTTGGGCGTGTGCATTTTCCAGAAGCCCAATATCATCAGCGTAGTCGGCGTCGGTAATTGTTTTTGCGGGGTACCTTCTGCTTCTTTCAAAAATGGATTTAGCCCTAAATAACCTAAAATGGTTGATCTTCTATAGAACCAAACCAAACCAATCCAAGCCAAACCAAATCAAGTCATTCCTCTATCTTAGAATTAGTTTCGATGGGAATTCTGCTTGAAAGGTCACATTCAGCACATGGGATAGCGAAGCCGGCGACAAAGGTTTTAGTATTTTAGCAATGGAACCAACATTCGATCTGAAACTTTCCTTTTTACTGTCTTCTTTGTTGGGGGTCCTAACCCCCGACAGTACGGTATCGATTGGCTAGTCAATAAAAACCCCGGGCCAATAGCCTCGAATCGTAATCTTGGATAGAAGAAAATCCCCCGGGATTCATATTTGATTGATCAGCCAATCAAAACTATGGTCTTGTGTCACACATCTCAGGGAAGGGGGAAAATCTCCAGCCCTCGATTCCTTGATTTTTGAGCCAACCAATCATACTCTACAATTGTATCATGGCATTGTGTCACATTTTTAGCTGAAAAGCCGTCATTCTAATCTTCGCTCAACCCTGACCTTTCAAACAAATCCTTTCCGTGCACCCAAAATCAAAATCAAAATAATGACCTTTTCAAAATTATTACGTTTTAATAATTCAAACTAAAGGATCCACAATTTGTATCGATGATAATTTGGCTTTGACCAGTCTGAACCCTTACCATCCTTTCTAGTTAGGTAAGCATTTAAGGTTCAACTATTTAATTATTCTCATGATGATTCTATTATTTACAGTACTTAATCAAAAATAATGTGATTATCTTTGATAAATAATGTACTTAGTTAATAGAAGTATTTGATATAATATCGCCCGTCAAACTTTAACCCTAATCCTAGTGTCAAAATCACTAGTTGCAATAATCAGGCTTTCGTTGGTCTTTTTTAAATATTCTTCGGGTCTTTGAATCATTCCATCTACGAAAGTCCAGTCGTCTGGGTGTGTAGAATACGCTGACTCGTTGTGCATGGGGGTCTTACCTCTCTGGAAAAGGGTTAGACCCCCATTCACAACGAGTGTCCTGGATATTGCACAAAAATGTTTAATGGCGAGCTCCAGTTCTGGAGCTTTGAGTAATGTGGAATATCTCTTCATTGCTATTGTTTCCAGGTCCACTCTGACCCTTGCCCAGTCGGCTGCGGCTGTATAATAATCCGACTGTTTCTCTGCAGAGAGGTAAGACTCCCATCTAACGAGTGTCCTGTATATGACACTAAACAATCTGATGGTGAGGCTCCTGTAATACTGGAGTTTTGGGGAATGTGAAGTACCCCTTCATTGCCGTCGCTCCCAGGTCCACATTAGCCTAGAGTGGTAGTACCTGATAGGGCCCTATCTATGGGTCAAATAGAAACAAACTGCGTACTTTTTTTAAAAAATAGAACGGTTTTGATATTTAAGTGTGTGTATTCAAAACACTCTACTTATACTAAACTGAATTGTTGGAAATAGAACTTTTTATATGTATAAAAATGAATTTGTAATTAAATTAACTACTTTAGTTGATATGCCATAAAACCAAACCAACCCAACCACTCTGACCAGGAGTGGGAAATACCGTTAGGGTCCAATTGATGGTTCAAGTAGAGCTATAGAATAATATTCTGTACCTGAAACTATGAGAAAGCTATACTGAATTATGGTGGTTTGTACGTTTGCTATTATCGCATATCAACCAGTGTTGGTTATTTAATACCAATTTCTTTTGTAAAAATATATATCAAATATTTGATCAATATTCTTAAACGATTCCTGTTAAATGGTTTCTATTATTTTTACCTAATACAAATAGAGTTAAATAATCAAAAACATCACGAGATGTGCCGAACGTTGGGGGTGTTGTTAGCATAGTATCATTACGAAAGACTTTTAAGAATTGTGTCTCTCTCCTCGTGTCGAAGAATCGAAGTCAGAAGTTATTAAAACTGTTCTTGCCTGAACAACGGAGTCCGCCTGAGTTCGCCGGTGTTTTGCATTTGCTCGTATCTGTATTTGTATGTGTATTGTTGTTATTAATATCATTATGATTATCGTGGATCTATAACATAAGTACACAGTTTCTTGCTTACACAGTTATTTATTTAAATAACGTTTTTCCTTTCACACAGTTAATGTAAAAAAAATCTATTTCAAACAATTTCGAATAGAATGTAAAATTTATATTATTCCCATCATTGCTATGAATCACAAACGATTCAAAAATCAGTCACTTTTTTATACACAGTTAAATGATCAAACAGTTCTATTTAAAACAGCTGCGTTTAGTAAAAGTACAGTTTTTTTGTTAATGCACAGTTAAATGTAAAAACAGATCTATACTAAGCAATTCAGTTCAGCATACATAAGTACACAGTTTAAATGTCAAACAGTTCTATTTAACCCATTGATATGACCCTATCAGGTGCTACCATTTCGGTCCACAGTGGACCTGGGAGTGATGGCAATAAATGGGTACTCCTCGTCCCCTAAAGCTCCACCATTACCGCAGTCTCATCATCAGATTGGTTAGTGTCATATCCAGGACACTAGTTAGGGGAGTCTTACCCCTCCACAGAGATTCAGCAGATCTATTCTACAGTCCCAGCTGAATGGGGAAAATTGAATCATTAGCATTACATAGCAATACTTGGTACGATTTAACTGTGTGCAATTGAATGAATAGTGATAAATAGAATTACTAAAGTTAAAATAGAATTACTAATGTTTAAAATATAATTACTAATGTAAAAATAGATTGTAAAAATGTTAAAATAGAATTGAATGAATAGTGATAAATAGAGTTTCTAATGTTAAAATAGAATTACTAATGTTATAAATAGAATTACTAATGTTAAAATAGAATGTTAAAATAGAATTGAATGAATAATGATAAATATAATTACTAATGTTAAAATAGAATTACTAATGTTAAAATAGAATGTTAAAGTGTTAAAATAGAATTGAATGAATAGTGATAAATAGAATTACTAATGTTAAAAATAAAATTACTAATGTTAAAATAGCCATGCGTTACACCATCTTACTGTATGAAAAGAAAACTATTAGTATTCGCAGTACTCGAAGACATTTATTGCCTAGTCAGCTGGGGCTGTAGAATACACTGACTGCACCTCTGCAGATGGGTAAGACCCCCCCCTAACGAGTGTCCTGGATATGACACAAAACTATCTGATTGTGATGTTCCAGCAGTGCTGGAGCTTTGGGGAATGCAGAGTACCCCTTCATTGCCATCGTTCCCAGGTCCACTCTGGCCCGGAGTGGTAGCACCTGATAGGGCCCTATATATGGGTTAAATAGAACTAACAGCATACTTATGCTAAAATGAATTGTTTGAAATAGAACTGTTTTTGACGTCTAAATTGTGTACTTATGCTGAACTGAATTATGTGAAATAAAACTGTCTGACATTTAAATCTGTGTATTGTTTCTGTGGCATTTTTTTCCAACTTTAAAACAGAATTTTATTGCATATCGTTCTTCTAAAGTGTCCTTACGTCCAGATTGCATTTTTGAAATTCACCAGTTGTGACAATCAGGCTTTAGTTGGGTGTATTCCAATTGCTGCTGTAGCTGTTCATTTGAACGAAAAATCATAAAAATTGGTCCGTCATCTAATAGATTGTATAGCAATAACATAGTGAATTTGCAAGAGTCTACGACAATATTAAGTGCCTGTACAAAAAAAGTCTGGAAACTTATTGAAGGCACCACGTAATTATAACCCAAACGTTCAACATCGATTTTCGCAATAAATTCATCAAATTTAGGATTATTTTGTTTCATTTTTTAACCTTTCTTCATACTAGTCCATACGTCTACTTTTAAATAAAGAAATCAAATAAAGTTTGGAAGACGTGGGTTAGCGTTGTAAAGATATTTGCAAAGAGCTCTATTGCTTTAACGATTTCATAGAAATGGCTGTGCGGCGATTCGACCCAGTCGATCGTCAAGTAAGGCAGTTTTGATTACGAACAGAACAACAATAACAATAATATAACTTTTCTTGTTGCTGCTGTTGTCATCGTCGTAATGTTCATCGTCATTATTATTATTATTATTATTATTATTATTATTATTGTTATTATCATTATTATTATTATTATTATTATTGTTATTATCATTATTATTATTATTATTGTTATTATCATTATCATTATTATTATTATTATTATTGACGTTGTTGTTATCATTGCAAGGCGACGTCCATTCACTTCTCTCATTCGAAAGACGATGTCATGGCTTCCGGCCGCCATATTGTCAAATGAATTCCTTTCAGTCAAGTCTTATCTTTGCGCTTCACATGAAAATATGAAAATATCAGCTACAAGAAGTACAGAATTTTTTTTTCGCCAGACTGGAAATGTCTCAGCTCAAAATATTGCAGTCTTCTATTAAGTCGTATCAAAAGTATTTTCTGTTTTTTCTTTTTTTTCCCCATCAACTGCATATTTTAGAAGCTTATGTAGTTCTCTCTCTCTATATATATATACTCTCTTTCAATAATCCTGGCTCTGTTAAGATCCTTTGTTCACTTGTGATCAATTTTTTCTCAGTCTTGCGTTTTAACCCTAATTCTGCAACTTTGGAAGGTTCGAGGTCCAGTTTAAATAAATTCCCCTCAAAATTCCAGAATATGAATGCCGGTATATAACATTATAATAACGAATGGTTGTCGACATCCTGGCTTTATTTAGGGTGACAAGATACCAATTTTAAACAGCCCTGTCGGCTGGGGTAGTAGAATACACTGCATTTGTGCTAAGAGGTAAGACTCCTTCTCAAAGAGTGTCCACAATTTGACATTAAACAATTCGATGGTAAGCTCCCAGCTCTACAGCGTGAAACGATAAAATTGTCGCCCTAGAAATGACGACATGATTCCATTTCCGTTTAATAAAAACCGGTTTTCTTTTTTTTTTTTTTTTTTGTTGCAGACCATCTACTAGTTGGCTAGTTGTGTACAAATCCCAAGAGCGATAGGAGCCTTCTATCATGTCTGAAAGTGACATAATGTTCAACGAGCAAGATCGGAGATGCGCCGCTGTACGACTCATGCTCTCTACCAATCCAAGTTATGACAACAGGGCCATTCCCAACACCCTCAAAATGCAAATCTGGATTGCCACGAATGAAAGGGACGTGCCCAGGGTGGTGAAAACAGTTTCCGGCTACGTTATGGTCTTTGGTGTGGTTTCAAGTGAGGGCCGCATCATGCCACCTCGAAATCAGCTTGAAAGTCAACACCAAAGTATACCTGCATGTGCTGAAGAGTGTGGTGATCTCCTGGTGCAATTAGGTGGCCGGTGGCAGACCCTGGGTGTGGCAGTAGGACTCGGCGCCGGCCCACAAGTCCAAAGGGAACAAATGGTATACGCACAACCCGGCACCTGTCCTAGAAAATGACTCGCATAAACTCCAATGGGACTTTAACATACAAACGGATCACCTAATCCCGGTCAGAAGACCAGACCTAATAATAATCAACAACTAATAAAAAAAGAGAATCTGCAAAATTATCGACTTGGTTGTATCGGCGGACCGCAGAATAAATCTGAAGGAAAGTGAAAAGAAGGATAAATACTTCGACCTTGCAAGAGAACTGAAAAAGCAGTGGAACATGAAAGTAACGATTGTGCCAATTGTGATTGGTGCTTTAGGCAATATAACTTAAGGATTATTAAAAGGCATGGAGGACTTGAAAGTTGGCGGACGGGTAGAGACTATCCAAACGACAGCATTGCTAAGAACGGCCAGAATCCTGAGACGAGTCCTAGAGACTTGAGGAGACTTGCTGTCACTCAAACTCCAGTGAAAAACCATCAGCTAACACTGATATGAAAACTCTAAAGGAGTAAATGATAATAATAATAATAATAATATAAGACTAGACATGACTGGGTGGGCAAGGTTATCCGCTGGGAGATCTGCAAGAAATTTAAATTTGACCATATGAACAAATGGTATATGCACAACCCAGCATCTGTCATAGAAAATGACGAAAATAAAACTCGTATGAGACTTTGACGTAAAGACAGATCACCTAATCTCGGCCAGAAGACCAGACCTTATAATAATCAACAAGATAAAAAAGAAGAAGAATTTGTAAAACTGTCGACTTTGCTGTCCTTGCTGACCACAGAATAAAACTGAAAGAATATGAAAAGAAGGATAAGTACCTCGACCTTGCTAGAGAATTGAAAAAGCTGTGGAATATGAAGGTGACAATTATACCAATTGTGATTGGTACAGTAACTAAAGGATTATTAAAGGGACTGGAGGAATTGGAAGTTGGCGAACGAGTGGAGACTATCCTAACTACAGCATTGTTGAGAACGACCAAAATACTGTGGAGAGTCCTAGTGACTTGAGGGGACTTGTTGTCACTCGGACTCCAATGAAAGATCATCAGCTAACGCTGATGTGAAAAACTCTCATGAGTAAATAATAATAATAATAATAATAATAATAATAATTATTATTATTATACCAATCATGATTGGTGCTTTTGGTACAGTCACCAAAGGATTGTTAAAGGGACTGGAGGACTTGGAAATAATAGGACGAGTGGAGACCATTCAAACTGCAGCATTATTGAGAACGGCCAGAATACTAAGAAGAGTATTGTTGACTTGAGGAGACTTGCTGTCACTCAAACTGCAGAGAAAGACCATTAGTTAATGCTGATGTGAAAAACTCTAAAGGAATAAATAATCATAATGCCACAAAGTGGGACAAAAAGGGTAAAAGGGAAGGTGCAACTGAGTGGAGAGGACCATCTACAGGGAATCGTGCAAGCTAATGAAGTTTGCTTACACAGAAAAAAAGTGCATGCACAAATCAGAACATTCCCGTTAAAAGTATAACCTACAACAGGTTCTCCATCAACGGTGTTTATCTCAAAAAGACGAGTCATCTCTCTAAAAATCGCTTAAAGAAGTTTCGCTTGAATATTTCACTGCCCGAGTCCGTTGAGAGTACACTAAATCTTCAATATCTGTCGAAAAAAAAAAGTTTTTACGATGCACAAGGCCTTAAACTGGCGAGACGACAGAGATAGATTTTATGTGTGAAGAAGGGAATAAGACTCGCAAGTTATATTTTAGCTCATCGTAATTTACCAGCATATTAACCCTTGTAGGTTATTTAGTACCAACCCCTGTTTATATATATATATATATATATATATATTGAATAAATAATGTAAACGAATACTTTATAGGTAACAATTTTTAAACGAGCCGGAAATCATTTGTTTGCACACAGTTAAATAGTTTTAATTATTACTAACTAATATTTTTTTTCAAAATAGTTAAATGCCTTCGATTGGTTTGTTTGGTTTTATGGCATATCAACCTTTGTAGGTCATTTAACGCCAAATCCATTTTTATGTAAATAATCTATTCTATTGAAAACAGTTCAGTTTAGCATAAGTACACAGTTTAATTGTCAAAAACATTTCCATTTCAAACTATTTAAGCAGTTATATGTAATAATTCAGTTAAGTGTAAATACAGTTTTAATGACGAAAAACAGTTCTATTTGAAATAATTCAATTAAGCATAAGCTCGCAGTTTAAGTGTAAGTACGGTTTAATTGTCAAAAACGTTTCTATTTCAAGCTATTCAGTTTACTCAATTCATTTTAGCATAAGTATGCTGTTAGTTCTGTGTATTGTCGTTATAAGACAATTGAGGAGATGAAAGAGGCTGTGACGAAGTTCATTGACACGCTCACACAAGAAGATTTCCATGGGGCCTTCGAGAAGTTGTTGGAACGGTACAACAAGTGCATTGCAACCGGAGGAGAATACTTCAAAGGGGACTAGAGTTTCATGTGTGTACTATAAATAAAATTGCCCATACGAAAAAAAGCTGGAAACTTATTTAATGATCCTCGTACCTTCTTTCGGACTTTAAATTCATGAAGAGTTTTTTTTTAATTCATTCTATCATGGTTTTTATGATATTCCGTTATATCCTTTCTAAGGGATATAATGGAATATGATAAAAACTGTTGTGGCCCCGGAAAGGGTCACTAAGGAAAACGCAGACATAGATATTAGGTAAACAGATTATATTGCACAAGAAAGATAGAGTTACATAGAAAAGAGAATAAGTCTCGTACTATTTCGGATAAACACCTGTATTGTTCGGCTGACAGCGAAATCTCTCAGTGCTGATAAAGGTGAGGGGAGTCCATTATGGTGAGATGGGTAAGTATCCCACAATAGAAACCCAGCAAATTTCCAACATTATTCTACGTGCCAACAACGTAATAATATTTAAAAAAAGAAAAGAAAAAGAACGCTGAATATGTTGCTATGAATCTTTTTCAGTTTTTACAATTTCTTTTCTTCTGTCATTTTATCAAGAATTCATTGCTACTTTAACAACATGAAAAGTTATAAATTGAAATTCCTGACGAAAGTTATTATAATTGAAACATCGAACGTCGACTTTCATAATAATTTTATCAAATTTTGAATTCTTTTCTTTTCTTTCATTTTTTTAAAAACTTTTCTTCATACTGTCGGATGTGTTTTCTTTATCTAATTCCGTGCACTAGTCTGTACATAGATGTGAGAATAAATAATCAAAGACATACACACGCGCACACTCACACGTGCATATATATATATATATATATATATATATATATATATTGTCATCCACAAACAGACTGTTACGTTGTATCACAACTCTTCAATGTGGCTAGATTCGTAGGACGCTTGAAGCTGGGATCGAAACCCGCCCAACTTTATGTTAGACAGTATCATACCGCTCAGTCTAAAAGCGTACCACGTCAGCTAGGGAATTATGAGATATCAAGGGGCAGCTTTCGTTTGTTTACATTTTACCTTACCGGATACCAGAGTGCTCAATTAGTTCGAAGAGCTTTGCATTATGTAAGCGGCAGCCGTAAATTCATTCTCCAGAGTTTTCAACCCCTATGGGGGAGCGTGTTTATATATATATATATATATATATATATATATATATATATATATATATATATTGTCATCCACAGACAGACTGTTTCGTTGTATATATATATCCTGGTCATGTGTCCATTCTACATCAAACTCGGTACCATGCTGAATATCTAACATGGTGGACTTCTAGATTATAAATCGTTTAACATTGATACGGGCATCGTGCACTTAAAAAAGGATTCTCAAACATTTTTAGCTCTAACCACAAACCGTTTTTAACAGGAATACATATATAAGTTGGCGGACCATAGTCGAGGGCGATCCTAAACTCTCTTTAAAATAGGTACAACACCAAGATGTAGGGGAGGGCGCTATTACTTTCCCTGGATTGCTAAATTTTACCCTTGATCCGTACCATATGAGTGTTTAGCAACGAGACATCAAGTACTATTTTTGAGTCTTTGATACGATTCGACTTGGGATTGAATCTCGATCTCAAGGAACATTAGCAAAACCAGTTACCACTGTCATTTACAAACAGACTGTTTCCTAACTTCACGCAATTCGTCAGTGTGGCTAGACACGCAAGATGCTTCAAGCTGGGATAGAAACCCAGTTGATTAGGTATTAATCGAACATCTTACTCTGGAGCCATCATCATTCTCAGCGTTAGTAAGGGATTTTTTTTGTATAACTTTTTACATATACGCTATCAGCTACCAGGAGTGCTAAATTCGTGAGAAGAGATTGCATTTTAGCTTATTTGACAGCCGGCAAATGTCGTCAACCCAGGAGGTGGTATATATATATATATATATATATATATATATATATATATATATATATATATATATATATTCAGTAGATGAGGTGCCTACTCGGCTGGGGCTAGAGAATACACCAACTGCATCTGAATACATCAACTGAGGCGTAAAACCCACCCACAACGGCTGTCCTGGATAGGACACTAAACAATCTAGTGGTGAGAAGCTTTGGGGAATGCGGAGTAACCCTTTATTGCTATCGCTCCCAGCTCCTTTTTGCCTGGAGTGGTAGCACCTAGTAGGATCCTACGTATCGGTCAAATAGAACTAAACTGTGCACTTTGCTCAACTGAATTGTTTAGAATAGAACTATTCTGACATTTAAACTGTGTATTTATGTTAAACTGAATTGGTTAAAATAAAACTGTTTATATGTATAAAAATGGATTTGCTATTAAATTACCAACAATGGTCAATATGCCATAAAACCAAACCAAATCAAAGCAAACCAACAGCAGATGAGATATGGCTGCCTAGATATGTGACCTGTCTTCTAATTTCAAAAGCAAGCCACTTAAAGTGGATATGTCTTCTTGTTTAAAGCAAACTATATTATAAAATAGACCAGAGTGGCTCTGGAAGTAATAGCAATAGAGGTTGGTTTGATGTTCTCCGGACTTTCAGTACAGTCATCTCAATAACGAAAGCAGATTAGTTTTATAGAGGCCAATTTAAGATATATGTTACAAGGCATAGTTCTTTAGACATCAATAAAGAGAATTCCTTTTTATTATCAAATTCATTTTCAATTTTAGGTGAAAGATAGTTTATCATTTTAAATACTTTTGAAGAAATGTTTTCTTTCATATTCGGCTGCATTTTTTTTTTATTCATTCATCTTTATTGCAAAACACCCGGTACTTCATTCTACGACAATAAGGACGGACGCTAATTGGAAATAGTAGGTGATAAGGTTATAGTAAAACTCACGTTCTCTTTTCTGACGAGTCTGATTAATCACAGCAGCTGCTCTACGAACATTTTTCTTCTAATTCTTTTCCCACTTCTTTCTTTCTTTCTTTCTTTCGTTCTTTCAACTATATCCATTATCTTTTCTATCTTTCTCTCTTTCTTTCTTTCATAGTAACATATTTTCATGGTCTCATTTCTTTCTTTCTTTATTTATTTCTTTCTAAAAGAATTGAATATTTCCTTCCATTCTTTCTTCATTCTTTATTCCTTTCCGTGTGAATTGAATAATTTCTTTCTTTTTTTCCAGTGTGTCTCATTTCTTCTTTCTTTCTTTCTTTCTATTATATTTTTCTTTTTACTTTGTTTCCCTTCTTCTACTTCTTTCTTTCATTCTTTCTTTCTTGGAGAATTGAATATTTCCTTCCTTTTTTCTTACTTTCATTCTACTTTTCTCAGGAAATTAAATTCTTCTTCTTTCTTTCTTTCTTTGAGAAACAAAGCTTCTCTTTCATTTTTCTTCATTTTGATATCTCTTCAAAAGAAAATTATATATTTACTTTCTTTCGTCTTTCCTTCTTTTCACCATATTCATTATCATTTTATTTCTTTCTTTTCTTTCTTTCTTTCTTTCTCTTATATCAATTTTTCTTTTTACTTTGTCTCATTTCTTCTACTTCTTTCTTTCTTTCTTTCTTAGAGAATTGATGTTTTCTTTCTTTCTTTCTTTCTTTCTTTCTTTCTCTTTTGTGAATTGAATATTCCAGTTCTTAGTTCATTTCTTTGTTTGTATTCTTTCTTTCTTTCTTAGAAAATTGAATATTCCCCATTCTTTCTTTCTTTCTTTCTTAGACAATTGAAAATTTCTTATTCTTTCTTTCTTTCTTTCTTTCTTTCTTTCTTTCATTTATACCTATTTTTCTTTTCCTTATGTTCCATGTCTACTTTTTCTTTTTTGTCTTTCTTAGAAAATCAAATATTCCATTTCTTTTTTTCTTTCATTCATTCATTCTTTCTTTCTTTCTTTTTTGTGAATTGAATATTCCAGTTCTTTGTTCATTTCTTTGTTTGTATTCTTCCTTTCTTTCTTTGAAAATTGAATATTCCCCATCCTTTCTTTCTTTCTTTCTTAGGCAATTGAAAATTCCTTATTCTTTCTTTCTTTATTTCTTCTAATTAGACAATTGTGTGTTGGAATGAGGCCGGCGGTAGTAGGTCGTGTGTGAAATTCTGATGTTGCAAAGATAACAGGAGACGTTGTCATCGAGTTTGATTCCTTAGAGACCAACTCATCGCTTTCGGCCCAGTCAAAGACAAACGAAAGCAATTTTTAACTGAACATTGGAAATACTTAACTCTGCAGCTGCATTCCTGGGTTCAATTCCAAATCCTGTCACTTCAACCCCACCCCCACGCATAACCCGACAACCAAACAGGCACAGTCAAGTAAATTTGAGTTGAATCAACTACTAAAAGTTAATTCCTGAAACAATCATTTTCTTGTTTTAATACGCTGGCTCGTTTAGAACCATGAACGAGTATATAGAACTTGGCTTGATATATAACAAAAGGTTTTTAACTGAATTGAATATTTTTATTCGTTCTTTCTTTCTTAGAGAATTGAATAATCCCTTTCTTGCTTCAAGAATTCAATATTTTTTTCTTTCTTAGAGAACTGAATATTCCGTTACTTTCACTCTCTCCCTCTTTCTCCCTTTATTCATTTATTTATTTATTTGTTTATTTCATTCATTCTTTCTTTCTTTGGGAATGGAATCTTTCTTCCTTCCTTTCTTTCTTAGAGAATTGAACATTCCCTTACTTTCACTCTCTCCCTCTTTTTTCCTTTATTTATTTATTTATTTATTTATTTATTTATTTGTTTCCTTTTTTTCTTTGGGAATAGAATTTTTCTTTCTTTCTTTCTTTCTTTCTTTCTTTCTTTCTTGCTTCGAGAATTGAATATTCCCTTACTTTCACTCTCTCCCTCTTTTTTCCTTTATTTTTTTTATTTATTTATTTGTTTCCTTTTTTTCTTTGGGAATAGAATTTTTCTTTCTTTCTTTCTTTCTTTCTTTCTTTCTTTCTTTCTTTCTTTCTTTCTTTCTTTCTTCAAGAATTGAATATTCCCTTACTTTCTCTCCCGCTCTTCCTTTTTTCTTTCTTTCTTTGAAAATATAATTTTTCTTTCTTTCTTCGAGAATTGAATATTCCTTTTCTGTCTTCGAGAATTGAATATTCCCTTATTTTCTCTATTTCCTACTCCCTCTATCTCTTTCTTTATTTCTTTCTTTGAAAATTGAATATTCCTAATTTTTCTTTCATTCTTTCTTTCTTTCTTTGGGAATACAATTCTTTCTTTCTTTCTTTCTTTCTTTCTTTCTTTCTTAAGCAATCATTTTTTTAATTTACCGACTTCTTTTCAGTTTTGCTCCATGAACGGACATGTCAATCTTGAATTATATATATAAAAAAATTTGATTATCGTATACTATTTTTTGACGCAATTGTTCGGAATATTTTTCTGGTATTTTCATTTATATCAATGAGATAAACCTGATGAAATTTCTCGGTTAAAATTTCTCTGTTAATAACTTTCAAGTTTGAAAAATAAATAAAAATATAAAACTGTGTACAATTTATTGGTATTTACAATCGTTACTTTCGTAATGGTTTTAAGTAATATAGTTTTGACCAAAAACCGGCTCAAAAAATCTTTTTCTAAAAATGTCCTATCAGTAATACACCTCCGCCCCACAAAAAGATTTCATAGATTCTAAAAAGTGACCATCGTCAGACTAACCGACGTCAGATCCGGATTCAAAAATTCCGCAGTTAACGGACATACAAACTGACTCATTAGGGATAGTCATTGACCAAAAGAATTTGAGAAAAAAAATATTTAACTTCAGCCACAACTTAGAATTAGAAGGATATACATAAAAGGACCCATAGTTCTAAACGACTCTAAAGAAAGAGAGAGAAAAGAAAGCTGTCAGAAGAAGAGATCTTATTCGAATACTCTCCAGCACTACCGGAGCCTAACTATCAGATTATTTAGTGTCATGTCCTGAACACTCTTTGGGGGAGTCGTACTCCTCAGCAGAGATGCAGTCGGTATATTCTACAGCCTAGCCGACTGAGCTATCAATCATTTTAAATGTAAAAACAGTTTTATTTCAAACGATTCTGTTTAGCACTAGTACACAGTTTAGTTCTATTTGACCATAGATAGGATCCTATCAGGTGCTACCACGCGTTACTGCCATTGCTTCCAAGTTCACTTAGGCCCTAAAGATTACTCCGCATTCCCCAAAGCTCCGGAATTACTGGAGCCGCACCATCATATTGTTTAGTGTTATGTCTTGGACACTCGTTGGGGGAGTCTTACCGCATAGAATTGATGGAATCGGTGTATTCTACTGCCCCAACCGACTGAACTATCGATTGTTTTAAATGTAAAAACAATTCTATTTCAAAAAATTCCGTTTAGCATAAGGACACATTTTAAATGTCAAACAGTTGTATTTAACCCATAGATTGGACCCTATCATTCTGGGTCTGAGTAGACCTGGGAATAATGGCAATAAAGAGGTAATCCATATTCCCCAAAGCTCCAGCTTTACTGGAACCTCAGGATCAGATTGTTTAATGTCTTATCCAGGATACTCGTTCGGGGGGTCTTACTCCTCTGCAGCGTTGAAGTCGGTGCATTCTGCAGTCCCAGCTAACTGGAGCAATCTAGGATTGGCTCTGTCTTGTTTTCAGAAGATTATTCATGAACATTTTATTGAATAATGCACGCGTTTATTTGAAAGGTAGTCTTCGTAGAGTAATTGCTAAGGTATCAGACTGTGGCATCGAAGGGTGTGAGTTCGATCATCAGTCACGTTATAACATTTACTTTTGTTCACATGTTCTTGGAAACTGTATCAACCTTATTATCACTCCTAGGTATGGGTTAAATAGTATAACTGCTATTCTTCTACAGAAATGGCTTTGGCATTAAATAACCCACAAATGTTGATATGCCATTATACAAAGAAACCAATCATTTTATTGTGCGTTTAGATTTACATTTTTTGTGCAGTTGTTTCTTGTGAATGTTTTCTTTTTGCCTGTGGTCCTGTCGAACAGGAATATCTACGACGCGTAGATGGCGCCATAACGAATACTACCATTCGGGGTTTGCGTGGATCAGAGAGTAATGGCAATGAAGTAGTACTCTGCACTCCACAGATATCCAGAACTAAAGTATCACCATTAAATGCATGTTCGTGTCATACCCAGGCTACAATTTTTTTATTTGTTGGGAGGGGTTCTTACTTTCGCTCCAGAGGGAGGAATCAGCATATTCCAAGCCTCACCGACAGGGCATTTGGATTTTTAAATAAAATAGATTCAACAATTCAGTCGTATTACTTTTTGGTCATACAGCACACACACGCACACACACAAACATATGCATACACAAGCACACACGCACATATGCACACACGTATACCCACATAAGCACGGCGGGTGTCCTCGTGGTGTAATGGTTAAAGCGTTGGACTGCAGAATCGTAGTACGCGAGTTCGTACTCCAGTCGCGCTATTACGTTCACTTTCGGGCAAATAGTATGGGAAAGGTATGAACCCCCTTATCCTCCCAGCTATGGGTTAAATAGTACCACTACTGTTCTTCTAGGGGAATGGATTTGGCATTAAATAACCCACAAAGAGTTGATATGCCATTAAAACAAAGAAGCCAAACCAAACCAAACCACATAAGCACACACACACAAACAGACATAAAGACACATACACACGCACATATTGGTACACACAAGCACAAACATACATAAGCATACACAAACACACACATATACTCACACAAGCGCATACACACACATATACATACACAAGCGCATACACACACATATACATACACAAGCGCATACACACACATATACATACACAAGCGCACGTGCATATTGACGCACAAGCGCAAACACATATACATATACACATACAAGCCTACGCACTCAGATGTGCATACAGAAGCACACACAAATGCCCGCATATACACACACACGCATAAACACACACACACACACTCACAAGCACACACACCTATTCACACGCACATATTCACACGCAGATACAAACGGCAACCGAAACATTTTGCAGTATTTGGGTACTTGTTAGATTGCAGTGCGTATCATATTTACCTAACCCCTCCGCTCGGGCAGGATATGACACAAGGTCAATTTTTTAAAGCGGAGTTCAACAGGTTTGAATTAAGAGTTTTCCTTCTCCTAGACTAGTTGCCACACCAAGGCTGAAGAACCTAGTCTGCCCTACTATTTACCCATAGCTGGATGGGGAATAATTGGATTCATACCTTTCCCAATTGGTTTGGTTTGGTTTCATTTATTTAATGGCATATCAACCTTTTTTAGGTTATTTAATGCCAAAGCCATTCTCCTAGAAGAACGGTTGTGGTACTATTTAACCCATAGCTGGGAGGATAAGGGGGTTCATACCTTTCCCAAGGGTATTTGCCCGAAATTGAACGTAATAGTGCGACTGGAGTACGAACTCGCGTACTACGATTCCACAGTCCATCGCTTTAACCATTACACCACGAGGACACCCCCTACCTTTCCCAAGGGTATTAGTGCTATGTGAAATGCAATCAGTCTCATCCAGGATTTGAACTCGTGTCGCCGTGTCCATTACGTGCGTATATTACGTGAGTGAAGCAGTTCAAGCCGTGGCAGATACCGGCTGTGATAGTAGGTAGTGCGCTAACACGTTGTACATTGCTTCGCTCCACGTGTGATAAGATAGGTGCATAGAAGAATGCACGACGTAGTCTAGTTCGGCAAATTATGCTTCACGAGTTCAAATTGGTCCGTAACGATGCGTAAATAACTAAAACCCATTTTTGTGCGTAAAGTGAAGGGGCAGTTGATCAGAGTAAAGTAACCATATGGCTGAAGAAATTTCGCTCAGTTTTCCAGAACCTCGTCTTTCAAGCAAAGCTTAAAAGCGAGGATACCGAGGCCGTTTTCTAGGTCATCATGACAAATCCAGTGAGTCGCCCTCCGATAGTAATAGTCTTGCTCGGCTTCTCAAAGCCCAGCGTGGTTCGTCAACTCCTCGGCAAAAGTATCTAAAAGTACCGATTTGGGCCTTACGTTAGCAAAATATTGCGAAACTTTTGACTCACCCTGGTATCTATCTATCTATCTATATATATATATATACAATAAGGCCGACAAGAAATAACTTGCTTCTCCCAGAGTGAACACCTCTTTTGCTACCGATAATGATAATTGGATTCGAGAGGCACCATGTTTCTTCTGTCGGGAATAGCACGCAAACCTCCTGCCGAGACGTAAAATTCTCCAATGGGTCCATTAAAACTAACGTGTTTGGGCTTTTCTCTTCGCTTTGTTTACCCACTTGCTAAATAAAGCGAGTAGCAAATGTTGATATCAGTTTCAGTTAGTCCCTCGCTGGCTTCTGCAGTTTTGTTTATTCATCTTGTGCGGATCCTGTACGGTTGTGTACTGATTAGAGTGATTATAATATGGTTCCCCTCAGAAGGATCCCAAGCAGGGAAAAACAATTTTTGGATAGCCTGAATAGTTTGAAAGGTTTCTTTTTGTTTTTATTTCTTTTTCACTCTCTTTTTTTTTTTTTATAAATTAGGCAACTGTATCCAAACTAGATTACTCTGTGGTCACTAAAATAACGTGGCAAGTTTTACGAATTATCTTTAAAGAGTCCTTGTGTCATACTTAGCCCAACTTTGAATGAGATTCTTTTTACGGCACATCAAATTTTTAGTTTTGTTTTCAAGATTTCGTTGTTTAATGGGATATCAAATTTCAGTGGTTATTTTACATCCTTGTAAAAGAACAGTATTTAAATTAGGCGACCGTTGTCGAGGGCGACCTGAAGGTTCCCTTTTAGGTGATACTCCTTTCAATGGATTGCTCCACTTTACCTTTGATACGAACCTTATAATGCTAAGTGTTAATCAAGGATGTACCAAATACCATTTTTGAGTCTTTGGTATGACTCGACCTGGGATTGAACTCCGGTCATCCAGACTAATGGCGAACACTTGACCACTGTTTTGATGGGAAACATAGTGGTACTTATATAACCCATATTTTGTAGGGATAAGAGGTTTTATGACTTTTCTTAGGGTATTAATCAAAAAGTGGGTACCTCTGGTGGTGTAACGGTTAGCAAGCTAGACTAGCAAACGTACAGGAGTGAGTTCGAGTCTTAATGGGCACCCCATTCATTTGGCCTTGTGCCACATCGAAGCAAAGAGCTTTGTAAATTACTATTAGTCAAAAAGTTAAAATAACAGAACGATTTAAGTTCGAACTCACTTACTAAAATATTGCTGTCAAGCAAGCGAATCCCACTTATGGTTGCTCATTTTATGTTAAATGGTATATCAATCCCATGTGGGTTATTCAAAGTCTCATGATTATCATGTCGTGCCGCTATCACGGATATCCCTGACCTTCTCTCGCCACTTTTCCCTATCGTTCATCGCCTCTGGCAGGTCTTCAGAGCTACATCCCGTATCTTCAGAGAGCTGCTGTATGTATATTCGAGCTGGTCGTCCTGCTTTTGCGCGGCCATATGTGGGGGTCCATAGGAGTACATCACTTATGAGCTCGTCCCTGCTTCTCCAGCAGTGTCCTGCATGTCTGGTTCGTCTAGTTTGGATAGTTTTCGTGATGGGAGGCAGGTGGCCGTATAGTTGGCGCTTTGTGGGGTGTTGCTGCCAGGACTTATTCAATATTGCTCGCAACATTCTTGTGTAATTGCCGTCTAGCTTCTTCTCCAGCCGTTTACTTAGTGTCCAAGTAGTGCATCTATATAGCAGTATCGACACGACCGCTGCCTGGAAGAAACTGCGTTTCATTTTATCGGTCAGGTCTGATTTCCATATGATCGAAAGCCTATCGATAGCTGTCCATGCCTTCGTTAGCCGCGTGTCGATGTCTTTTTCGGTTGATGAGACACTGCTTCCTAGGTAGGTGAATTTGTCAACCAGTTTCAGAGAGGTTCCCTCTAGTGTGGAGATGTCGCCTGTTTGATTACAGCACATAATCATCTCGACGTGTCTGGGGTCCAACAGTGATGTGAAACGTCGTACTTCCAACACAATTGATTGTTTATAGTGGTGAAAGCATGGGTTGAACAACCCACAATTTTTTCGATAAGCTGATATGAGAAGAATGCTAGAGCAAACTACCAACGCCAGGTTTTGAATTCAATATATATATATATATATATATATATATATATATATATTACCTGGAGAAATATGAAAACTGGTAGATTTGAAATCATAAGTTTAGAGTCAAGTTTCGTGGTGGATTCAATAAGTTTCCAGACTTTTTGGTACAGGCATTTAAAATTGTCGTAGACCCTTGAAAATTCAGTAAGTTATTGCTCTACATCTTATGAGATGACTGACCAATTTTTATGACTTCAGCTTTAAATGAACAGCTACAGCAGCAATTGGAATACATATTTACCCAACCCCTCCGCTCGGGCAGGATATGACACAAGGTCAATTTTTTAAGCGGAGTTTAACAGGTTTGAATTCAGAGTTTTCCTTCTCCTAGACTAGTTGCCCCACCAAGGCTGAAGAACCTAGTCTGCCCTACTATTTTACCCATAGCTGGAGGGAGAATAATTGGATTCATACCTTTCCCCAGGCTATTAGTGCTATGTGAAATGCAATCAGTCTCGTCCAGGATTTGAACTCGTGTCGCCATGTACATTTCCTACGACGATAACCAATACACCACGGGGACCAATTAGAATACACCCTACTGATTGTCACAGCTGGTGAATTTCAAAAATACAATCTGGACGTGAGGACACTTTAGAAGAACGATATGCAATAAAATTCTGTTTTAAACTTGGAAAAAATGCCACAGAAACGTATGGAATGCTTCAAACTGCTTTTGGAGCATCTAACATGAATCGAGTCTCAGTTTTTGAGTGTACTATCAATAAAAGTGCCCACACGAAAAAAGTATGGAAACTTATTTAATGATCCTCGTATATATATATATATATATATATATATATATATATATATTTGCGCAACTTTATTTTGCGTTATAATTTCACGTAAAAATCCAACAATGATGGTAGTTTGGGCAGTAAAAGTCACCTTAGTTATCAACGACTAGAATATTCTCATATTTTATGGTTTTATTTTTGGTTCTAGAGATGTTGTGATTTCATCGAATCTGTTGAGTTAGAAAATGAATTATACGTTTTAACTGTATATGATTCCGCTTGCTATACATCTTATGAGATGATTGACCAATTGTTATGATTTCAGGTTCAAATGAACAGCTACAGCAGCAATTGGAATACATCCTACTGATTGTCACAGCTGGTGAATTTCAAAAATGCAATCTGGACATGAGGACACTTTAGAAGAACGAAATGCAATAAAATTGTGTTTTAAACTTGGAAAAAATACTGCAGAAACGTATGGAATGCTTCAAACTGCTTTTGGACCATATTGCATTAATCGAGAATCAGTTTTTGAGTGTACTATGAATTGAAGTGCCCATACGAAACTGTATATGGTTCCACTAGAAATAATTGAATCCTAGTATCTTAGGCTTAGTTGAAAATTTGCTTTTTATTTAAAAAACGTTTTTTCTGGATTTCTTATTTATATCGATCCTGTGAATTTTAAGCAAAGAGATCAAAACGTGCAATAGTAACCCAAAGAAATACTCCCTCTTCCCTTTATCACTCGGTATGATGTGCCCGTTTGTATGTAATTACCCAACCCCTCTATCAAGAGCAAGATACGCCAAATGGTCGATTTTGGAGTGAAGTACAGCTGCTTTTCTTTCTCCTGGATTAATTGTTGTTCTTCTGGTCTGGTTGTCTAACCAAGAATAATAAACAGATTGCCTTATTATTTACCACTAGCTGGACAGTGAAAAGATAGGTTCATGTATTTTCTGAGGGCATTAGCACGTAGTACAATGCATCATACTCGTCCAGGAATTTCAACAGTTTGAATGTCTTCTAATCGGTCCCGCCAATTGGTTTAGTTTGGTTTGGCTTGGTTTCTTTGTTTAATGGCATATCAAATTTCGTGGGTTATTTAATGACACATCCATCCTAGTAGAAGAACAGTTGTGGTGCTATTTAACCTATAGCTAGAGGAATAAGGGTGTTCATGCCTTTCTAAAGGGTATTAGTCCTGACGTGAACTTATGTTACATAATGACCTTTGACAGGCCGTGAAATTTTGTGGATTTTAAACCGGATATGCACCTGTGTCTTAAGGTTGGCAGAAGCCAGTAGAAATGCCACGGGGATTGCGTAGGTCGGATGCCGAAATAAAAAGTGTGTGGGCATCCGAAAAATATATAACGACGGAAGTTTTCAACCTTAGATAGAGTGGACACAGAGCAGAGAGCAGAGAGCAGAGACACTAGACTTCGTGCCGTTTTGTGCGTTAGCTAGACGGGAGGAGGGGCAAGATGGCCCTCGGTTGAGAAGTAGAGAAAAGTCTAAATCTACAAGACTCACAAAAATCGAAAGAGTTATGATCCCTGAACGAAGAAGAAACTAAGAGTTTTGAATATTCTAAGTCGGCCCTGTTCCAGCCTTGTGAAGGCAGAACGAAGAAGTAAGGCTCTCTGAAGATACCATCTCTCTCTCTTTCTCTTTCTGTATGTATATCTTAGCATTTCCTAGCTCTCTCTCTCTCTCTCTCATCGCCAACAATTCCGTCCTATCGTAATAAAGAAAAGAAGTTTATGTTTTTATAAATAAGTGCTGTAACTTTCTTCCTGGTAAAAAACACGTACTTCTGCGACTGGAATTCGAACTCGCTTACTCTTACGTTCGTACTCCAGTCGCGCTATTAGGTTCACTTTCGGGCAAATACCCTTGGGAAAAGTATGGACCCCCTTATCCTCCCAGCTATGGGTTAAATAGTACCACTACTGTTCTTCTCAGAGAATGGCTTTGGCATTAAATAACCTAGAAAGGTTGATATGCCATTAAACAAAGAAACCAAACCAAACCTTGATTTGGTTGGGTTTTATGGCATATCAACATTTGTAGGTTATTTATTGCCGAATCCTTTTTCATACCTGCATATAAAAAAATGTATGATTTGGTGTGGTTAGGTTTTATGGCATATCAAAAATGTTCGGTTATTTGATGCCAAATCCTTTTTATACATATATATTAAATATATATGATTTCTAAACACATCCTGTAGTTATCATTTTTAAATAAGCCTTAGCTCATTCTTCTTCAAATAGTTAAATGGTTTCACTTATTTCAATCGAATATGAACAATTCTATTTACTATTAATCATTTGTTGGAGGTGCTCGTGGTGTAATGGTTATCATCATAGGAAATGGACACGGCAACACGAGTTCAAATCCTGGATGAGACCGATTGCATTTCACATAGCGCAAATACCCTTGGGAAAGGTATGAATCCAATTATTCTCCCTCCAGCTATGGGTAAAATAGTAGGACAGACTGAGTTCTTCAGCCTTGGTGAGGCAACTAGACTAGGAGAGGGAAAACTCTGAATTCAAACCTGTTAAACTCTGCTTAAAAATTGACCTAGTGTCATATCCTGTCCGAGCGGAGGGGTTAGGGAAATAGGATTAATCATTTGTTGGCACCCAGTTAAAAGTATGACTAACAATTCAATTAAACGTCAGTCCTTTGTTTACAAACGCTTAAATAATCAAACTGTTCTATTTCTAATAATTCAGTTTAGCATAAGTACACAGTTTAAAAGTCAAAAAGTTCTATTTGATCCGTTTCGAAAGCATGGACAGCTATCGATAGGCTTTCGATCATATGGAAATCAGACCTGACCGATAAAATGAAACGCAGTTTCTTCCAGGCAGCGGTCGTGTTGATACTGCTATATGGATGCACTATTGACTAAACGGCTGGAGAAGAAGCTAGACGGCAATTATACAATAATGTTCAGAGCAATATTGTCATGGCATGCAACAAGTCATGGCAGCAACACCCCACAAGGCACCAACTATACGGTCACCTACCACCTATCACGAAAACTATCCAAACTAGACGAACCAGACATGCCGGACACTGATGGAGAAGCAAGGACGAGCTCGTAAGTGTTGTACTCCTGTGGACCTCCGCATATGGCCAATCAAAAGCAGGACGACCAGCTCGAAAATACATACAGCAGCTCTCTGAAGATATGGGATGTAACCCTGAAGACCTGCCAGAGGCGATGAATGATTGGGAGACGTGGAGAGAGAGGGTCAGGGATATCTGTGCTGGCCGCTCGACATGATGATGATGATGATGATGGGACCCTATCTGGTGCTACCATTCTATGCTAGAGTTAACCTGGAAGCAATGGCAATGAAGGGGTATTCTGCATTCCCAAAAGTCCAGCATTACAGAAGGTTCACCTTCGGATTGTTTAGTGTCATATCCAGAACACTCGTTGGGCGGAAGCTTACCCTTCAGTCGGCATGTTCTGAGTCACGGCTATTCTTATGGAATATAAAGTTACCTGAAACCAGTTAACCATATTTACCAACCCTTCCGCTCGGACAGGATATGACACAAGGTCAATTTTTTAAGCGGGGTTTAACGGGTTTGAATTCAGAGCTTTCCTTCTAGACTAGTCCTGGCACCAAGGCTGAAGAAACTAGTCTGTCCTACTATTTACCCATAGCTGGAGGGAGAATTATTGGATTCATACCTTTCCCAAAGGTATTAGTGCTATGTCAAATGCAATTAGTCCCGTCCAGGATTTGAACTCGTGTCGCCGTGTCCATTTCCTACGAGGATAACCATTACACCACGGGCACCTGAAACCAGTTAACTGTCATTACTCTCATAACTTTTCAATCGTTACGCTTACCAGTCTTCTTCGGGTATCTGTCGTTGTATGTTAGCTTCAGAGAATTTCTGATAATAATTATAATAATAATAATAATGATAATAAACTATTTGACACATACATTGGACCCTCACAGGAATCATCAATTTGAGTCAGTGGACCTGGAATTAATGGCAAGGAAGGAGTACTTCACACTAATCAGGTCTCCAGAACTTGAGCCTCACCATCAGAAGCAGGTTACTGTCTCAGCTAGGACACCCCCTATTTTGGAGATAGGAAGAGTCTTAGCTCTACGTAGAATTTACAGTTGGCATATTCTAAGCCTTGCTGACATGGTTCTAAACAGAAGTTGGGTTTCTTCTGGCAAGTGTCTGAAATAAATTTCCAGAAAATTCTTCGTTCGGAAATTTGCATTAATCCACAGTAATTCTAATTTTTTTTTTCCTGCATGAGGTAGAATGGTGCAGCAAGCCCTCGGCCATTATGAAAATTGTTGCAGTTTGCATCGGATTTGCATATACTGCTGGGAAATAAGTTGCATCTGAAGGTATCTATTAAGTTCTGATTTGCTGTTTTTATTTCCATTTCGTTATTTCTTTCCCTCCCTTCTTCTTCTACTCTCTCTCTCTCTCTCTCTCTCTCTCATTGAAAAGAAAATTGAAAAAAATTGAAAAAATAACGACAGCACAACAACAAATAGCGTTACTGTCACAAGATACAAGTTTATGAAAAATTTCCGTTCTCCCGCGCGCCCAAACTCCACCCTCCGCTGCGCCCAGTCATGTGAAATAGATTCAACGGAGCGCCGATTTTTATAAAGAATTAAGAGAGATTTGAATACATGAATCATTGTCCAGACATGCGCATTGTGCGCAGAGGGTGAAAATGAAAGTGAAAGTGAAAGTGATAAGTAAAGGGAGAGAATCAAACTATGGCTTCGTTCAGAGACGTGCACGGTTTGTTACGCTGTAATGAGCTGATCTTGTTTCCACAAAAATGCACGCATCTACTTCAATAGATGAATACAAGGTGTAACGGTTATCGTCATAAGAAATAGATGCAGTGACCCGAGTTCAAATGATCACATACCAGAAAAACTTTTAGAAAAAGACGGATCCAACTATTCTCCCTTCAGCTATGGGTAAATAGTAGGGCAGACAGTTTCATTTAGTAAAGGTGTAGTAACTGGAATTGAAAAATGTAAAAACTCTGAATTCAAAACAGATTTTGTTGCCCAGTTGACTGGTGGAGGGTTAGAATACACCGACTGCATCTCTGCAGAGACGTAACACCTGCCCCCAACGGGTGTTCAAGATATGACATTAAAAAATCTGATGGTACTATTTACCAACCCCTCCGCTCGGGCAGGATATGACACAAGGTCAATTTTTAAGCGGAGTTTAACAGGTTTTGAATTCAGAGTTTTCCTTCTCCTAGACTAGTTGCCTCACCAAGGCTGAAGAACCTAGTCCGCCCTACTATTTACCCATAGCTGGAGGGAGAATAAGGGGGTTCATACCTTTCCCAAGGGTACTTGCCCGAAAGTGAACGTAATAGCGCGACTGGAGTACGAACTCGCGTACTACGATTCCGCAGTTCATCGCTTTAACCATTACACCACGAGGATGGTGAGGTTCCAGTAATGCTGGAGCTTTGAAGAATGCGGAGTACCCCTTCATTGCCATTGCCCCCAGGCCCACTCTGACCCGGACTGGTAGCACCTGACAGGGTCCTATCTTTGGGTCAAATAGAACTAAATTCTATACTTATACTAAACTGAATTGCTTAAAACAGGATTATTTTGACATTTAAACTGCATACGTATGCTAAACTGAATTGTTTGAAATAAAACTGTTTTTGTATGCTAAACTGAATTGTTTTAAATAGAACTGTTTTTGACATTGAAACTGTACCTACGCTATACGGAATTGTTCGAAATAGAACGGTTTTGACATCTAACTGTGTAAACAAAAACTATACTTACACAAAACTGAATTGTTTGAATTAGAACTGTTTGACTAAACTGAAAAGCTTGAAATTCAAATATTTTTGACAAGTAATCTGTGTGCATATGCTAAACTGAATTGCTTGAAATAGAACTGGTATTTTGTATAAAATGGATTTGGCATTAAATAACCTACAAAGGTTGATATGCCGTAAACTTCAAACAAACAAACAAACAAGCAATTAAACCAGCTTCGTTCCGCTTTGTGGCACAACCAGTCCATGGTAGGGGAGGGAATAATACAAAAACATGTACTTTCATGGCAGATTCTATTTTGCCGGACTGGGCTCTTTAAACTTGGTATTCGTTGATGAGTATGTGTTTACCAACCCCTTAAACGAGCAAAATGTGACACAGGGTCAAATCTTAAGCGGTGTTTATCAGCTCCCAGTTCATGGATTTCCTTCTACTGGAGTGTTTGCTATGCTAAGGTGATAGATAGATAGATAGATCTGAATTTGCCATACCAAGTTTTAAGAGCCCAATCTGCCCTACTATTTATCCATAAGAGAAAGAAGAATAATCTGATGCATAATTTCATAAGGGTATTAGTTATCAAGGTCGATAATTGGGAAATCTGTCCAGATTCACGAGTTAATATGACATCTCATCACCGCAAAAAAAGCCTTTAAAAGAGTATTCGCTGAGAAGCTGAACTACACTGATAAACGAATTTCCTTCTCATATGGTGATCTTCTCTCTTACACATCATATATGTGAATGAATAAAAAGTATTGTTAAACGCAACAGAGAATTAGTTTCTTTTGGTTGTGTTTCATGGCATATCAACCATTGTTGTTTATTCAATGGCAAATCCTCTTTTTATATACTAAATATATATGATTTAGTTCGGTTTGGTTTTATGACGTTTCAACCATTGTAAGACATTTAATGCCAAATCCTGTTTATACATATTGTCACGTGGTGTCCCACTGAGAAGATAGAAATAAGATTACTACAATTCCCCGTGCGAGAATTAACAGTAGCAAGCCGTCAAAGTAAAGAATGTGGGTAAGAGTGGAGACCAACAGATGTTGGTACTCTGTGAACTCACTCGGGTCGCCTGACACGGGAAGGAAGAAGGTAGAAGCCAAATGATTGGCTGGGACCCTAAAACGGAAGTGGCACCTTCTTCCCGTCAGCGAAAAAAGGAAAAGAGAAAATTAGTTGTTGGACAGGGTTCGTGGCGGACGGAACTAAAGCCAAGAACTCCGGGTAAAAGAAGAGCCCGTAAAAGAAGAAAGATTCTCCACAGGAATCCATCGAAAAAAGTTAAGTTAACTTTGGGACTATTTCTCCTTATACCCAATTATATATACGCTCTCTCTCTCTCTCTCTCTCAAGTTGAAGAAAGACTGAAAACGAAAGAAAAGAAAAGAAGAAAGACATTTGTGTTCACGCACTATTCATTTATAATATATTTGATACGTTGAAGGTGTATATCCATCTGTAGTAAAAAGGATTAATATATTTTAATGTCCCCACGTGCTCGAAATTTTTATTTGTAGCGTCTGCTACGAATTTGTTACGTCGCCTTATGTTATGCTTGCTTAAAATTGTCCTATTAATTCCTTTAAAATATCACACGGGAAACCGGAATTGCCGACTACTAAAATTAATATTATTACGTCTTAACCTAGAGGTCCATATCTTCCATTGTTCTAGGGGAGGAAGGCTAGCAGCCTTAGTGGGTGTGTGTATAGTGTGAAATTTGGAACCCCTCGCCAGCGGCGGACAGTCTAGCCATATATTAATCCCCCACATAATATGCCAGTTCCTATATGCCTGAGGAAAAACTCTGAACGAGGACTTATTCTACAAGGGATCAAGTGCCAGTCTGCCCCGTCTTCACACGCGCGAAAATAAAGTCCCGTTTTGGGATGAAAGTAAATTTTTCGCGTCACAATATATATTGCCCAGTCGGCTGGGGCTGTAGAATACAGCGACTGCTTCTCTACCGAGGGGTAAGACACTATGACACTAAAAAATGTGATGATGAGGCCCCAGTAATGCTTGAACTTTGGGAAATGAGGAGTACCCCTTTATTGCCATCGCTCCCAGGTCCACTCTGGCCCGGAGTGCTAGCACCTGATAAGGGTCCTATTTATAGGTTAAATAGAACTAAACTGTGATTTGAGTTTACTGTTTTTTTGCATTTAAACTGCGTATGTATGCTAAACTGAATTGTTTATAATAGAACTGTTTTGAGTTTAGCATAAGTACGCAGTTTAAGAACTGCGTACTTATGCTAAACTGAATTGCTCGAAATAGAATGGTTTTGACATCTAAACTGTGTACTTATGCTGAACTTAATTATCTGAAATAAAATTCTTTTGACATTTAATTCTGTGTATTGCCCAGCCAGCTTGGGCTGTAAAATACCCTAACTGCTTCTCTACAAAGGGGCAAGATCCCACACAAATAATTGTCCTGGATATGATACTGAACAATCTGATGGTGAGGTACCAGTAATGCTGGGGCTTTGGGGAAGGCAGAGCACCCTTTCATTGCCATTGCTTACCGGCCCACTGTAACCCCAAGTATTGGCACCTAATAGAGCCCTATTTATGGGTTAAATAGAACTAACCTATAATGGCTGATATGCCATTTCTAAGTTCTAAGTCAAAACAGTTCCATATAAAACAAATCAGTTTAGCGTAAATACAGTTTCAACGTTAAAAACAGTTCTATTTCAAATAATTCAGTTTAGAATATGCATATAGTTTACTATTTAATTATAAAAACATTTCTATTTCGAACTATCCAGTTTAGTCAAACAATTCAGTTTTGCATAAGTATGCAGTTAGATCTATTTAACTTATAGATAGGGCCCTATCAGGTGCTACCATTCCGGGCCAGAGTGGACCATAGTGCAATGGCAATGAAGTGGAGCTCCACATTCCCCAAAGCCCCAGCATCACTGGAATCTCACAATCAGATTGTTTAGATATCCGGAACACTCGTTGGTGGGGTCTTACCCCACTGCAAAGGTGCAGTCAGTGTATTTTACAGCCCTAGCCGACTGGGCAACGTTGGGTTTGGTTTGATTTTATGGCATATAAACCATTATTGGTTATTTAATGCCAAATCCAATTTTTATTTATATAAACAGTTCTCTTTCAAACAATTCAGTTAAGCATACGAACAGAGTTTAAATTTCAGGAACAGTCCTATTTCAAAAAATTCAGCTTAGCATAAGTACAGCTTTTTTCATACACAGTTTAATGTAAAAACAGTTCTATTTCAAGCAATTTAGTTTAACGTAAGTGCACAGTCTAGTTCTATTTGACCTATAGATAGGACCCTATCAGGTACTACTTTTCTGGACCAGTGTGGGCCTTGGAGCGATGGCAATGAAGGGGTATTCCGCATTCCGAAAAGCTCTGGCATTCCTACAGCCTCTCAATCAGATTATGCAAAGGGGTTAGACTCACCCAACGAGTGTCCTGTATATAACACTAACCCATCTAAGCCTAGTCGGCTGGGGCTGTAGAATACTCTTACTGCATCTCTGCAAAGGGGTTACACTCATCCAATGAGTGTCCTGTTATGATACTAAACAATCTGATACTGAATCTCCAGTGATACTGGAGTTTGGGGGAATGCGGAGTGCACCTTCATTGACATTGCTCCAAGGTCCACTTTGACCCAGAGGGGTAGCACCTGGTAGGGCTCTATCTATAGGTGAAATAGAACTAAACTGTGTGTTTATGCTAAACTAAATTGTTTAAAATAGAACTGTTTTTACATTTAAATAAAAAAGCTGTTGTAAGTGGATGACCTTAGTCGTGAGCGAGCAAAAAGCTCCCTTTTCAATAGCTACTACACCGAGGTGTTGGGGAGGGTGCTACTTATTTTCCTGGATTGCTCCACTTAACCCTTGATACGTACCTTATATTGATGAGTGTTAAGCAAGGAGGTATCAAGTACCATTTTTAAAGTCTTTGGTATGACGCGACCTCGGATTGAACCCAGGTCTCCTTGAAAATGGATTTTGCATTAAATAACTTGTAATGGTTGATATACCATAAAACCAAACCAATCTATCCATTGTTAGTTTTGTGCTTTCTGTATCAGTTTTAGTTTCAGTGTAACCCTACCAATGGCATTACTTTCGGAGCAATCCTTTAACATTTACCAATATTTGAACACTGATATTAATGCATTTTATTTACTGAAGAAAAAAAAAAGAAGAAGACAAAGACAGAGCCGTAAAAAAATTACGAAAAAAAAGCATTATTTGTTATATCATTCCTATTCCATCATGTATAAATTCAACCATGTTCGCTGACTAAATATCTTGACGTAAAATATGCCTTCAACGAACTGCGTCATCTTTCTCGCGCACAAATTACCTCCCCACTTCATCTGACAATATTCACTCCCAGAAGTGGACGATCTGAATCTAAATACAAATTTAGGAAGACAGTTGAAATCTCAAAATTCAATGTTTAGAAGCTGGGAGAAAAATTACATGTTCAGAAACAGAGATGGAAAGTGGTCCATTGGTGTTTATGCGCATGCGCATGTACGAGATATATCCGTTTGAGATTTATAACTTTGCATGTAAATCAGAAAGAAAGAAAGAAAGAATTAACAAAGGAATAAAGAAACAAAAATTACGAATGAAATAAAAAATTAGAAAATGTTTAGACGCAAAGAAAATGTATTGGAAGGAGACAAAGAAAGAAGTAAACAACGAGAGAGAGAGAGAGTGAGAGAGGAAATAAAAAAAAAAAGAAATGAAAAAATAAATAAATACGAAAAAATGATTCAAAAAAGAAAATGAAGAGATTGAACAAGAAAGACAGAAACTAAAGAAAAAAAAAAGTAAAAGAAAGAGGAAAAGACAAAAAATGAACAATGAATGAAAAATAAAAGCATGAAAAATACATAAAACTATCATAAGAAAGAAAGAAAGAAAGAAAGAAAGAAAAAAAGAAAGAAAAAAAGAAAGAAAGAAAAAAAAAGAAAGAAAGAAAAAAAAGAAAGAAAAAAAGAAAGAAAGAAAGAAAGAAAGAAAAAAGAAAGAAAGAAAGAGGAGATTGAAAAAAAGAAAGAAAGAAATTCAAGGAAAAGAAATATTGAAAGAAAGAGGAAAAAATATATAAATTTAACAATGAATGACAAATATAAGTTTAAAAATGGATGAAACTATCGAAAGAAAGAAAGAAAGGTATACCTACACAATAGAAGGGAAAACTCAAGAAAAAGAAAAAAAAATGAATGAATAATAAAATAAAATAAAAGAATGAAAAAAGAATGAAAAGAAAGAGTGACAGAAAATAAGAACTGAACAAAGAAAGAAAGAAAGAAAGAAAGAAAGAAAGAAAGAAATACAAATAGAAAGAAACTGAAATCACAAGAAGGAAAAAGAATGAGAAATCTTGAAGCATGGACAGGGAAAAGAAAGAAAAGAAGATAAAAGTTAAAAATAAATGTAAGACAAAACAAAAACAAAGAGAAATAAGCAAATGGCTGTCGTTAGAAAAGAAAACGAAAAATAAAAAAATAAAAAGAGGAGAGTGATAAAAAAATTCATCACTACCACCACCACCACCAACAACAACAACAACAAGAACAACAGGAATTAATAAAAAAAAAAGAAAGAAAGAAAGAAGATTGGAATGTTAAAAAGAATTTTTTAAAAAGTGGGAGGGAATGAAAAAAAAAATGAATGAAGTTAAGAAACGAATTCTTTCTCTTTCTTCTCCGAGGGCCAAAGGCAACATCATTTGCCATGTCCCGCGTGAAAAGTAAGTCCAGTCAAAGCATACAAATTTAGACATTTGAATTTGTCACTTTTTTTTGGGTCGACGGAAACAGCCGAGGATTAAAAAAAATTAAAAATGTAAATTTACTAAAAAAAAAAAAAAAATTAAAAAATAAGAACGCAAATTCGAGACAAAATGGACATCGGGTGATTTTCATTTGAATCAACCATTTTTTAAAACATTTTTCTTAGTTTTTTGGCATTTCAAAATTCTTTTTTTTATTTTTGTTTCTTTTCTTTTTCTTGTTTTTTTAATTTATTTTTATTTTTCAAAGAAAACGTTTCTTTTTTTATTTATTACTTTCTCGATTTCTATTCCAATTTAATTACCTTCCTTTTTCTTTCAAGATTTAGGGCGCCAAAACCGTAGGGTCATACTTAGTAAGCTAGTCCAGCAGACAATTACCTCTGAATAAGTGAGTTTGATCCTCACTAGGTTACTCACCCTGAGGACAGGGCTTCGAACACGCCGATAGTATCCAGCAGACGGGTAAGAACCCCTACAGCTAAACACCGAGCGCCAAATTTGATTTCAAATCTTTCCCAGACTTTTGCTTCGGGAATGATTAATTTTGACTTGTCACCGGTAACTTACGCTGCTGCAATGTTCGACACATCCACCATCCATATTGCCGAGAGTAGAAAGGTAATTAACAATAATAATTATAATAATGAGTTATCGTGATATCAATTATGCTTGGTGCAATCGGTACAGTTACCAAAGGATTGGTACAAGGATTGGAGGACTTGGAAATAGAATGACGAATTCAGACCATTCAGTCTACATTGTTGAAATTGGCCAGAATTCTAAGAAGTGTCTTGGAGACGTGATGAGATTTGCTGTCACAGACTCCTGTAAAAAGCCATCAGCTAACGCTGGTGTGAAAAACTCTCAAATAAATTATAATAATAATCATAATAATAATAATCTGAACCTGGCTAAGAAAAGGAAACCTTAGGAGAGAAACCGAATCTCTAGCTAGAGAATTGAAAAGGCTGTGGAACATGATAGTGACGATTGTACCAATTGTGATTGGTGCTTTTGGCACAATAACTAAAGGATTATTAAAAGGCCTAGAGGACTTGGAAGTTGGCGGACGGGTAGAGACTATCCAAATGACAACATTACTGAGAACGGCCAGAATACTAAGAAAAGTCCAGGAAACTTGCGGAGACTTGCTGTCACTCAAACTCCAATGAAAAACCATCAGCTAATACTGATGTAAAAAAACTCTAAAGGAGTAAATAATAATAATAATAATAATTATAATAATAAATCCAGTCGGCTAGGCCTGTAGGATATGCTGACAGCTTCTCTGCTGAGGAGTAAGACTTCTTTCTCCAATGAGAGTCTGGAATATGACACTAAACAATCTGATGGTGAGGTTCCAGTAATACTGAAGATTTGAGAATGCGGAGTACCCATTAAATCCCATCACCCTCCCCCCATTCTACTCTGGCCTGAAGTGGTAGCACCTGATTGGGTCATATCTATGGATCAAATAAAACTTTGATATTTAAACTTTGTGTAAACAAACGACTTATGTTAAATTGAATTGTTAGAAAGAGAACTGTTTGATCAGATAACTGTATGTAAACAAACGACTGATGTTTAATTGAATTGTTAATGATAGATAACAACATATGAGTTCATTTAACAGTGTGCAAAGGAATGAGTAATGTTGAATAGAATTGTTAGTGCTAAATTAGAATACTTGAAAGTCTTTAACGGTGTACCTCACTTGAATTATTAGTATTACATAGCAATACTTGAAACAATTTGACTATGTGAAAACAAGTGATTTATCGTAAATAGAATTGTTCGTGTTAGAAAAAAATATATAAAAAAAAGATGAGCTCTGATTCCTTTAAAAATATTATCACCAATGTGTTTAGAAATCATTTATATCTAATATGAATGTAGAGAGGATAAGCATTAATTGACCTACAAAGATTAATAAGCCGTAAAACCAACCAAACCAAACCAAATAATAATAATGATGATAATAATAATAATAATAATAATAATAATAATAATAATATTATTATTGTTGTTGTTGTTTACTCATTAAAGTTTTTCACATCAGCGTTAGCTGATGGTCTTTCCCTGGAGTTTGAGTGACAGCAAGTCTCCTAAAGTCTCCAGGACTATTCTCAGTATTCTGGCCGTTCTGAATTATGTAGTAGTTTGGATGGTCTCCACTGGTCGCCAATATCCAAGTCCTTTAGTCCCTTTAGTAATCCTTTGTAATTGGTATAATTGTCACCTGCTTGGTCCATAGTTTTTTCAATTCCCCAGAAAGGTTGAGGTACTTACCCTTTTTATTCCTTGAGAATTTTTCATACCAACGTCAGTTGGTTGTCATTCACTGCAGTCTGAGTGACAGCAAGTCCCCTCAGCTCTCCAGGACTCTTCTCAGTATTCTGACTGATCCCAACAATGCTGTGGTCTGTATGGTCTCGATTTTTTTCTGTGATATCTGATTCCGCCAGTCACTTTTTCAAGACCCTCAGGGACTACTCCTAGTATTCCAATTATCATATGTATCGCCGTGATCTTCATATTCCACTGCTTTCTTCAGATCGATGGCAAGATCCAAGTTTTCGTTAAACTGTTCACGTTCTTTCATTATCACCCTGTAGTTGATAACGAATGGTTGATAACACAGGGGGAACACTTTTTCAGTAAATTTGAGTTGCATTGGATATTTTAATTGATTCTGAAGGAGCTTTAGACGCTTATTTCAAATCTGAAATTAGTTTTTCTCTACAAGCTCTTGTTTTTATGCAAATTGAGGTTTATGAAATTGTACATATGTGAACTTGCGTAAACCATGTATAAGCATCTTAACGTCCATATATATATATATATATATATATATATATATAGATAGATAGATAGATAGATAGCTTATAATATTTTGATAATTCTTCTTATGTTTCAGTTCAAACATGGCTTCCTTGATAATGAATGGTTGATAATAATTGGGTGGGTTTGGTTTTATGGCATATCATCCTTTGTTGGTTATTTCGGTTTGTTGGTTTGCTGGGTTTTATGGCATATCAACCTTTGTAGGTTATTTAACGCCAAATCCATTTTTATATAAATAATCTGTTCTATTTAAAACAATTCAGTTTAGCATAAGTACACAGTTTAATTATTAAAAACATTTCTATTTCAAACTATTCAAGCAGTTATACGTAACAATTCAGTTAAGTGTTAATACAATTTTAATGTCGAAAAACAGTTCTATTTGAAATAATTCAGTTAAGCATAAGCACGCAGTTTGAATGTAAGTTCGGTTTAATTGTCAAAAACATTTCTATTTCAAGCTATTCAGTTTACTCAATTCAGTTTAACATAAGTATTCTGTTAGTTCTATTTAACCCATAGATAGGACCCTTATCAGGTGCTACCACTCCGGGCCAGAGTAGACCTCGGAGCGATGGCAATGAAGGGGTACTCCGCATTCCCCAAAGCTCCAGCACTGCTGGAACCTCACCGTCAGATTGTTTAGTGTCATATCCTGGACACTCGTGAGGGGGGGTCTTACCCCACTGCAGAGAAGCAGTCGATGTATTCTACAGCCCCAGCCAACTGGCAAGTTGGTTATTTAATGCCAAATCCTGCTTTGCATAAATATCAAATATAATATTTGTAGACACATTTTGCAGATACACACAATTAAGTTATCAAACAGTTCTAATTCAGTTTAGATGTACATTTTCTTTTTTAGTAGAGGAATTATATTGTGAATTGAATTAATAATCAGGTCTAAAGAGCTGTCTAGTGTTTTCGTATGTCACATGCAAGTGTTCACCAGGTTTTCTGGTCCTGGTAATTCAATTTACAACATAATTCCTTAACTTAAAAAGAAAATGTACGTCTATATCCTTTCCCTTGAAGTTATAATAATTCCGTGGATTCGTATTTCCAATCCTCCTGGGAAGACGTGGCCTTGGAGGTGACCATGGAAAGGTATGAATCCAATTATTCTCCCTCCAGCTATGGATAAATAGTAGGGCAGACTAGGTTCTTCAGCCTTGGTGAGGCAACTAGTCTAGGAGAAGGAAAACTCTGAATTCGAACCTGTTAAACTCCGCTTAAAAACTGACCTTGTGTCATATCCTGCCCGAACGGAGGGGTTGGATAAATATGATAATAAATTTTCGCATTTACTGTATTTAAATCTTTCTCTCTTAACATTTACTCTTCTTAATCACGTCCAGCTCTTCTCAAATACTATTTATTTATTTTGTCACTTGAAGTATCCGTACAGTTGTTTTTCTTCCAATTTTTGTTTGTTAGATTTTGTTTGTGGATTAATATTGCAGTTACTGGCAACGTTACCAGTAGTATCACTTGTAGTGTCACCAGTGCCAAGTCGAAAGTTGTTACACAGTACAATTCAAAACGACTCCGTTAGTTTCAGGATACCATATTTTTCATAATAGTCACCGAAAAGAGAGAGACAGAGTATACGAATTACTTCAGCCCATTAGATATACAGCAGGAATAAGAAGTGGAACGCAAAAATCTACCCTGAGACTTAGTTATTATTATTCTCGTACCAGCCGCTGTTATATAATTGAGGAATGATTTTTTTTATATTAATCATTTTGCGTTAATTGTATTTCATCATTCGGTTTGGTAAGGCTTTGAATTATTCGAGTCTCTTAGTACAGATGCATAGTCATTTAGTGCAGTTTTACGCTCGCGCGCAAAGGATATGACAATCACCATTTGTCAAAATAGGAGAAGGAAAACTCTGAATTCAAACCTGTTAAACTTCGCTTAAAAATTGACCTTGTGTCATATCCTGCCCGAGCGGAGGGGTTGGTAAATAGTGTCAAAATAAAACCCCTGGCAGGAAATGAGGCTGGAGTGTGGATGCCCAGAAGAGATGGTCCTGAGAATTTGAGGATTCTGAAAAGACGTCAATTGAGATTGGACCGACGCTCTCTTCTGACAATGCTCACCTGGAACCGCTGCGCCGAAGGGGCTCGTAGCGCAGCGGATAGAGGCGTTGAGTCTCTATGGTTCCTAGTGAACATCGTCAGAAGGGAGCAGTTTCAATTCCTACCCAAGCCGACCAGGGGGTTACTTGGTCAAAAATGTGGTGCGATAGACAACAACTATGGAAGGCAGTAATTACTGGAGATACAGTTACAAGACTCAGAATTCCTATCCGAGGTCACGGTTAATCACCTGAAGACGGGCAGATGTGAAATTTGGCCGAAACTTAGTGAGAAAAACAACAAAAACTACCAAGATGAGGACAAAAGTCCGCAATAAAATTAATACTTACATTCTTTCTGTCGAAATGTTCACACCTGCATTAGCTGATGGTCTTTCACCGAAGTTCCAGTGACAGTAAGTCCCTAAAGTTTCCAGGACTCCTCTCAGTATTCTAGCCGATCTCAACACTAGTGCACATTAGATGGTCTCTACTTCTCCTCTGATTTCAAAGTATTCCAGTTCCTTTACTAATTTTTTCTTGATTGTTCCAAGTGCACCAACTATAATTGGTATCACCATTATCATTCTTTTGTTGCGTAGTCAGATACACGAATATGGCCATGTGCTAAATGGGTGAAATGGACATCGAATGTTGATTATGATAGAACATAGGAATTCGAAAACACGTAACGACTTCTTGTTCAGGTACGAAATCTTTTTATTAACTTTGAGTTAAAGGTTTCGACGTAAGGAGGAGAGACACAATCTTCTATACTGTCTTATTCATTTGGCCCCCAACTCGAGCGGCCCCCATAGGGCGCACGTTCTCCTCGCGTCTGCGAGCTCCAAAAGTCGATCCTTCTCGTTTGGCGTCTAGTACCCGACTCTGACTTTTCAAATTCTCACACAAAACCTCCGCGCGCTTCCGGTGTGTGACGTCACCCGCACCCTGTCCCCGCGTTTCGTCTCGGACTATTATGACATCTGAGTGACACCTCCATCTGCCCGCACGGGCCCGCGTTAACACCTGCTTCAATGTTGCACCTAACTAACCCATGTGCTGAGCCGAAAGGTTCTCAGCCTAACTAAACTCAAAGGCATGAACCGAAATCCTTCGGCTATTTTATAACACTTTTTGTTCACACGTTTTCCTCAACAACGCTAATATATAGTCTTTCACTTTAGTCTGAGTGACAGCAAGTCTCGTCATGTCTCCAGGACTTTTCTCAGTATTCTGGTCGATCTTTATAATGTGGTATTGTGGATGGTCTCCAAGCGTCCTCTGATTTCTAAGTATTCGAGTCCCTTTACTAAACATTTGCGGATTATCTATTATTATTATTATTATTATTATTCACGAGCATTAAGATAAAACAGTTAATCACACACATTTTAATCGCCCTTTCTTTTCTGGAGAAAGGCATTTCTCTCCCTGAAAAAAAAAAATCCCAAAAAACCTTTAAACATTGAAATTTTTTGTTATTTTATCACATGTGGTTAAAATCTGAAGTCACTTGAACGAGAATTTTTCAAATTATTACATAACGAAATAATATCAGTTTTTCTTAAACACCCCTCATATTTATATCATGAGAAGATTGACTTCGATAGGGATCTATATATTTCATCAGATACCAATTCAAAATTTATCGGCTACTTTCTGAAATTATTTCAGTTTCTGCCTGTCTGTCCGTGTGTCAGGCGTACTGAGCCAAATACTTTATTTCATATGAAAATCAAATCATATACGATGGTAATCTTTTCTCTCATATTCTAAAATATATATATATATATGAGTGTGTGTGTGTGTGTATTTTTTTGTGTGTGTGCGTGTGTAAAGAGTTTTGCTTGTAATTTTCTAGTCGAGTACCTTTTATCTCTCTAAATCTTCAGTAAGCTCCGATTCAGATCAACTCCTTTTTAAACGACATATCAATATATTTTTCACTTTACTGGCGATATTTGCCAGCACTTGTCAGAGTTTATGATTATATAGACAAGTTATGAACAAGTGGAGGGCGATGTTGGCATCTTACGATTAAAACTGATCCCTCGTGTTTTATTTGATTCATTTTTACTGTTTTATAAGGATTTTCGGATACAACGTTGTTGCATCTTCTTTCTATTCACTAAAGCCAACGATGTCATCAGAGATCAGTTTTGATGTAAACGTTTGAGACGCTAAAGCCCATATTTAAGCGTTTTAAAAACTGACTCAAGCCAAATCTATGAAATCTTCCACGTGAGCATTTTATTTAGATATTCTGTTTAAGCACCTATCCTCAGGCTCCCGTCTCTCTCTATTAATTCTCCTTATCTTACTTTTTTTTCTTTTCTTCTGCTGCTTTCACTATTATCTACTTATCCTTCTTTCTTTCTTTCTTTCTTTCTTTCTTTCTTTCTTTCGTTCTTTCTTTCGTTCTTTTCTCTATGGTTATCAGTCTGTATTTCTCCACTTCTTTGTTTGTTTGTTTGTTTGTTTGTTTCTTTCTTTCTTTTCACTATGGTTAACAGACTGTACTTCTCCTCTTCTTTCTTTCTTTCTTTCTTTCTTTCTTTCTTTCTTTCTTTCTTTCTTTCTTTTCCCTATGGTTATCAGTCTGTACTTCTCCTCTTCTTTCTTTCTTTCTTTCTTTCTTTTCACAGTGGTTCACAGACTGTACTTCTCATCTTCTTTCTTTCTTTCTTTCTTTCTTTCTTTCTTTCTTTCTTTCTTTCTTTCTTTCTTTCTTTCTTTCTTTCTTTTCCTTGTGGTTAACAGACCGTACTTCTCCTCTTCTTTCTTTCTTTCTTTCTTTCTTTCTTTCTTTCTTTCTTTCTTTCTTTCTTTCTTTCTTTTCCCTATGGTTATCAGTCTGTACTACTTTCTTTCTTTCTTTTTTATTTTCTCTCTTTCTTCCCCCCTTTCTCATTAATTCTTTTATTCTTTTCTCATGCCATTACTCTCTTTCTCTCTCCCCCTCTCTCTCTTCCCTCTTCTTTCTCCGTTTCCTCTCCATTGATCTTTTATTCCTCCTCCTTCTACTCTCTTCCTTTTTTAAGCATTGCAACTGCCCCACCCACCGGATCTCACACTCATGCAATTCTTGCCTTGCTGATCTATTTGCAATCAAAGCTTGTGGAAGTAAAATTCAGGAAACCTTACGGGGTGTGTCCTCGTGGTGTAATGGTTAAAACGAGTTCAAACTCCAGTCGCGCTATTACGTTCAATTTCGGGCAAATACCCCTGGGAAAGGTATGAACCCCCTTATCCTCCCAGGTATGGTTTAAATAGTACCTCTACTGTTCTTCTTGGAGAATAACTTTGGCATTAAATAACCTACAAAGGTTGATATACCATTAAACAAAGAAACCAAACCAAAACTTACGGAACGTACCAACTTTAGATAATACATCCAAATGAGGAGGGTAAACAAGCTGATCTGAGACACCGTATCAAACAAGTTCGAACTCCAGTTTCGTTTTTTTCACTTTCGGACTGATACCCTTCGGAAAGGCATGAACCCTCTTATCTCCAACAGCTAGGGGTTAAACAGTATCACTAATCTTTTTCTACAAGGATAGCTTTGGTACTGAATAGCCCCCGAAGGTTGATATGCCATTAAATAAAGAAACTGAACCAAACAAAACCAAACAAAACGAAGACAAGCTATATTTTTCTCCATCATAAGTTTGATAATATACCGTAGCCTTAGGTCACCTCAGTGGTATAATGGTTAGTAAGCTAGACTGGCAAACCTACACGAATGAGTTCGGGTTTGATTGGTTGACCCATTCATATGGTCTTGTACCACATCTAAGCAAAAAGCTTAGTAAATTACTTCAGTAGTAAAAGGCTTTCTATATACATGGATATTGTTTACCATCAGCGCCTTATCAGTTCTTCAATCAACTCTGCATTAGATTCGGGGAAAGCTCTCTTCTCCGCCCCACCTCCTGTTACAAGATGAAGAAATAAATTTGATAACAGACAGTACGGCTGGACCCGACAGTTGGACGCCTCTACTGTCCATAGTTATCATGTGAAAAAAACAAAAATAAAAAAATTATGAATAAATACGTAAATAAATTATGGTTGTAAGGTGACCTCTCGGGGATGTATCCACTGCCCCCTTTGTATTTAACTGCTGCACTCTCTTTACGGAGACTGACTATGTGTTGTTTTACAAAGATATCGGAAATTATTTTTGCTTCGTGGCCTACAAAACAAGAAAATCTTGTTCAGTTTAATGTATTGTTCATTTTATCATTTTTTCTTTTTAAGTTTTTATTTATTCATTTATTTATTTTCATTCAGTAAATGGTGGTTAGTTTGTTTTTAGCTAAGCAGCGAGAAGAACGAGCAAAAATAAATAAATAAATTGATGAATAAATAAATACGATAAAATAAAAAAAAAAACTCGCACATGTAGAATTGGTGGCGCAAACATATGTGCAATGTTACTACCGACATCTGGTCCATCAACAAACTCTTGTAGAATGTGTTTCTAACAAGGTATAAATTGCTGACTGCTATCACGTCGATAAAACAATATATATATATATATATATATATATATATATATATATATATATATATATATAATTGTAAGCTGATTATACCGGTTTTACGACCACCGCTGACGATAATTAGAACGTCAGGTCAGCCTTTCCGATCCCCATTGTTCACAAATCAGACTCTTAATCAACAACAGGCACCATATTTTTCTTATTCTTCTTTTTCTTTCTTTCTTTCTTTTTTTTTTTTAACAACACATATCTCCATCTGTTGCATGTCAGTATATAAGTATTTTATAAGCATTTACAAACATCTAAAAACAAGAGCGAATAACAAAACAGTAAAATCGAAATTATACGGCCCTGTACGGATTCTAATAAGTTGATTTCTATCATAATGCCTATAGTAATTCAATTTACACGAGAACTAAATCGCATCATATGAATTACGGCCCTGAAGTTTCTCTGATAAATAGCTATAAATGTGTGTGATTATCTCGCCATGAATCTGACTCTCACAGTGACTGTACACCGTATCGCTTCTGACAAATTTTGGTCTATCTCAGCTAATGCATCTTTTCGTGGCCTTTGATAACGAACCTACAGAGCTCAATAAACACCCACTTCTACCCATATTATTCTAAATCAACACCATCTACATACCCGCGAAAATACGGTACTGTTCAGTTTGGAAACGTTTTAGCTAACCATGACTGCGTCTTTTGGTGAGGAAGAATTCTTTTGTCGGTTTTACTCACAGGATTAGTACAAGGTTAGTTAAAAAAATATCGTGACTTAAGCTGTGTTTTCCAAGACATAAATGAACTATTAATGAAACGAAGATATTATTTAAAAAAATGGAAGTGCATTCAAATAAGTATAGAAACTGAAGCTGTAGCTGCCATGAACCATGAATGAAACGTTAATTTTATCAATAATATGAATTGCATTCAAAAAGTTTCAAACTGTAGCTCTATTCAACAAGACAGTTATAAACAACAAATGAAATGTTAATTTTATTCCAAGTAAGAATTGCATTGTAAAAAGTCTGAAAACCGAAGAGAGAAATGAACCTTGAATAAAATTTTAATTTTATTCTGAATGCATATTGTATTAAAAAAGTATGGAAACTAAAGCTGTATTTACCAATAGAGAAATGAACTATGAATGAAACGTTAATTTTTTTGAAATCCGACATGAGTCCAAAGAGAATCGCGTCTGAACATATATTTTCCTAAAGTGTTTTGTTTTGTTTTATGGTCCATCAACTATTGTAGGTTATTTAATACCAAATCCATCTTTATACATATAAACAGTTCTATTTCAAACACTTCAGTTGTTGCATAAGTACACAGTTTCAATGTCAAAATCAGTTCTACTTCAAAAAATCAGTTCAGCATAATTACATAATTTAGTTCTATTTGAACTACAGATAGTGAACTTGGGAGCGATGGCAATGAAGGGGTACTCTGCATTCCCCAGAGCTTCAGCATTATTGGAACCTCACCATCAGATTATTTAGTATCATATCGAGGACACGTGTTGGAGGAGGTCTTACTCCTCCACAGAGAAGCAGTCAGTGTATTTTCTAGCCCCCAGCAATCTCGGAAATCTTAGAGAAAAATGAACAAATGATGAAACATTAATTCAATTTGAAATCCGAGAGTTTTTCAAAAACTATTCAGACTGAAGCTGTATTGACCAAGAGAGAAATGAACAATGAATGAAACGTTAATTTTCGTAAACAACAGTCCCTCTTCCTTCATTTAACACTTTCATTTTACAGAGATTTTAATTAATCGCAGAATCTTTAAAGTATTTTTTTAAAGTTCTGAAATATTATCATGGCGGTGAATTTTCAGCGTAGAAAACCAAAAGTTCACATACGGAAATGCGCATGTGGCTTTTTCCTCTTTCATAATCCAGTGTTTTGTCAAAAAACATTTCTTTCAAAAAGTATTGAGACAAGCATCATGACTCTCTTTCAAATGTGCACTGAATCTTCTAGACAAAGTATAGTCATCGAGCATGAGCCTGTGGGGGTTGGTTGAGATCAAGGGCAAGCTGTGTTGCCGTTTGATATCTGACTCCATTATGAGGTTATTTTATTTTACCCCACGTTGGCTAGCTGATGTAACTCCTTGAATGAGAAAGGTCCGAAAAGAATTATACGAAGAAAGACAGCAACAGATAGGAGACGAAGACGTTTCTCTTATACTTTTCCTTTATTTCCTGGGTTCAACAACTATTCAAAGGGTGAGGGATTTTTTCCCTGAATACAATTGGAATGGTTGAATCCCCCAGTCAAGGTCTTTAAAAGTACGTTAATCGTTTCTTGTTATATGATTGTCCTCATTTTGTATTTTAAAGCTTCAATAACGGTTTGCCGCTTTTGGGGAGTTTGTGGAAGTCCAGTGTTTTAGTTCGTAGTTCCATTTCGTAGTCTTTTATATTTCGGCATTCTGTTAACCAAGAGGGCCGCTACTAGTGGAAGGACTAGCCAACTCTTCGTTCAAAGACATATGCGTGGCGCCTGCCACCACTCAGCAAGGTGTTAGTACTTCGCCGGTCACTGCTTGAAAGAGAATGAACTCCCCACTGTTTGGAGGTCCCCTTCTTTCCTGTCAGAGACCTCTGGGAGTTTCTGTATATTTTAATAGCTTTCTTTTTAATTCAATTTAAATCTTTATTTTTTGTTGTTTATTTTATTCATTCTCTACAAGTCTATGCGCCTAGATATCGCCCTCTTGACTGTTAGGAAGAAATCAGTTAAATTTCAAATTTCTAAATTTTTAAAATTCATAGATCGTCTTTGAACACGCTTCCTATCGTAAATTCTCCAACTTGCAAATTCTCGTAAATTCTCCAACTTTTGGAGATACTTGTGGTGTGAAATATGAAATAGATATGGGGACTCTAGTTCAAATACGGGTTTAGATTATTACATATCGCTAAGACCCTGGCCCAGTCGGCTGAGGCTTTAAAATACACCGTCTGCATCTTTACAGAGGGGTAAGTCTCCCCCAACGAGTATCCTCAATATGACACTAAACAATCAGATGGCAAGGCTCCGGTAATGCTTGAACTTTGGGGAATGCTGTGTACAGTGTATCCCGGATATAAAAGACCTAGATACAAGATAGATTTTCTCTGGTCCCAAATTAGAGCCTGTGTTACCTAAACAAAATAGACCAAACCCGGATATAAGAGACTTAATATCAGGTCCCGATAACTCTCTTATATCAGGGTTAGTCCACTGTGGCCCCGAGTGGTAGCACCTGATAGGGTCCTATCTCGGGCCAAATAAAATTTCACTTATGATTTCACTTATGATAAACTGAATTGTTTGAAATAGAACTGTTTTGATATTTCAACTGTGTACTTATAATAAACTGAACTTTTTGAAATAGAACTCTGCATGTGTATAAAAATGGATTTGGTGTTAGTAACCTACAATGGTTGATAATCCATATAACCAAACTAAATCATTTTTTATCAAAATGACTTGATTCGGTATTAAATGACACGAAAAGGGTTGATATGCTGTAAAAAAAACTCCAACCACCCCTAATACCCTTGGAAAAGGTATGCATCCAAATATTCTCCTTCCACTCATATGTAAGTAGTAGGGCAGAGAGGACTCTTTAACATTGGTCAAGAAGAAGGAAACCGCCGATTTCAATGATAAACTCTGCCTAAAAAACTGATCTTTTGTCACATCCTGTTCATGCGGAGGGGTTGGGTAAATACAGATATTACAGTTCATTGGGACCATAGAAGAAAGAATAGAATTATTTTGAGTATTTTATTCTCAAGATTAATATTTTTTTGCTATTGGGAAAGTGTGTTTGGGGTGACAGTTACCATCGGAGTTAAAAGACACGGTGATCTGAGTTCGAATCCGAGACGATTCTGATTGCATTTCACAGAGTGAAAGGTATGCATCCAACTATTCTCTTTCCAGCTATAGATAAATAGTTGGGCAGACTCATCTTTAACCTTGTTATGACAACAGGGTTAGAAGAAAGAAAACTCTGAATTAAAACCTGTTAAAGTCTGTTTAATGCAGACCTTGTGTCACGTTCAACTTGCTGGGGAGGGGTTGGTTAACTAGATACATATACATAGATAGAAAGTGAACTAAGCGTAACGGTTACCTCGAGTCTCTGATTCCATTTCCTTTGGCGATAACTGGCCAAAAATGGTTCATATGCCATAAATCTAAACCGAACTTGTAAGTATCAAAACTGAATTGGTAATTCCTCTGAATGACTAATTTTTAGTTAATGCTGAACACTATTGGTCTCCTACACTAGGACACGTAACACACCTGACCAGATCCGTGCCGTTGCTACCACCGCCGGCCGAAATGTGACCCATCGACTGGATTCAGTTGTTTCCTCAAAAAACAACAGCACCAATGAAAAATTCTGGCTCCTTTTATGTATTTTGAGTAGACCATTTTTTCATTAGCGCACGCTTCGCTGGCAGTCCCACCACCATGTATTGTGCCTCGATATTTGAAACTACCTACTACCAGACAGTCTTGACACAAGATTTTATTTATCTCCGACAGGACTTGACACAAGGTCAATGACCCAAAGGTCGATTATAGTGGGGATTAGTGGAGATGAAGGTCGGGCACGAGTTGAAGCTCGAGCCCTACTGGATTATGCTTGTCATCAGCCCACTTAGTGCAATGTGGGCTTGATGAACCTAGCTGGACATGAACCCAAATCTAGGATAAGGCTGGACAGCAAAGTTGTCAATGATGCAGCTCGCCCACCCGAAGATGACCCAGTCAAAGCTGTGGGCTTTTCGAAGTCAAGTCTGCCATTGAACATTGACCGTCCGGCACGGATGCCAGACAGTCCGCAGAAAAGCCTCTGCGCCAAGCACAGCGGCTGATCAGTCTATGTCATGGGCCGCGCCTGCCACCCGCTCTACAACCTTGAGAAACGCCAGCAACCCTGAAAAGGTTCCTCACACTTACCCTGCTTACGACATAGTTGCTAGGTTATTTTTAAACAATCCAGTGCTCATTCGTTTTTCCTCGGGCTTTTTGGTTCAACCATTGTGGGTTATTTAACACCAAATCCTATTTATACATATATAATGTTTAAGTGAATAGTTAATAGGTGACATTTTTAAATGAGCTAATGTTAATTTGTTTGCACATAGTTAAACAATTCATAGGGTTGATTTTATTGGTTGCACAGAGTTAAATGGTTTCAAATATTGCTATTCTATACGAATATTTTTGTTTACTACTATTATATCTGACTTCCGATAAAATGAAACGCAGTTTCTTCCAAGCAGTGGTCGTGTCAATACTGCTATATGGATGCACAACATGGACGCTGACTAAACGGATGGAGAAAAAGCTTGACAGCAACTACACAAGAATGCTGCGAGCAATTTTGAACAAGTCCTGGAGGCAACACCCAACAAAGCAGCAGCTCTACAGCCACCTACCTCCAATCACGAAAACAATCAAAGTTGGACGAACCAGACATGCAGGACACTGCTGGAGAAGCAAGGACGAGCTCATAAGTGATGTTCTTCTATGGGCCCCTACATATGGCCGAGCAAATGCAGGGCGACTAGCTCGAGCGTCCATACAGCAGCTATGTGAGGATACGGGATGTAGCCCTGTGGACCTGCCAGAAGCGATTAACCATTGGAAGGAGCGGCGAGAGAGGGTCAGGTATATCCATGCTAGCATCACAACAAGATGATGATGATGATGATGATGATGGTGATGACTATTTTATGGTTTTAAGCATTTTTATCTTTTATTATAGAGAGAGTGACGAATTTTATAGATTTTCGATTACAAATGTTTTGATACAAATAGATTAGTTAATAGATAAATGGATGAAGATAAAAAGATTTCCCGATAAATTTACACCAACCTCATACTTTAACGATTTACCAAGAATATTATTGCAGAATCTACTCTGTAATTTACTTACGGGACAGATGCTTCTCCCCCCCCCCCAAAAAAAATATGAAAGTCAGAATGTGTTACTCATCCATCTTACCATCAAGTTTTACTATTTTTCTCTCTCACCATGCTTCCTTTCAGTGTGGTCCCACGTGGTTTGATAGTTACTGGAATGAATGATAATGAAAATATCTTATTGCGATTATATTAGCATTCGTGTCTTTTCACATGCATCTTACTAATCATAACTTTGATTATTGATAGATATCAACAACCATTCGCTTTGTTGATTCTCGACTAACTTATTTAAAATTACTATCTCACTTCTCACTTCCGGGATTAACCTGACTTGAATTCCTCAAATGAAACTAAAGTTTTTAACCAACCTCAAATGTTTAATTAGACTGAGATGATATCAAAGGCTAAAATCTTTTAAATATATCTATGTTACCTGTTAGGTAATTGATACCGCTAATCAATTATATAACAGGGAAGCTAGGTATTTCGTCATTTTTTTTTTCTTGAACAAGTCCTGGTGGCAACACCCCACAAGACACCAACATAGGCCTCTATGTCAATGCACACAAAACTGAATATATGTGCTATAATCAAACGGGTGACATCTCCACTCTAGACAGAACCCCTCTTAAACTAGTAGACAAATTCACTTACCTAGGAAGCAGCGTCTCATCAACCGAAAAGGACATCGACACGAGGTTAACGAAGGCATGGACAGCTATCAATAGGCTATCGATTATATGGAAATCAGACCTAACCGATAAAATGAAACGCAGTTTCTTCCAGGCAGCGGTCGCATCGATACTGCTATATGGATGCACTACATGGACTCTAACAAAACGGCTGGAGAAAAAGCTAGACAGCAATCACACAAGAATGCTGCGAGCAATCTTGAACAAGTCCTGGCGGCAACACCCCACAAGACACCAACTATACGGCCAACTGCCTCTTATCACGAAAACTATCCAAGTTAGACGAACCAGACATACAGGACACTGTTGGAGAAGCAGAGACGAGCTCATAAGTGATGTACTCTTATGGACCCCCACATATGGTCGGGCAAAAGCAGGACGACCAGCACGAACATACATTCAGCAGCTATTTGAGGATACGGGATGCAGACCTGAAGACCTGCCAGAGGCGATGAACGATAAGGAGAAGTGGCGAGAGAGCGTCAGGGATATCCGTGCTAGTGGCACGACATGATGGTGATTATTTAACAAATGATCATTTTGATTTAGACTAAAACTTATGGACACAAAATCAAATCTATGGATTAGAACAAACTGATACTGATAAAATAAGTTTTACACTCACAAAGGAATACTTTTAACAGAAATGCAAAGTTCACTATCATAGAAAGGACGGAAGAACACATTGGATAATATTGCGGTGATAACAGAACACGCGAAGATAAATGGATAAAATGTCCGTAAAAACTGACTCCAAATTAATTTAACATTAAACTGAATACAGCCAAGTCAGCTCGGGCCGCAGAATACACCAACTACATCTCTGGTAGACCCCCCCCCACCGAAGAAAACCTCTTTGATATGACACAAAACAATCCTTGCCCAGTCGGCTGGGGCTGTAGAATACATCGACTGCTTCTCTGCTGAAGAGTAAGACTCCCCCAACGAGTGTCCTGGATATGACACTAAACAATCTGATGGTGAGGTTCCAGTAATGCAGGAGCTTTGGGGAATGCGGAGTACCCTTTCATTGCCATCGCTCCCAGGTCCACTTTTACCCGGAGTGGTAGCACCTGATAAGGGTCCTATCTATGGGTTAAATAATACTAACGACATACTTATGCTAAAATGAATTCTTTGAGTAAACTGAATAGCTTGAAATAGAAATGTTTTTGACAATTAAACCGTACTTACATTTAAACTGCGTGCTTATGCTAAACTGAATGGTTTGAAATGGAACTTTTTTTAATATTGAAACTGTATTATACTAAACTGAATTGTTATATATAACTGCTTGAAAAGTTTGAAATAGAAATGATTTTGACAATTAAACTGTGTACTCATGCTAAACTGAATTGTTTTAAATAGAACTGATTATTTACATGAAAATGGATTTGGCGTTAAATAACCGACAAAGGTTGATACGCCATAAAACCCAACAAATCAAACCCACAAAACAATCTAGTGGTGAGGCTCAAGTAATGCCGAAACTTTAGGGAATGTAGAGTACTCCTTCTCAGCCGTCGATCCAAGGTCCACTATGACCCACAGTGATAGCACCTAATTGGGTCTTAACTATGGGTCAAATAGAACAGTTTGACATTTGAACTGTGTGCAGATATATGACTTATATCAAATCGAATATTTTTGACTATTTAACCGTATATAAAAAATGAAAGATTTTTATTTTGAATTGTTAATTATATATATCAATACTTGGAACAATTTAACTGTGTACAAACGAATGAGTAATGTTGAATAGAATTTTAAGTCTTGATTAGCAATACTTGAAACTTTTTTAACTGGGTGGTTAAATTGAATTGTTAGTGTTACATAGCAATACTTGTAACCATTTAACTGTGTGCAAATAAAACTTTTTATGTTAGATAGCAATATTTGAAACAAATTACGCGAGTGCAAACAAATGATTGATTCGAAATAGAACTATCCGTGTTGGAATATTCGGAGCTATTTAACTGCGTGCAAACAATATGGATGCACTACTTGGACGCTACATCACTCAAGAGCTCGTCCTTGCTTCTCCAGCAGTGTCCGGCATGTCTGGTTCGTCTTGCTTGGATAGTTTTCGTGATAGGTGGTAGGTGACCGTATAGTTGATGTCTTGTGGGGTGTTGCTGCCAGGACTTGTTCAAGCAGGACGACCAGCTCAAACATACATACAGCAGCTGTGATGATACGGGATGTAACCCTGAAGACCTGCCAGAGGCGATGAACGATAGGGAGAAGTGGCGAGAGAGGGTCAGGGATATCCGTGCTAGCGGCACGACATGATGATGATGACAAACAAATTAGTTCCGACTAATTTAAAGATAAGATTACCCATAAACTACTGATTTACATATCCCATGAATAGCCATTTAACTGTATGAAACTAAATGAGCTCTTGCTCGTTTAAAAATGTTATCTACAGACAATACTTTTTTAAATCATATATATTATGTATAAAGAGGATTTAACATTAAATAACCAACAATAGTTGATATGCCTTAAACCAAACTAAACAAAATCATACATATTTAATATATATGTAAAAAATGGATGTGATCAATGTATGTATATGTTATATATCATATGACATATGTTGTCGGTTCTTTCCTGGTGACCCCGTGTGCATTGACAAGTTGTCACGTTGTGATTAGTAAACAGGGCACTCGGGTACAACAGGTGTGTAACCGGAAGGAGATCACGTGATTAGAACCACGCGGTCAGATTTAGAAAGAGTGCAGAGAATTGTAGTCGAGCGAGGGACACGCAGCTGATCAGAGGCGTCTCTGACGAGCTTGCAAGGGGGTGCAAGCGTTGACACCCTTTCGTTCCTTGAAGAAGATATGGGAAGAAAAAGTCCTCTCTCGGAGATACGTAAGACCACACCAACAAGTGTTCTCGATATAAGACTAAACAATCTGATAGTAAGGTTTTGGGGGAATGCGGAGCACCCCTTCATTGCCATTGCTCCCAGGTCCATTGTGACCTGCAATGGTAGCACCTGATAGGGCCCTATATATGGGTTAAAAAGAACTTAACTGCATACTAATGCTCAACTGAATTTTTTGAATTGGAACTGTTTGACTAAACTGATTAGCTTGAAATAGAAATGTTTTTGACAATTAAACTATACTTACATTTAAGCTGCGTTCTAAGCTGAATTGTTTGAAATGGAACTTTTTTTTTATTTTGAAACTTTACTTACGCAAAACTGAATTAATACAGAACTGAGTGTGAACAAAATCTATATTTGTACTAAACTGAATTGGCTGAATTAGAACAGTTTGAATAAATTGAACAGCTTGAAATTGAAATGTTTTAGACGATTAAACTGTATATTCATGTTAGGCTGAATTGTTTGAAATAGAACTATTTGCATAAAAATTATTTTGGCGTTAAATAACCTAGAAAGGTTGACGAGCCATAAAAACCCAATCAACCAACCAACTAGCCTTAAAACCACTTACTAAAAATTTCCTGTTCCTGACGATGATGCCTGGATCCATCACTGATTTAATCAAGTTACTCCTCTCGAAAAGGTATGGCAGCAGTTATCGTCCCATCAAAGAGATTTGCCATTTCCGAAGAACTGAAAAACTGTCATACCTTCCAATATCTTGCTGTCCCCTGGAAGCAGTCGTATATTCGTCTCGAAGAGATACTTTCATTTTATGAAAGCTTCTCACAAGTCGAGACAACATTAAAAAATATTTTGTTTTTTTTGTACAGCAGGTTTCAAAGGATTGTTATAAAATAGCTGAGAGATTTCGGTTCATACCTTTGAGTTTAGTTAGGCTGAGAACCTTTCGGCTCAGCACATGGGTTAGTTAGGTGCAACATTGAAGCAGGTGTTAACGCGGGTGCGCGCGGGCGGATGGGGGTGTCACTCAGATGTCATAATAGTCCGAAACGAACCGAGATGACAAGGTGCGGGTGACGTCACGCACCGGAAGCGCGCGGAGGTTTTGTGTGAGAATTTGAAGAAAGACAGAGTTGGGTACTAGACGCCAAACGAGAAGGATCGACTTTTGGAGCTCGCAGGCGCGAGGCGAACGTGCGCCCTATGGGGGCCGCTCGAGTTGGGGGCCAAATGAATAAGACAGCATAGAAGATTGTGTCTCTCCTCCTTACGTCGAGACCTTTAACTCAAAGTTAATAAAAAGGTTTCGTATCTGAACAAGAAGTCGTTACGTGTTTTCGAATTTCGAGATTCATATGTTCTATCGTTATGAACATTATATGTCCATTTCGCACATAGCATTAATTGTGAATATGGTACAGGGTGATCTGTCTGTATTGAATGACTATGAAAGGAAGATCTGTTGATGTTGATTTGGTCGGCGAAAAAGACAACAAAGACTCATCGTTTGTCCTTTAAAGAAGGTGTTCGTCGACACTGGATTGTGTGAATAAGAGAGAGGCGCCTCGACAGGCGGCGAGAGTAGAAACTAGGGTGGGGATGAGCGATGGAAGGGCTGAGGGTCAGTGAAATTAAGTAGAAAATGAAAAGCAGACAGAGAAAGTTGGAGAATGGTGGGGGTGTAATAAGATAAGAAACAGTTGATTTTTTGTCCGTCCTCATTTCGCCATTACCTCGACTTCGTACCGTAAAGCCAGACTTAATTCATCGTCCCAATTCCTTCTTAATAGCATTTTTCGCTTTCGACTGTCGCCATTAAAATTTTTCTTTTTTTTTTCTGTCTTTTTTTTTTTTAATAATTTATATTTATGTAGCGTAGCTAATTCATCCTGTTATCATATCAGAGGCGCGCTTAGCGTAAAGGTTATCATCATTGAGAATGGAATCGGAAACCCGAGATCAAATCCTGAAAGAGAATGGTTAAGTTTAACTTAGGACTAATATCATTTGGAAAGGCATGAACCCATCTCTTCTTCCTCCAGCTTTAGGGTTTGGTTTGATTTATTTGTCTAATGGCATATCAACCTTCGTGAATCATTTAATGCTTAAGCCATCTTTGTATGAGAACAGTAATGGTACTATTTAACCTATAGCTGAGAGGAATAAGGAAGTTCATGCCTTTGTCAAAAGTGAACGTAATAGCCCGACTGGATTTAGAAATCGCTTACTACGATGTCACAGTCCAACACGTTTCTCATTACGCCTAGAACACTTCTATATTCATAAATTTTGGCAACCTTTCTCAATACATATATATATATATATATATATATATATTTTTTTTATCAGAACGGGATTTTTTCGAAGTAGTGGTTCTGTCATTACTACTGTATGGACGCACCATATGGACCCTGACAAAACGTATTGGGAAAAAGCTAGACGGGAAATGCACAAGAATGCTACGAACTATAATGAACAAATCTTGGAAGCAACACAAAGGTTGATAAATAATTATCATATTAATAGGTTGAATTTATTTTAAGACACCCCGTATTTTTTGAGTAGGAATACAATTCTTCTATAACTTTTAAACTTTTTGGTTTATTTCTTATGAGTAAAAAAATTAGCATTCTTTTCTTTTAACTTGGTTGGTTGGTTGTTTTTTTTTTTTTTTTTTTTTTTTTTTTACTGCGTATTAACCCTCTTCGGGTCATTTAAAACCGAGTTAAGTTTCCAACGATTTAGTTTACCATACAAAAACAATTCCATTTCAAGCAATTCAGTTTAGCATAAGTACGTAGTTTAAATGTCAAAACAGTTCTATTTCAAGCGATTCAGTTTTGCACAAATCCCCGATTTGAATGTTAAAACAGATCTATTTCAAGCAATTCAGTTTAGCAGAATTGTTGGGTGGTTGTTTGGGTTTATGACACATCAACCTTTATAGGTTATTTAATGCCAAATCCATTTTTATACAAATAAACTGTTCTGTTTCAAACAAATCAGTTTAGCATAAATTCAAAGTTCAAATGTCAAAAACATTTATTTTCAAGCTATTCAGTTCAGTCAAACAGTTCTGATTCAAACAATTCAGTTTAGTAAATGTATAGATTTTATTTACATACTGTTAAATGTCAAAAGCAGTTAATTTCAAACAATTCAGTTGAGCATATTGACATAAGCTCAACTGAATTGTTTGAAATTAACTGCTTGAAATTAACTGCAGTGTAACGTAATGGCCGAGGGATTTCGGTTCATGCTTTTGGGTTTAATTAGGCTGAGAACCTTTCGGCTCAGCACATGGATTAGTTAGGTGCAAACTTGATGTAGGTGTTAACGCGGACGCGTCACTCAGAG
>OY757943.1:21160547-21176461 GCA_963585895.1 Sepioteuthis lessoniana
TTCTGGTCGCTCTCGACTACGGTCGCCAACTTTATGTTTTTACTTAGGGTTTTGAATATAAAAATTACGCAATATTTTGAGCAAAAATAAATTCACTCTCGGAGAAACCAAATCATAAACCAACACAAATTTTAGAGGTTATCTCTCTGTAGCAGCTTAAAACAAAAGCGCTTGTTGCACATTTGGATAGTACATATGAGTTATATTCGGTTATACCATCTAGAATTTGCTGAAGCACGTTGCCTGATATAGGTTTATTTGTTTACAAGCATATCAACCTTTGTAGGTTATTTAATGCCAAAGCCACCCTTCTTGAAGAACAGTGGTGGTTCTATTTAACCCACAGCTGGAAGGACAAAGTGGTGGGGTCATACATTGCGCAACTAGAGTGCGAACTTGCTTACTACGATTCCGCAGTCCACCACTTTAACCATTACACAAAGAGGACAAGGATGTAAGTTTTATACCTCTTTCTTGTGTATAATACAAACTCCTAACTTTCAGGCTTAAAATACGTGAACAAGTGCATGTTCCTATTTACCAACCCCTCCGCTCGGGCAGGATATGACACAAGGTCAATTTTTAAGCAGAGTTTAACAGGTTTAAATTTAGAGTTTTTCTTCTCCTAGACTAGTTTCCTCACCAAGGCTGAAGAACCCAGTCTGTCCTACTATTTACCCATAGCTAGAGGGAGAACAATTGGATTCATACCTTTCCCAAGGGTATTAGTGCTATGTGAAATGCAATCAGTCTCGTCCAGGATTTGGACGCGGGTCGCCGTGTCCATTTCCTACGACGATAACAATTACACCACGGGTACCTCCAAAGTGCATGTTATGCAGGAATAAGTGCAGCAGTCCTTCGAGTTCTAATAATTTATTTAGAAATATAGTTTCAAGTATTCCTCTCAAATACTAATAGTTTAAACATTGATAACGTTTTATATTCCATTTTTATTTCATATTCTAATTCCTGTTTCATCTTCTAATCATTTTTTGAACAATATCATATGGTTTCAAGTATTTCAAGTAATCACGTATATAATCAATCACTTACTAAGAAAATCCGGTTAATTGTGAGGTCAGACACCACTGGGAATTGTGCAACAAGTTTCAATTTGGAGGTGCCCGTGGTGTAGTCGTTATCGTCGTAGGAAATGAACACGGCGACACGAGTTCAAATCCTGGACGAGACTGATTGCATTTTACATAGCACTAATACCCTTGGGAAAGGTATGAATCCAATTATTCTCCCTCCAGCTATGGGTAAATAGTAGGGCAGGCTGAGTTCTTCAGCCTTGGTGGGGCAACTAGTCTAGGAGAAGGAAAACTCTGAATTCAAACCTGTTAAACTCCGCTTAAAAATTGACCTTGTGTCATATCCTGCCCGAGCGGAGGGGTTGGTAAATAGTAACAAGTTTCAATTTGACCATACGAACAAATGGTATACTCACAATATGGAATCCATCCCCATCCACGAAATTCTTTGGGATTTTGGTTGGTTGGTTGGTTGGTTGGTTGGTTGGATTTTATGGCATATCAACCTCTAAAGGTTATTTAATGCCAGAGCCTTTTTACACATATATTATATATGAAGAGTGAATAAAAGATTGTAATCCGACACTATGTAGAAAAACTGATAACAACGATCCAAGTGGAAGGAATGATTTATTGAGAGGTCGACTCTATAGCGTTTCGGTTCTACTGAACCATCATCAGGGCAATGAGGGGTGATATTAACGATTTTAAGTTAACGATGGATGTTTACAAATGTGAAATACAAAAATGTATGTATAATAAGGAAAAGTTTGCCGTTTAACTGGCGAATCAGCATTTGATGTTTTAAATTACGTCATTTGACTTATTAGGAATATTGTATAGAATTTATGTACGTTTGTTTAACGGGAAAGATTTCGCGTCAGAAGGAAGAAAAGAAAGAAAGAACAAAAGGAAAAATAGAAAGAATGAAAATTGAGGTATACGGAAAATATTAACTAAGGATGGAATATATTGTAGCTATTTAAAATGTGTTTGCTCAAGTAAGGAGAAATATTATAAAAGCCAGGACGAGTATTTAGGGAACTGAGGAATGAGATAGTGGCGGCTTCGAAAATTCGTCTAAGATTTTTATTATGGATGTAAGTGACCATCTTAGCAGAGTTGAAGTCAAAGTTATGATTATGTTGAGAAATGTGTAGGAATAACGCATTGTTTGAGTTGCCAATTCTTATGTCTCTTTTGTGCTCTTTCAAGCGAACATGAAGGTTCCGAGATATTTCGCCGATGTATTTAAGTTTACAATCCTTACAAGGGATGCAATAAACACTGGCGTCAGAAAATATGTTACGTTGAGGGCTGGAGTGTAGTAATTCGCGGATTGTTTTAGAAGGTAGAGAAGTAGTTTTGATATTGAGTTTATTTAAGTTGTTTGTTATGCTGTGAGAAGAATTGTTTGGCAAAGTTATGTATCTATGGGGGGAACTAGTGTTATCAGGTAATGAGTAGGCATTAGTTTGAGATTGATTCTTGTGGATTTTGAGGGCTTTAGATTTAGCAAAATGTATAAAGGATTTGGGTTACTGAAGGTTCAGGAAGGAGTTTTCTATGTGGATGAATTCATCGTTTAAATATTTTGAGGAACAAATGCGTAGAGCTCTGAGATAAAAACCTATGATGACACCTCTTTTAGTATTGTTGTTGTGGTGTAAATAAAAGTGAATGAGGTCGTTTTTACAGGTGGGTTTTCGATAAACCTTGAATTCTAGTTTGTTGATATTCCTAATAATTAAAAGGTCCAGAAAAGGTAGGGTGTAGTTGTATTCAAGTTAATATGTGAACTTTAAGGAAGGTTCGACATTGTTCAGTTTATCAGTGATGCTATGTAAATCAAGATCTTGTGGAAAGATAAGTAGTATGTCGTCAATATATCTGAAGTAATGTTATAAATATGATTTGTAAATGCAAATGTTTAGGTTGGTGATGGTTGAGTTTTATGGCAAGTTGACATCTTAAGGGTCATTGAGTGTTAAATTCTAATATGTATGTGTGTGTATATATAAATGTCAAAGCTTTTTGTTTGTATAAAACTTGATGGTCGAAGGTGTTGGTAACAGTCTATATCTTTAATCGGAGGCAAATTATTTTTAAGAAGTTGATTATGTTTTTGAGAGCAATTTCTTAAATAGTTCCTTCATGCTGTTCGCCTTATGAAACTTTGTCCTGGTGGGGTTTAGCTTTGTGTATTTTATCAAAATGAGCTTGATTGAGTATTGGTTTCCACATGGACATTTTGGGGGGGGTTCTTCTTTACGAATGAAGGAGTGAGTCAGTTGAGTGTATCCAATGCGTAGTGGAGTAAGGGTAGTTTCTTCTCTTCTGGTATTATTAGGATCCAGCTTCCTTTCTTTTAAAATTGGTTGTATTTGAAAGAGCTTATTGTGGGAATTTTCATCCCATAATTGTTGCCATTTTTTGCTTACTATTTGATTTTTAGTTAGAGGTCAGTATTGGTATTTTGGTTTGAAGTCAGTATTGGGATTTTGAGATACAAACGGATCACCTAATCTGAGCCAGACGACCAGACCTTTTTATTGTCCAAATAAAAAAAGAAAGCAAAAAAAGGAAAACTTGCCAAATAATTGACTTTGCTCTTCCTGCTGACCACAGATAAAACTGAAAGAAAGTGAAAAGAGAGATAAAGTACTTAAACCTTGCCAGAGAACTTAAAAAATCTATGAAACATAAAAGTGACGGTGACACCAGTTGTAACTGGTGCACTCGGTACAGTTACCAAAGGATTGGCACAGGGATTGGAAAACTTAGAAATAACAGGACGAGTGGAGACCATCAAAACGACAACGTTGCTGAGATCAGCCAGAATACAGAGAAGAGTAATGAAAACTTAAGACTTGCTGTCACTCAAACTTCAGTGAGAAACCATCAGCTAACGCTGGTACAAAAATCTCTCAAATGAGTAAAACCGTTTTTGAAAAACCCAATAATGGCGCTAAGGGAAGATTCTTAATACAAATAATTTGCTCTCAGATAAATAATTTCAAGCATTTATATCAAATACAAAAAAAAATGTTCATACAGATTTATTTGACTCGTAGATAGGAAACCTAACTGGTATTACCAATCTGGGTCACAGTTGACCTGAGAGTAATGGTAACGAACAGTTGACTTCTCACTTCCAATGGCTCCAGATGTTGTTCAATGTCGTATCAAGGTTCAGAGCCGTTCTTAGGACGGTGGTGGTCATCTATCTCATTCTTTTCAATCTATCTATCTTGTCTTTAATTGGAATCATTTTGAGATGAGGTTTCTTAATCTGAGAATTAATTTTTATTTATTGCAGGTTTTTTTTTTCCTCATCTTGGTAGATTTTGTGTTGTTTCTTCTTTCACTACGTTTCGGCCAAATTTCACCTCTGGCCTTCTTCAGGTGATTTAGGAATGCTGAGTCTTGTAACCGTATCCCCAGTAATTACTGCCTTCCATAGTTGTTGTCTATCACACCACGTTTTTGACCAAGTAAACCTCTGGCCGGCTTGGGTAGGATTTGAAACCGCTATCTTCTGACAATGCTCACCTGGAACCGTAGAGACTCAACGCCTCTATCCGCTGCGTCGCGGGCCCTGAAGGGCGATCTAGGATGGATTTTTTTGGTCTTATAAATCCTTATCTGTTCTTCTTCCGAATGGAAGTTGGGATCGATGGTTCGACCGTCCAGAATGAACTTGTTGTTAATTAACCCCCCTCATATTATTCTCCCTCCAGCTATGGGCAAATAGTAGGACAGACTGAATTTTTCAGCTTGGTGTGGCAACTTGTCGAGGAGAAGGAAAACTCTGAATTAAAACTTGTTAAACTCCGCTTAAAAATTGACCTCGTGTCATATTCTGCCCGAGCGGAGGGGTTGGTAAATAGGATTAACCCCCTCATATTTTCACAAGACGTAGAGCATCACCTTGTGTTTGAAATGAAAATATTGCACAACTTTTGACCCACCCTGGGTCAAAAGTTCTTCAGGAGTTCTTCAGGAGTTCTTTTCTTATCAGAATGATCAGAGTGGAAAGTTACTATGCTTTTTACTTTGAGAGGGCACAAGGCCATATGAAATGGGCACCCAATGAGATTCAAACCCCTTCTTGTCGGTTTGCTAGTCGAGTTTGCTAACCATTACACCACCAAAGGCACCCTAGAATGATGAGAGTGAGACTTCCGAGCTGCCATATCTTCGTAATCACCATTGGACTCATCCAAGTCTTTTCGAATACTCTGTACTGCTCTCAAAATGACACCCAAACTCTCTACAACTATCGTATTTGGGCTTCCAGATGAATGGTGAATAGTACATCAGACTATTTCAAAATTTTTTGAATAGAGAATTGTGTCACGGTGCTGCTTTCCTCTCAGACTCTGGCCCAACTGACGCAAAATTGCAGCACAGGAGACAAAACCTGAAACAAACTAAGTGTAGGCGCAGAATTAATTATTTAACAATGGTGATAATTTACTCATTGTACCCTCTATCTCTCTCTCTCACTCTCTGTATATATATATATATATATATATATATATATATATATATATATATTGTATATATATTATATATCATATATATATATATATTATATATATTATGAGCCGGCTCATTGGATTAGTGGGTAGAGTGTTCGCCAACGGTCCGGTAGACCTGGGTTCAATCCCAGGTCGTGTCATACCAAAGACTTTAAAAATGGTACTTGATACCTCCTTGCTTAACACTCAGCAATATAAGGTATGTATTAAGGGTAAAGTGGAGAAATCCAGGGAAAGGAGTAGCGCCCTCCCCGACACCTCGGTGTACTCGCTATTGAAAAGGGAGACTTCTGGTCGCCCTTGACTACGTTCACCAACTTTACTTACAATATATATTATATATATATGTTATATATATTGAATATATGTATATTATATATGTATTTTATATGTATTATATTATAAATAAATATTATATATATATATATATATATATATATATATATATACAAGTAAGTAAGTAAAGCTGGCGACCGTAGTCGAGGACGACCATAAGGCTCCTCTTTCAATAGCTACGACACCGAGGTATAGGGGAGGGCACTACTCCTTTTCCTATATATATATATATATATATATATATACAAGATATATATTACATATATATATATATATCATATATACATATATATATTATATATATACATTATATATATTACACATATATATTATATATATGTTATATATATCATATATATTATACATATTCATATATATATAATATATACATATTCTAAATTTCAACTTTGCTTGATCATTTTAAACTCAATAAATATTTTATTGGAAATAAAAATTACACCAAATATTTTATTGTTTTACATAGATCTATTATAACAGCAATAAAAAATGTCCCCGCTTGCTGATGAAAATATCCATATACATGGCAACGCACGAATTTATTTTCCTACTACGCAGTCATACATCATCATCATCATGTCGCACCGCCTGCGCGGATATCCCTGACCGTCTCTCGCCATTTCTCCCTATCATTCATCGCCTCCGGCAGGTCTTCAGGGTTACATCCCGTGTCCTCACATAGCTGCTGTATGTAAGTTCGTGCTGGTCGTCCCACTCTTGCACATCCATGTGTGGGGGTCCACAGGAGTACATCGCTTATGAGCTCATCCTTGCTTCTCCAGCAGTGTCCTGCGTGTCTGGTTCGTCGAACTTGTATAGTTTTTGTGATGGGGGGCAAGTGTCCGTATAGTTGGAGTCTCGTGGGGTGTTGTCGCCAGGACTTGTTTAATACTGCTCTCAACATTCTTGTGTAATTTCCGTCCAGCCTCCTCTCCAGCCGCTTCGTAAGCGTCCATGTGGTGCATCCATATATCAGTATCGACACAACCGCTGCCTGGAAGAAACTGCGTTTCATTTTATCAGTTAGGTCTGATTTCCATATGATCGAGAGCCTATCGATAGCTGTCCATGCCTTCGTCAGTTCCACGCACATAATTAATCCATTTGATTAAGACCAACGAAAAGTTCATGCATGAATCTTCATTTTCCCTCTTAAAATATTTACGCTCTGATTATTATAATCTTTTTTACACGAAAAGACTTTGTGTCTTCTGTTTTTCAACAAACTTTGTACTGAATTAAAAAAATGAAATTCGATGAATTTGTATATCGGTGTTTTAAATAATCATGTAAACTTTTGTCTGACACACACACACACACACACACACACACACACACACACACACACACACACATATAAATATAACTGGCTCATTGGCCTAGTGGGCAGAGTATTCGCCAATGGTCCGGGAGACCTCCGTTCAATCCCAGGTCGTGTCATACCAAAGACTTTTAAAATTGGTACTTAATACTTCTTTGTTTAACACTCAGCAATATAAGGTGCGTATCAAGGGTAAAGTAGAGCTATACAGGGAAAGGAGTAGCGCCCTCCTCAACACATCGGTGTAGTAGCTATTGAAAAGGGAGCCATCTGGTCGCCCTCAACTATGGTCACCAACTTTACTTTTACTTATATATATATATATATATATTGAGTGAGAGAGAAAAAACTATATACAGACACACACACACACATATATATATATATATATATATATTGAGAGAGAGAGAGAGGGGAGACAGACAGAGACAGAGAGAGAAACTCAGCAAAGCGTCGTTAGGTTATAAATTTATTTCAGTTGGCCATTCCATAAGAGAAACCAACCTCTTCAGATAGCCATCATACAATGGAGAAGAAAAAAATCATGAATTTCCTCAGTTTGAAATTTATTGATGTATATATTAATTATCACACATTGAGCTCTCTTGGAGATTAATGCAATTCGTCTTTTATATTCTCAAATTGAATCATTCCCAACTTATCCTCTTTAGAACACCCTGGCGATGGAATCAACGGCCGCCACTTGCGTAATGTAAATCTCTTCTTATGAATCGAGCACTCTGGTATCTGTTAGGCAAAGATGTAAACGAGTCAGAGCCGATACATAATGCATTGTGATTCCCGAACTGACGTATGTCGCCTGCTAACTGAGCGGTAAGATACTAAGCCCAACGTAAAGTTAGGTGGATTTCGATCCCAGCTAGATGCGTCCTGTGTGTCTAGCCACACTGAAGAGTTGTGATACAACCACACAGTCTGTGGATAACAATATATATATATATATATATATATATATATATATATATATATATATATACTGTAAGAGCTAGAAGTAATCTACAAAGGTTTTACCAACTGGAGACCATAAGAATCATCCTTGTGATCCGGTAGATGAAACCTATGTAGATTACTTCTGGCTCTTCGGGTATTCGAATTTCCCTTTACTAAGTGTATTGAGCGCTTTTATATATTAGCTTAGGTTGCTCTGTCACTGTTTTTCTTTTGGGTAGACATTGCGGTGTTGGTTGATTATTTTCAAGCTGTACGGATGTTTTTAGTTTTTTTTCCCAGATTGTGTAATATTTTTTATTTACAAATTGTATCGTCTGTTTTTTTGTTTTTGCATTGTAAGAATTATAGAATAGGCATAAAATTAAGATAATATATATATATATATATATATATATATATATATATATATATATATATATATATATATATATTGGTTTGTGTGTGTGTGTGTGTGTGTGTGGGTCAGAGCATGACATTCAGGGTTTAACTCAAGTCGCACACAGCAATGAAAGAATTAATGAAATGCTGAAACGTTTTGCAGGGTTGGTGGGAGGAATTTCTCTCAAAATTCGACGTGGGTGTCATTGTTTTCCTCCCACCCTCTTTCTGGAAGTTTCAGGAGAGTGAATACTTTATCAAATTTCTTTGATATTTCATTTTTTTTTTTTTTTTGAGCTTTTTTTTTTCCTCTTTGCGTAACAAAATAGTTTGCTCACAACCATTAATTGTTCTGAAGAAAAGTCCCAGTGCTTTCTCTCAGATTTCAAACATTATCCTCTTTCAAATTGTCCTTTCGTTATCCAGTCCCTTAATCTGCTAAGATCGCTTACCATTCTAATCTTTCTTTGATCTACAAACATCTGTTCCCGCCATCTCCTGGATCTCAGACAGATTAATATACACGCACGCATGCGCTGAGGATGATTTAATAAAGGAGAACGGTTTATTCCGATACAAGGTCGGTTTATTGCGATATACATAAATCAGCATCTCTCTATATTCTACAATGTATTGACTATTTGGTAATGAAACTGATTCATTGCGTAAAAAATATCAAATCATCTTTATCTCCTTTCTGATAATTCCCTCTAAAAGCCACTTCCGGAAGTCACCAACTGGCACTGCTTCTATTTCCCATTCTAAACAGTTCCTGTGTCCTAATTAAGAGACAAAACCGTTAATTACTCGCAGGTCCACTCTGGCTCGAAGTGGTTGTACCTGTTGGTTGGAAAATTATTCGCATTTGTTAGAACGATGATACAAAAAGAGGTTACCTGAGTATGACACTAATCTGCATCTAATAGCGAGGTTCCACTTCTGGAGATCGTGGGAGTATAGAGTACCCCTTCATTGATATTACTTCCAGATTCCCTCTGGCCCAGAGCGGTCTTACCTGTTTGAGTCTCAGGTATGAGTCAAATAGATTCATGCAAAAATTATTCTTTTTCTATTGAACCGTTGTTAAGAAGGAGCTTTTTAAAAATGTTAATATGAACATACAATGAACATGATTCCCTCACCTCTAAACGAAAAATAATCCTATACAGGTTGGCATGCCGTTAAAATCTATCAAACAATCTACTATCTACTGCATCCGGTGCTGAGGCTGCAGTTCTGGAGCCTAGGTGTATGTAGCCGCTCTTTTGTTGTTAAGACTCCTAGCTCCATGAAGTAACTATCAGAGTGCTATCTATGTTCAGTTTGAAAATTATTTGTATTAGATAAGAATACTTGATACCATTCAACTGTATGAAAATTATTTGAGGTAAGAATAATTATTTGACGCTAAAATTGTTTGGTTTGGCTTCTTTGTTTAAAGGCATATCAATCTTCGTGATTTATTTAATGCCAAATCCATCTTTGTAGAAGAACAGTGATGGTACTGTTTAACCGATAGGGGGAGCGGTTAGGAGTTTTATAATTTTTCCGATAGAATTCCTATTAAGCAACCCCTCCACCAGGGCAGGGTATGACACAAGGTCAATTTTTTAAGCTGAGTTTAACATGTTTGAATTCAGAGTTTACCTTCTCCTAGATTAGTAACCGAACCAAGGCTGAAGAACCTAGTCTGCCCTACTATTTACCCATAGCTGGAGGGAGAATAATTGGATTCATGCCTTTCCCAAGAGTATTAGTGCTATGTGAAATGCAATCAGTCTCGTCTAGGATTTGAACTCGTGTCGCCGTGTCCATTTCCTACAACGATAACCATTACACCACGGGCACCTCCAATAGTATTATTCCGAAAGTGAACGTGATAAAACGACTGGAGTTCGAAATCGTTTACTTCGATGTCATAATCCCCTGCATTTGTCACTATGTCACGGGGACTTCTCCATTAGGTATTTGAAAACATATAACTTATATATACTAAATAATCAAAAAATTTACTTCGGTATTAGATAACCCCATAATGTTTGTCATACCATAAAACCAATCAACCAACCTACTTAGGCAGTTGCTAAATGGTTACCATGGAGATAGGTTTTGATTTGTCTGAAACAGGAAATATTCCTAAATACTTAGATTGGAGGAGTTAGATTTCTCAGGCGTACATTTTCGGACAAAAAATCGTCAACAAGTAGTGTATCTGAAAAGTAAAGAGATTGATTGATTTTCTACTTTTCAGATTAGCAACTTTGAATGAAAAGTAGTTGATTTTCTTTGTTTGTCGAATTAGAGAAAAGTAAATATTTTAAAATGAATAGATCCGCAAGTTGAATTCAATGTGGTGTTTTCGGGTTTTATTTTCTAGACAGGTGTTTCGAATGTCACAGTCCTTTTAAAGAGACTAATAAAGTATTTGTTCCGATTAGGGTGCGATTCATTGTAATTTAAATTCATTTGGTTGTTTAATGGCATATCAACCTTTGTAGGTTATTTAATGCCAAAGCTATTCTCCTAGAAGAACAGCTGTGATGCTATTTAACCCATAGCTGGGAGGATATGGGGTTTCATACCTTTCCCAAGGGTATTTGCCCGAAAGTGAACATAATAGCGCGACTGGAGTACGAACTCGCTTACTACGATTCCGCAGTCCATCGTTTAAACCATTACACCACGAGGACACCTGATAGGGCCCTATCAATGGGTTAAATAGCACTAACGGCATACTTATGCTAAACTGAATTGTTTTACTAAACTGAATAGCTTGAAATAGAAATGATTTTGACGATTAAACCTTACTTACATTTAAAATTACGTGCTTATGCTAAACTGAATTATTTGAAATGGAACTGTTTTTTGATATTGAAACAGTACTTTCAAAAAACTGATTTGTTTTATATAGAGCTGTTTTGACATTTAACTGTGTGCAAACAAAACCTGTACTTATACTAAACTGAATTTGCTGAATTAGAACTGCTTGACTAAACTGAATAGCTTGAAATAGAAATGTTTTTCACAATCAAAATGTACTTACATTTAAACTGCGTACTTATCCAAAACTGAATTGTTTGAAATAGAACTATTTTGATAAAAATGGATTTGGCGTTAAATAACCTACAAAGGTTGATATGCCATAAAACCCAAACAACCAACCAACATCAAGTAGGTTTCATTGGTCAAACTACCGCCCCTCCCAACACAATAAACTAAATATATTCTATAAAAAACACTCCAAATAAATATGAAAACTCACCGCATCTTACGGCAATAAACAAATACGCCACCTGAGGACGACCAGAGAAATGGTCGAAAGCGCTTGGGCTAGTATGAGGTACTTCTTTCACCCCTCTGACCCAGACATAAGGAAAATTATCAGACTTGAACGTCTTGACTTGAAGATCCGAAAAAGAAAATACTCCGTGGTCTTCATAAAAACATGGTTAACCAATGACTTGCTGCCTAAGTACACAATATATATATATATATATATATATATATATATATATATTGACAACAAGTAATCCAAATAGTAGGGATTTATAGAGAAACAAAGTCAGTCGACACTATAAATCCCTACTTTCTATTTGGATTACTTGTTGTCAATTTTTCTTCACAAATTGTCGGATTACTATCCATTATTTTCTTCCATATATATATATATATATATATATATATAGGATGTCTCGAAATAGATGCAACCCATTAATAAGATAATGATTTATTACAGGGACAAGTACAATGGCTTTTATTTCAAATATGTTCAGTAAAAAATTCATCCTTTGAACTTGAGACATCAAATCAATGTTTTTCTTTTTAATTGTTATTATATCAACTTCCAGGACATGCAATCTTTTTTGAGTTTCATGTCACGGTAATACATCATAATCCTTTTAATGGGTCGCATCTGTTTTGAGACAATTTTGAAAGATTTTTTCTCCAAATAAGCAGTGAGGCAAATATTTTTTCTTCACTTGTCCAAGGCATTATGATAAAGGATTAATAGTTGTTGTCATATTTACCCAACACCTCCGCTCGGGCAGGATATGACACAAGGTCAATTTTTAAGCGGGGTTTAACAGGTTTGAATTCAGAATTTTCCTTCTCCTAGACTAGTTGCCTCACCAAGGCTGAAGAACCTAGTCTGCCCTACTATTTTACCCATAGCTGGAGGGAGAATAATTGGATTCATACCTTTCCCAAGGGTATTAGTGCTCTGTGAAATACAATCAGTCTCGTCTGGATTTGAACTCGTGTCGCCGTGTCCATTTCCTACGACGATAACCATTACACCACGAGCACCTTCATAATAGTTGTTATAGTATACTATTTTCAAATCTGAAACAAAAAGAACAGGACATTATTATTAGTAAAGGTATTAACAATCACATGGGTCCCATATCTTTTGAGACACCCTATATATACAAATATCACACACACACACACACACACACACACACACACACACACATCAGACGTAAAGATTTCAATACAATCCCCACGGTTTTTGACAGTATTTTTTGATTTTTTCGATTTATTCATTTCCTTTCGTTATCTGCCTGATGATTGTTTGTAAAACTTCATGAAACCAAAAGTCGCGGACAAACTTCCATGGCTTTAAATACATAAATCTAATATATATATATATATATATATATATATACAAAGCCTGGGAGAAATCAAACTGAAGGATACTATTAAGAATCTGTCGATGTTATTAATGATACTTGCAACCTCAAATTAAATAAAGTCAAAATGGTTATCATGTTGACGACGTTCCACCTTACCCTACAGATCTTGAAACGGACATTTTTTATTTTAATAGATGGACTAAGAGACGTTTTCTGGAAAAGTCTTTTCGTTTCTGTTCCTTGCCTTTTCGTGGGTGGCAGCGGCCGTCGGGCATGCTTACCTCCGACTGAGTCGATCTGTCAGAGGTCGGTAGACCGAAGCGAACCCTCTTCCGAAACGGAGAGCTTGGTTTGGAAATTGAGACGTAGAGTCAGAGTGGGACCTCAAATACTGCAGGCGGCTCCATCAACTCCTCCCCATCCATCGTCCCCTCCATTACAGCTCGTGCTGAGCGGCAACACGAGATGGCTTCAGAAGAAAAACGCCTGTAAACGTTTTAAGTATCTCCCTCTCTCTCTCTCTCTCTCTCTCTCTCTCCCTCTCTCTCTCTCTCTCTCTCTCTATCATTATTTTAACTCTCATCTTGCAGGCCCTTTTCTCTAAGTGTCAACGAACCAAAATAAAGAAACAACGATTTAACATTGGAATTCCCTGGTACTTCAACCTAACTTCTGAATTTTCCACCGTCTTCTATCTCACATAGGGGTAGAGTATTTGTTGTAGCGTCCGTGTAAATAAAAAAGAGGAATTACTTTTGGAGTGTCCTTTGGGACGAACTTAAGGGGAGAAAGTGCCCTAGTGATACGACGATCTTCAATAAGTAAAGTAAGTAAAGTTGGCGACTGTTGTCGAGGGCAACCAGAAGGCTCCCTTTACAATAGCTACTACACCGAGGTGTAGGAAGGGCGCTACTCCTTTCCCTGGATTGCTCCACTTTACCCTTGATACATACCTTATATTGCTGGGTGTTAAGCGAGGAGGTATCAAGTACCATATTTAAAGTCTTTAGTATGACGTTACCTGGAATTGAACTCCGGTCTCCCGGACCACTCGTGAACACTCTACCCACTAGACCAATGAGCGATCTTCAATAAATTAGGAAAATTATAAGAAAAAAGCAAAATAATTTTTTTTCAGAACTGTTTTCCCCAAAATTTAAACTTTGAATTATTTGTGAAAACATGGCCAACTTGAAAATATGCTTTCCCCCATGTTACATTAACAGGCTGAATTCTAACAGGCTGATCTAATATTACTCTCTTGTATGAGGGCACCAACTATACGGCCACCTGCCTCCCATCACGAAAACTATTCAAGTTAGACGAACCAGATATGCAGGACACTGCTGGAGAAGCAGAGCCGAGCTCATAAATGACGTACTCCTATGGACCTCCGCATATGGCCGAGCAAAAGCAGGACGACCAGCTCGAACATACATACAGCAGCTATGTAAGGATACGGGATGTAGCCCTGAAAACCTGCCAGAGGCAGAGAAGTGGCGAGAGAGGGTCAGGGATATCTGTGCTAGTGGCACGACATGATGATGATGATGATGATGATGAGTAAATACGGCCCCGAGGCTGACTTCTAACAGGCCGAAGTAATGCGAACCATAAAAAATCTATTCATGACTGTATATGAAATTAACCTTAAAAGAGAATAAACTTTAAAAGGGAACGGAGAAAATTATATTATCATATTGGCAGAATTTTATCTGACGTTATTTTAAAATCACAAAAGCAAGGTAACTCACAGCCGTTTATAAATGTTAGATTAGTAAATGACAAAATGTGTTTGTCTGCAGGTGCGTATATATATATATATATATATATATATGTATGTGTGTGTGTGTGTGTGTGTGTGTGTGAATCAACATTTAGGAAAATTATAAGAAAAAAGCATTTTAATGTTAAAAAAAAAAATAACGTCGGATAAATTCTACCAACATGATTATATTATTTTCTTGGTTCAATTTTTATAGTTAATACTCTTTTTAGTTTTATTCCCTAAGCGGCTATGAACGAATTATTATTATTATTTTTTTTTTTTTTGTTTACATAACTTCGGCCAGTTCAAACTCAACCTGTTAATGTAACATGCGGGGCCGTATTTACTAGTGGGCCGTGGTTCATAGAAAAAAATTGTTTTAACTTTGCCAAAATATTTGTTTTGAAGCTATCCAAAATAGGAACAGCATAAAACAGAGTGTTCTAGGCTTGAACAGAGGTCTGTCATCGAATATTTGGTGGGTGAGAAGTGCAAATCATGTGAAATTTACAGAAGAATGTACGATGTGTACGGAAAAGCATGTTTAATCCCCAAATGTTTACAGATGGTTTAAACATGGCATTTTCATTACGAGCATGAGTCGAAAAGATAGTCAATGGAGTGGAAGCAAACTGACTTTTCGGTAAAGAAGGGTTCCAGGCGTAGTGTCCCATAAAGAAAGTCATGCTAACTATCTTATCATACAAGAATAGATCTATCAATATTGATTTCGTCGAAAAAGGTGCTACTCTAAAGAGTGCTTCCTATTGCCAACTCATTTGGCAAAATTACATTTATTTATTGAATAGATCTATCAATATTGATTTCGTCGAAAGCACTCGCATAATTTTTAACAATTTCTACACACCCTCTATTCCAATCAACACATTGTTGTAAGATAGA
>OY757943.1:21176661-21289161 GCA_963585895.1 Sepioteuthis lessoniana
GGTGATAAATTGAAAGACAGAGACAAAAAGAGATGTAGATTGAAATTGCTTGAAAGAAACAGAGACATAAATGTTGATACACACATATATATATACGCACATGTAGACAAATACAGACACAAACATATATTTACATATAGTCATCCACAGACAGATCTGTTTCGTTCTATCAGAACTCATCAGTTTGACTAGACAGTATCTTCCCGTAGCAGGGATCGAAACCCGGTTGACTCAAACGCCAAGCCGAAGCTTCTAACCATTCAGCCACGAGGAGATATTACCTGCGAAGTAAATTTTAAACAGTTATGAATCACAATTACAATTGTTTACATACATCCGTTATATATATATATATATATATATATGCATATATATATATATATATATATATGTGTGTGTGTATATATAGAGAGAATTAATATATAGTAAATATTGAAGCTCTGGTGTTTGTCCATTGAGCACTTTCTCTGCTCTTGTTACTATGGAGAGAGCGAACATAAGTTATTCATACAAGAACATACCAATACCTGATAGGCATCAGTATAAGTTAGTTCTGTTGAGGAGGATGGAAAGCATATTTTTTCTCAATACAATTAACTGTACAGAAAAAGAGGGAAGGGAGAAATATGGGTTTAAAACTACGACCCCCCCCATATCAAAGAGATGGATAAATTTGAGGCTGAAATGATAGGAATGGTTAAGGAGATAAAATTTAGGAAAATGCGCAATAATATTCAACAAAAAATGTACGAGTATATGAGGAGATTTAAGGAGTCCGAAAAAATATTTGTAAAGTCAGATAAGTCGGGCAATTTATATAAGATAGAAAAGGAAAAGTATAAGCAAATGGTATTTAAGGAGGTGGTTAAGAATTATAAGAAAGCACCACCTGATCTTGAAAAAGAGTTAAATAACGAAGCAAAAATGTTGGCGCATAAACTAGGTATTGTTGATAGAGTAGAAAAATACAATACCAAGAATTGTTTTATTACTATAAAAGACCACAAAAGTAATTTCAAGACTAATCCGGAATGTAGGCTCATTAACCCGGCCAAGACACAAATAGGTAGGATTAGTAAAATAATCGTACAAGAAATATGTGAATCACTTAGGCTGGCATTGAACATCAACCAGTGGAGGAGCACTAATGACTGTATTAAGTGGTTTGAGGAGTACGAGAAGGATGATAGGTGCTCCTTTATTAAATATGATATAAAGGATTTTTATCCTTCAATAACAGAAAGGACATTGGATAGAGCGTTAGATTTGGCTAAAGAATATATGGTTATTCCTCTAGATAAGGTGGAAATAATTAAGCATTGTCGTAAAACATTGTTATACTATGAAGATAGTGTATGGATAAAAAAAGGGGAGGGTGGAAATTTTGACGTTTCAATTGGAGCATATGATGGTGCGGAAATTTGTGAGCTCGTCGGGTGTGTATTACTGTATAGTATTAATAAGATTATGGACCCTAGTAGCCATGGGCTTTACCATGATAACGGACTGATTATAGTGGATAAAAGTACACCCAAGAAGTGTGATGGGATTAGAAAAAAATTGTATAAGCTGTTTGAGGACTTTGGATTTAGGTTAGATGTAACAACAGATTTAAAAATAACCGATTATCTTGATGTTACTTTAAACTTATACAGTGGAACGGTATCTCCATTTAGAAAAAGGAACCAGGATCTGCGTTATGTAAACAGGGGATCTAATCACCCAATACAGGTGTTTAAACATGTACCTAAGGGAATAGAGCATAGATTATCTAATAACTCCTCCAACAGGGAAATTTTTGAACGAACTAAGCAGGAATATGAGGAGGCTTTAAAGAATGACGGATATAGGGTCAATTTAGAATATAGGAATAGGGATAGAATTGGAACGCAAGGATAGAGAAATAGACCTAGGAAAATTTTATGGTTTAATCCCCCTTACAACATAGAAGTAGTTAATAACTTGGGAAAGGAGTTCTTCAAGATATTAAAAAGAAACTTCCCTAGTGGGAGCCAATTGCATAAGATATTTAATAAGAATTGTATTAAATTAAGTTACAGTTGCATGCCAAACATTAATGGAATAATAAATAGGAGTAATATAGCTAAATTAGGTACAAAGATGCATAAGGTGATTGATAAATGCAACTGTAGGGATAAGGTTAGGTGTCCCCTCGAAGGCAAATGTAAGCAGGAATGTGTAGTGTATAAAGTAGAAGTATATAGTGATTCGAATAATAAGAGAAATAAAAAGATATATTTTGGGTCGACCCAAGGGGATTTTAAAACTAGGTACTATAACCATAGAACAAGTTTCTCGCACGAGAAGTATAGGCATAGCACTGCTTTATCTAGTTATGTGTGGGAACTTAAGGAAAAACAAGGAGTAGATCCTATAATGAAATGGGAAGTAATAAAGAAATGCTGCAAATATAGGGCAGGTAATAGAACTTGTAATCTTTGTATGGAGGAAAAATTGGTAATAGCAAATTGTAAAAGTAAGAATATGTTAAATAAAAGATCGGAGGTGTTAAATAGTTGTAGACACAAAAGGGCGTGGTTACTATATAATTAGGAATAGGTTATAGAGAATTTTTTAAAATTTTTATTTATTTTTTTTCTTTTCTTTTTTTTCTTTTTTCTTTTTTCTTTTTTCTTTTATTTTTTTTAATGCAAATTCTAGGCTAGGTGGGGTTTTTGATGAATAAAGGAAAGCAATTTCTCCTTAGAATTTAGTCGAGGAAAAACTTCCTGATGATCCGTTAAGGTGAAACATTAGTAGAAGATTTTCGACTCGCGATTTAAGTTAATTCTATAATTGGCTCCATTGTTTAATGTTGAGCACTTTAGTAATTGTAGCATTGCAGCATTCGCGGAGGGTTTTTTTGGTTTTCTTTTGACCACTGACTACGTACCCCTTGATTTTTTTCAAGGAGTCGGACGAGGTTGGCCTTTTCTTTCTTTTTTTACCCAAAAAACTTTTTTCTTTTTCCCCTGGGTGGTGATTCGAGATATTTTTATCTCTTGTTCCTGGTCAGGGTTTTTTTTTGTTTTGTTTTTTCTGGTACCGTGAATACTGGTAGATATTAGATTAGTAAATATGTATATATATATATATATATATATATATGTATATATATATATATATATATACAAACCGATTCAGAGACCGAGACAGACAGAGATGTGGACTGAATGAGATAGATAAATATAGAGAGATGTGGAGAGAGAGAGAGAGAGAGAGAGAGAGAGAGAAAGAAAGAAAGAAATATAGATAGATAGATAGAAACAGAGACATAGATGTTGATAGAATTACACACACACACACACACACACACACACACACACACACACATATATATATATATATATACAAACCAATTCAGAGACAGAGACAGACAGAGATTTGGACTGAATGAGATAGATAAATATATAAATAAATTGATACATAGAGCAATGTGGAGAAAGAGAGAGAGAGAGAGAGAGAGAGAGAGAGAGAGAGAGAGAGAGAGAGAGACAGAAAGAACTATAGATAGATAGATAGATAGAAACAGAGACATAGATGTTGATAGAATTACACACACACACACACACACACATATATATATATATATATATACAAACCAATTGAGAGACAGAGACAGACAGAGATTTGGACTGAATGAGATAGATAAATATATAAATAAATTGATATATAGAGCAATGTGGAGAAAGAGAGAGAGAGAGAGAGAGAGAAAGAAAGAAATATAGATAGATAGATAGAAACAGAGACATAGATGTTGATAGAATTACACACACACACACACACACACACATATATATATATATATATATATAAACCAATTGAGAGACAGAGACAGACAGAGATTTGGACTGAATGAGATAGATAAATATATAAATAGATTGATACATAGAGCAATGTGGAGAAAGAGAGAGAGAGAGAGTGAGAGAGAGAGAGAGAGAGAGAGAGAGAGAGAGGACAGAACGAGATAGGCAGATTGATAGTGAGAAAATGACAGACGAGAATTGACATTGAAGACTTCTCTCATAATCTGTCTATAAAAAGGCATAAATATTTAGCTTTCAATCTCGATTTAGGATCTAAAAACCGAATCGAATTTTCGAAAAAATTGAAAACATAGTTTAACAGGAATACGTATATAACCTCAGACAAAATTCTAATCAGAATTCAAATATTCGTTGCAGCAGAAAACAAATAATTGCATATCGATGAGTTGAACAGGATTGGCTGTAAGAAGTGAATTAAGACGTTCGAAAGAAAAGAAAAAAAATCATACGATAAGTTTTGAAATAATTCGATGCATACTATTTATCTATTCCTTCCATTAAGCATAGCTCAGAGGGCAAGGGCCGTAGAATGCGTCGGCTGCAGAGGGGTAAGACCCTTCCAAACACCAACGAATTCCCTGTATACGTCATAAAGCTATTTGATGATGTGGCTTCAGTGTTGGAGCTTAAGGAAATTAGGAGTACCCCAGCATTGCCATTACTCCCAGACTCATTCTGGACTGGAGAGGTAGTACCTGTTAAGGTCCCATCTATTAGTCAAATAGAACTAGTGCCCTGGTTATAAAAATATGGAGAGAATGAGATAGATAGATAGAAAGAAAGAAAGAAAGAAAGAAAGAAAGAAAGAAAGAATTTTTTACTTATTACAAGATATGTGGAAACTAAGGCAGGAATAAATTGCTTAAGCTACCTAGTTATTTGATCCATAGATGGGATTCTACTAGGTAGTATCACTCTGGGTTGAGTGGACCTTTGAGTAATGGTTATAAATAAGTACTCGGAGGTGCCCGTGGTGTAACGGATATCGTCATTGGAAATGGACACGGCGACGCGAGTTCAAATCCTGGACGAGACTGATTGCATTTCACATACCACTAATACCCTCGGGAAAGATATGAATCCAATTATTCTCTCTCCAGCTATGGGTAAATAGTAGGGCAGACTGTTCTTTAGCCTTAATGAGGCAACTAGTCTAGGAGAAGGAAAACTCTGAATTCAAACCTGCTAAACTCCGATTAAAAAAATTGACCTTGTATCATATCTTCCCGAGCGGAGGGGTTGGGTGATTATTGTTATAAATGAGTACTCCACATACCAAAGAGCTACAGAACTGGAGCTTCACCTTGCGATTTGATTTAAACAACCCACTATTAAAACCAAAATCCACTTCAAATTATTTTTATAATAATCAGTTTTATTGTTCTCCTTCTCGCCAACCCCACTGTAAAAATCGTCATCATTCTTCTCGTTCTACACCTCATCATCTCAAGTATCAGCATCATTCCCTTATTATCATCCTTATTATAATCATCATAATCTTCATCCTTCTTTTCATCATCCTAATTTTCATCATCATCATCCCTTTCTTATCCTTATTATCAATCTCATAATCTTCTTCCTTTTTTTCATCATCTCAAATCGTCATCAATCTCGTCACATTCTTGTCGTCTTCATCATCACCACCCTTTTTTCTCCTCATCATAATAATAATCACCTCTCTCATAATCCTCTTCATCATTTTTCTTCTCATCCTTCTCCTTTTCCTCATCGTAATTCTCAACCCTTTTCCCAATCTTTGGCCTTGTCATCATCATATTTATCATTCCTATTATCATTCTCATCATCATCATCATCATCATCCTTTTTCTCATCATCCCAATTACAACTTTCAGCCTTCTCCTCATCCTTCTCTTCGATATTATCATCATCATCATTTTCTCTTCTCATCTTCCTTTTCCCTACCACTATTGTCATCTTTCTCCTCCTCCTCTTCATTATCAACTTTTTTTTCTCAACATACCAATTCCCAATATCATCCTTCTCCTCATCCTTCTCTTCGACATTATCATCGTCATAATTTTCTCTTCTCATCTTCCTTTTCATCACTATTATCATCATCTTTCTCGTCCTCTTCATCATCATCCTTTTTTTTCATCATCCCATTTACAACTTTCAGCCTTTTCCCCATCCTTCTCTTCGGAATTATCATTATCATCATCATCATTGTCTCTTCTCATCTTCGTTTTCATCACTATTATTATCATCTTTCTCCTCCTCCTCCACCTCATCATCATCATCCTTTTTTCTCATCATCCCAATTCCCACTATCATCCTTTTCCTCATCCTTCTCTTCGACATTATCATCATCATCATCATCATTTTCTTTTTTCATCTTCCTTTTCCCTACCACAATTACCATCTTTCTCCTCCTCCTCTTCATTATCATCTTTTTTTCTCATCCTCCCAATTACAACTTTCATCCTTTTCCTCATCCTTCTCTTCGACATTATCATTATCATCATCGTCATTTTCTCTTCTCATCCTCCTTTTCATCACCACTATTATCATCTTTCTCCTCCTCCTTCTCCTCATCATCATCCTCTTTTCTCATCATCCCAATTCCCACTATCATCCTTTTCCTCATCCTTCTCTTCGACATTATCATTATCCTCATCGTCGTTTTATCTTCTCATATTCCTTTTCAGTACCATCATCTTTCTCCTCCTCTTCCCTCTCATCATCATCATCCTCATTAAGACCATCTACAAGTATTTCAATTGCTTTTATTCTCATCTTTCATGTAAAGACTTGCGATGCCTGCAGCCTCTCTTTTCTAGCAGGCCACAGATAAACTCTTAGAATCAGCTAGATATACAGGCTGATTAAAATCCGCTTGATTAGTGCCAGTGTTAATCTGATTTTATCGTCTCTCATCTCGGTGCTTTGTCCGCCAACCAACGAGAATTCATCATGAAAGATTTGCTGAGGGCGGGACGCGACAAATCCAGCAGAGTGCCGTGGCGCGTCTCTCTCTTTCATGACGGACAAGCCAGAGACGCTAACGAGTCACAGAAACAACAAACAATTGGACATTACGCTCCCGGTAGTTCACCTGTTCACTTAGAAAAACTTATATAGAAAAGGATAAGCGGAGTAAGGAGAATGAGAAAGAAAGCGTTTTATTGTTTTTTTGTTTTTTTTTAAACAAACTTTTAATTACCTGTAAGAACTAACAAACAATTTCTTTAAAAAGTTTCGGAAATAGAGAAACAAAAGAAGAAAAAATAGATAAATAAAATAAAAATAAAATAAAATAAAATAAAATTAACGTTAAACATCATTATTTTTGCTGCTTTTGGCTTAGCTATCACCTTTGCAATTAGATGCCACAAAATGTAAGAACAAGTGATTTCGCACGCTAACAAATAAACTATATATATATATTTATATAGTTTATTTATTACTTGTTCTCCAAAGGCCCAGGAGACCAGGGTTCAATCCCTGGTCGAGTCATACCAAAGACTCAAAAATGGTAATGATGCCTCCTTGCTTATCACTCAGCATTATAATGTACGTTTCAAGGGTAAAGTGGGGCAATCCAGGGAAAGGAGTAGCGCCCTTCCGTACACTCCGGTGTGAAAAAATGAGGGTTCGGATCGCCCTCGACTACGGTGGTTAACTTATATATATATATATATATATATATATATATATGGGAAAAAAGAGAAACGGTACCATTTTTTATTCAAATTTTAATGAAACTTCCCACACAGAAGTGATTATTTTCCGTGATCATTTTTTTTCGAAGTCCTTTTCATTGTGGTAAAAAAAAACAACATATTTTTCTAAAATTAAAAATTCTCAGAAATACGGAAAATAAAGAAAAAAAAACTGTTCGAAGAATTTTCTTTTCCTTGATTTGATATCCTAATATGGGATTAGACTTTTGCTAATAGTTAGCAACCAGTTGTCTGTGTTTGAAAAAGGTCTAACGTAGAGGATGTATAAATACAACTTTCCTTCACCGTAGGTCTTGGGATAAAAACCCGGTCAAGGATGTTAAGAAAGCAGAAGTAAAGCTGAAAATTAGATAATAATAATGCACAGAGACTATCCAAAGTACAGCATTCGTAAGATCAGGGCCAGAATACTGAGAAGAGTCCTGGAGACTTGAGGAGACTTGCGGCGAAAGACAATGGGTTAACGCTGGTGAGAAGACACGCAAGGAATAATAATGATGAAACAAAAACGGGAAGAAAAACAAGTCTGTGGACGTTTTAAACGACAAATAAACAACGTCTCACACCAGAAAACCTGAACGTGGCTAAGAAAAAGAAACTTTAAGAGAGAAACAAAATTACCCCTAATAGAGAACGCTATAAGAACCAATCATATCAAACTGATAAGATGCAACAAAATAGCAAATGTAGGTTATATGGTGATTGAGTCGAAACCATCAATCACATAATAAGCGAAAGCAGAAAATTAGAACTGAAGGAATTTAAGGCTAGAAACGACTGGGTAGGCAAGGTGATATACGTGGGGATGTGCAAGAAATTTAAATTTGACCATACGAACAAATGCACAACTGAGTACATGTCCCAAAAAATGACACAAATAAACTCCAATGGGCCTTTGACATACAAACAGATCACATCATCTCGGCCAGAGACCAGACCTCATAAAAATTAACAACAACAACAACAGCAAAGAGAATTTGCAAAATTGTCGACTTTGTTGTCCCGGCTGACCACAGAATAAAACTGAAAGAAAGTGAAAAGAAGAATAAGTACCTCGACCTTGCTAGGGAATTGAAAAAACTATGGAACATGAAGGTGACAATTATACCAATCGTGATTGGTGCTTTTGGCCCAGTAACTAAAGGATTTTTAAAGGTACTTGAGGACTTGAAGGTTGGAGGACGAGTGGAGATCATCTAAACTACAGCATTATTAAGATTAGCCAAAATACTGAGAAGATTCATGGAGACTTGAGAAGACTTGCTGTCACTAAAACTCCAGTGAAAGACCATCAGCTAAAACTGATGTGAAAAACTCTCAAGGAGTAAATAATAATGTTAATTACCAAAAAGAAAATAATTTGTCATCAAATGGATTTTCTCGTTTCAGCGCGCAACTGAGTGAAAAAAAAAAAAGAAAAAAAAAGAAAAGAAAAAGAAAAGGAAAAATAAATATCGAGACCTTGCTCGAGACCTGGAAAAGATTTATAACATAAAAATGTCTGTGATACCAACTGTAATTGGTTTGGTTTGGTTTAGTTTGGTTTGGTTTGGTTTAATGGCACATCGACCATTGTAGGTTACTTAATGTCAAATCCATTTTTATACATATCATCATCATCATCATCATCATGTCGTGCTGGTTACACGGATATCCCTGACCCTCTCTCGCCACTTTTCCCTATCGTTCATCGCCTCAGGCAGGTCCTCTGGACAATATCCCGTATCCTCACATAGTTGCTGAATGTATGTTCGTGCTGGTCGTCCTGCTTTTGCACGGCCATGTGTGGGGGTCCACAAGAGTACATCATTTATGAGTTCGCCCCTGCTTCTCCAGCAGTGTCCGGCATGTCTAGTTCGTCTAACTTGAATAGTTTTCGTGATAGGAGGCAGGTGGCCGTACAGTTGGTGTCTTGTGCGGTGTTGCCGCTAGGACTTGTTCAAGATTGCTCGTAGCATTCTTATGTAATTGCCGTCTAGCTTCTTCTCCATCCGTTTTGTTAGAGTTGATGTAGTGCATCCATATAGCAGTATCGATGTGACCACTGCCTGGAATAAACTGCGTTTCATTTTATCGGTTAGGTCTGATTTCCATATAATCGATAGCCAATTGATAGCTGTCCATGCTTTCGTTAACCTCGTGTCGATGTCCTTTTCGATTGATGCGACGCTGCGTCCTAGGTACGTGAATTTGTCTACTAGTTTAAGAGGGGTTCCGTCTAGAGAGGAGATGTCACCCGTTTGATTATAGCACATATATTCCGTTTTGTGTGCATTTACACAGAGGCCTATGCCTGCAGCTGCTCGTTCCAAATATGCAGTAGTGTTTTGGAGTTCAGTTTAGTATAAGTATAGATTTTTATTTACACAAAGTTATAGTTTAGCGTAGTTACACAGTTTCAATGTTAAAAACAGTTTAATGGTCTTGTTCTTCTGTAGAGAAACAGTCGCTATATTTCTACAGCCCCAGCCGACTTGGTAATACCCAGACTTAAATCTAAAAAAACATTTCTATTTCAAACAATTCACTTTAGTATAAGTACTCAGTTTAGTTCTGCTTGACCCATAGATAAGACCCTATCAGGTTCTATCACTCAGGGCCAGAGTGAACCTGGGAGCGATGGCAATGAAAAGATATTATCCGTACTCCCCAAAGCTCCAGCATTACTGGAGCCTCACCATCACATTGCTTAGTGTCATATCTAGGACACTAGAAAGAAGTATTTGGTGTATGCTACAGCCCCATTCGAATCGGCAAAATTCTAGTTGATGTCTTTTGAACAGCCCTCTTTGAAAAAAGGAACATGATTATCGCTGGATGCTCTTCTTGAGCAAACCATTTGTCAGACGAGGGTGAACATAGAAAATATCTCCAACGTGCCTGCACTAGAATAAACTCAACTCCTAAACCACTGCGAGAGAATATGATTACAACACGATGCTTTTTTTTTGCAACCTTGTGTCAGACTAAGATTGACCAAATAAATATTTTCAAGACGCCATAGAGAAAATTAATCTCCAAAATCATTGCTGAGGAGTATGTAATCATTTGATGCTCATCCCTTACGATCCTGTGTCAGACTTGTATCGACATGGAAAATATTTCTAATGCGCTCGCTAAAGAGTAGACTTGCCTCCAAAACCATTGCGAATGAATATGATCCTTACTTGATGCTCTTCTCTCACAACCTTGTGCCAGATGAAAACTGACCAGGTAAATATTTCCAGGACGCCAGCAATAGAGCAAACTAGTCTCATAAAACTTTGAATATGATTATCATTGGTTGTTCTCGCAATCTTGAGACAGATTAAGGAAAAATGAGACGTAATTATGGAATTAGAGAAATTTCGGCCCTCTCTCGCCACACCTCCCTATTGTCCATTGCTTCCGGCAGGTCTTCAATCCTACATCCCGTATCAGCACAGAGCTGCAGTTTGTAGGTTCGAGCTGGACGTCCTGCCTTTGCACGGCTTCATTACTTATGAGTTCGTCCCTACTTCTCCAGCAATGTCCCACATGTCTGGTTCGTCTAATTTTGATAGTTTACATGATGGGTCGTAGGTGGCCGTACAGCTGCTGCTTTGTAGGGTGCTGTTTCCAGGACTTGTTCAATATTGCTCCCAGCATTCGTGTGTAATTGCCATCAAGCTTTTTCTCCATACGTTTAGTTAGCTTCCATGTGGTGCATCCATATAACAGTATCAACACGACTGATGCTTGAAAGAAACTGCGCTTCATTCTATCAGTCAGGTCTGACGGATAGCCTATCAATAGCTGTCCATGCCTTTGCTAGTCACGCGATTTTTTTGTTCATTCTTTTAAACATTCTTTGTTTCAGTAATAAATAAACCTGCATTTAGTTCCAATAGTTATAGCAAAGTCAACGGGATTTCTTCCAAGTAGTGGTTATGTCAATACTACTGTATGGATGCACCACATAAAACGCCTAAAAAAAATCTAGACGGGAACTGTACGCTTCGAGTCATATTGAACAAATCCTCGAAGCAACACCCCACGAAATAACAGCTGAACGGCCACTTACCACCTATCTCTAAAACCATCCAAGTATGACGAACAAGACATGCGGGGAACTGCTGAAGAAACAAGGACGAAGTCATACGTGACAATCTTCCTACGCAAGGAAGTGTCTGTGTTGGCCGACCAGCAAGAACTTATTTACATTAGCTCTCTGCGGACACAGGATGTAGTCTTGAAGACCTGCCGGGAAATCCGTGCTGGCTGCGTGACTTGATGATGATGATCATGATTGCTTTTAGGAAAAGCAATGAGTACTTTACAGTTTCAGTTCTTTTGTTTGATGGCACATCAACTTTTATGGGCTATTTAAAGCCAGAACCATCCTTGTAGGAAAAAAGGAGAGGTGATGTTATTCAAATCATAAGTAAAACGTAAAGTGGGAGACCGTAGTCGAGGGCGACAAGAAGGCTCCCTTTTTAATAGCTACTGCACCAAGGTGAAGTGGAGGGCGCTACTCCTTTCCCATGATTTCTCCACTTTACCCTTGATACGTACCTTATATTGCTGAGTGTTAAGCAAGGCAGTATCAAGTACAATTTTGAAGTCTTTGGTATGACACGACCTGGGATTGAACCCAGGTCTCCCGGATCATTAGCGAACACTCTAACTACTGGGCCAATGAGCCGGTTCATAATTGGGAGTAATGAGGTGGTTCATGCTTTGATCAAGGATATTAACCCGAAGCTTAATGTAACAGAGCGAGGTGAGTTTGAACTCACGTACATCGAGGCCGCTGTCAAGCACGTAAGCCATTACGCCACGAGTACTCAGCGGGTCTTTGGAAAGAGTTCTCTTGCAAGTTGAAATTCTCTGCAGTTAAAACAGTTTACACTAACCGAGAAAATATTCTGTTTATTGTCTACTTTGAGATCTCGTCTTTGTCGATTGGATTATTTCAGAATTTAACCTACATTGATCTTTAAAAAAAAAAAAAAAAACTCTACAGAAATTTTATTTTAACTTAGACGCATATTCGAGTCATACATCTCAGGGATTTTTAGCTTGCCTCAAGCATTTCTTCCCGCCCTTACCTCTGCGCATGCGTGTTGAGATTCGAATCATTCCATTCTCAAGTGATGATCACAAGGATAAGACGTTGCGAAATGTGATTAAACTAGGGTTTGTTTTTTTTTTGTTGTTTTTACGATTTTTTTTTTCATCTCATTTTATTTCCTTTTTTATTTTTGTTTTGCTTCAATGTGTGGCAAAGACGGACTTATCTCTACGTTCGTTTTCCTCACGAGACCCGAAAGTGTTGCGCTCTAAAATCGATTCGAAATTCATTCCACGCTTTAGCATCTCCACACCAAATAATGAATGCTTGACTTCTTTCGCTGATTAGCAATCAAAGAAGACGACTATAAAATATCGGAACTTTCTTCTAACTTCATTTTTCTGGGGGTTTTCCCGTTGGCAGAAGATTTAGACGTTTGAAAGATTCCGTGGTAATTGTTTTTTTTTTTTTTCCTTTTTTTTTTATAAGAGGTGTCCAGTTTTTAATATATTTGTGCAAATCTAGTTGTAATTCTTTGTTCAGTTGCTACTACGTAATCTAGACCTGGTACCTGGGTAGGCATATCTCTGAGTTACAACATCGGAGTTTCACACACACTCACATACACACACACACACACACACACACACACACACATACACACTCTCGCATACACACATACTCGCACGCACACACACACACATACACACACACACTCTCGCATACATACACACTCGCGCGCACACACACACACACGCACGTACACAAACACGCGCACACACTCACACACACACACACGCTCGCATATATACACACACACTCGCATACACACACGCACACACTCCTATATATATACACACACACACACACACTCCCATATACACACACACACACTCGCATACAAACGTACAAACACGTATTAAAACATACCGACACACAAGCACATACACACAACCTCTCTCTCTCTCTCTCTCTTTTTCTCTCATATACACACAAACAGACAGACAGATAGACAGACACACACATGTATATGTATATGTCAAAATATGAACTCTGCTAGGTTTATAAATGAAAAAAAAGTGCTCAATATCGGTAATAGAGTATATACATATCTAAGTTAGAATAGCATAGGCACAACTTTAATCGCAGTTGAGGATCGTCAGTTTCATGCATATACAACCATCGAACCAAGTTATATACGATATATAAAAGTTCTAAGCGACACCTAGAAAAGAGATTTAGAGCTGAACATTTTTCCTATGGCACTTTACAACCAGTTTCTGTAAAACTAGAAAAGCAGATACAGATTTGTATTCTTTTCTGTGAAGTTGAGGCCTATAAAAATGTGAGAGGTGTTTGATAAATCTAAAATTTGGATCAGGCTTAGAACTATTTGAACGACCATGATGTGTGTGTGTGTATGTGTGTGTGTGTGTGTGTCAGTTCGGTTTTATGGCATATCAACCGTTATAGGTTATTTAAAAACCAAATCCATTTTTATGCATATAAACAGTTCTATTTCAAACAATTCAGTCCAGTACATGTACGCAGTTCAAATGTAAAAACAGTTCTACTTCAAGCAATTCAGTTTAACATAAGTACACAGCTTAGTTTGGTTTGGTTTTATGGTATATCAACCATTGTTGGTTATTAATGCCAAAGCAATTTTATACATATAAACAGTACCATTTCCAACAATTCAAAGTGCATCGTTAATTCTACTTGACCCATAGATAGGACCCTATCAGGTGCTAACACTCCTGGACAGAGTGAACCAGGGATCGATGGCAATGAAGGTGTACTCTGTGTTCCCCAAAGCTCCAGCATTACTTGAACCTCACCGTCAGATTGTTTCGTTTTATATACAGGATGCTAGTCGGGGGATTACCCTCTGCAGAGAAGCAGTTGGTGTATTCCATGGCCCTAGCCGACTGGGCAAGTGTGTGTCAGTTTCTATATATATATATATATATGTGTGTGTGTGTGTGTGTGTGTGTGTGTGGTTTGCTCTATTTAGAAAGAAAAGTGCTCAATATCGGTTATAGAGTATATATAGATATAAGTTTCTGTTGCCTATATCCTGGGTCAGTGGTGCTTGATAACGCTCAGGTTCTCGACTAATATTGAATGATAAAATAGGCGAGAAATTTAGATCTACATACTGTCCATCTCGCCCAGTCAACTAGGGAATGAGTGCATTTTTGCAGATGGGTTAAACCCCTCCCCATTAATGAGTCTCCTGGATATGATGTTAAACACCCTGATGGTAAAGCTTTCAATTCTAGAACTTTGAGGAATGTGGATTACCTCTTCATGGCTATTTTTCCCAGATCCACTCGAATCCGGAATGGTAGTACCAGTAAGAGCACAATTTGTGAGTCAAATAGAAATATCTAATCATTTTCTACACTTGAAACCATTTAACTGAGTGCAAATGATAAACAGAAACACCTAAAACTTTTGCAGCCAATAAATGAGTTATTAATCATTTAAAAAAAATACCTATAAATTATTTACTTACAAGTCATAGAAACTGCTATGTTCTGGTTAATGAACGCTTGTAATATTAAATAAAGGACAAACCACGACATGAGAGGAAATAGAGATATATTCTCAGGAAAAAGTATATACAATAGAGAGACTATTAGTAGACAAGAACATAAGATTAGTGAACGCTTGTAATATTAAATAAAGGACAAACCACGATATGAGAGGAAAATAGAGATATATTCTCAGGAAAAAGTATATACAATAGAGAGACTATTAGTAGACAAGAACATAGGATTAGTGAACGCTTGTAATATTAAATAAAGGACAAACCACGATATGAGAGGAAATAGAGATATATTCTCAGGAAAAAGTATATACAATAGAGAGACTATTAGTGGACAAGAACATAGAATTAGTGAATACAGAATAAAGATATAGTCCAACGATAGTATTGACTTCCGTTATTACGGTAGCAAGTAAGGTGATCTAGTGCGATCTCCAGTCTCCAACGCTCTAGTATCATTCCTACGAGAAGCTGCCCTGGTATTAGTAGCTACTGCTATATATGGCAGATGGACTAGTTCATTGTGTGAAAAAAAGGTGAGTGATACCCAACAGAAACGTATCTGTATAAACGGAATTTGACATTAAATAACCATCAACGGTCGATATGCAATTAAAAGAAATAATCTAAACTATGGACTATCGCTTATATTGAACTCCCTTACTTTATAGATTTAGCTTTCTAACAAATTATTATATTATTAATAATATATATATATATATATATATATATATATATATATATATATATATACCGACTCATTGGCTCAGTGGGTAAAATGTTCGCCAATGGTCGAGTCATAACAAAATTTTAAAATAAATGGTACTTCCGTGATTAACACTCAGCATTATAAGGTACTGTAAAGTGGAGCAACCTAGGGAAAGGAGGTGCACCCTCCCCTACACTTTGGTGTAGTATCTATTGAAAAGGGAGCCTTCGGGTCACCATCGACTGCAATCGCCAATTTCACTTTATATATATATATATATATATATATATATATATATATATATGTCTGTGTGTGCATGAATATATAGGTGAATGTACAATCATATGCCTCTCTTTGGTTGTATGAGATTTCGATTGGAATAAAAAAAAAACATCGAAACATGTGTATGCAGGTAAAATTTTATTTGAATAAATTAAAAGTTAATCAAATACACTACCTCGAAATCCTCATTAGGAAATAAATTAATTTCCTCTCTCTCTCTCTCTCTCTCTCTCTCTCTCTCTCTCTCTCTCTCCTTATATATATATATATATATATTGATCCAAAGTTCGTGTCATATAAACTCTTGTCAGAAAGGTTTTAATTTTCTCCCTACATTTTTGTCTTTATCTAATATATATATATATATATATATATATATATATATATATATATATATATATATATATATATATATATGAACGTGTGTATGCGTGTGAGTGTACGTGTGTGGTTATACACGCATTTATATTTTTATGTTTTATACTCACCGTTGTGAGTTTATCAATTTTCCACCTTCATCTTTATATCTGTAAAATATAAATACGTATATGTGTGCATGTATATATATATATATATTATATATATATATATATATATATATATATGCGTTTATGCGTGTATAAGCGCGCACGCGTGCACACACACACACACACACACACACAACACACACACATATATATATATATATATTTGTCTATGAAAATATATCATCCGTTACAGCTAATTTTATTTCATTAAGTCTGATGTTAAATCTAATCACGTTCCACCGAATAAGACGAGAACGGAAATAAATTTAATGAGAGAACCGACAGAGTGATATTTGTCTGTCTATTATTTTAACAATGAATTTCCAATTCAATTTCGATGATTTTCCTCTAGGTAAAATTTCAGGGTCTTCAAGCCATAACTTCTCTTCTCTCATTTATTGAAGACAGACATTCTTGTTAATTGTCTCTTTCAAGCGATTTCATTTTGACAGATTTACTATGCGAACGTTAGGTAAATTCATCTTCCGATATTCCGATCACAAATTTCACGTATAAACATCAATCAAAAAAACACCTTCAAACTCACTTCCATCAAGTAAATGTCCTTCTTTACAAATTCTGTATCAATCCATGAAAAGAATGATTTTTAATGTCCGGGTCCGATGTGATCTCACTCAGCCCCAAACATTGATCACATAGTGTGTCTATATTTCTATCATTCAGGGTTTTCGGAATATTGTCTTCATCTTTATTATTATATTCACAACGTTTCGGCCGTTGTGTCTTCCGGCCTTCTGCTGATGTTTCTTGTCGATCTCAGAAACCTACACGGAGCTTCTGGCCACGTCCTTTATTTTATCCATTGGGGTCACTTGCTCTGATCCTGTTAACCATAACCGGGGACAAGTGTAAAGCATTCATGTATTGTTACTCGCTTTCAGTCGGGATTGAACCTGCAACCTCCAGATGATTATCTCTGCATATCTACTCATATTTACCAACCCCTCCGCTCGGGCAGAATATGACACAAGGTCAATTTTTAAGCGGAGTTTAATAGGTTTGAATTCAGAGTTTTCCTTCTACTAGACTAGTTGCCTCACCAAGGCTGAAGAACTCAGTCTGTCCTACTATTTACCCATAGCTAGAGGGAGAATAATTGGATTCATACCTTTCCCAAAGGTATTAGGACGATGTGAAATGCAGTCGGTCTCGTCCAAGATTTGAACTCGTATCACCGTGTCCATTTCCTATGACGATAATCATTACACCACGGACACCTCCAACACTGCATATCTACTAAGGGGCAAGACCCCCCACTAATGAATGTCCTAGATATGACACAAAAAATCTGATGGTGAAGCTCCAGTAATTCTGGAGCTTTGGAGAATACGGAGTAAGCCTTCATTGCCCTCGGTTCCTGGTCCACTCAGGCCCATAGCGTTAGTACCAGATAGAGTCCTATCAATGGGTCGAATAGGACTGTTAGATCATTTAACTGTGTATACAAATGACTGATGCTTGAATGAATCGTTAGTGATACATATCAATACTCGAAACTATTTAACTATGTGCAAAAGAATGAGCTCAGGCCCGTTAAATATATTATCAACAAAATGTGTTTGCAAATCCTACACATTTAATATATTTATCTAAAGAAGATTTGGCATTAAAGAACCAACAATGATTGATATGTCATAAAACCAAACTAAGCCAAATTCTATATATTTGATATACATGTATGAGGAGGATTTGGTATTGACTTCAATGGTTGATATGCCATAAAATCCAACCAAATCAAATCCTATATTTTTAATATATATATATATATATATATATATAGAGAGAGAGAGAGAGGATTTGGCATTAAATAACCTAAAATGGTTGATATGCCATAAAACCCAACCAAATCAAATCATATATTTTATATATATATATATATATATATATATAGAGAGAGAGAGAGAGGATTTGGCTTAAATAACCTAAAATAGTTGATATGCCATAAAACCCAACCAAATCAAATCATATATATTCAATATATATGTATATAGAGGATTTGGCCATAAATAACCTACAATATTTGATATGGCACACAGCCCAACCAAACCAAATCATATATATTTAATATATATGTATAAAGAGGATTTGGCAATGAATAACCTACAATGGTTAATACTTGAGCGAGAGAAAATGTTTGTTATTATTTTCGGCGAAGAAATGTATTCTTGCGCGTGTGTTATTCCTTCGCTAATTGTTGTTAATAAAAAAAAAAAGGATGAAGAAGTAAGTAGACGAAGCCGTTAGGTTTTATATAATGATTTTTAATGGCAGCATGGAATAAAGAGTTTGCGTTTGTGCTGCAAGCCTCGTGGGAAAGGAAAGAAGTAAAGAGACGAAATGGAGTTATGAGAGAGTAGAGAAAGCTGCGCGTGTCGTTGGACGTGCGAGGGATTATGTTCGCCGTATGTTGCAAAGTCATGTTTGCTGTTTAAGGAAATAGACGTTGAAATTACCGTTAGTTTGTGGTTCTGGTTATTCGTGGAGAAACGTGAATGTCTCCAGAAAATGTTGCCCAGAGGTGAAGTGGTCGCTAGGTGTCGGAGCGAATTCGGCATCGCAGTCGACATAGCCAATTTGGGGGGTGACGTAAAGTTGTTCCTGTGTGTGGCGTATTGAATTTATCTCATTCATATTCAACTGGGAACCCTCGGTCTAGGAGAAATAGACCCAAGGGATCCATAAATTAGATAGGTTCCCTCACTGTGTCCATGCTGCTTCTTCTGCTGCTGCAATTGAAGAGCAGCCAGTGAGACGTCTGCACTGAACGAAGTTGTTCAGCCAAAAAGGGTGTTTGACGGCTTTTCCCCAGTTTGTGCTGCCTGGAAAGATGCTCCGGAATGATTAGGATAAGTCATCCTGATTGGGTGAAATTATGCGTCGAATTAAATTACGCGCCAAACCAAAATTCCTTCTGCTTCAATATGCCATAAAACCAAACCAAATCCAACCAAACCAATCAGATGAAGTAAATCATCGATGATCTTTTTCAGAACTGAAATGGATGACCACAAAATAAAAACAGGACCTGAAAGTATCTAGAAGCCTTTGTGCCAGATTAAACAAAGCTCACTGAAAATCAGATTATATATATATTCAATCATACATCCTAGATGCATCAAGATAGGTCTTCGGTGATGCCCTGTCTTCATCGCTGATTTCGGGTTTTATGCATCATATCGGCTCCGACAGAAACTCCGGCATGACTCTGGAAGAGCCAAGCCGCCTCCCTGATTGCAACGTGCTACGCTCGTGCCTCTACCACAGAAATAATAAGGCCGGACTTCGGCCGTTCTTATATACATCTGTCATTTAGTAACAGCCAATGAAAAACAGGGCATTCCACACACACACACACACACACACACACACACACATATATATATATATATATATATATATATATATATATATATATATATATATATACCAAATAATTCTAATGTATGTAATAAAATAATGTACTGGGAGTTTAAATTTGGGTGTCCTCGTGGTGTAATGGTTAAAGCGATGGACTGCGGAATCTTAGTACGCGAGTTCATTCTCTAGTCGCGCTATTACGTTCACTTTCGGGCAAATACCCTTGGGAAAGGTATGAACCCTCTTATCCTCCCAGCTATGGGTTAAATAGTACCACCACTGTTCTTCTAGGAGAATAGCTTTGGCATTAAATAACCTACAAAGGTTGATATGCCATTAAACAAAGAAACCAACTAACCATCATAGGAGTTTAATATTTAGCTCGGAAGGCATACAAAGAAAATCAACAAAAATAATAAAAATGTAAATCATTACAGATTCAGGGAGAGATTAGAGAAATCAGGATTAACGGCTTCACAAGAAATAAGAATGTGATATGATCTAACTGAAACTTTAAAAATGATTAAAGGAATTTTTAATTGTATCGGACATTTTTCAAAATACCTTCTAAAACTGGATGTTTATTTTCAATTAAGATTTCAAAAACTTTGCCTACTAACCAACTTGATTTTTTAAACAATATTTGCCATTTAGTTTAGAAGATATGGATCGTGATTAAAAATTTTGTTTACGTTTCTTTGTTTAATGGTATATCAATATTAGTAGGTTATTTAATATTAGTAGGTTATTTAATATTAGTAGGTTATTTAATATCCAAGCTGTCTTTGTGGGAAGAACATAGTGATGCTACTTTAACTATAACAAGGGTGGGGTAAGAAGGTTCATGCCTTTCCCTAGAGTATCAGTCCAAATGTAAATGTAATCGTGTGACAGGGGTTAAAAGTCGATTTCTATGATGTCACAATGTTAGCCACAAGGCTATGGGGATTCGTTTAATCTATAAAGAGTTGTATGAAGTGTGTATGAAGATAGCTGGTTTCTTTGTTTAATGGCATATAAACATTGGTGCGTTATTCAATGTCCAAGGCGTCATCTTAGAAGAAAATAGTGGTATGATTTAAACCACAGCTGGGGAGATATCGAGGCTAAAATATTACAGTTCTATGCAAAGTGAAATATTGTTAGTAATGAATAATATGTAAAAACAGGATCTGGTGCTAAATATCCCACAAGGGTTGATATGCCAAAAGTAAAAAGTAAAGTTAGCGACCGTAGTCGAGGGCGACCAGAAAGCTCCCTTTTCAATAGCAACCACTCTTTTGCCTGGATTGCTGCACTTTACCCTTGATACGTACCTTATATTACTGAGTGTTAAGCAAGGAGGTATCAAGTACCATTTTTAAGTCTTTGGTATGACTCGACCAGGGATTGAACCCAGATCTCCCGGACCATTGACAAATATTCTACTCATTCGGCCAACGAATTTGAAATCTTCGTATTAGTGCTTCCGTTGTGATGTCGTTTCCAAATTTAAGGAAGAGTTAACTGCGTCATACTACTGATTTCTTCGAAGATAGGGCAAAATAACCCGTTTACTGCACAGTAGACAAAACCTGAAGATAGGGCCAAATAACCCGTTTTCTGCACAGTAGACAAAACCTGAAGATAGGGCCAAATAACCTGTTTTCTGCACAGTAGACAAAACCTGAAACAAACAAAGCAAAAGTGTGAAGTTAATAATTCTAAATAACGTCAATTTATACATCACATTCTATTGGTTTGACTGTTCGCCAATGGCCCGGGAGACCGGGGTTCAATCCATGGTCGAATAATACTGAAGACTCAAAAAATGGCATTTGATACCTCCTTGCTTTATCTGATTAGGTTCGATACAAGGGTAAGTGGAGGAATCCCGGGAAAGGAATGGCGCCCTCCCCTACACTTTGGTGTAATAGGCATTGAAAAAATATGCTTTTGGGTAGCCCCCAACTACGGTCGGCCAACTTATATATATATATATATATATATATATGGCACCTCAAATATCAAAGACTGACTAGGGAAAAAATACAAAAACAAACACAGAACACACTCTTGGAGAAGAAAAAAGAAGAAAAAGAAAAAAAAGGGAAAGAGAGAAAGACCACGTGCAGAAAATCTCACAGAGAAAACCCCAACCGGACATTGACCACTTTAAAAACCCCGCCAAAAAACAAAAACAAAACAAAACCAAAAAAAACGGTTAAAATTATCAAATATTCTTAGAAGCTAGAAAGAAGCTAAAATACTTTTAAGATGAACAAAATCGAGAATTAAAAAATATAAATCTTTTATTTGACCCATAGATAGGACGCTATCAAGTGCTACCACTCTGAGCAAGAGTGGACTTGGGTAATGAAGGGGTACTCTGTATTCCTCAAGGCTCCAACATCACTGGAACCTCACCATCAGATTGTTTAGTTTCATGTGCAGGACACTCGTTGATGGGGTAGATCTTACTTTTCTGCAGAGAAGCAGTTGGTGTATTCTACAGCCCCGGCAGACTGGCCAAGTGTGCTTGGTTAGATTAGAGAATGCGAAGGATTAGCTTTTAATATAGGTCGAATTAAGTGGAATAATTTGTTTTGATATTATTCTGGTCAGAAAGTCAATAAGTTTTAAAACTAAATCTTTTGATAATTTATTAAGGTAATATTGTATAATCAATCAAACTATTGATCTGAAAATCGGACGCGTGAAACTCGCAGTTGTAGAAAGATGATTTGTGATAAGTGAGTGTTACTTCGAATGAGATGCACACACGCACACACACACACACGGGCTAATATGCCAATACATGTTAGGACACTCGCGCGCAGCACACTCACACTCACATAAATGTTCCTTCAAGTGAGACGCACGCACACACACACACACACACGGGCTAATATGCCAATACATGTTAGGATACTCGCGCGCAGCACACTCACACTCACATAAATGTTACTTCAAGTGAGACGCACGCACACACACACACGCGCACGCACGAGTACTACCCACACACAAGTGCTCATAAACATATAAAGAAAGTAAAGTTGGTGCCCTTAGTCGAGGGTGACCCGAAGGTTCCCTTTTCAATAGCTACTACACCGGAGCACTACTCCATCCCCTGGAATGCTCCACCTAACTTCATGATGCTGAGTGATAAGCAAGGCGGCAACAAGTACCATCTTTGGTATGACTTGACCTGGGATTGAACCCCGATCTTTCAGACCATTAGCGAGCACCCTACTCATTAAGCTAATGGCCTGTACATATATATCATCATCATCATCATGTCGTGCCGCCAGCACGGATATCCCTGACGCTCTCTCGCCGCTTCTCCCTATCATTCATCGCCTCCGGTAGGTCTTCAGGGTTACATCCTGTGTCCTCACATAGTTGCTGAATATATGTTCGAGCTGGTTGTCCTGCTTTTGCACGGCCATATGTGAGGGTCCATAGGAGTACATCACTTATGAGCTCGTCCTTGCTTCTCCAGCAGTGTCCCGCGTGCCTGGTTCGTCTAACTTGTATAGTTTTCGTGATGGGAGGCAAGTGGCCGTATAGTTGGTGCCTTGTGGGGTGTTGCCGCCAGGACTTGTTCAATACTGCTCTCAACATTCTTGTGTAATTGCCGTCTAGTTTCTTCGCCAGTCGTTTAGTTAGCGTCCAAGTAGTAACATATATATACATATATATTATATTAGAAAATAGTGGGGAAAATATTTTGTTATGTTGTTTGTTCCGAAGAGATTACTGAGAAATTTTAGTTTTTGTTAATTCTTGTTCATGCCAGCTACTTTTCACATACACACATACAAACACATACGCAAACATCCATGCACACTAACACACATGTACAAACACCCACACCCACCCACACAAGCATAGAGTGTTCGCCAATGGTCAGGAAGACCGGTGTTCAATCCAAGGTCGAGTCATACCAAAGACTCTAAAAATGGTACTTGGTGCCACCTTGCTTAACTCTCAGCATTATAAAGTAAATATCAAGGGTAAAGGGGAGCAATCCAGGGAAAGAAGTAGTCTCCACACCTACACCTCGCTACGGTAGCTATTGAAAAGGGAGCTTTTGGGTCACCCTCGACTAAGGTCACCAACTTATATATATACATATATATACGAGGGGCATACGATACGTTTCCAGACTTTTATTGATAGTACACACATGAAACTCTAACCCCCTTCGAAGTAATCTCCTCCGGCTGCAATGCACTTGTTGTACCGTTCCAACAACTTCTGGAATGCCCCATGGAAGTCCTCTCGTGTGAGCGTGTCAATGACCTTCGTCACAGCCTCTTTCATCTCATCAATTGCCATAACGACAGTCTCTGAGCTTAGGGAATAACCAAAAGTCACAGGGAGCAACGTCTGGACTATAGGAAGGTTAAGGAACTGTCTTGATGCCCATCTTGGTCAAATTGTCTGTGACAAGTATGGAGTTATGGACTGGTGTATTGTTCTGGTGGAAATGCCACTGACCCGATTTGAAGAGTGCTGGCCTCTTGCGACCGAATCTCTTGCTGAACTCCCTTAAGAAACTCAACATAGTAACCCTAACCCTAACCCTTTGGCAAATCAACTCTGGTGTATTGACTTCCTTTCTCTTCCCACACCTCTCATCATCCCTCACAGACTATCTGCCTTCCTTGAATCTCTTATGCCACTCAAAAACTGATGCTCGATTCATGCAAGATGCTCGAAAAGCAATCTGAAGCATTCCATACGTTTCTGTGGCATTTTTTCCAAGTTTAAAACAGAATTTTATTACATATCGTTCTTCTAAAGTGTCAGATGGCATTTTTGAAATTCACCAGCTGTGACAATCAGGCTTTAGTAGGGTGTATTCCAATTGGTGCTGTAGCTGTTGATTTGAAGCTGAAATCATGAAAATTAGTCAGTCATCTCATAAGATGTATAGCAATAATATACTGAATTTTCAAACGTCTAAGATAATTTTAAATGCCATTACGAAAAAAGTCTGGAAACTTATCGTATGCACCTCGTATATGTATATATCTACATGCAAGTTTATTATAATTGCAGGGTGAAAATCTAGAAATACGTGCACATAAGTAATTAAACTAACTCTCTTTGCCAAAAATGGAGTAAACTTGAAAAAATATCTGCCCTATATAAACAAGACGTGCATGTAGAGTATATATATATATATATATATATATATATATATATATATATATATATATATATATATATATATCTGTGTTTGCATGTGTTTAACAACAGCGTGTCTTCATCCTGCCTCTGCTGACGCCGTTATGTCGGCCGTAGGCTTGCACTAAAGGCGGCGCTGACGGCTAGCGACGAGCTGTCTGCTTCGGTTTTAACAAGGAAAGGGTGTAAAGCAGCCAGCTTTTTCTCATCTACACACACACACGCATATATATATATATATATATATATATATATATATATATGAACTCCACGCTAAAAGCTGACGGTGTCGTCGCAGACTATGGCCCGTTTGTGCTTTTTTCGCCTGTCCTCAGCGACATGACGCCATAAGCCCAGCTGTTAAAAGAACTGTGCCTCTGTCAGTTCGACCTTCCGAGCGGTCGCTACATTTAAGTTACCCCTTTGTTTTTTGTTTCGGTAAGAGGAATGATACACATGAAATCCTATTCGCTGGCCTGTGTTAGGATTATGTGCGAAAGGTCTATATGCAGACAAGATTATAAGCGTTTATTTTTAGGGGTAAAGTCTTTTTTGGTGCCTGACGCCATTTCTTAGCGAAATTTCAGAGTTGTACGTGTGTGAAAATCTACGTGCATTCGCCTGTGTTTATGACGTTTCATATGCACGCGCTTTTCTGATGTATCTAAACGCCTGGGAACGTACTGTGTCACCAATAAATCAGACGACTCCTAATAATTCAATGGAAAATAAAATTTCTTCTAAACCAAAAATATTAGGGAGTTAAATCAAAACGAATATTATTATTACAGTATCGCACATCCTAACAAATTATTTATAAAAAGGGAATTTTTTTTCTTCATAAAAAAATATCAGGACTTTTTAAAAATTTCTAGCGGAACATTAAACAGTTAAAACGGATATTATTAAGAATTATATCAGCGTCAATAAATTAGTACACGCCCATCCACTTTTTTAAAATAAAGAAGTAATCTCTTCTAAATCAGAGATAAACGGATTAAATAATTTCTTGTGGAACATTATACAGTCATTTAACGCCGAATTATGCCATTTTGATTAAAAATTTCAAGCTATTCAGTTTAGTATAAGTTCAGTTTTTGTTTACAAAAAAGTAAATGTAAAAACAGTTCTATGTCAAATAATTCAGTTTAGCATAAGTACACTGGTTAAATGTAAAAAAACAGTCCTTGTCTTTCATTGGAATCATTTTGAGATGAGACTTTTTAATCTGAGAATTAATTTTTATTAATTGAGGACTTTTTGTCCTCATCTTGGTAGTTTTTGTGTTGCTTCTTCTTTCACTACGTTTCGGCCAAATTTCACCTCTGGCCTTCTTCAGGTGATTTACCGCGACCTCGGATAGGAATGTTGAATCATGTAACCGTATGTGAGCATTGTCAGAAGATAGCGGTTTCAATTCCTACCCAAGCCGGCCAGAGGTTTACTTGGTCAAAAACGGGGTGCGATAGACAACAACTATGGAAGGCAGTAATTACTGGGGATACGGTTACAAGACTCAGAAACAACACAAAAACTACCAAGATGAGGACAAAAAGTCCGCAATAAATAAAAATTAATTCTCAAAAACAGTCCTATTTAAAACAATTCAGTTTACCGTAAGTACAGAGGGTCAATGTCAAAAACAGTTCTATTTCAAGCAGTTCACTTTAGTATACAAAAGCAGTTCTATTTAAAACAATTCAGCTTAGCATAAGTATACAGTTTAGCTCTATTCGACCCATAAATAGGACCCTAGCATGTGCTCCCACTCCGAGCCAGAGTGGACCAGAGAGCGATGGTACTAAAGAGGTACTCTGTATTCCCCAAAGCTCTAGCATTACTGTTTAGTTTTTCCGCAGAGGGGTACGATCCCGCTGCCCAACGAGTGTCCAAGATATGACACTAAACAATATGATGGTGAGGTTCCAGTATTGCTGGAGCTTTGAGGAATGCGGAGTACCAACTCATTACCATCGCTCCCAGGTCCACTCTGGCCCGGAATGGTAGCACCTGATAGGGGCCTATCTATGGGTTAAATAGAACTAAACTGCGTACTTATGCTACACTGAATAGCTTGAAATAGAACTGTTTGATAAACTGAATTACTTGAAATAAAGATATTTTTGATAATCAAACTGTGTACTTACATATAAACTGCGTACTTATGCTAAACTAAATTGTTTGAAAGAAAAGTGTATGCTAAATTGAATTGTTTGAAATAAAACTGATTATTCGTATAAAAATCGATTTGGCATTGAATACACGACAAAGGTTGATATACCATAAAACCCAACCAACCAACCAACCAAGTGATCATTAATTATTTGGTTTGTTTTCTTTATTTAATGGCATACTAAGTTACTTGGTTTATTTTATGCTAAAGCCATCCTTGTTGAAGATCACCAGTGATACTTATCAACCTTCGGTCGTTGTGATCAAAGGATTCATGCCTTTACGTGCGTTATTAGTCCAGAAGTGAATGTCATATTTACCCAACCCCTCTGCTCGGGCAGGATATGACACAAAGTCAATTTTTAAGCGGAGTTTGACAGGTTTGAATTCAGAGTTTTCCTTCTCCTAGACTAGTTGCCTCACCAAGGCTGAATAACCCAGTCTGTCCTACTATTTACCCATAGCTGGAGGGAGAATAATTGGATTCATACCTTTCCCAAAGGGTATTAGTGTTATGTGAAATGCAATCGGTCTCGTCCAGGACTTGAACACGTGTCACCGTGTCCATTTCCTACGACGATAACCATTACACCACGGGCACCTCCTTGTCCGGAAGGGAATATAGACGCACGACAGAAGTTCAAATTCCAGTTTTTCGATAGCCCAGTCGGTTGGGAGTGGGGCTGCAGTGGGATAAAACTCCCCCAAATAGCGTAGAATACATCGACTGCATCTCTGCAGAGAGGTAAGTCCCCACCAAAGAGTGTGGCCAAGTCGGCTGGAGCTGCAGAATATACCGACTGCATTTCTGCAGAGGGTTAAAACTCTCCCAACGAGTGTCTTGGTTATGACACAAAACAATCTGATGGTGAGGTTCCATTAATGCTGGAGTTTTGGAGAAGGCGGCGCACCTCTTTATTGCCATCACTCTCAGGTCCACTCAGGCCTGGTGTCATAGCTCTTGATAAGGTCCTATCCATGAGTCAAATAGATCTAAACTGTGTACTTATGCTAAACTGAATAGTTTGAAATAGAACTGTTTTTACATTTAACTACGCGTAAAAATAAAATTGTACTTATGCTAAATTGAATTGTTTGAAATAGAATCGTTTGTAGTTATAAAAATGGATTTGACATTAAATAGCCTACAATGGTTGATATGCATAAAACCAAACCAATCCAAACCAAACCCCTTTCTTCGAAGACAGTCCATCATCTTGGCCACTTAGCCACGAGTAATCTCTCTGTCTCTGTCTCTGTCTTTTTCTCTGTCCCTCTCTCTCTCTCTCTCTCTGTCTGTCTCTCTCTCTCTCTCCTTCCCTCGTTCCATATTTCTTTTTTTTTCTCTTTTGGTCTTCATCCTCCATTCCTCGCCCTGTCTTTCGCTTTTAAGATATCTTTATTTTTCTTTCACTTTTCCTTTGTCCATCTTTCTCTGTCGTCCTCTCTTTTGCTTCTTTCTTTATTTCTTTCCCTTTCTTTATTTTTTTTCTCTTTTCTTTCTCTCTTAATCTTTCTCCTTTCTTTGCTCCATTTTCCTCTCTTCCTTCTCTCACTATTTCTATTGTAGTTTTTCTCTTTTTCTTGATTTCTTTCTTTTCTCCACTTTCGCCTTCTCTGTTTCTATCTTTCTCTCTTTTTCCTTCTCATCCTTCTTTCTCTGTTTCTATTCCTGTTTTCCTATTTCCCTCTTTTTCTTTATCTCTTACTATTTCTCCTTCTCTCTTTTTCTCTACTTCTCTCCTTTTCACTCTTGTCTTCCTCTCTCTATTTCTCTCCCTGTTTTTCTCTTTTTATCATTTTCTTTCACTTCTTCTCTTTCTCCTTCCCTCTCTCTATCTTTCTCTCTTTTTTCTCTCTCTCTTCAATCCCTCTCTGCTTCTCTCCCTGACTTTCTCTTTTCCTCTTTTTCTTTCTCTGTTTCTCCTTTTCCTTCCTTCTTTTTATCTTTTGAATTATTTCTCTCCCTCTCTTTCTTTTTCTTTCTTTTTCTATTTCTCTACCTGTCTTTCTCCTTTTCTATCTTTCTTTCTCTTCTACTATATCTTCCTCCAACATCTATCTCTTTCTTTCTTCTTGTCTTTCGGTCTCACATCTGTATTTTAATATACAAAAGAAATATCAAAATTGATTCAAATAAAAATATCATGTTTATCAGTCCAGTCCACATTCTCTATCCCTCTCTTCATCATCATCATCATCATCTCTCTCTCTCTCTCTCTCTCTCTCTCTCTCTCTCACACACACACACACACACACACACACACACACACACACACACTCTCTCTCTCTCTCTCTCTTTGCCCAGTCGGATGGGGCTGTAGAATACACTGAAAGCACCTCTTCAGAGGAGTAAGACCCCCCAAACGGGTGTCCTGGATATGACACTAAACAGTCTGGCGGTAACGTCCCAGTAATGCTAGGGCCTAGGGGAGTACGGAGCACCCCTTCATTGCCATTGCTCCCAGGTCCACTCTGGCCCGGCGTGGTATTACCTGATAGGGCCCTATCTATGGGTTAAATAGAACTAATGGCATACTTATGCTAAACTGAATATCTTGAAATAGAAATGTTTTTTGACAATTGAACCTTGCTTACATTTGAACTGCGTTCTTGTGCTAAACTGAATTATTTCAAAGACAACTGTTTTTTGACATTGAAACTGTATTTACACTAAACTAAATTGTTTAACGTAGAACTGTTCTGACATGTAACTGTGTGTAAACAAAATCTGTACTTTTACTAAACTGAATTAGCTGAAGTAGAATTGCTTGACTAAACTGAATAGCTCGAAATAGAAATATTTTTTTTTTACAATTAAACTGTACTTACATTTAAACTGCGTGCTTTTGCTAAACTGAATTATTTGAAATGTAACTGTTTTTCGACATTAAAACTGCATTTACACTAAACTGAATTGTTACATATAACTGCTTGAATAGTTTGAAATAGTTTTTGTCAATTAAATTGTGTACTCATGCTAAACTGAATTGATTTAGATAGAACTGATTATTTACATGAAAATGGATTTGGCGTTAAATAACCTACAAAGGATGATATGCCATAAAACCCAACAAACCAACAAACCAAACCAATCTCTCTCTCTCTCTCTCTCTCCCTCTCTCTCTCTCATTTTACTTCTCCCACTTTCACTTTCTTCGCTTCTCTTTCTATTTTATTCTCTTTCTCTCTATTCTTTCACTCCCACTCTTTCTATAACCTGAATCCTTAAAGTCCGACTTCTGTATCTCTCTTTCTCTTTCTTCTCTCTTTTCCTTTCTCTGTCTCTCTCTTTCTCTTTTCTACCCCTTTCTCATTCTTTGTCTATGACACTTTCCTTCTCTTCCTCTCGCTTAAGTTAGAAAAAAAAAAAACAGAAACAAAAAAAACAAAAAACAAAACAAAACAACCAGGTTAACAAAAATAAAAGCATCATCATAATCCTTAGTTCACCTCCTCCCTCTCTCTCTCTTTTTATCTCTCTCTCTTTATCTCTCTTTCTCTCTCTCTCTCTCTCTCTCTCTATCTTTCTCCCCGTCTTTCACTATCTTCCTTGTTTCAATTTTTCTTTCTTTCTCTCTCTCTTCCTCTCTCTTTCTCTCTCTCTTTCTCTCTCTTTCTCTCTTTCTCTCTCACTTTCTTTCTTATTTCAATTTTACTTTCTTTCTCTCTCTCCCTCTCTTTTCTCTCTCTCTCTCTTTATCTCTCTTTCTCTCTTTCTCCCCATCTTTCACTATGTTCCTTGTTTCAATTTTTCTTTCTTTCTCTCTCTCTCTCCCTCTCTCTTTCTCTCTCTCTTTCTCTCTCTTTCTCTCTCACTTTCTTTCTCCCCGTCTTTCACTATCTTCCTTATTTCAATTTTACTTTCTTTCTCTCCCTCTCTTTTTTCTCTCTCTCTCTTTATCTCTCTTTCTCACTTTCTCACTTTCTTTCTCCTCGTCTTTCACTATCTTCTTTGTTTCAATTTTTCTTTCTTTCTCTCTCTCTCTCTTTCTCTCTCTCTTTATCTCTCTTTCTCTCTTTCTCTCTCACTTGCTTTTTCCCCGTCTTCCACTATCTTCCTTATTTGAATCTTTCTTTCTTTCTTTTTCTCTCTCCCTCTCTTTTTTCTCTCTCTCTCTCTTTCTCTCTCTCTCTCTATCTTTCTCCCCGTCTTTCACTATCTTCCTTATTTCAATCTTTCTTTCTTTCTCTCTCTCTCCCTCTCTTTTTATCTCTCTCTCCCTCTCTTTATCTCTCTTTCTCTCTTTCTCTCTCACTTTCTTTCCTCCTTCACTGTGTCTTGTCCTTCCTTTCTTTCTTCCACTTCTCTTTCTTCTCCTTATATCAGCGTTTTGAGCCAAAAAAAAATCAAAGGTTATAAAAATTAAAATATTCGAATTCGTTAAGTTCGTTCTCCTTTCCTCTGCCACTCTTTTTCTATCTTTCTCTTTCTTCCTCTGTCTCTGTCTCTATCTCTCCCTTCTTCTCTCTCTCTCTCTTTCTCTCTCTCTCTATTCCTTTCACACCTGTATTTTTTAATGAGCAAGGGCTTCGAATTTGGCAAAAGAAACAGTCTGAAGTGGCATTTTAAATCGTAGAATTCTGCATAATTATCGAAAATATCCCAACTCTTTCGAGAAGAAAATCGAAGAATTTCCATTCTCTTCACATCCAACAGTAATCAATTCGAAAATCACAAGGTGTTCGCTTTTGAAAGGTAAAGAGTGAAAAGTCTCACTTCTGTCCAAACTGAAATAGTAGCGTTATTTGTTGTCGTTGACAAGGCGGGAAAAATTTATTAAAAAAATCTCGTAAATCAAGCGCCAATGAAAACGGTTTCACCGTTTTGCATTTGCCGATAACGGGAGATTGTCCCAAGAATTCAAAAAAAAAAAAAAAAAAAAATGGAAACCATTAAGGCCGAACCCCGTGAAAAATGAAGATGCCAGGAAAGAAAGAATTTCCGTAATATGCAAGCTTGATTAATTGCCGGTGAAGGAAGGAGAGATAATGAGATTAAAGGCGCTTGTTTTCATTACGATTCGATTGATAGTCGAAAGGAACTCATACACACACACACACACACACACACACAGGGGGGGAATGTGTGCAGATGTAGCAATGGATTTGCCACCTGAATAACTGCAGTTCGCACGGGGAACAAATAAATGGCGCGAAAAGGATTTATAGAAAAGAGGGGATCTTGACACTGGTTATCCTTTACCGAATGTACGTCAGTCCGTACATCGAACGATTTAGTCAGATTTTTTGGTTCGCTTTCAACTGAGCTTCCAGGAAGAGTTTCAAAATTATTTCCTTAAATTGAAAAAAGAAAAAAAGAAAAAAGACTTCTGCTCGTCTGACGCATTTAAATACAAATAATTATATCAAAATGATATAAAAAAGAATCTAGGTACGTTTTTTTTTTTAATAATGATCAACTTTCAAAACGTATTTAATAAGAGTAAGTGCATGTAGCTTGACACCACTACATTCAACTAATAATCCTAAACATTAATAAAAACGTTTGTTAGTTCATTATTTTTAATATTGATCATCTTAAAACTGAGGTGTAATATCAGTAAATGCTCATAGTTTCGCCACTTTAGATACGAATTATATCTTAAACTTACTGAAAGCGACTCAACGTCCTTTTTTTTATTGACCATCTTACAACCCGTACGTAATACATTAAAACTCTACTTACACTAAACTGAATTATTTAATATAAAACTGTTTTGACATTTAACAGTGTGTAAACTAAATATATACTTATACTAAACTGAATTAGCTGAATAGTTTGAAGTAGAGATGTTTTTGACAATTAAACTGTGTACTCATGCTAAACTGAATTGTTTGAAATAGAACTATTTGCATAAAAATGGATTTGGCGTTAAATAACCTACAAAGGTTGATGTGCCAAAAAACCCAACCAACATAAATACAAACTATAATCTTAAACCTTAATAAAAGCAAATAAATGTTCTTTATTTTTCATAAAAGCTGTATGTAATATGACTAAATACTGCTAGTTTGACTACTTTAATTACGAACTATTATCGCAAACTTTAATAAAATTTACTCTGCGTTCTCTATTTTGAAATAAAGACCATCTTGCCAGCCGTATGGCATAAGTCATTAATAAACATATTAACATACCACCTATCGCAACAAAAATCAACCTGGTTCTACATATTACAGAAACGAAATCTTTTTATTAATAAATGCCAAATTCAGGTTGAAAATCTAAAAGCATTTTTGAAAAAAAATCTTAAAAGAAAAGATTACAAATATTCGAAGATATATTTATCAAAGCAAACTAATTGAAAATAAACAAAATAATTTAAATTTAGCTGCAGGCTTTCATCATCATCATCCTCAATCCATTGACTCTCTCTCTCTTGCCATCGCTCCCTATCAGCAATTGTTTTTGGTAAGTCTTCTTAGCGGCATCCAGTTTCTGCACAGAGACGATGAATGTAAGGTTTTGTTGGACGGCTAACATGAGTGCATGTGCGAAAGATCTCATAAAAGAAGTCTTTTATGGGTTCATCCTTTCTTCTCGTTCGTCTTGCGTGGATAGATTGTGAGATAAGAGGTAAGTGGCGGCACATCTACGTTTTGTTGGGAGCTGCTTCGGGGATTTATTTAAAACAGCACCTGGCATGAGTGCGTCGTTCCCATCTAGCAATATATTAATGTTAAATAGCAATACTTTAAACCTATTAAATGATTGCAAACAAACGCCTAATACTAAATCATCATCATCATCATGTCGCGCCGCCTGCGCGGATATCCCTGACCGTCTCTCGCCATTTCTCCCTATCATTCATCGCCTCCGGCAGGTCTTCAGGATTACAACCCGTGTCCTCACATAGCTGCTGTATGTAAGTTCGTGCTGGTCGTCCCACTCTTGCACATCCATGAGTGGGGGTCCACAGGAGTACATCGCTTATGAGCTCGTCCTTGCTTCTCCAGCAGTGTCCTGCGTGTCTGGTTCGTCGAACTTGTATAGTTTTTGTGATGGGGGGCAAGTGTCCGTATAGTTGGAGTCTCGTGGGGTGTTGTCGCCAGGACTTGTTTAATACTGCTCTCAACATTCTTGTGTAATTTCCGTCCAGCCTCCTCTCCAGCCGCTTCGTAAGCGTCCATGTGGTGCATCCATATAGCAGTATCGACACAACCGCTGCCTGGAAGAAACTGCGTTTCATTTTATCTGTTAGGTCCGACTTCCATATGATCGAGAGCCTATCGATAGCTGTCCATGCCTTCGTCAGTCGTGTGTCGATGTCCTTCTCGGTTGATGAGACGCTGCTTCCTAGGTAGGTGAATTTGTCGACTAGTTTCAGAGAGGCTCCGTCTAGTGTGGCAATGTTGCCTGTTTGGTTGTAACACATATATTCGGTTTTGTTTGCATTGACATGGAGGCCAATGCCAGCTGCAGCTCGTTCCAGACTATGTAGTAGTGTCTCTGCTTGATTAGGCGTATTCGCTAGTAACGCCAAGTCATCAGCGTAGTCGGCGTCCGTGATTGTTTTTGCGGGGTACCTTTTGCTTCTTCTCTTAGTCAGCTCAAAGCCATTTTCTCTGATTTTGTCGATCGAAGTCCTAAGCACATAGTCTAGATTATCGAAAATCATGAGTATTATATACTTTTAACTTTTTAACTGTGTGCAAACAAAATATTAATATTAGATTGAATTATTAGTGACAAATAGCAATACTTGAAACCATTTAACTGTGTGCAAACAAATGATTTGTGTTAAATCAAATAACTAGTGTTAAACTGTAATAGATGAAACAATTTAACAGTTTGAAAACCAATGATTTACTGCCTCAGCCAAATTTAACCTTAGCCCTCATCCCAGATACAAGGTGCATACGATATGTTTCTAGATATTTTTCGTATGGACTCTTTTGTTCATATTACACACATGAAACTAGTTTCCTTAGAAGTAATATCCTCCAGCTGCAATGCACTTGTACCGTTCCAACAACTTCTGGAAGGCTCCATGGAAGTCCTCTTGTGTGAACGTGTCAATGACCTTCGTCACAGCCTCTTTCATCTCCTCAATTGTCTCATAATGACAGCCTCTGAGCTTAGGGAATAACCAAAAGTCACAGGGAGCAACGCCTGGACTATAGGAAGGTTAAGGAATTGTCTTGATGCCCATCTTGGTCAAATAGTCTGTGACAAGGATGGAGTTGTTGACTGGTACATTGTCCTGGTGGAAATGCCACTGACCCGATTTGAAGAGTGCTGGCATCTTCCGACGGAATCTCTTGCTGAGCTCCCTTAAAACCTCAACATAGTAACCCTAACCCTTTGGCCAATCAACCTTGGTGTATTGACTCCCTTACTCCTCCAACACCTCTCATCACAGACTCCCTGCCTTCCTTGAATCTCTTATGCCACTCAAAAACTGATGCTCGATTCATGCAATATGCTTCAAAAGCAGTCTGAAGTATTCCATTGATTTCTGTGGCTTTTTTTCAAGTTTAAAACGCAATTTTATTACATATCGTTCTTTTAAAGTATCAGATAACATTTTTGAAATTCCCCAGCTGTAACAATCAGGATTTAGTAGGGTGTATTCCAATTGGTGCTGTAGCTGTTGATTTGAAGCTGAAATCCTAAAAATTGGTCAGTCATCTCATAATATGTATAGCAATATCATACTGAATTTTCAAGAGTCTATGAGAATTGTAAATGTCTGGAAACTTATTAAAGACACCACGTATGTTTTTACTAAAATGAGTATCACCATAGTCTTGGTAAGGCAACTTGTCCACGAGAAGGAAAACTGAATTTAAACCACCAGTACGTCGCCAAAAATTGTTGATTTGAAGCTGAAATCCTAAAAATTGGTCAGTCATCTCATAAGATGTATAGCAATAACATACTGAATTATCAAGACTCTACGACAATTTTAAATGCCCATACAAAAAAAAGTCTGGAAACTTATCGTATGCGCCTCATAAATCATATTCAGGTGACTGAAAATATCAAACTCCTCGTTATCTCAATCCAGAAACCCTTCAGAGTCGAGAATAAGATCAATTTATAAACAATACTAAACAATCAAGCAAAGATGTAAAACTCAATCTAGGTGATATATATATATATATATATATATATATATATATATATATATATATATTAGTTTATCTAAAAATGGTTGTTGTAGGTCCAAAGAAAGAATAAGGATATATCTTAAAATAGGAAGGTCCACGAAGAGATTTGTATTTTTTGAATTTATGTATTTTCATACCGTCTTTTTATGACAATCATCAGGCCGAGAAAGCTTTCTCTACTTGATAATTGTCGTAATAAGACAGCATGAAACCTGTCGTCTCAGACAAGCATCTTTGCTATTAAATATGTATAGAAAGTTGTATATATTTATTTATTATTATATAATAGCTCTATCACAGATATTGAGCACTCTCAAAATTACGCTGCATTTGGCCCGCGACAAACCCACCGAGTGAGAGAGTGACAACCAACGCTGTTATAATATATAAATAAATTGCCTGTGGTGTAATGGTAGGAAATCGACTCGACGACACGAGTTCAAATCCTGGACGAGATTGATTGCATTTCCCATAGCACAAATACCCTTGGGAAAGGTATGAATCCAATTATTCTCCCTTCAGCTATGGGCAAATAGTAGGGAAGACTGGGTTCTTCAGCCTTGGTGAGGCAATTAGTCTGGAAGGAAAACTCTGAATTTAAACCTGTTAAACTCCGCTAAAAAAATTGACCTTGTGTCATATCCAGCCCGAGCGGAGGGGTTAGGTAAATATGATAAATAATGATATAGAATAAGCGAAAGAGATCTACTATGGAAATGGAATAGTATTTCTAAATTTCTTGTTTTTTTAAACAAATATACATATATATATATATGTGTGTGTGTGTATATATATATATATAAACAAATATATATATATATATATATATATATATATATATGTATATATATAAATTAATATTTGCAACCATTTGACTGTGTGTAAATGAATGAATATTGTTGAATCGAATAATAAGTGCTAAATAGCAAAACTTCACGGTGTGCAAACAAATACTTAATATTCAGTTGAACTATAAGTGTTAAATAGCAATAATTGAAACCATTTAACTGTGTAGAAGCAATTGCAAAACTAGTGTACAAACACATTTAGTTGAAAGTCATTTAAAAATGAAATTACTAACAAGAAATTCACTGACAACTAATATATGTATATCCATTTAAATGGGTGGAAACAAATGACTTATCTGAAATTATTACTATTACATAGCAATACTTGAAACTATTTAAATTTCTGTAATAATTGATTAATAGTAAATAGAAGTATTCGTATTGAATACTGAAAACCTTTTAACTTCGTGCCAAAAAAAAAAAAAAAGAAGAAAATGAGCTCAAACACGATTAAAAATGTTAAGAACAAAATGTCTTTACAAATCGTATATTTAATATATATATATATGTATATATATATATATATATATATATATATATATATATATAGAGAGAGAGAGAGAGAGTGAGAGAGAGAGCGTTTAGCATTAAATAACCTACAATGGTTGATATGCCGTAAAACCAACCAAATCAAAACATGTTTGGCATATATGTATAAAGAGGATTTGGCATTCAATAACCTACAATGGTTGATATGCCATAAACTCCAAACAAACCAAATCGTATGTATTTAATAGATATGTATAAAGAGGATTTGGTATTAAATAATCTATAATAGTCGATAACCCAAACCAAATCGTATATAAATGATAAATATTTAAAAAGTAGATTTGGCTGTAAATACCCAACAATGGTTGATATGACATAAAAAACCAACTACTCCAAATTCATTGAATGTTTGTGTTGATGGAATTCGTGGCTAGCCTGTCTGCTAAAAACATGTAGATGTGTTTTGAAATCGTTGTGGGGGGGTTCTGATTTGCATCTCCGGCAGCGGGCTTAGAATGAGCTGACTGTATTCCCCTGTACAGGAGTAAGATCCCCCACCAAAAAAAAATAAAAAAAAAATACATAAATAAAATAAAATAAAAAAACTAAAAAAAAAACAAACAAACAAAACTACCAAAGTCCGCAATAAATAAAAAAAAAATAATTCTCTGATTAAGAAGCCTCATCTCAAAATGATTCCAATTAAAGACAAAAATGAAGAGATAAATAAGAATAAAGAGGTGTACTCGCTCTGACTCTAAACTGTTTCTGATGGTGAGGTTCATGTTCTGGCAATCTAAGCAGAAACGGGGGTCTCGTCATAACTCTGATCCAGAATGGTAGTAACTGTTTGGGACCCATGTAAGATAAAAATTATGACATAACTGTATATAATTGTCTACAAATTGATTTGGTTTGGGTTTATACCAGATCAACCCTTGCAGCCTTTTTACTGCCAAATATTTTAGATCAAAATGATTTTGTTTTGTTTCATAGCATATCAACAATGAAGGTTATTTAATACCAAATCCTCTTTATACATATATATTAAATATATATGATTTGGTTTGGTTTGGTTTGGTTTATGGCATATCAACCCTTGTAGGTTATTTAATGCCAAATTCTCTTTATACATACATATTAAAATTATCTGATTTATTTTGGTTTGGTTTTATAGCATATCAACCATTGTAGGTTATTTAATTCCAAATCCTCTTTATACATACATATTTCATATATATATGATTTGTTTTGGTAAGGTTTTATAGAAATTCGATTCTTGTAGATTATTTAATGCCGAGTCCCTTTTATACATATATATTAAATATATATGATTTCGTTTGGTTGGGTTTTATGGCATATCAACCATTGTTGGTTATTTAATGCCAGATCATCTTTATACATATATATTAGATATATATATGATTTGTTTTGGTAAGGTTTTATAGAAATTCGATCCTTGTAGATTATTTAATGCCAAGTCCCTTTTATACATATATATTAAATATATATGATTTCGTTTGGTTGGGTTTTATGGCATATCAACCACTGTAGGTTATTTAATGCCAAATCCATTATTATACATATAATCAGTTATGGTTCAAACAATTTAGTTTAGCATACAAAAACAGTTCTATTTCAAAGAACTCTGTTCAGCATAAGTACAGTTTCAATGTCAAAAACGGTTCTATTTCATACAAATTAGTTTAGCATATGTACAAAGTTTAGTTCTATTTGACCCATAAATAGGACCAGATCAGGTGCTACCACTCCGGACCAGAGTGAACCTGTGAGCGATGGCAATGAAGGGTACTCCGCATTCTCCAAAGCTCCAGCATTACTGAAACCTCACTATCTGATTGTTTTGTATCACTATCAGATTGTTTAATATTATAAACAGGACACTTGTTGTGAGTGGATCTTTCCCCTCAGCACAGATGCGCTGTGTATTCTACAGCTCCCCACAGCCGTCTGGGCAATTGTTTATTAAGGATCCTTATTTTTAGTTATTTGAAACAATGAGCAATCAAATGACTGTTAATTAATAGAAATAATTACTTGAAACTATGTAATTATTAGTGTTAGATAGGAATACTTGAAACCATGTAATAATTACTATTTGATAAGAATAATTGAAAATACATAATTGCTTGCCTAGTCGGCAGGGATTGCAGTATACACCGACTGCATCACTGCAGAGGGGTAAGACTCCCCCGACGAATGCCCTGGATATGACACTAAACAATCTGATAGTGAGGCTCCAGTTATACTAAAGCTTTGGGGAAGGCGGAGTATCCCTTTATTGTCATCGTTCCCAGGGCCACTCTAGCCCTGAGGAGGGGAATCTTGAAATAGAACTGTTTTGACATTTGTTTGTGTGTAAAAAAAAAACTACTTTTATACTGAAGTGAATTGTTTGAAACTTTAATCAAATTGACTTAATTTTGGCATTAAATGACCCGAAAATGGTTGATACACCGTAAAACAAAACAACCAACCATATAATTGCGTGCAAATTTTCTGTATTTGACTGGAATACTTAATAACCGAGGTGCCTGTGGTGTAATGGTTATCATCGTAGGAAATGGACACGACGACACGAGTTTAAATCCTGGACGAGACTGATTGCATTTCACATAGCACTAATACCCTTGGGAAAGGTATGAATCCAATTATTCTCCCTCCAGCTATGGGTAAATAGTAGGACAGGTTGGATTCTTCAGCCTTGGTGAGGCAACTAGGAGAAGGAAAACTCAGAATTCAAACCTGTTAAACTCCGCTTAAAAAAATTGATCTTGTGTCATATCCTGCCCGAGCGGTGGTGGTGGTGGTGGGGGGGGGGTAAATAGGAATACTTAGTAACCGTATGCAAAAAGGCAAAACAAAGCAAAATAAATAAATAAATAAATACTCAAAAATGTAAAAAATGGAGAACAGTGAAAGCGATTCACTAACCTCTTAGCATAAAATAACCCGAGACGGGCTGTCATGCCGTAAAAATCAATCAATCGATCGATCGAATATGTGGTCCCTTTTGAAAATCCCCAAAGAAATTTTCCCATATTTATTCGCATCTTTTTTAGGTACGCTGATGCGAAGTTTTGCTTGCGAATGCTATCATTACGAAGAAACCCTTAATTTATGTGTCAAATTTAATTTAAAAAAATACCCATAGTTCAGAACATTAAGACAAAGTTTTAAAAACGATCCATGTCGTTAAACAAACAGAAGAAAAAAAGTTTCGCAAAAATCCTGAGAAAATTAGAAACATTTTCGCGCATGAATACAAAACCTCGTTGTTTGGCCAGAAACAAAGAACAGCGTCCCCCTTCCAACATCCCTACGAGTCACAATTAGTCCAGTGTGAGAAGCTGTTATTTCGGCGGAAATCTGCTTCAAATCAAAAAGTTCTGTCAGCCGCTTTTGCTGGTGTCGAGGGTGGGAGAGGATTGGGTGGGGTTTGGAAGTGGTGGTAAAGACACCACCTCTCTGGATCGGATGTGAACATACTATGAAAAATATCTGCCAAAGCGGAAGGCGGAGCAGAAGAGGGTAGCTATTTTGTATCAAAATGGTTAATTCTTTTCATCGCTGTTTCTTGTTATAAAAATTGATAAGATGGCTGCCATCGTTGTTACCGAGAAATTCACAAGCTCACCCAATCTTGTCGAATTTCAAAAGGGTAGAATAGGTGAGAATTAAAAAGGTGTCAGAATGGAGCTCAAGAGTAGAAAACTGAAAAGAAAGATTAGGATAAAATTATAAATAAATATATACATAAATTGGCCGACTATATATGAGGGCGACCCGATGGCTCTTTTTTCAATAGCTACTACATTGTGGAGCAGGGCAGGGCTCTACTCCTTTACCTTGATTGTTCCAGTTACCTTTGGTTCGTACATTTTAATTCTAAGTCGATACAGCTGTATGGATGCACTACATGGACGCTAACGAAACGGAGGGAGAAAAAGCTTAACGGCAACTACACAAGAATGCTGCGAGCAATACTGAACAAGTCCTGGAGGCAACACCCCACAAAGCAGCAGCAGCTATACGGACACCTTCCACCCATCACGAAAACTATCAAAATTATACGAACAAGACATGTGGGGCACTGCTGGAGAAGTAGGGACGAGCTCATACATGATGTACTCTTATGGATCCCTTCACATGGCCGAGCAAAAGCAGGGCGACCAGCTTGCACCTACATACAGCAGCTTTGAATGGATACAGGGTGTAGCCATGAGGACCTGCCGGAAGCGATGAACGATAGGGAGGAGTGGCGAGAGATGTTCAAGGATATCCGTGGTGATGGCACGACAAGATGATGATGGTATTACTCGATATGAGATTGAACTCCAGTCTCCCAGACCATTGGTGAACTCTCTACCACTATATATATATATATATATATAAAGCTCAGTCGGGTGGGACTGTACAATACGCTGACTGCATTCGAGTCTCATTGGGTGCCCCTTTCATATGGCCTTGTGCTACATCTAAGCAGGAAGCTTAGTAAATTTCCAATACGCTGACTGCATCTCGGTGTAGTAGCTAATGAAAAGGGAGCCTTTGGGACTCTCTCGACTAGGTCACCAACTTTACTTACTATATGGAAGTAAATAATGAAGTGTAATCCGATAATCCATAAAGAAAAATTGATAAGGTAATCCAAGTAGAATGAAAGATTTATTGTTTATAATCCGAGTAAAACAGTCGAAGTTTTCGACTAATTTTGTCGCAATCCAATGTTGATTGGAAATGCCGCTATCAGATATATAATTGATTTTTGATTAAGAATATACAAAAATCACACGCAGAGCGTGAACATTTTTTATAAATTTGAAGAAAAATCTTCAATTTAGTGTTTCCGTAATAGATTTATTTCTGCTCGTTATGACCTTCATCAGATAGGGTTAATACATAGGTGCTTTGGATATCATGTAGACTTTACTACCTCGATTCCGGCTAAAAAAAATAAAAAACAAACAAAAATCTTATTTATTTCTTTATGAAATCCTTATATATATATATATATATATATATATATATATATATATATATGTGTGTGTGTGTGTGTGTGTGTGTTTAAATAAACATTAATATATAAAGAGATTTCATTAGAAAATAAATAAGTTTTTTTTTGTTTTCTAGCTGGAAACGAGCTAAGAAAATCTACATAATAAACGAAGCACCAATGTATTAACTCTATTTGATGAAAGTCATAATGACCAGAAATAAATTTCCCACAAGGTTTGATACGTCATTAAACAAAGAAACCAATCCAATCCAAATTCTTCTTCTTCTTCTTCTTCTTCTTCTTCTTCTTCTTCTTCTTCTTCTTCTTCTTCTTCACTGTCTCTCTTCTCTTTTTTCCTTCCTTTTTTCTTTATTTCTTTATATCAGATATTTCCAAATTAATCAAATTTCAGCATTAAATAATTCAGAGTGAGCTGATATGTCATTAAATCAAAAATTTAGAACTGTTTGACTAAACTTAATAGCTTGAAATAGAAATGTTTTTGACAATTAAACTGTGTACTTATGCTAAACTGAATTATTTGAAATGGAACTGCTATATTGTTCAATATAGAAATCTTTACAAATCAATCGAATTTTGGCATTAAATAACCCATAAATGGTTGATAAACCATTAAACAGATGAAAAAAAAACTGAACTAAATAAAACCTTTCCCTCTCTCCTTTTCTTCTTTTTATTTCTCACTTTTTCTTCTATTTCTCTCTTTTCTTCCCTATTTCTCTCTCTTCATCTCCTCTAAAATACACTTACATTTACATATTAACAAAAATTTGACATTGAGTTGATATGCCATTAAACAAAAAACTATCCAAATCTTTCTCTTTCTCCTCTCTCTCTCTCTTTCTCTCTCTTTTTCGCTCTCTCTCTCTTCCTCTTCTTCTTTTTTTTTCTTCTTCTTCTTAATCAAATATTTCCAAATAAATAAGATTTCGGCAATAAGTAACCCCTTAGTGGTTACTCTGCCGTTAAGTTTACCAGACCTTTGCAATCAATCTTTCTCCTCTCTCTCTCTTTCTCTCTCTTTTTCGCTCTCTCTCTCTTCCTCTTCTTCTTTTTTTTTCTTCTTCTTCTTAATCAAATATTTCCAAATAAATAAGATTTCGGCAATAAGTAACCCCTTAGTGGTTACTCTGCCGTTAAGTTTACCAGACCTTTGCAATCATTCTTGTTTCCAATAATTCTCTTCTGACTTATTTTTTTCTTTTTTCTGACCATGTATAATCGAATTAAACGTAATTATATTTAAAATGGCGGAACCGCCGAAACGGAAAAACAAACGTTAGTCAGAAATCTGATTATGTTAAAATTTTATTATCAATGATCTTATCTATAAGGTAAATGTCATTTTACGTCCGCCCACTGCTCATACGTCCCGGTTAAATACTAGCGGCTCATTTCTCTGAAAAACAAAGGAGATTGCACGTACAGTTGTCTGAATTGTTGTTTTTGTTGTTCTTCTTCTTTTTCTTCCTGAAATCACCGCTGTAAATTACCCGATTGTTAATTGACAAAGAAAAATCTGGAATAATATAACCATTAACTTTTTCAGTTATGACATTTCCTCTAAATGTTCTAAGAGAGGGAAATGAAAGAAAAAAAAAAATGAATAAAATTAAGATTTTGCCTACGTCGGATAAAGTTTGTACTTCTTTTAATCTAAATTTTTAAATCTGAACTTATAATGTCTACTGTGACTTAATCGGAAGATCTCTTTTTACTCCTTCTTTAATAACAAATGCCATCCTTGTTTGAAAAACTGGGAGAATAACGGGGTTTATTCATTTCCCAAGTGTATGAGACCGAAAATGAACGTAATAGCGCGACTGGAGTTCGAACTCGCTTACTTCGAGGCCGCAGTTTAGTACTTCAATCATTACGTCATGGGCAGACACCCAGAAATAATTGATACCCCAGTTGAACTCTTAGACCTAGTTTTTAAAGTTGTTGAAAAGAAATGTTATACAGCTCAGGCGGTTGACGATGTCCAATGCGCCGACTGCATCCTGAACCTCCGCAGAGAAGTAAAACACCCTACTCCAACGAGTTTTTTGGATTTAACACTAAATAATCTGATGGCAGGACTTAATTTCTGGAGCTTTGAGGAATATGGAGCAGCCTTACCCCCAGGTCCACTCAGAACCGCATACTCCAAAGCTCCAGATTTACTGAAGCCTCATCATCAGATTGTTTAGTGCTATGTCCAGGGTACTTGTTGGGGGAGTCTTACCCCACTGTAGAAATGCAGTCAGTGTATTCTACAGGCCTAGATGAAACCCTTACAGGTACTACCACTCAGGTTCTACTTATGGGTAAAAATAGAACTGTTTAACCATTTTTACTGTGAGCAAGAAAACAAATGAGTTCTTTCTAGTTTAAAATGTTACCAACAAACTAAACGTTAACAAATTGCATATTTCATGTCTCAAGGTATTAACAAGATTTGTCATTGAATAACCTACATGGGTTGATATACAAAAAAAAAAAAAAAAACCCAACCTACTCGAACTGTTATATCAGCAATCGTTAAAATGATACCAGTCATCTTACTTGTTCTTCACTATATTTCCGGCAGATTTGAAATGTCTAAATATTTAAATGTAAGAAGAGATTTTTCCTTTATTTTTTTCCGTTATCTGCTGGCCCAGTTCCCTAGTGCTGTAGAATACACTGACTGCATTTCTGCAGAAGGGTAAGACTCCCCCAACAAGTGCCCAGGGCATAGCACTAAACAATCTGATGGTGAGGCTTCAGTAAATCTGGAGCATTGGAGAATGCAAATTACCCCTTTAGTGCCATCGCTCCCAGCACCTGGTAGAGTCCTATCCATAGGTTGAATAGAACAATTTTATATTTAAACTTTACACTTATGCTACATTGAATTGTTTGAAATAGAACTGTTTTTACGTTTAACTGTGTGTAAACAAATGACGGATGTTTAATTGAATTGCTTGTGACACATAGCATTTTTTGGAACTATTTAACTTTGTTGACATGCTAAAGGGAATTATTTGAAATAGAACTGTTTTTCCTTTAACTGTTTGTAAACAAAAACTCTATTTCAACAAATAACTGTGTATAAACAAGAAACTGTACTAATGCTAAACTGAATGGTTTGAAATTAAGGGAAACCATTTAACTGTGTGCAGAAAAACAAGCTCAAGTTTGTTTAATAGCATTATCAACAAAATGTGTTTAGAAATCATAGTGGGGGGTGTCCTATTGGTGTAATGGTAAAAGCGATGGATGCAGAATCGTAGTACGCGAGTTCGTACTCCAGTCACGCTATTACGTTCACTTTTGGGCAAATACCCTGAGGAAAGGTATGAACCCCCTTCTCCTCCCAGCTATAGGTTAAATCGTCCCACTACTGTTCTTCTATGAGAATGGCTTTGGCATTAAATAACCTGCAAAGGTTGATATGCCATTAAACAAAGAAACTAAACCAAACCAGAAATCATATATCTAACATCTGTAATAAAAGATTTTTCATCAAATAAACTGCAACGGTTGATATGTCATAAAAACGAAACGAAACCAAACTGTTATCTGCCTCAGTATATATATATATATATATATATATATATGAAGAGTAAATAAAGGATTGTAATCCGACAATATGTAGAAAAACTGATAACAACGATCCAAGAGGAAGGAAGGATTTATTAAGAGGTCGACACTATAGCGTTTCAGTTCTACTGAACCATCATCAGGACCATGAGGGGTGATATTAACAATTTCAAGTTAACGATGGATGTTTAGAAATATGAAATACAAAAGCCTAGGGGAAAATATGTATAGTAAGAAAAGCGTTTAAACGGCCAACTTTTTCTTATACATATTTGATTTCATTGATTACCATGGATAAAAAGCTTGACGGCAATTACACAAGAATGCTACGAGCTGTATTGAATAAGTCCTGGTGGCAACACCCCACAAAAAAGCAGCTGTTCGGCCACCTACCACACATCACAATAACTATCCAAGTTAGACGAACTAGAAATGCGGGACACTGCAGAAGTAAGGACAAACTCATAAGCGATATACTCCTGATACATATACTTCACATGGACGAGCAATAGTAGAACGACTAGCTCGAACCTATATACAACAGGGTGTAGCCTGGAAGACCTCCCGGGAGCGATTGACGACAGTGACGGGTTCCGAATGAGGGTCGCGGAGATCCGTAAAAGCAGCGTGACATGATGATGATGATTATCAAACATTAAAGTACAGAGACTTTGCAAGCAAAAATGTAGCTGACACAACCGAAAAAAGGAAAAAAAGGAACGATAATGTATGATATATATATATATATATATAGAGAGAGAGAGAGAGAGAAAGAGAGAGACAGACAGAGAGAGAGACAGAGACAGAGAGAGAGGGAGGTATGCTTTATTTTGGACTAGAATGTATTTGTATCTTTGATTACAGAGGTTAAATCCTGTAGAGTTTGGTAATAAATAATTCCTAATGATATATATAAGTGGTGTACTTATTTTTGGACTGTGACGTATTTGTATTTTTGGTAAGGGGTAAATGCTGCAAAGTTTGGTAAAGAATAATTCATAATGATAAACATAATGAGTGTACGTAATTATGGATCGTGGCGTATTTATTTTCTTGGTTACAGAGTTTAAACTCAGTTAAAATTGATAATTTTTTATTTGTTTCCTTGGGACGGAGATCAAATAAAGTTATTTGTTTCCTGGCGTCTGAGGCGCCCCTATTGGGGGAATGCCAACGGGGTCGACGGTATTTTTGACTTTTGCCGGACGCGTGTGTGCTGTAGCCCTGCGTCCGGGACCGCTTTAATAAAGGCCTTGTGCCGTACTACTCCGGTGGTGGGATGGAGAACAAATAAAGTTAAAATAGGTAATAGATAATACCTGTCTTTAATTGGAATCGTTTTGAGATGAGGCTTCTTAATCTGAGAATTAATGTTTTATTTTGTTTATTGCGGACTTTTTGTCCTCATCTTGGTAGTTTTTTGTGTTGTTTCTTCTTCACTACGTTTCGGCCAAATTTCACCTCTGGCCTTCTTCAGGTGATTAACCGTGAGCTCGGATAGGAATGCTGAGTCTTGTAACCGTATCCCCAGTAATTACTGCCTTCCATAGTTGTTGTCTATCGCACCCCGTTTTTGATTAAGTAAACCTCTGGCCGGCTTGGGTAGGAATTGAAACCGCTATCTTCTGACAATGCTCACCTGGAACTGAAGAGACTCAACGTCTCTATCCGATAGCCCGATAGTGAACGTAGTGAAGAAGAAACAACACAAAAAACTACCAAGATGAGGACAAAAAATCCGCATTAAATAAATAAAAAATTAATTCTCAGATAATACCTATCAATATATTTTTGATTGTATGAGAAATGATAAAATCCCGGAATCTTTTGTTTAGAATAAATTTAACTTTTTAAAATAAAATTTTGTCTATATATTGAGAGGTTTAGTTGCTTTGTTTAACGGCATATCAAACTTTATGTTTTATTTAATGCCAAAGCAATCCTTGTGGAAAAATAGCTGAGGTGCTATTAAACATATTGCCGGGGAATAAGGAGGTAAATACCTTTTCCAAGGGTATTTGTACGAAATTGAACGTAATAACTTGACTTGAGTTCGAACTCCCTTACTAAAATGTCATAATCCAGCACGTTAGCTACTATAACAAAGGACACTTCCTCCTATTTATTGATTAGTGTGTGTGTGTGTGTGTGTGCTTCTAGGTTGGTTTTATGGCATATCAAACCTTGTAGGTTATTAAATGGCCAATCCTCTTTGTACATATATATTAAATATATATCATTTGGTTTGGTTGGGTTTTATGTCATATCAATTATTGTAACTTATTTAATGCCAGATCCTCTTTATATATATATATATATATATATATTAAATATATATGATTTGGTTTGGTTGGGTTTTATGGCATATCAACTATTGAAGCTTATTTAATGCCAAATCGTTTTTATTCATATATTTTTAAATATATATGATTTGGTTTGGTTGGATTTTATGACATATCAACTACTGTAGCTGATTTAATGCCAAATCCTTTTCATACACATATATCAAATATATATGATTTAATTTGGAAACACTCTACTCATTAAGTCAACAGTAGAGTGTTCGCCTATGGTCCGGGAGACCAGGATTCTATCCCAGGTCGAGTCATACCAAATACTAAAAAATGCTACTTAATGTTTCTTTCACCCGGCATAATAAGGTAACGATCAAGGGTAAAGTGGAGCAGTGCAGGGAATGGAGTAGCGCCTTCTCCTACAATTTGCAGTAGTAGCTATTGAAAGGGCAGCCTTCGGGACACCCTCGACTAAGGTCGCCAACTTTACAGTTAAATGTAAAAACAGTTAATTTCAAACAATTCAGTTTAGTGTAAGTACAGTGTTTTGTTTTATCACAGTTAGTCATTGGTTTATATACAGTTAAATGTAAAACTGTTCTCTTTCAAACAATTCAATTTAGCTTAAATACATTTTTTTTGCTTACATACAGTTGAACGATCAAACAGTTCTATTTCAAACAATTCGGTTAAGTATAAGTACACATTTTTTGTTTAGACACAGTTAAATGGGAAAACAGTTAATTTCAAACAATCAGTTTAGCGTAATTACTGTTTAGTTCTATTTGACCCACAGATAGGACACTATCATGTACTACCACTTCGGGCCAGAGTTCACCTGGGAGCGATGGCACGCTGGATTCCCCAAAACTCCAGCATTAGTGAAGCTTCACCATCAGATTGTTTAGTCTCACCCCTCTGCAGAGATGCAGTCGATATATTCTGCAGCCGAAGCCGACTGGGCCAGTTTTTATGTGTGTGATACTAGATGTAAATATGCAAATACACACTGAAGTGAATCTATATTATTATTATTATTATTACTCATTAGAGTTTTTCACATCTGCGTAAGCTGATGGTCTTTCACTGGAGTTCGAGTAACAGCTAGTCTCCTCAAATATCCAGGACTCTCCTAAGTATTCTGACCGTTTTCAATAATCCTGTTGTTTGGATGTTCTCCACTCGGCCGCTAACTTCCAAATCTTCCAGGCCCTTTAATATTCCTTTAGTTACCGTGCTAAAAGCACCAATCACAATTGGTATAATTGTCACCTTCATGTTCCGTAGTTTTTTCAATTCTCAAGCAAGGTCGAGGTACTTATCTCTCTTTTCACATTCTTTCAGTTTTATTCTGTGGTCAGCCGGGACAGCAAAGTCGACAATTTTGCAGATTCTCTTTTTTTTGTTGATTATTATAAGGTCTGGTCTACTGGCCGAGATTAGGTGATCCGTTTGTATATCCAAGTCCCATAGGAGTTTGTGTGTGTCATTTTCTAGGACAGGTGCTGGCTTGTGCATATACCATTTGTTGGCATGGTCAAATTTAAATTTCTTGCACATTTCCCAGTGGATTACCTTGCCCACCCAGTCGTGTCTAGCCTTGTACTCCTTCTATGCCAATTTGCTGCATTCGCTTATTATGTGTTTGATGGTTTCATCCCTGTCACCGTAGAGTCTACATTTGCTATTTTGTTGCGTTATTATTATTATTATTATTATTATTATTATTAGTAGTAGTAGTAGTAGTAGTAGTAGGATTTTAGCACCAGCGTTAGCTGCTGGTTTCTCATTTGAGTTTGAGTGAAAGCAACTCTCCTCTTGTCTCCAGGAATCGTTTTAGTACTGTCATTTGGATTGTCACCATTCGTCCTCTAATTTCCAAATCCTCCAATATCTTCATCAATCCTTTGGTGATCGAACTGAGCGCACCAATTAAAATGATATCACCGTCACTTTCATGTTCCACACCGTTTTTTAGTTCTCGAGGAAGTTCTAGGCACTTATCTCTCTTTTCGCTTCCTTCTAGTTTTACTTTCTGGTCACCCAGAACAGCAAAGTTTGATATTCGGCAAGTTCTCTTTTTTTTTTTTGGTGGACTATCAATACGTCTGGTCGTCTAGGCTAGTGTAGAGGACCCGTTTGTATCTTAAAATCCCAAATAGTTTTCTACGTTTCATTTTCTGGGACTCATTCTGGGTTATGCATATACCATTAGACTTCTAGCACAATTCCAAGTGGATCGCCCTTCCTACCCAGTCGTGCCTTGTCTTATGATCTCTTTGCGATTATTTAATGTATTCACTTATTATGAGATCGATTGTATCGTCTCTTTCACCAAATAATCTACATCTGCCATTTTGTTACGTCCTGTCTATTCTTGTTTTGACATAATTAATTCTTCTCAATATTTGTTGTTTTGTGCTGCAATCAGAAGAGATTCAGTTTCTCTCTCAAGGTTTCCCTTTCTTAACCTTGTTCAAGTTTTCCCGTGTGAGAATTCGCTTGTTTTGTCGCTTGAAATGTCAATAATGTTGTTTTTCTTCCTATTTTTGTTTTCTGGTTCTTCTTGTTCCATCGATGCTTGTGTTGTTGTTATATATTGACCTCCGACCTGGCCAAACATGCCATTCCAAAGACGGCGAAAGTGCATCTTCCATTGGCGTGGGCGAGATTGGCTGACAATATGCGACAGGGTTAAAATCTCACGGTACATTCACAAACTGATGCACCGGAAGAGAGCGACCTGCAGGTGTCCTCGTGGTGTAATGGTTAAAGCGATGAACTGCGGAATCGTAGTACGCGAGTTCGTACTCCAGTCGCGCTATTACGTTCACTTTCGGGCAAATACCCTTGGGAAAGGTATGAACCCCCTTATTCTCCCTCCAGCTATGGGTAAATAGTAGGACGGACTAGGTTCTTCAGCCTTGGTGAGGCAACTAGTCTAGGAGAAGGAAAACTCTGAATTCAAACCTGTTAAACTCCGCTTAAAAATTGACCTTGTATCATATCCTGCCCGAGCGGAGGGGTTGGTAAATAGGACCTGTGAACTGCATGACAGTTATTTCCGCTCGATGACGATCAAACACGCCATTCCAAAGACGGCGGAAGTGCGTATTCCGATGGCCAGTTATGGCGAGATATTGAGTGGGCGTTTAACTATTATATAACTCGGTGAGGACAGGAAGTCAGTTAGTTTGGGGACCAGATCAGTCGGAGACAAGATGCCGTAGAGAAAGCCAGCACCTAGAAAGGCTGGGCCCCCTGGCCCCCGGTTGAGCAGCCCAGGAGAACAGAAAGAAACGCGATTATGGCCAATAGAGTGGGGGTCAATATGTTGCTGTTCTGTTCCGTCTCCAACTCCCTCTCACACACAACACTTTCAAATAAAGTGAGGGGTATATTTTTCTAAAAGACTGTGTCGCTCGTCTCCATTATTGTGTCGTTGTTATGATTCTGCATACATATGGAGATGTATATGTATTATGTGTTTGTATAGTTGGTCATGCCTATACAACATTGTCAGTATTGTTTCTGGTCACTGTAATCAATCTTCCTCGGCGCTTTTTTATGTTGTCTTCGAGTCGTTGTATCGATGTATATATGCCCAGTCAGTTAGGGTTGTAGAATACACTGACTGCAGCTCTGCAGAGGAGTAAGACCCCCCCCCCACTACAACGAGTATCCTAGATATGACAATAAACAATCTGATGGTGAGGTTCTAATGATGCTGGGCTTAGGGAAATGTGGAGCACTTCTTCATTGCCATTGCTCCCAGGTCCATTCCTGCCCAGAATGGTAGCACCTGATAGAGCTCTATCTATGGGTTAAATACAACTAAACTGCGTACTTATGCTAAACTGAATTGTTTGAAATAGAATAGTTTGACTAAATGGAATTGTTTGAAATAGAAATGTTTTTGACAATTAAACTGTGTACTTACGTTTAAACTGCGTACTTATGCTAAACTGAACTGTTTGAAATGGAACTGTACTTACGCTAAAGTGAATTGTTTAATATAGAACTGTTTTGAAATTTAACTGTGTGTAAACAAAATCTATACTTATACTAAACTGAATTATTTGAATTAGAACTGTTTGACTAAACTGAACAGCTTGAAATAGAAACATTCTTGACAATTAAACTGTGTACTTATGCTAAACTGAACTGCTTGAAATAGAACAGTTTTAACATTGAAACTGTATTTATGCTAAACTGAATTGTTTAATAAAGAACTGTTTTGACATTTGTCTGTGTGTGGAGAAAATCTATTCTCATACTAAACTGAATTGTTTAAATTAGAATTGTTTGAGTAAACTGGATAGGTTGAACTAGAAATGTACTCATGCTAAACTGAATTGTTTGAAAAAGAACTGACTATTTGTATAAAAAGAATTTGGCGTTAAATCACCTACAAAGATTGATAAGCCATAAAATCCAACCAACCAACCAACCCATAGACGTTCATTTGATTGCTGTCGAATCCTCTTTCTCCTTCTTTTCTTGATACATACAGTCTATCTACGTCATATCTAGGATGCAAGACCTTGTGCATCGTCATGAGTTTTCTTGTTCTCAGGTCCATTTGTTGAAGTTCTTTCTGCATCCACTTCAGGAATGGTCTTGAGTATCTTTCAAGGGAGACAGCCCAGGTGTTTATCCTTTTGATTAGATTTCTGCAATATAGTTTGGTTTCCGCTAATTTCCTCTTTTTTATTCCTTTCCTTTCGTCTCCACTTGTTCGATGGTATCCACTTTCAAAATTCTCAAGTATTTGTAGGTTTCCTTTTCTCCGAGGATTCTGAGTTTTAAAAAATTAGTTTTGTAGTTCTGTTCCGTTTTCTACCCTCTTCTCATTTTAAGCATGGTGCATTTTTTATGCGAAATTCTATCCCTATTTCTTTACTGTATATTCTCACTGCCTCTATTAAGGTTTCCAATTTTTCTTCTTTTTTTTTTGGCAAACAGTTTGATGTCGTCCATATATATTTGATAATTAATCTTTTCTTGTGATTTATTCACTTTGTATGCACCTATGCGATTCCTATGTATGTGGTTGAGTAGCATTATCGCTATCGAGAATAGTAATGGTGATTGCGCATTATCCTGGAAGACACCTCTCTGGATATACACCTAAGCTAAGGATTTTCCTCCGGCAGTCAATTCCACTCCTCAGTTTTCTACGGTTTTCTCGATAAAATTTATAACTTCGTCGGGTATCAAGTACATTTTGAGATAATTGTCATCATTACTCTTGCCCAGTCGACTGGGGCTATAGAATACACCGACTTCACCTCTGCAGAGGGGTAAGACACCCACTGAGTGTCCTAGATATGACAATACACAATCTGATAGTGAGGTTCCAGTGATGCTGGGGCTTTGGAGAATGCAGAGCACCCCTTCATTGCCATCCTTTCCCGGTCCATTCTTGGCCGGAGTGGTAGCACCTGATAGAGTCCTATCTACGGCTCAAATAGAACTAAACTGCGTACTTATGCTAAACTGGATAGTTTGAAATGGAACTGTCTTTGTTTGCTAAACTGAAATTGAACTGCTTTTGACATTTAACTGCGTGTAAAAAAAGAAACAAGAAAAAATATACTTATACTAAACTGAATTGTTTGAATTAGAACTGTTTGACAAAATTAAATACCTTGAAATAGAAATGTTTTTGATAAGTAAACTGTTCACTCATATTAAACTAAATTGTTTGAAATAGAACTATTCATTTGTTTATAAATGGATTTGGTATTAAATAACCTACAAATATTGATATGCCATAAAATCCAAATAAACAATTAACCATTCGCACAGTAAATGTTTTTTGGGTAGCTTTATGGCTCACTTCAAACACTTAAAGCATAAGTTCCCTAATTAGTCTTTGTTGCTAATTCATTTCTGTGGCTTTCAAATCACACAGAGAATGAAGCATTACACAACATGTTAGCGCACCAACTACCATATTATCAACTAAAGCGAATACATTTTTCCACGGTATGAATTACTTCAGTCATGTGATATAGACGCTTCAAACTCGCACATACTAAAATATTGCAAAACTTTTGACTCACTCTATTATTTTCAAAAAGCTTCTTGACGGAAACTGTATTTATCAAGACTAATAGGAAAAATAATTAGAAAAAAAAGTTGGCAACCGTTGTTGAGGGTGACCCGAAGGGTCCCTTTTCGATAGCTACTACACCAACAAGTGTGGGGGGCGCTACTCCTTTCCCTGGATTGCTCCATTTTACGCTTGATCCTTACCTTATAATGCTGAGTGTTTAGCAAGTTAACATCAAGTACCATTTTTTGAGTCCTTGGTATGACTCGACCTGGGATTGAACCCAGGTCTCCTGCGCCATTAGGCGAACACTCTAACGATCATGCCAATGTCGAAAAATAATACTGTCATCCTTTACTCTAATTTTTCTCATAATTTGGTTGGGTTGGATGATATAAAGTAAGAAGTGAGTAAAGTTGTTGACCGTAGTCTATGCCGACCTGAAGGCATCTTTTTCAATAGCTACTACACCGAGGGTTTGGTAAGAGCGCAACTCCCTTTCCTGGATTGCTTCATTTTGCCCTTGATACATACCTTATAATGCTGAGTGTTAAGCCAGGAGGTAATCGAGTACCATTTTTTGAGTCTCTGGTAAGACACAACCTGGGATCGACGGACCACTGGCGAATACTCTACCTTTTAGGCCCCTTTTGATTTGCGCTGATATATTAATATCATATGATCTGTGTTTAAAAAAAAAAAAGATATCACGAAGGAAGCTGTATTTACCCAGATAGAAATGAACAATGAATGAGTCTTACAGCCCAACTGCTCTTCAGGTTTTGTTCGTAAAGTTTCTCGCCTTACATCTTATCCACGTTGACAGAAATAAAATACTCGAGCCAAATGAGACCCGACGCAAACACTAAGAAAATGCACTCATCCGAAGGGGAAACATCGTTCTTCATTACCAAAAACATACCACTCACTCAGTGCTTAATTGAGTTGTACTGGCGAGTGTATGTAAGCGTCTCCGAGGTATATAATTACCTGAACACGAGCTGTTGGGGGTGGAGCGAACTCAATGTACATAGAAAATACTGGTTACCGAACAAATAATTAGAAAGACGTTTGTATGTGTGTGTGTGTATGTGTGTGTGAGGGGCTCGTTAGAAAGCGCTTAGAAAGATTAGGTAGCCCACCGTACATTCGTATCCCGAAAATTCGCATTATTTTTAATTGTTCCCTACTATTTATATCGCTCGTGTTCCACTGTTGACTTTTGCAACCAACCAGCACGACAACTGACAAACAATATTCGAAAAGTAAAGAGTCGTACGTCTAAGCGAGTGTCTAACGAGAAGAGCAGACGTCGCGAGAAACTATCAAGCTTACTCTTCCTCCTCCTCCTCTCCTTCTGCTCCTTCTATTCCTTCTACTCCAGCTCTTTCTCCTCTTTCCCCGAGCGACCATGTGGCGGAACGGGTGAGTTGAGAAACGGCCTGCTGGTACTGAACATTACAACATCCGGAAAATGACTTTAACACAAGTTGCGAAGAACATCTAAATTTCTACGATTAGTTATGTCCCGTAGTTTGGAGTTGATTAGCAGTAGGGGAACACGGAAATAAAAACAAAGATCTTTAAGGGGTTATTAGCATCTCGAAAGGGGGTGACTATTAATAAACAAGGTTTCCTACCAAGTGGCGTCGCTGATAGAAGAGATGAAAAAAAAAAAAAAAAAAAAGAAGCACAAAGAAAAACAGTATTCAAACATAGATACAATTGATTGATTAATTAATTGATTTTAACGGAATGTCAACATATTTGGGGTTATTCTATACCTTGTGGTTAAGGAATCATGTTCCTTGTACATTCCTATTTATATATTTGATAAGTTGTTTCTTAAGAGTCTTTTGGTGAGGAGGGGAGTTGGCACATAGACCAATTAAAGACGAATCATTTTTTTTTGACTCATTGATTTAACCCATAGATGGGACCCTAACAGTTACTTCAAATTCGGATCAGATGGGAACAGGGGATAAATTAAAGCATACTCCCAACACCTCTAGAAATGGAGCCTCACCACCGGATACAGTTTGGTTTTTATACCAAAGATATTCTTTTGGGGTTGTTTAGATTAAGTTTCTTTGTCTAATGGCATATCAACCTTCGTGGGTTATTTAATGTCAAAGCCATCCTTTTAGAAGAACAGCAATGATGCTATTTAACCCATAGGTGGGAAAATGAAGATGAGGAGGTTCATGCAATTCAAAAGGGAACGTAATAGCACGACTGAAGTTCGAACTCGCTTGTTCCGATTACGCAATCCAACGCTTTAACCATTACACCACGGGGATCCTTCCGCTTTTCTTTTCTCTTCTTTTCTTTTTTTTTTGTAGGAAGAACTTAATCCCCTGAAGGGGATACAGTCAGTATATTCTAAACCCTGCCGACAGAGTGATGAGAATTTTAGTAATATATTTAGAGAGAAGACAGTGTTCACTCCCAAAAAATGTGTTGATTTTGAGTAATAAAAAACGTTAACGTAAAGAAAAAAGTCATATATATATATATATATATATATATATATATATATATATATATATATATTATATTATATCTATATTTTAAATTATAAGTGGCCCGATAAGTTATTAAATAAGTCATATATATATATATATATATATATATATATATATATATATATATATATATATATATATTATATTTATATTTTAAATTATAACTGGCCCGATAAGTTATTAAATAAGAGAAGCGAATTGATAGCTAGATGTAGACATAAGACTAAATTTAAACTATAAAAATTTAAAAACATAGAAATAAATAGTGAAACCAGGAAAAAAAACGTATCCAACATATGCACTAAAAAAATAGGTAGCTAATTAAATGGTATCGAAATTGATATAAGCATTAATATTTCTCTTAAAAGCTAATTATCGAACTTAACTTGAAAAGAAAATAAACTAAACGAATAAATAAAAAAGTTGAATTACCGTAATTATAACTGACAAAAGAATTTTGAAAAATTAAAATAAAACGGAAATTCAAGAAAACGAGGAGGTAACTCCAAAATCTCGTCCCCCCTACACCCCACGTGTTTATCCTGGTTTAAATTTAAATTTAAATTTAATTAATTATCCATTGGGTCTGAAGAAGTCCTTTATTAATTTTTTCTTCATGTTTTTGGTTCACACCAGAAACTGAAAAAATACGGGATGGAAATAAATTTATAATCCTGAATTAACTAGTCTTTGGTTTTTTTCTTAAATATATATATATATATATATATATAAGTAACACATTGACCCTCGATCCAGCCGTCAATCAAGAAACAAGTGCATCCGGTCGAAGATATCGGAATATCACCTTGACCTGTGGACGCCCACAGGAAGCAGGTGGATGTCAAACAATTATATAACCAGGTGCCACAGATGGCTTGAGTTAGTTGGAGTTCGAGTTTCAGTTTCAGGTGGATTTAAGATGCCAGCGTGAGAATCACCTTGCAGACTGAGGGCTTACAACCTTCAGTGACCCCCGGTTGAGCAGTCCAACAGAATGAGAAAGACGTGCTGCTATGGTCAGAGGAACTTGAGGTCAAATTGTAGTAGTCTGTTCCCGTCTCCAACTCACCTCTCACGCACAGCCAACATCAACCCTTTCGCAACCCTTTCGAGAATAAAGTGTGTGAGGTATATTTTTCTAGAGAAGTGTCTTCGTTTTTTCCTTGAAGTCTTCATTATTGTTAATTATGTTTCCGCATGTATATGAATACGTATAGTTGTATCATGGCTATACAATATATATATATATATATATATATATATATGAAAATTTCATTAAACATAATAGACATTTTATGCCTACATATTTTCTTCTGGATCCGTTAAAATTCCCATATTACTGTTATCGTATTCGGGGGGAATTGATTTAGCTATTGTCCATAGTTGTATGTACTTAAATGTCTTTAGCTACTGGCACTATTTACAGAATTACATTTAAAAGCAAATGCCATAATCTTCAACGGCAAAGACGTCCTTACACAGTAGTAATTTGCTAAAACAAAAGTTACATCACTTTTGTAATAGATTCTCCCCTGATGATGGCCCAAAGTCGGGCAGAAAGTACTAGGGATAGATACAACTATGGACAATACATAAATCAATTCCCCCCCCGAATACGATAAAAGTAATACGGGAATTCGAACGGATCCAGAAGAAAATATTTAGGCATAAAATGTCTATTATGTTTAATGAAATTTGCATGAACGAAGAAATGCTGCCTATATATATATATATATGTGTGTGTGTGTGTGTGTGTGTGTGTGTGTGTGTGTGTGTGTGTGTGTGCGTATTTGGGCTGCATTTCTTCATTAATACATATTTTATTAAACAATATAGAAATCCTTTTTTCAGCTCATTTTTCTATTTATTCTTTAAAGCCGACGCATCAATTTCATGGCATCCGACGGGGATTCTAAAATAATTGGTTCCCTAGAACTATCTGCCTGATCTTGGGCCATCGTTAATGATGTGTATATTGCAAAAGCAATGTGATCTTCTCTTGTATGACATCTATCAATCGATGTATCTATCTTCTTATAAATATCGGTCTGTCTATCCCTCTTTTGTATGGTATCTATCTATCTATCTATCTATCTATCTTCTTATGTCTGTCTGTCTGTTTTTCTTGTATGACATCTATCAATCTATCCATCAATCTTCTTATGTATATCTCCGTCCCTCTGTCATTTATCGATCTACTTATGTATATTTCTCTGTCTATCTCTATCTCTCCCATTCATCATGACATCTATCTATCTATCTTATTATGCACATCTCTCTATCTCTTTCGTCATGACATCTATCTATCTATCTATCTTATTATGCACATCTCTCTGTCTCCTTCGTCATGACATTTATCTATCTATCTATCTATCTTATTATGCACATCTCTCTGTCTCCTTCGTCATGACATTTATCTATCTATCTATCTATTTTATTATGCACATCTCTCTGTCTCTTTCGTCATGACATATATCTATCTATCTATCTATCTATCTATCTATCTATCTATCTATCTTATTATGCACATCTCTCTGTCTCTTTCGTCATGACATCTATTTATCTATCTATCTTAATATGCATATCTCTCTGTCTCTTTCGTCATGACATCTATCTATCTATCTATCTATCTATTATGCACATCTCTCTGTCTCTTTCGTCATGATATCTATCTATCTATCTTATTATGCATATCTCTCTGTCTCTTTCGTCATGACATCTATCTATCTGTCTATCTATCTATCTTATTATGCATATCTCTCTGTCTCTTTCGTCATGACATCTATCTATCTATCTATCTTTCTTATTATGCACATCTCTCTGTCTCATTCGTCATGACATCTATCTATCTATCTATCAATCTATCTATCTATCTTATTATGCACATCTCTCTGTCTCTTTCGTCATGACATCTATCTATCTATCTATCTATCTTATTATGCACATCTCTCTGTCTCTTTCGTCATGATATCTATCTATCTATCTATCTATCTATCTTTCTTATTATGCACATCTCTCTGTCTCATTCGTCATGACATCTATCTATCTATCTATCAATCTATCTATCTATCTTATTATGCACATCTCTTTGTCTCTTTCGTCATGTCATCTATCTATCTGTCTATCTATCTATCTTATTATGCACATCTGTCTGTCTCTTTCGTCATGATATCTATCTATCTATCTATCTTATTATACACATCTCTCTGTCTCTTTCGTCATGACATCTATCTATCTATCTATCTATCTATCTTATTATGCACATCTGTCTGTCTCTTTCGTCATGATATCTATCTATCTATCTATCTTATTATGCACATCTCTCTGTTTCTTTCGTCATGACATCTATCTATCTTATTATGCATATCTCTCTGTTTCTTTCGTCATGACATCTATCTATCTACCTATCTTATTATGCATATCTCTCTGTCTCTTTCGTCATGATATCTATCTATCTATCTATCTTATTATGCACATCTCTCTGTTTCTTTCGTCATGACATCTATCTATCTATCTATCTTATTATGCACAACTCTCTGTCTCTTTCGTCATGATATCTATCTATCTATCTATCTTATTATACACATCTCTCTGTCTCTTTCGTCATGATATCTATCTATCTATCTATCTTATTATGCACATCTCTCTGTCTCTTTCGTCATGATATCTATCTATCTATCTATCTTATTATACACATCTCTCTGTCTCTTTCGTCATGATATCTATCAATCTATCTATCTTATTATACACATCTCTCTGTCTCTTTTGTCATGACATCTATCTATCTGTCTATCTATCTATCTTATTATGCACATCTCTCTGTCTCTTACGTCATGATATCTATCTATCTATCTATCTATCTATCTATCTATGTTATTATGCACATCTCTCCGTCTCATTCGTCATGACATCTATCTATCTATCTATCTCTCTATCTATCTATCTATCTATCTATCTATCTATCTATCTATCTATCTATCTATCTATCTTATTATGCACATCTCTCTGTCTCTTTCGTCATGATATCTATCTATCTATCTATCTTATTATGCACATCTCTCCGTCTCTTTCGTCATGACATCTATCTATCGATCTTATTATGCACAACTCTCTGTCTCTTTCGTCATGATATCTATCTATCTATCTATCTATCTATCTTTCTTATTATTCATATCTCTCTGTCGCATTCGTCATGATATCTATCTATCTATCTATCTCTCTATCTATCTTATAATGCACATCTCTCTGTCTCTTTCGTCATGTCATCTATCTATCTGTCTATCTATCTATCTTATTATGAACATCTGTCTGTCTCTTTCGTCATGACATCTATCTATCTATCTATCTTATTATGCACATCCCTCTGTCTCTTTCGTCATGACATCTATCTATCTATCTTATTATACACATCTCTCTGTCTCTTTCGTCATGATATCTATCTATCTATCTATCTTATTATGCACATCTCTCTGTCTCTTTCGTCATGATATCTATCTATCTATCTATCTATCTTATTATGCACATCTGTCTGTCTCTTTCGTCATGTCATCTATCTATCTATCTATCTTATTATACACATCCCTCTGTCTCATTCGTCATGACATCTATCTATCTATCTTATTATACACATCTCTCTGTCTCTTTCGTCATGATATCTATCTATCTATCTATCTTATTATACACATCCCTCTGTCTCATTCGTCATGACATCTATCTATCTATCTATCTTATTATACACATCCCTCTGTCTCTTTCGTCATGACATCTATCTATCTATCTATCTTATTATACACATCCCTCTGTCTCATTCGTCATGACATCTATCTATCTATCTTATTATACACATCTCTCTGTCTCTTTCGTCATGATATCTATCTATCTATCTATCTTATTATACACATCTCTCTGTCTCTTTCGTCATGATATCTATCTATCTATCTTATTATACACATCCCTCTGTCTCTTTCGTCATGACATCTATCTATCTATCTATCTATCTTATTATACACATCTCTCTGTCTCTTTCGTCAAGATATCTATCTATCTATCTATCTATCTTATTATACACATCCCTCTGTCTCTTTCGTCATGACATCTATCTATCTATCTATCTATCTTATTATACACATCTCTCTGTCTCTTTCGTCATGATATCTATCTATCTATCTATCTTATTATACACATCCCTCTGTCTCTTTCGTCATGACATCTATCTATCTATCTATCTTATTATACACATCCCTATGTCTCTTTCGTCATGATATCTATCTATCTATCTATCTATCTATCTTATTATGCACATCTGTCTGTCTCTTTCGTCATGATATCTATCTATCTATCTATCTATCTATCTATCTATCTTATTATGCACATCTCTCTGTCTCTTTCGTCATGACATCTATCTATCTTATTATGCATATCTCTCTGTCTCTTTCGTCATGACATCTATCTATCTATCTATCTATCTATCTTATTATGCACATCTCTCTGTTTCTTTCGTCATGACATCTATCTATCTATCTATCTCTCTATCTATCTTATTATGCACATCTCTCTGTCTCTATCGTCAAGATATCTATCTATCTATCTATCTTATTATACACATCTCTCTGTCTCTTTCGTCATGATATCTATCTATCTATCTTATTATACACATCTCTCTGCCTCTTTCGTCATGACATCTATCTATCAATCTATCTATCTTATTATACACATCTCTCTGTCTCTTTCGTCATGATATCTATCTATCTATCTTATTATACACATCTCTCTGCCTCTTTCGTCATGACATCTATCTATCAATCTATCTATCTTATTATACACATCTCTCTGTCTCTTTCGTCATGACATCTATCTATCTGTCTATCTATCTATCTTATTATGCACTTCTCTCTGTCTCTTTCGTCATGACATCTATCTATCTATCTATCTTCTTATACACATCTCTCTGTCTCTTTCGTCATGACATCTATCTATCTATCTATCTATCTTATTATGCATATCTCTCTGTCTCTTTCGTCATGATATCTATCTATCTTATTATGCACATCTCTCTGTCTCTTACGTCATGATATCTATCTATCTATCTATCTATCTTATTATGCACATCACTCTGTCTCTTTCGTCATGTCATCTATCTATCTGTCTATCTATCTATCTTATTATGAACATCTGTCTGTCTCTTTCGTCATGATATCTATCTATCTATCTATCTATCTATCTTATTATACACATCTCTCCGTCTCTTTCGTCATGATATCTATCTATCTATCTTTCTTTCTTATTATTCACATTTCTCTGTCTCATTCGTCATGATATCTATCTATCTATCTATCTATCTATCTATCTATCTATCTATCTTATAATGCACATCTCTCTGTCTCTTTCGTCATGTCATCTATCTATCTGTCTATCTATCTATCTTATTATGAACATCTGTCTGTCTCTTTCGTCATGATATCTATCTATCTATCTGTCTATCTTATTATACACATCTCTCTGTTTCTTTCGTCATGACATCTATCTATCTATCTATCTATCTTATTATGCACATCCCTCTGTCTCTTTCGTCATGACATCTATCTATCTATCTATCTTATTATACACATCTCTCTGTCTCTTTCGTCATGATATCTATCTATCTATCTATCTTATTATACACATCTCTCTGTCTCTTTCGTCATGATATCTATCTATCTATCTATCTTATTATACACATCCCTCTGTCTCATTCGTCATGACATCTATCTATCTATCTTATTATACACATCCCTCTGTCTCTTTCGTCATGACATCTATCTATCTATCTATCTTATTATGCACAACTCTCTGTCTCTTTCGTCATGATATCTATCTATCTATCTATCTTATTATACACATCTCTCTGTCTCTTTCGTCATGATATCTATCTATCTATCTATCTTATTATGCACATCTCTCTGTCTCTTTCGTCATGATATCTATCTATCTATCTATCTTATTATACACATCTCTCTGTCTCTTTCGTCATGATATCTATCAATCTATCTATCTTATTATACACATCTCTCTGTCTCTTTTGTCATGACATCTATCTATCTGTCTATCTATCTATCTTATTATGCACATCTCTCTGTCTCTTACGTCATGATATCTATCTATCTATCTATCTATCTATCTATCTATGTTATTATGCACATCTCTCCGTCTCATTCGTCATGACATCTATCTATCTATCTATCTCTCTATCTATCTATCTATCTATCTATCTATCTATCTTATTATGCACATCTCTCTGTCTCTTTCGTCATGATATCTATCTATCTATCTATCTTATTATGCACATCTCTCCGTCTCTTTCGTCATGACATCTATCTATCGATCTTATTATGCACAACTCTCTGTCTCTTTCGTCATGATATCTATCTATCTATCTATCTATCTATCTATCTATCTTATTATGCACATCTGTCTGTCTCTTTCGTCATGTCATCTATCTATCTATCTATCTTATATACACATCCCTCTGTCTCTTTCGTCATGACATCTATCTATCTATCTTATTATACACATCCCTCTGTCTCATTCGTCATGACATCTATCTATCTATCTTATTATACACATCTCTCTGTCTCTTTCGTCATGATATCTATCTATCTATCTATCTTATTATACACATCTCTCTGTCTCTTTCGTCATGATATCTATCTATCTATCTATCTTATTATACACATCCCTCTGTCTCATTCGTCATGACATCTATCTATCTATCTTATTATACACATCCCTCTGTCTCTTTCGTCATGACATCTATCTATCTATCTATCTTATTATACACATCCCTATGTCTCTTTCGTCATGACATCTATCTATCTATCTATCTATCTTATTATACACATCTCTCTGTCTCTTTCGTCATGATATCTATCTATCTATCTATCTATCTATCTTATTATACACATCCCTCTGTCTCTTTCGTCATGAAATCTATCTATCTATCTATCTATCTTATTATACACATCTCTCTGTCTCTTTCGTCATGATATCTATCTATCTATCTATCTTATTATACACATCCCTCTGTCTCTTTCGTCATGACATCTATCTATCTATCTATCTTATTATACACATCCCTATGTCTCTTTCGTCATGATATCTATCTATCTATCTATCTATCTATCTATCTTATTATGCACATCTGTCTGTCTCTTTCGTCATGATATCTATCTATCTATCTATCTATCTATCTATCTATCTTATTATGCACATCTCTCTGTTTCTTTCGTCATGACATCTATCTATCTATCTATCTATCTCTCTATCTATCTTATTATGCACATCTCTCTGTCTCTATCGTCAAGATATCTATCTATCTATCTATCTTATTATACACATCTCTCTGTCTCTTTCGTCATGATATCTATCTATCTATCTTATTATACACATCTCTCTGCCTCTTTCGTCATGACATCTATCTATCAATCTATCTATCTTATTATATACATCTCTCTGTCTCTTTCGTCATGATATCTATCTATCTATCTTATTATACACATCTCTCTGCCTCTTTCGTCATGACATCTATCTATCAATCTATCTATCTTATTATACACATCTCTCTGTCTCTTTCGTCATGACATCTATCTATCTGTCTATCTATCTATCTTATTATGCACATCTCTCTGTCTCTTTCGTCATGACATCTATCTATCTATCTATCTTCTTATACACATCTCTCTGTCTCTTTCGTCATGACATCTATCTATCTATCTATCTATCTTATTATGCATATCTCTCTGTCTCTTTCGTCATGATATCTATCTATCTTATTATGCACATCTCTCTGTCTCTTACGTCATGATATCTATCTATCTATCTATCTATCTATCTTATTATGCACACCTCTCTGTCTCTTTCGTCATGTCATCTATCTATCTGTCTATCTATCTATCTTATTATGAACATCTGTCTGTCTCTTTCGTCATGATATCTATCTATCTATCTATCTATCTATCTATCTATCTATCTATCTATCTTATTATACACATCTCTCCGTCTCTTTCGTCATGATATCTATCTATCTATCTTTCTTTCTTATTATTCACATTTCTCTGTCTCATTCGTCATGATATCTATCTATCTATCTATCTATCTATCTATCTATCTATCTTATAATGCACATCTCTCTGTCTCTTTCGTCATGTCATCTATCTATCTGTCTATCTATCTATCTTATTATGAACATCTGTCTGTCTCTTTCGTCATGATATCTATCTATCTATCTCTCTATCTTATTATACACATCTCTCTGTTTCTTTCGTCATGACATCTATCTATCTATCTATCTATCTATCTATCTTATTATGCACATCCCTCTGTCTCTTTCGTCATGACATCTATCTATCTATCTATCTTATTATACACATCTCTCTGTCTCTTTCGTCATGATATCTATCTATCTATCTATCTATCTTATTATGCACATCTCTCTGTCTCTTTCGTCATGATATCTATCTATCTATCTATCTATATATCTATCTATCTATCTATCTATCTATCTATCTTATTATGCACATCTGTCTGTCTCTTTCGTCAAGACATCTATCTATCTATCTATCTCATTATGCATATCTCTCTGTCTCTTTCGTCATGACATCTATCTATCTATCTCTCTATCTATCTTATTATGCACAACTCTCTGTTTCTTTCGTCATGATATCTATCTATCTATCTATCTTATTATGCATATCTCTCTGTCTCTTTCGTCATGATATCTATCTATCTATCTATCTTATTATGCATATCTCTCTGTCTCTATCGTTATGATATCTATCTATCTATCTATCTTATTATGCACATCCCTCTGTCTCTTTCGTCATGACATCTATCTATCTATCTATCTATCTTATTATGCACATCTCTCTGTCTCTTTCGTCATGACATCTATCTATCTATCTATCTTATTATGCACATCTCTCTGTCTCATTCGTCATGACATCTATCTATCAATCTATCTTATTATACACATCCCTCTGTCTCTTTCGTCATGACATCTATCTATCAATCTATCTAATTATACACATCTCTCTGTCTCTTTCGTCATGACATCTATCTATCAATCTATCTTATTATACACATCTCTCTGTCTCTTTCGTAATGACATCTATCTATCAATCTATCTTATTATACACATCTCTCTGTCTCTTTCGTCATGACATCTATCTATCAATCTATCTTATTATACACATCTCTCTGTCTCTTTCGTCATGACTTCCATCAATCTATCTATCTATCTTATTATGCACATCTGTCTGTCTCTTTCGTCATGACATCTATCTATCAATCTATCTATCTTATTATTATGCACATCTCTCTGTCTCTTTCGTCATGATATCTATCTATCTATCTATCTTATTATGCACATCTCTATGTCTCTTTCGTCATGACATCTATCTATCTATCTATCTTATTATGCACATCTCTATGTCTCTTTCGTCATGATATCTATTTATCTATCTATCTTATTATGCACATCTCTCTGTCTCTTTCGTCATGACATCTATCTATCAATCTATCTTATTATACACATCTCTCTGTCTCTTTCGTCATGATATCTATCAATCTATCTATCTTATTATACACATCTCTCTGTCTCTTTCGTCATGATATCTATCTATCTATCTATCTATCTATCTTATTATACACATCTCTCTGTCTCTTTCGTCATGATATCTATCAATCTATCTATCTTATTATACACATCTCTCTGTCTCTTTCCTCATGATATCTATCTATCTATCTATCTATCTATCTATCTTATTATGCACATCTCTCTGTCTCTTTCGTCATGACATCTATCTATCTATCTATCTATCTTATTATGCACATCTCTCTGTCTCATTCGTCATGACATCTATCTATCTATCTATCTTATTTTACACATCTCTCTGTCTCTTTCGTCATGATATCTATCTATCTATCTATCTTATTATGCACATCTCTCTGTCTCTTTTGTCATGACATCTATCTATCTATCCATCTATCTTATTATGCACATCTCTCTGTCTCTTTCGTCATGATATCTATCTATCTATCTATCTATCTTATTATGCACATCTCTCTGTCTCTTTCGTTATGACATCTATCTATCTATCTATCTTATTATGCATATCTCTCTGTTTCTTTCGTCATGACATCTATCTATCTATCTATCTATCTATCTATCTATCTATCTATCTATCTATCTTATTATGCATATCTCTCTGTCTCTTTCGTCATGACATCTATCTATCTATCTATCTATCTATCTATCTATCTATCTATCTATCTTATTATGCACATCTCTCTTTCTCTTTCGTCATGACATCTATCTATCTATATATCTATCTTATTATGCACATCTCTCTGTCTCTTTCGTCATGACATCTATCTATCTATCTATCTATCTATCTATCTATCTATCTATCTATCTCATTCCACCTTCACATCTACGTAAGAGGTATGCTAAGGAAATGAGTACACTTAAGATACATTGTATGAGTTGTTCAGCTGAGCACACAACTTCATTTGAATTCTAAATTTTTCGAATTTTAAAGCGTCACTTTCCTGTTTTAATGAAATCTTCATTGATATAAAAAAACACACCAGGATAAAGACATAAATGGAGACCGATAGATATGAACAGATTGTTTTATACATACATACATACATACATACATATATATATATATATATATATATAGGGGTGGGAGAAATAATGGAAACACCAGGAAAATTCAAACAAATTTATTTTAATATGGTTTTCTGATTGTAGCCATCTCGTGAAATCCAGCTTTATGCAGCCCCTTTCTTACAGTTTTTGAGGAAACTGTGTTCTCGAGATGGTCATTCAGTGATCTGAGGTCAAATTCTGGATGAGTTTGTTTATATTTCATTTACTTGTTGATGCTCTTCGAAAAGGCATGAGTCGATCAATTTCCCTTCACTGACTCTTAATAAAATAGTAAGTCAAAATGGACTGTTTGTCTTTGTAAAGACAACCAATCTTGGAGAAGGTAAAATCTTAATTTAATCCATCCATACTGTGCTTTACAGAAATCAAGCACGTGTTGCATTCTGTCCTTGTGGGTGGGGCTAGTTAGGTAAGCGGAGGGAAAAGAAGGAAAAGGATGAGGATGGGATGGATGACTACAAACCTGAATAACTAATTATTATTTTATGGCGAGTAAACAGTTTGTTTTCTTTTTCTGGGAGACTTTTAAATTTTTTTAAAAAATTTTTTTAACGTTGAGGAGCGGCTTTGACGTCAGCGCATTTTTCTAAGTTTTCTTTTCTATGTTCAAAATTATGGTATTTTTTACTCTCTCTCTCTCTCTCTCTCTCTCTCTCTCTCTCTCTCTCTCTCTTCTTTTCTTTATCTTTTTTAATTTTTTAAACTTTTTCAAGTACACTTTCCGAGCCACAGTTTCTGAAATAGATGTCTGTTGGGCTCATTTCACGCGTACTTTTCGTTGGAGTTCATTCTCCGTACAAACTGCGTCAATTTTATCTGGGGATACATTTTACCTTGAACCTTGTGAAAGAATGAATTTTTAAAAAAGGTAATTCGTGTCAGAGTTTCACTAGAGAATTATTTTACGATGATGGAATCGGAACTATAAACATTTGGGCACTGCTGTTTTGTTTGTAGAAAGCTATGAAATAAAATGAAAAAGAAAGATGTTAATTGTCATACATTGAAATATATATAAAATTATTCTAAAAGTTCTACAGAAAGCTTTTCTGTGTTCCTTCAATCCATTCTATAAATTTTCCTTACTCAAAGAATGTGTACCGTAAATGCCTTCTATAATTCTTGAAAAAGACCATTCTACAATGTATATTGAAGAAACTTTTTTATAATCTTTTAAAGAGACCATTGTACAGTGTATATTGAAGATAATTTCTGTAATGTTCGAAAGAATTGATTGTATAATGGTAAGATACTTTGAAAGAGGTCGTTATAGAATGGTATTGAAGATATTTTCTATAATGTTTGAAAAAGGCCATTATACATTGGTAAAAAAGATACTTTGAAAGAAGTCATTATACAATGTTTATTGACGATGAGTTCTATAATGTTTAAAAGAGGTAATTGTACTATGTATATGGAATATACTTTCTATAATATTTTTAAAGAGGCCATTGTACAATGGTAATGAATATACTTTCAATAGGAAGTGCCCGTGGTGTAATGGTTACTGTCGCAGGAATTGGACACGGCGACACGAGTTCAAATCCTGGACTGATTGCATTTCACATAGCACTAATACCCTTGGGAAAGGTATGAATCCAATTATTCTCCCTCCAGCTATGGGTAAATAGTAGGGCAGACTAGGTTCTTCAGCCTTGGTGAGGCAACTAGTCTAGGAGAAGGAAACTCTGAATTCAAACCTGTTAAACTCCGCTTAAAAAATTGACCTTGTGTCATATCCTGCCCGAGCGGAGGGGTTGGGTAAATATGATGAATATACTTTCAATAAGCTTTGAAAGAGGCCATTGTTCAATTTATAAGGAATATACTTTCTATACTGTTTAATTGAAGCCATTACTGGATATATATAGAAGATATTGTCTATAACGTTTACTAGAAGCTATTGCTCGATATATATAGAAGATATTTTCTGTAATGTTTAATAGAAGCCATTGCTCGATATATATAGAAACTATTTTCTATAATGTTTGAACAGAGGCCATTGCTCATTGAATGTGGAAGATAGTTTCTATAATGTTTAACAGAAGCCATTGCTCGATATATATAGAAGATATTTTCTATAATGTTTGAAAGGGGCCATTGTTCAATGTCTATAGAAGATTATTTCTATAGTTTGAAAGGAACCATTTTTCAATGTTTATAGAGGAGACTTTCTATAAGGTTTGAAATAAACCATTGTTCAATGTACATAGAAGATAATTTCGATAATGCTTGAAAGAGGACATTATAGAAAGTATATTGACGATACTTATCATAATATTAGAAAGAAGTTTTTAAACAATGTATATTGAAGATACCTATTACAATTTTGAGAAATATTCATGAAAGTAAAAGGAAACATGGGGTATTCATAATAATTTACAGATGTTGCAATAAACGAAACAGCAGCAGTGCGCCTAAAAAGGGTCTTCGCCAGCGATGACTCAGAAATTAGGTTTATATATATATATATATATATATATATATATATATATATATTTGATTGAACATAATAGACATTTTTTTCTACATATTTTTTTTCGTAATCCTATCGAATTGTCATATCGATCTTATGATATTCTGCGGGAATTGATTGATAAACCTTCCATAATTAGTTATTTCCCAAGTACTTTCTGCCCAACCTTGAGCCATCATTAGGGGAGGATGTAAAAGCGATGTAACTTTTGTATGTACATTACTACTTTGTAAGAATGAGCATTTATCCTGCAGTATTGTGTAGCGTTTACTTTTCGAATTTGTTTCAATAAATTGCGTCAGTAGCTAAAGACATTGACGTAGATTAGCACAGGTTTCAAAATTATTTCTATTAAGTTTGGGTTGTATATTCCTAATATGTAGTGCCCCGAGAATCTGAAGTTTTCGCTTGTTATTTTGTTGTTCTAATATTGTTGTGTTTTACTAAGTAGTAATGTACATACAAAAGTTACATCACTTTTGTAATACATCCTCCCTGTTTAATTTTTGTTTAAGTAGAATCTATGCAGGGACACTTGTTCTTGATTTTGTTTGCGATGTCTTTTAAACTATCTCCCTTTCTGCCATATTCTCACATTAACTTCATGGGGCGTAATGGCTTGTACCACGTGACTTCTGGTATCTCGGAGGAATAAAAGACGTTGAGTTTCTTAAGCACTGTCAGTAGTAAGACCAACTTCGGACGTAACACCAAAAGCGCAAAACTTATTATATTTGTCGGATTGTACCACTTCAGTTAATAAATAGTTAACTATATTTCACTGTGTATCTCTTCCTTACCGCAAATAAACTCTTAAAAAAAGAAAAGAAAAAAGAATGTTTGCACAGACTATTTACACTGTTTGTACAAAATCTATATACGACGGTCGTTTAAAAAGTTGTAAGCCTGATATAGATTTTAGATTTGTCACAAACGTCTCAGATTTGTGGGGTCCTCACCAGCACAGAAATTGATATAAAAATCTGAATTAAATTCTTAGTTTTATAAGAAGTAGTAAGTTGTTGGAGAACTTATTCGAGGGTGACCTCAAGGCTCTCTTTTCAATAGCTACAACACTGAGGTGTAGGGGGGGCGCTACTCCATTCCCGAGATTGCTCCACTTAATTCCTTCATCGTTACCATATAATGCGGAGTGTAAGCAACGCAGCATCAAGTACCTTTTTTTTAATCTTTGCTATAACTCGGCCTGCGATTGAACTCCGATCTCACGGACCTGTGGCGAACACTCTACACATTACACAAATGATTAGGTTGTGTGTAAATATTCCCAAAAAATTCATCTCTGGATTTTCTTTCTGATTTAGGCTTAGAAGCTTTTGAATGAATCTCGCATATATCAATCTTTTAAACTAATTCATCCAATAATTCTCAAAAATGTCCACTTAAATTTTTATACTTCCCAATATTTCTGAAATTATCCAATTTAATCTTGATTTTTTATACACTCAAGAAATATTTTATTCTAATTACAAAAAAATGCAATTGATTAGTAGATATAGTTTTTGAAATCTACCTTGGCAGTAAATTTCCAGTTCGAGGAGAAATATTTAAAAAAATGTCTGTCATCATGTGGTCTTGAAGGGCCAGAAATTAATAACACAAAGAGATGTAAGGTTTACAGCAATATATATTTACGGAAATACAGACTATAAAGGTTACCGGTAACTGACTAGACTCTCTTGCCTCGTTTATCAAACCAGTCACTTTTTATAGTGTCGGGGAGAGTCCATGCAGTGACGTCATGGGGTATATCACTATAACACATCATATGAAATTCAATTAATTATTTTGAAAATTTCAATTAGATCACCTCTCATTCTTTTTTCTAATAAAGTATTAATCATAATTTCTCCAGTCTCTCCTTGTAACTGTAATCTTTTAATCGTTTTATTAGTTTTGTCACTCTGCTTTCAATGTTACACTTCAATTTCCATATTTCGGGGTTAAATACAATATTCTTTACATACATATATATATTCTGTATATAATATTCTATACATATTTTATACACACATTGGCCTTATGAGATGAGTGTTTGCCAATGGTCCGGAAGGCTGGGGTTCATACCAAAGACTAAAAAATGGTAATTGATTCTGCCTTGCTTAACACTCAGTATTATAAGGTAAGAATGAAGGCTAAAGTGGAACAAGCCAGGGAATGGAGTTGAACCCTCCCCAACACCTCGGTGTTGTAGCTATTCGAAAAGAAACCTTCGGGTTACCCTTGACAGCGGCCGCCAACTTATTTATTCTATACACAGTCTATAAATATAATATTCTATGTATAATATTATATATACAATATTATATACGTATTCTATACATACATATTCTACATAAACAATATTCTATATGTAATATTCTCTACATACAATATGCAATATTGTATATACACTATCGTATATATATTCTATACATAGTCTATACAATATTCTATATACCCTATTCTATACATATTCAATACATACATACATACATATTAAATACGTACAATATTCAATATACTACATTCTATATACAATATTGTTAACATGTTCTATAAATATATTTTCTATACATGCATATTTTATTCATATTCTATACATACAATAATTTAAATACATTATTCAATACATATTTTCTACATAAACATTCTTTATAATATACGTACAATATTCTTTATACTATATTCTATATACAATATTGCTAATATGTTCTATAAATATATTTTCTATACACACATATTTTATTCATATTCTATACATACAATAATCTAAATACAATATTCAATACATATTCTCTACATACACATTCTATATATATTATATACGTACAATATTCAATATACAATATTCTATACATAGTCTATACATAAAATATTCAATATACAATATTCTACACAAAAATTCATTCATACAATAAACTATACACAATATCCTATATACAATATCCTATATATGTTCTTTACATACAATTTTGTATATACAATCATCATCATCATTATCATGTTGTGCTGGTAGCACGGACATCCCTGACCCTCTCTCGCCACTTTTCCCAATCGTTCGTCGCCTCTGGCAGGTCTTCAGGACAACATCCCGTATCCTCACATAGTTGCTGAATGTATGTTCGTACTGGTCGTCCTGCTTTTGCACGGCCATTTGTGGGGGTCCATAAGAGTACATCACTTATGAGCTTGTCCTTGCTTCCCTCATTAGTGTCCTGCATGTCTGGTTCGTCTAATTTGAGTAGTTTTCGTGATAGGAGGCAGGTGGCCGTACAGTTGGCGTGTGGTGGGGTGTTGCCGCTAGGACTTGTTCAAGATTGCACGCAGCATTCTTGTGTAATTACCGTCTAGCTTCTTCTCCAGCCGTTTTGTTAGAGTCCATGTAGTGCATCCATATAGCAGTATCGATGTAACCGCTGCCTGGAAGAAAATTCGATATGCAATATTTTATACATATTCTATACATACATATACTTTACGTACATATTCTGCTCATATGATATTCTATATACAATATCGTATTTACAATATTGTATATACACTATTCTATTCATATTCTATACTTACAATATTCTATATACAATATTGCATATTGCCCAGTCGGCTGGGACGGTAGAATACACCGACTGCTTCTCTGCAGAAGGGTAAGACCCCCCACCAATGAGTGTACTAAACAATCTGATGCTGAGGTTCCAGCAGTGCTGGAGGTTTGGGGAATGCGGAGTACCCTTTCATTGCCATCGCTCCGAGGTCCACTCTGGCTCGGAGTGGTAGCACCTGATAGGGCCATATCTATGGGTTTAATAGAATAAACAGCATACTAATGCTAAAATGAATTGTTTGAGTAAACTGAATAGCTTGAAATAGAAATGTTTTTGGCAATTAAACCGTACTTACATTTAAACTGCGTGCTTATGCTTAACTGAATTATTTGAAATAGAACTGTTCTTCGACATTAAAACTGTATTTACACTTAAATGAATTGTTACATATAACTGCTTGAATAGTTTGAAATGGAAATGTTTTTGACGATTAAACTGTGTACTTATGCTAAACTGAATTGTTTTAGATAGAACAGATTATTTAAATAAAAATGGATTTGGCGTTAAATAACCTACAAAGGTTGATATGCCACAAAACCGACAAACCAACCAACCAACAATATTGTATATTCAATATTGTAAACATTTTTGCTGGAGAAGCAGGGACGAACTCATAAGAAATATACTGTTATGGACCCCCACACATGGCCGTGCAAAAGCAGGACGACCAGCGCGAACATACATTCAGCAACTATGTGAGGATACGGGATGTTGTCCTGAAAACCTACCTTGGGCGATGAATGATAGGGAGAAGTGGCGAGAGAGGGTCAGGGATATCCGTGCTACCAGCGTGACATGATGATGATGATATATTTTATACATATTCTATACAGTATTCTGTGTGATATTCTATACATACAATATTCTATGCATATAATATTCTATATACAATATTCTATACATATTCTGTATATACTCATTTTATACGGGGGTGTCCTCGTGGTGTAATGGTTAAGGCGATGGACTGCGGAATCGTAGTACACGAGTTCGTACTCCTGTCGCGCTATTACGTTCACTTTCGGTTAAATAAACCTTGGGAAAGGTATGAATCCCCTTATCCTCCCAGCTATGGGTTGAATAGTACAACTACTGTTCTTCTAGGAGAATGGCTTTGGCATTAAATAACCTAAAAAGAGTTGATATTGTCACGTGATGGCTCACGGAGACGGAGAGGTAAGACTGATACTATTCTCCCGTGGTGAATCAGCACTATCAAGCAGTCAAAAAGTGACCGTTAGGAAGGAATGTGGGTCACACAGGAGACCAGATGTTCGCACTTAAGTGACCTCAGGTCGCCGGACATCGGACGGGGAAAGAGAGAGAAGCCAAATGATTGGCTGGGACCCCAAAACGGAAGTGGGGTTCCCTTCCCCTCAGCGGAAGTAAAATAGTAAAAAGGTAGTTTTTGAGCAAGGCTCGTGGCAGACGAACCATAGCCATCTTACTCCGGGTTAAAGACAAAAGATTAACTGAGACACGAAGGACTCCAAAATCCTTCAAGCCAGTATTAAAAACAGAACAAAGTCTATTAGCCCGTGAAAGAAGAAAAATTCTCCAGTGGAACCCCGTCGAAAATAAGATAAGTAACTTTGGGACATTTTTCCTTTACACCCAAATTTTGTTTACCACTCTCTCTCTCTCAATTTGAAAAAGGATAAAAGCCAAGAAAAGACATTCATATTCATGGACTATCCAATTATATGTTTTGACACTTTGAACGTATATATATATAACCGTAGTAAAGAACCTATGTATTTTCATTTTACCATGTGGTCTATGTTGTTATTCCATGCTTTCCTTTCAGCTTCTATTCGCCTTATGTTATCTTGCTTAGAACTGTCCTATTAATTCCTAAAGTATCACACGGGAAACCGGAGTTGCCCACTACTACCATATTAATATTATTACAACTAAAACCTATAGGCTCGTAATCTTCCATTATCTCGGGGAAAGAAGAAAGCGACCTGGTGGGTGTGTGATAGTGTGAAATTTGGAACCCCTTGCCAGCGGCGGTCAGTCTGGCCCTAAATTATTCCCTCGCGTATTATGCCAGTTCTTATCTGCCTGAGAGAAGAACTCTGAACAGGACTTATTTCTGTAGGGGATCAAGTGCCAACCTGTCCCGTCTTCACACGTGCGAAAATAAAGTCCCGTTTTGGGATTATAGTCAATTTGCCGTCACAATATGCCATTAAACAAAGAAACCAAAACCAACCATCGTTCTATACATATTCTATTTACATTCTATATACAATATTCTATGTATAATATTCTACACATATTCTCTGCAAACAATATTCTATTTATATTCTATACATGCATTTTCTATGCATATATATTCCATACATGTTCTACACATACAATATTCTATACATACAAGGTGACCCCCACCTAAAAAAACAAACCCATAAGCCTTTTTATTACTTCTACAAAAATAAAGCAAAATCATTCTAATTCTTTTCCTTGGTAGACCAGGGCATGTTGGGGAATACTATGGTCCCAATGTTTCATGCACAGAATCTACTTCATATCCTCAAAAAAAGAAAAAGCTAGAATTAAATTTATGAATTTCAGTCAAAAATATATGGGTTCTGTTTTGTTTTTGTTTTTTTTGGTGGGGGTTCGCCCTGTACAATATTCTATATACGAGGTCTTAAATTCGTCAAGAGTAGACCGAGAAATTAGGTAAGATTAGACAATTTAAAAACATAACTCGTTTAATGAACGACCCCTAATTTTTAAGGTGAAGTTTTGGTCTAAAAAGTCTACTATTACATAAACATATACGATATATATCTTTTAGATTCCAATTTTTTTTGGTTAGCTGAGCTTTCTTCAAATTTATTTTGCAACAACACCAGACAGTGTTAATAGTCATAATCTACATTAAAAATGTCCACTGAAAGGAAAAGAAATGATGAAAATTACACATTCAATGATGTATGAAGAAAATTTCAAAAAACGGCCGTAGCAAAGTCGTTTTCGCAATTCCGGTATGAAAACTAAAAAAGCCATACTTTGTGGTAATATGAACATTTCTACAGCTTAAGTATCAATAAAGTTCGCAATCATATTAAACAGATTAACTCTTCATACTTAGTTAATATAAATCCGGTATATATATATATATATATATATATATGTAGTAACCGGCCCATTGACCTAGTGGGTAGAGTGTTCGCCAATGGTCCAGGAGACCGGGGTTCAATCCCAGGTCGAGTCATACCAAAGACTTTTAAAAAAATGGTATTTGATACCTCCTTGATTAACACTCAGTATTATAAGGTACGTATCAAGGGTAAAGTGGAGCAATCCAGGGAAAGGAGTAGCGCCGACCTCTACACCTCGGTGTAGTAGCTATTGAAAAGGGAGCCTTCGGGTCACCCTCGACTACGGTCGTCAACTTACTTATATATGTATATATCTAAGTAAGTATCTGGTATTTAGATATATATTTTTTGATCTGGTATTCAAATGATTTAATGGAAAAGATTATACTAAGAAGTAGTGAACTAAATATGTAATTAATAATATATAAAATTGAATTAACCACCTATAGAAGGGAGATAACTTAATAATAAGCCGATTCAAATGTAAACAAAGGAAATTTCTTATATCCCTTTTGCAACAAAAATTTAAACTAAATATATTCCTATGATACATCTGATGTTAATTTAATTACATGCTTATGATATTAGCTGATTCATTCGAAGTTGATTGAATTTAACAACATCTACTGCTTTTAATAAAATAGATAAATTTAAATAGGTTTGTTTTGTTTGTTTAATGGCATATCAAACTTTGAAGGTTATTTAATGCCAAAGCCATTCCCCTAGAAGAACAGTAGTGATACTATTTAGCCCATAGTTGGGAGGATAAGGAGGTTTATACCTTGGCCAAGAGTATTTGTCCGAAAGTGAATGTAATAGAACGACTAGAGTACGAACTCACTACGATTCTGCAGTCCAGCGCTTTAACCATTATACCACGAGCACAACCCCAAATGTAGATAAGGATACTTTATGTTAGTGTTATATATTGACCCTCGACCGAGCCGTCAATCAAGAGATGCACCTGCGTAAATAAGCGGAAGAACTGCAGAAGCAGGTGGACGGGAGACAATAATATAACCAGGGGCAGTTTGAGTCAGTTGGAGACAAGATGCCAAGTGAGAACTAGTGTTGCATATTGACCTCCGACCCAGCCAAGCTGTCAAAATAGGAAATGCACCTGTGTAAATAACAGGTGCATCCGGTCGAGGAATATCAGGATATTATAACCTTCACTGTCGACAGGTTGAATTGAGTGGGTGTCGAAGTATTATATAACTCGGTGAACAGGAAGTTCAATCAGTTGGAGATAGGAGGTGGTAGAGAAAACCAGCATCCAGCAGAGTGGGCCCCCAGGCCCCCGGTTGAGCAGCCCAGGAGAACGGGAAAGAAACGCTGTTATAGCCATAAGAGTGGGGGTCAATATGTTGCAGTTATGTTCGGTCTCCAACTCCCTCTCACACACAACCCTTTCAAATAAAGTGAGAGGTATATTTTTCTAAGAAATGTGTCGCTCGTCTTTATTATTGTGTCGTCGTTATGATTCTGCATGCATCTGCATAGGAGTATACAAGACTAGCGACAGAGGGCTTTGGAACCTCAGTGACCAACGGTTGAGCAACCCCAGCCAAGATGAGGCGAAAGAAGTGCTGCTATGGTCAGGAGAACTTGGGGTCAATATAGCAGTCCTTCTGTTTCCACAAGAAACATTACCCTTTCGAGAATAAAGTGTGAGAGATATATTTTTATCAAGCAGTGTGTTCTTTCGTTATTGAAGTCATCATTATGTTTGATTATGTTCCTCATATATTTGTATGTATGTGGTTATACAACATTAGGAGAACGAATATAGTCGTAGTATATGATATTATCATCATCATATCGCGCTGGTAGCACGGATATCCCTGACCCTCTCTCGCCACTCCTCCCTATCGTTCATCGCCCTATGTAGGTCTTCAGGACAACATCCCGTATTCTCCATAAACGGAATGAAAAATATTTTAATATTCAGATTATAGTGTAATAGGAATTTAATAGTTTTCAAAATATGGGAAATCTATTATGTTTTATCGGTCAAATATTCTAATGTATTACCGAATAATAAGTAAGTAAAGTTAGTGACCTTAGTCGCGAGCGACACGAAGGCTCCCTTTTCTATAGCTACTACACTGAGGTGTAGGAGAGGGCGCTACTCTTTCCCCTAGATTGCTCCACTTCACCCATGATACGTACCTTATATTGCTGAGTGCTAAGCAAGGAGGTATCAAGTACCATTTTTAAATTCTTTGGTATGAAGCGACCTAGGATTGAACCCAGGTCTCCAGGATCAATATGGAACGCTACACGATTAAAACTATACCTTTTCCATTTCAAAATGGGAGTAGTTCAGTTCAAAATGGGAGTAGTTCATTTCAAAATGACTGAGCTTTGACTTCATTAATTGAGGAAGAATTGGGAAGGGCTACACCAGAAGTATGCAATCGTTTCATAGCTGGAATTCAATCTAAAATTCCTGCAGCTGTAGCATTAGATGTTGTGTTCTAATAAATGACTTGAAGAATTTTTTTATATTAAAATATTTTTTATATTTATACTTATAATAATTTTTCCATTTTGAACTGAACTATTCCCATTTTGAACTGAACTATTCCAATTTTGAAATGAACTATTCCCATTTTGAACTCAACTATTCCCATTTTGAAATGAACTATTCCCATTTTGAACTGAACTATTCCCATTTTGAACTGGAAAAGGTATAGTTTATATTTTATCAGGTTAAAATTCTTTATAGAAATTTCTTCTTTTTTTCTTTGGTATATGAATTTTGATGTATAAATCTTAAATGTTTAATTTAACACAAACTTTCTTTCCCCAAATTAGCTGTAGCCCTAAATCAAATTGTTCACCATCTGATGATTTAGTCCGTAGTTATACGGATTGTTAGAATTGATTTATAATTGCTTAATTGAGTTTTAATTGATATTAATGATATGTAGAAGCAAAGTTGGCGAATATCGTCGAGGGCAACCCAAAGGCTCCCTTTTCAATAGCTACAACACTGAGGTGCTACTCCTTCCCCTGGATTCCCCCGCTTTACTCTTGATACGAACCTCAAAATGTTGAGTGTTAAGCAAGGAGTTATCAAGTACCATTTTTTAAGTCTTTGGTATGACTTGACCAGGGATTAGAACCCCGGTCTCCCGGACCATTGGTGAACACTCTACCTACAAGGACAATAAGCCGATTGTTTGTTTGTTTGGTTAGTTGGTTGGGTTTTATGGCATATGTACCTTTGAAGATTATTTACGCCAAATCCATTTCATGCAAATAGTCAGTTCAATTCAAAATAATTCAGTTCAGGATAAGTACGCAGTTTAAATGTAAGTCCAGTTTAATTGTGAAAACATTTCTATTTCAAGCTATTCACTTTCGTCAAGCAGTTCTAATTCAGATAATTCAGTTTAATATAAGTACAGATTTTGTTTACACACAGTTAAATGTCAACAGTTTTATATTTTTAAAAAATCAGTTTAGTGTAAGTACTGTTTCAATGTAAAAAAACAGTTCCATTTCAAATAATTCAGTTTAGAATAAGCACGCAGTTTAAATGTAAGTACGGCTTAATTGTCAAAAACATTTCTATTCTAAACTATTCAGTTTAGTCAATCAATTCAGCTAGCATAAGTATGCCGTTATTTCTATTTAACCCATAGATAGGACCCTATCAGGTGCTACCACGCCGGGCCAGAGTGGACCTGGATGCAATGGCAATGAAGGGGTGCTCTGCATTCACCAAAGCCCAAGCATTACTGGAACCTCAGCATCAGATTGTTTAGTATCATATCTTGGTTTTACCCCTTCTACAGCAATAAGCCGGTGATATATATATATATATATATATATATATATATATATATATATATATATATATAGGTAATATTCGGTCAGGTTAAACCAGAGTTTGGAGTAATTCCCTCAGGACAAGAAAATCATTCAAGAACTGAACATTTAAATTTTCCTGGTAGAGAGCTCAATGTAATTTATTACAGAGCAATATTTCTTTAAGAAAAAAACCCAAGACCGGTTAATTCAGGATTATAAATTTATTTCCATCCCGTATTTTCAGTTTCTGGTGTGAACGAAAAGCATGACGAAAAAATTAATACAGGACTTCTTCAGACCCAATGGATAATTAAAATTAAAATTAAGATTAAACCAGAATAAACACGTGGGGTGTAGGGGAACGAGATCTAGGAGTTACCTCCTCGTTTTATTGAATTTCCGTTTTATTTTAATTTTTCAAATTTCTTCTGTCAGTTATAATTACGGTAATTTAACTTTTTATTTATTTGTTTAGTTTATTTTCTTTTCATGTTAAGTTCGATAATTAACTTTTAAGAGAAATATTAATGTTTATATTAATTTCGATACCATTTAATTAGCTACCATATATATATATATATATATATATATATATATATATATAAAGTTCATTTACACCAAAATTCAGAATTACGAATCACTCAATGAGAAGTGAACACACGATGCAAGATCTTGTAAAAACATCGAGATAGATTCTTGTTATATAGATTTCAAATTATCAAGGTAAAAGAAACGACTTTTTATCGCCAAGTTTCATCAACTCTCATGGAATTTACGAATATAAATAAACACAGCGTGACTTTAATGTTGTTTGTCTTCCCGGAGCTGAATCACTTAGTATATATATATATATATATATATATATATATATATATATATATATATATATATATATGTAGAAAAACTGATAACAACGATCCAAGTAGAAGGAATGATTTATTGAAAGGTCGACACAATAGCGTTTCGGTTCTACTGAACCATCATCAGGACCATGATGTGTGATATTAACAATTTCAAGTTAACGATGGATGTTTAGGAATGTGAAATACAAAAAAACTAGGAGGAAATTGTGTATAATAAGAAAAAGTTGGCCGTTTAACTGGCGAATCAGCGTTTGATGTTTTAAATTACGTCATTTGACTTATTAGGAATATTGTATAGAATTCATGTACGTTTGTTTGACGGGAAAGATTTCGCGTCAGAAGGAAGAAAAGAAAGAAAGAACAAAAAGAAAAATAGAAAGCATGAAAATTAAGATATACGGGAAATATTAACTAAGATGGAATATATTGTAGCTATTTAAAATGTGTTTGCTCAAGTAAGGAGAAATATTATAAAAGCCAGGACGAGTATTTAGGGAACTGAGGAATGAGATAGTGGCGGCTTCGAAAATTCGTCTAAGATTTTTATTATGGATGTAAGTGACCATCTTAGCAGAGTTGAAGTCAAAGTTATGATTATGTTGAGAAATGTGTAGGAATAATGCATTGTTTGAGTTGCCAATTCTTATGTCTCTTTTGTGCTCTTTCAAGCGAACATGAAGGTTCCGAGATATTTCGCCGATGTGTTTTAGTTTACAATCCTTACAAGGGATGCAATAAACACCGGCGTCAGAAAATATATTACGTTGAGGGCTGGAGTGTACTAATTTGCGGATTGTTTTAGAAGGTAGAGAAGTAGTTTTGATATTGAGTTTATTTAAGTTGTTTGTTATGCTGTGAGAAGAAGAATTGTTTGGCAAAGTTATGTATCTATGGGGGAACTAATCTTATATATATATAGTTTTTTTTTATATATATATAGTTTATATATATATATATATATATAGTTTTATATATATATATAGTTTTATATACATATATATATATATTCATATATATATATAGTTTTATATATATATATATATATATATATATATATATATATATATATATTGCAAGCCTCTTCATATATGAATTGAGGTCTCGGTAGCCGTTGAACGGATGGACGTAAACAATAGTAATTGTGATTCCTAACCGTTTAAAATTTACTTCGCATTTAATGGCTCCACGTGGCTGAAGGGTTAGGGGCTTGGCTTGGCGTTTGAGTCAACCGGGTTTCGATCCCAGCTTCGGGAAGCTAATGTCTAGCCACACTGATGTGTTCTGATAGAACCAAACAGATCTGTCTGTGGATGACTATAGAGTTATATACTCCCCGACCCCCGTAAGGTTGAGTTCTCTGGCGAATGAAGTAATCGTGGGTCCCACTTTGTATATCAGTATATAGAGAGTGTCTCAATGTATGTGACAGTAGATAACTCAACTAATATTTGTGTTTTATTCTTTTTGGTTTCAGATTTGAAAATAGTATTCTTTAACAACTATTAATCCTTGATCACAATGCCTTGGACAAAAGAGGAAAAATATTTTGCCTCACTACTTATTTGGAGACACAATTATTAAAAAATGTCACAAAATAGATGCAACCCATTAATATGATAATGATTTATTACAGAGATAAAAAAAAAAACTCCAAAAAAGATTGCTTGTCCGGGGAGCTGACATAATAACAATTTAAAAAAACATTGATTTGATGTCACTTGCTCAAAGGACGCATTTTTCACAGGACGTATTTGAAATGATCACCATTGCGCTTCTCTCAGTAATAAATAATTTTCATATTAATGGGTTGCATCTATTTTAAGACAGCCTGTATACTATATATATATATATATATATATATATATATATATATAAAACGAATGAGAAGGCAATATATGAAGCAACCAATGGGAATGAAGACAAAAGTTTGCATATGCCAGTACGCAGAGCAATATGAAAACTAAAAGATCACTCATTTTTTCCTGTGTCAGTAACTAAAAGTAGGTTTCATCAGCTTTTTGACTCCGACAGGGGAAGGATAGACGTATTCGCTAATGTCCCGGGAGAGAGGAGTTCAATCACTGGTCGAGTCAAAAAATGATACTTGATTCCTCCTTGCTTAACACTCAGCATTATAAGGTAACGACCAGGGGTAAAATAGTGCAATTCAGGGGAAGGAGTAGCGCTCTCTCTTACAGCTCGGTGTAGTAGCTATTGAAAAGGGAGCCTTCAGGTCACCCTCGACTAAAGGTCACCAACTTTAATTATTTATATATATATATATATATATATATATGTAAAGGGCAATGGGTAAATTGTCGTCTAAATTATAAAAAAATAAAGATAACACTGACTTTTCTCTTTATCATACCAAAGTTACACAAAAATATCTTAAAATACTGTAGATCAAATTCATTCAAAGAAATCGCCTTTGGCTTCACAGCTTCCAAACGACTTCGGAACTTCCTGCAAGACTTTCCGATGGTTGCCTTGTTTAAATTGGTAGATGCTACCATTATTCTTGCCATCAGTTCATCTTCAGTGTTGCACAGAGTTTTGTTGGTCCCTCACACAACTTCACCTCACGCATAATAATCAAGAGAATTGAATTCTGGGTAGTTAGGCAACCTGATGTTTGGGTGGGGGGAAGTGATTGCAGAAATTTTTTCAAAACCAAGGTTCTCCTGCTTGTGTATCATGACGTAGATTTCTGTTGCCAGACTTAGGGTCTTCTAGTAGCTACACTCTCAGTCTGAGATTGCACTACCTTCTCCAGCTTCTTGATATAGACCTCTATACTGAGTCTAAGGCCATATGAGAATATGAATGCAGATGAAAGATAGGCCAAGCATCAAAACGTGGACTCGGTGTTTGATTTTTGTCCATCGATACATCTTGTGAGAAAAAGTAAAGCCAAAAGTCGTTCTTAGAGTTAACCAAAACTCTCTAAAATCTATCCATTGAAGTATGCCGTTTCAAAAGTTCTTGGAGGAGTGATTTGCGTCATGATACTGCTTTCCACACAGACAATATCCAACTAATTCTAATTTACAGCACAGTATATAAAACCCGAAACTAAGCACATGCACGAAATTAATAATTTAGAATGGCAATAATTTAGCCATCTCATATATATATATATATATATATATATATATATATATATATATATATATATATATATATATATATATATATATATATATATATATATATATATATATATATATATATATATATATATATATATATATATATATATATATATATATATATATATATATATATATATATATATATATATATATATATATATATATATATATATATATATATATATATATATATATATATATATATTCTTACCGATCACCTGCTGGCTGATCGGTAAGATGCTAGGTCCTACGGGTTTAGCCACACTGAAGAGTTGTGATATAACGAAACAGTCTGTCTGTGGATGACTTTCTAGTTCATACATCTTGATGCAGGAATTGTATGTCATCTGTCGGCCAGTCAGGAAAAACAAATTGTCTGGTTTTATCAAAAAAGAAAAAAAAAATAGATGAAATTTGTGTTAGGGAGATAGGGTGGCCGGAATTTTTTTTTTCCACATTTCCATTAGAAATTTCTCATTATTTCTTTGTCTGAAGATGCAGATCTAACTTTTAAAAATATAGGATCGGCTGAATTACAACAAATACGAGTGATTTTTTACTAACTTCTCCACAGAAGCAGGATACGACACAAATTATATTTCTAAGTAGATTTTAACAGGTTTATATTCAGAGTTTTCTTTCTTTAAACTGGTAGCCATACTAAGGTTAAAGAGAACAGTCCTATTTACCCATAGATGGAGGGAGAAAAGTTGGTTTCCTTGGGATATAAGAGCTGTATGAAAGATAACCAGCTACATCTAGGATTTGAACTCGAGTCACCAGGTCCATTTCCTGCGACCGTAGCCATTAAATCAAGAATGCCTCTCTCTTTCTCTCTCTCTCTTTCTCTCTCTCTCTCTCTCTGTCTCGCTATCAATATATATATATATGTGTGTGTGTGTGTGTTGTATTTATATGTAAGTGAATGGTTTTCAAATTATCATTGTAGAAGTAATGACTTTCTCTCGCCAAATCTCGTCAATTCACGTTGAATTTCATGTCAGTTCCTGTTTGCTTGCTCGTGAACAAAGACCTTGTTTAATCGATATCCAATAGATACGACGAACGAAATGACAGGTTAGATAAAGAAACTGAATGCTTATCTCATCCTTTATCTTCGCTCAGCATCAATAATCTTGTTATTTGCAACCGAGAGACTCCGTGATATTCTCAATTCACTCTCTTTTTTTCCTGTGTATGTGCGTTTTATTTATTTATTTATTTTTTTTTGCATCATTTTTGGTCTTTTTTTTAAAATCTTTTTTCTCATCCAGTGTGAAAAATTTTCAAGCGCTAAATTTTAAGAAAATAAAGAAAGAAATAGTTGTAATCATTTTTAAAGATTATCTATGTGATTTGATGTCGCCTTTGCATAGAAAGAAAGATATCAAGGTAGTTATATTAAAATGTTTGTAATTTGAGAGATACTTGGTTGAACGTGAGGATAGATGCGTAAAGAGAAGCCATTTTTGTTGCAAGGTCGTGTTCATCAATTAAAACAATAGTAAAGTATGTTATCAAATCCATCATGAGATGTAATAATCCCCGACTTGCTGAATACGTTAGTTGAACACTATTAATTTTGAATTTGATGACTTAAAGAAACGATTTGATCACTACTGTGTTTTCATTGGAGCATTTAAACGAAGCCATAATTTCGATTTGTTTAACACTAACAAGGCTACCTGACCTCCCAAGGCAAAAAAAAAAAAAAAAAAAAAAAATCAAATATGACATCGCAGGTGAATTATGTTCTTTAGTATATTTTAAATTCTAGACTGAGTCAAAAGTTTTGCAATATTTTCGTAATGTGAAGTACAATTAAGAAATTTAGGATGCTTTTGTCGAGATTGTGAGGGTAACGAGTTACACAGGTCAGTCTGATGCCGAAGTCGCTTGATACTCTGCGAGGACTACTAGTTAGATTTGTCCGTATAGTTTGAAAGGCTTAGAATCAAAGCTTTTCGGCCTATCTAAACTTGCCTGATGGTGATATTTTCCATTTTACTTTTCAAATTATTACCATTTCTTGGAGAAATGGAGATTTTGCCTGTATAGAGTATATCACTCCGTCTTTCCCTCGTTTTCTCTTCTGTTCTCCCTCCATCTGTCTGTCTGTCTGTCTGTCTCTTCTTCTTCTTCTTCTATATTATAATCAAACATTTAAAGATACATCAAATTTTAGAATTAAATAATCTATTATTTAACAAAGAAATCAAATCAAAACAAACCAATCCCAACATTTTTCTCTTTCTCTCTCTCATATATATATATATATATATATATATATATATATATATAAAGTAAGTAAAGTTGGCGACTGTAGTCGAGGGCGACCTAAAGGCTTCCTTTTATATATATATATATATATATGTGTGTGTGTGTGTGCGTGTGTGGGTGTGTGTGTGTATTCTCTCTTTTTCTCTCTCTCTCTTCTTCTTTACAATTATATGCAGGCATATGAAAATAAATCAAATATCAACATTAAATAACCCATAACGTTAAAAAATAAAGCAAATCAAAGCTTTAGAAAGAAACCAAATTTCAGCATTAAATAACCTATAAGGATTTGATATGCCATAAAATAAACAAACCAATATTATGCATCAGGAGTAGCATCTTTACCATAGAATCTATTGTTGTGTCTTCTAGCGAAGCAAAGTTTGGCAGTCGTTTTTGAAGAACTGACAAACAAACATCCCAATTATTCATATGCATCAAATTGAACCACTGGACTTCAATCCTAAACCGTTGTTGTTTGAGATTGATTCTTAAGCCAACGATTTTCTCACGTGGAACTGTCACTGTGACAATTTTGAGGTTTAGAAATGACAGGAATTTTATGGATTTACACTATGAGAGAGGAATTTGTGAGAATGAAAGATAAAATCTAATAAAAGAAGAAAAATAATCAGAAGAAAAAAAAATATATATATGTATTTGTAACGTCATCTTTCAAGTAAAAGAAGTTTTGACGTTCACAAGAAATAAACGAAGAAATAAGTAAAGTCTCGAATGAAGTGAAAAAGAGGAGGAGAAGAAGAAGAAAAAAGCCGTGAAATTTATCGACTCGACGTAAGACTTTCAACTCTTTCGTAATGTACGCTACGCGCGTGCACAGACACACACACACACATGCATATATTTGCGTGTGTATGTATGTGTGTATGTGGTTGTATCGCATGATAAATGTGGCTGTGAGAATAGGATTGTAGTCTTAGTCTTAACAAGGAATAACGTTGCAATACTTACTTATGAAGAATTAGAAAAGAGTTTCGGCGACTGTTGTGCCATCTTCAGAAGATGGAAATCAGAGATAAGAATTCTTCGTTGACGCGTCTGATTGTGCGAAATGATAAGGTTGGCCACACGTTCTAGAAAACATATTAGCACACGGTTGTAGTGGAATTCAATTGAAATCATCCTCGGTTTTCATTTCCCCCCGCAAACTCAACGCATTACTCACAATCGACTTACAAACAACGATTTGCATACACGCAAAAAAGATATGCACTCTCTCTCTCTCGCACACACACACACACACACACACACACACACAGAGATACATATACATACACAGAAAAATACCTTAGCATCATGGTTTAGGCTAGAGCAAAAGACGAAGCATTACGATGGTTGTTCCAAAAGTAATGCCTCCAGTCTATTTCCGCGGGAATTAAAACAACCTTCGACTTTCGGCTAATTTATGTTGCAAGCATCGATACCCGCTAGATCATCTAAGTTAAACTACTGAAATAGTTGAGATAGCACCGATACCCGATAGTTGACATAGCATTGACAACCTGCTAGATCATCGAAGTTAAGCTACTGAAATAGTTGAGTTAGCACCGATACCCGATAGTTGAGACAGCACCGATACCCTATAGTTGAGATAGCATTGAGAACCCGCAAGACCATCGAAGTTAAGATATTGAAATAGCTGAAATAGCACCGATACCCGCTAGATCGTCGAAGTAAAGCTATTAAGATCACTAAGCAACAGCAAGGAGTGTGTATTTTTACCCAACCCATCCAGGATAGTACCCGCAGCGTAAGGGCTAAAGTGATCGACTACTGCCTCGAAGTAAAAGATTTCGAGCTCTAGTTTTGCTATAACTTTCACTTTCGGACTAATACTTGTGCGAAAGTCATGAACCCTCCTATCCCTCCGGCTATGGGTTAAATAGTACTACTGCTGTTCATCTAAAAGTATGATTTTGGCATTTAATATCCCACGAAAATTGATATGCCTGTAAACAACCCAAGCAAACTTAATCAAATTAACCTAACCACTACGCTACGTGCAGGATATGATGCAAGGCGGAGTTTCCCCTCTCTTTAACCGGTTGTCTAATTTTTCTCCTTACGACGATAACCGTTACATTAAGCGCGCCTCTACGATGCTTCACAGTAAAATAGTTGACTTTGAAGTTCCGTTTGACCACAGGTTAAAGTTAAAGGAAAGTGAGAGAGAAAATACTAAGACTTTGCTTGAGTACTAAAAAATCTATGGAACATAAAAGTGACGGTGATACCAACTGTAATTGGCCGGCACAGTACAGACACCCAAGGATTGATACAGGGACTGGAGGACTTGGAAATAAGAGGACGAATGGAGACCATCCAAACTACAACATTGTGGTGATCGGCTAGAATACTGAGAAGAGTCCTGGAGACTTGCTATCACTAAGACTCCAGTGGAAAACCATCATTTAATGCCGGTGTGAAGAACTTTCAAATAAGTAAGAAATTTTTTTTTTATTCATTTAAAAGGTAGCAAGTTGGTGCAAGAAGGGTAAAGACTAGACACGACAGGGTGGGAAGGTTATCCTCAGGGAATTGTGCAAGAAATAGAAATTAGACCATACTGCCAAATGGTATATCACAAACCAGAATCAGTCTTTAAGAATGTGACGCACAAAATTATCTCTGATTTTGATATACAAACAGACCATTAAATCCCAGCCAGAAGACCACATCTAGTGATATTTAAACCCCCCCCCAAAAAAAATTGAGTACCAGTCAAATATTGGACTTTGCCGTCCCGGTGTAACATCACGAGAAAATCAAAGAAAGCGAAATGAGAGACAAGTACTTTAACCTTGCCAGAGTACTAAAAACGATGAAACATGAAAGTGACGGTGATACTAATTCTAATTGGTGCGCGCGGAACGATCTTTAGAGGCTTCGTTAAAGGACTGGAAAAGTCCGCAATTGGAGGACTGGCAGAGACCATCCAAGCTACATTACTGGTATCAGTCCGAATACCGAGAGATACCCCGAATACCGAGAGATACCCCGAATACTTGAAGAGACTTGCTGTCACTTTGACTCTAGTGAAAGATGATCAACTAACGCTACTGTGTAAAAGCTTGCTGGAAATAATAATAATGATAATAATAATCGGATCACCTAATCCCGGCCAGAAGACCAGACTTAATAATAATCAACAAAAAAAAAAAAAGAGAACTTGCAAAATAGTCGACTTTGTTGTCTCGGCTGACCCCTGAATAAAACTGAAAGAACTTGAAAAGAAGGATAAGTACCTCGACCTTGTTAGGGAATTGAAAAAACTGGAACATGCAGGTGACAATTATACCAATTGTTATTGGTGCGTTTGGAACAGTAACTAAAGGATGGCTAAAGGGACTGGATGACTTGGATGTTGGCGGACGAGTGGAGACCATCCAAACGACAGCATTATTGAGAACGGTCAGAATATTAAGAAGAGTCCTGGAGACTTGAGGATACTTGCTATCACTCCGACTCCAGTGAAAAACCATCGGCTAACCCTGATGTGAAAAGCTCTAATGAGTGAATAATAATAATAATAATAAGAAAAAGAATGCTAAACAATGCTTCAAACTAAATTTTTTCCAATTATTTCAGCCCAACAGGATGTAACATAAGATTAATTTTTAAGTGAACTTATGTGGGTTTTCCTTCTCCTTGACTGGTTGCCTAACCAAAGCAAAAGAAATCAGGCTGCCTTACTAGTTACACATAGTTGAAAGAAGAACAGACTGATTTATTTCTTTCATAAGGGCATTGGCGAAGAGTGAGATGCAAACAGCTTTGTAAAGGATTTGAAGGCAGCTCAACTGATCCATTTTGTTAAACTTTAAACCATACACGGCTATCTAACTGGAAGGGAAAGTTATTACGTAATGGCTAAAGCTTTAGACTGCGAGATCATCCCATGCAAATTCAAACTCCAGTCGTACTATAACACTAACTTTCGGACTAACACCCTTGTGAAAGGCATGAAACCTCTCTCCCATCCAACTTGGTATTAAATAACCCAAAAAGGTTGAAATGTCATTAAACAGAAAAAAAAATTCTCGACTGCGACATAGTAAGTGAATTCGAACTTAATTCGAGCTATATTATTCGCTTTCGGACTAATAACAGCGGGAAAGGTATGAAGCCCCTTATGCACCACCAGCTTGGCATTAAATAACCCCCATAAGGTTGATAAGCCATTAAATAAAGAGATTACACCGAGCCAACCAAACCGGGGCATATTGATTAAATTTTATTCTTTAGTTAATGGCATATCAATCTTTGTGGGTAATTTAATGTCAGAACTATCCTGTAAGAAAAATCGTAGTGTTACGATTTAATCTATAACCGTGTGATAAGGAGGTTCGACTGGAGTTCGAACTCGCTTACTACAATGTCGCAGTCCAACACATTAACCACTATGCGATAAATGCACTAAAAATTATAGTGCGGCTTTATTATCAAACAATATTTCAATGTGACCAACGAACAGGAAAAGTTCCCCACCCCACTGTCAGAATATCTTCTCGTACATGTCTTTCTAACTCTGTCCTTGAAACTTGGAACTAACTGATTGTATTCTTTATAGAAGGTTAAGAAGTTCCCTTTTCCTACCCGCAAAAGAAAAGTCTCTTATAAACTCTTGTCTTCAGCGCGAGTATGGTCTGAATTCAGTAGATAAATACAGGGTGGAAAGATAAAATTGTCATCCTAAAGAAAACAACAGTACAGCTTTATTTTAAAACTTTTATTGAAAAAATCAATTCAGGTAACTTGATTATGTAGTTGAGCTGACATCTATTCAATGTAGCCGCCTTCAACCTCAATCACCGCCTCGATACGGATCAGGAACTGCGAGCATACCTTTTCCACAAGCGCCAGCGGGAGCTCGGCGAATACTCGGCGGATGGCGGCGACCAATAGGCTTTGGTGTTGTGGGAGGTCATGTTAGTGATTTTCTCGACCAATGACCAAACGAAGTAGTCCAGTGGGTTCATTTCGGGGGAGGAGGGGGGTCAGTGAGAGAAGAGAACTAAGTCGTAGCACTCCTTCTGAAGCCAAGCCTGGGTCTTTTTGGACTTGTGGGCCGGCGCCGAGTTCTGCTGACACACCCAGGGCCTGCCACCGGCCACCTGATTGCACCAGGGGATCACCACACTCTTCCACACATCCAGGTACACTTTGGTATTGACTTTCAAGCCGACTTCAAAGGTGTGAGGTGGCATGATATGGCCCTCACTTGAAATCACACCAAAGATAATAACCGTCGCCGGAAACTTTGTTTTCATCCTGGGCACGTCCCTGTTATTCGTGGCAATCCAGATTTGCATTATGAGGGTGCTGGCCATGGTCCTGTTGTCATAACTTGGATCGGTAGAGAGCATGAGTTGTACAGCGGCGCATCTCCGATCTCGCTCGTTGAACATTGTGTCACTTTCAGACATGATAGAAGGCTCCTATCGCTCTTGGGATTTGTACACAACTGGCCAACTAGTAGATGGTCTGCAACAATAAAAGAAAACCAGTTTTCATTAAACAGAAAATCCTCGTGGGGAAAAAGGTTTTCTTTTCCGAAAATAATGGCTTCATATATTATTTTACCTGTCAGGAGTTGGACGAAATGCAGCCCAGAGCAATCGTTGTTGTGCTGTTGCCTATCCTCTGAGCCCAGTCGGCTTGGGCTGTAGAATCTATCGACTGCACCTCTGCAGAGGGGTACGATCCCCGCAAAGAGTGTGTTGACAGGACACCAAACAATCTGATGGTGAGGCTCCTGTAATGCTGGAGCTTTAGGGAATACGGAATGCACCTTCATTGCTATTACTCCCAGGTTCACTCTGGCCCTGAGTGATAGCACCTGATTGGGTCCTATTTATGGATTATATAGAACTAAACTACGTACTCATGCTAAACTAAATTGTTTGAAAAGGAACTGATTTTGTATGCTAAACTGGATTGTTTGAAATAGAACTGTTTTTGACATTGAAACTGTACATAAGCTGAAGTGAATTGTTTGAAATATAACTGTTTTGACATTTAACGGTGTGTAAAAAAAAAAAAAAACTATAATTATACTAAACTGAATTGTTTGAAATGGAACTATTTGATGAACTGAATAGCTTGAAATAGAAATGTTTTAATTATCAAACTGTGTTCTTATGCTAAACTGAATTGTTTGAAATAAAACTGTTCATTTGTATAAAATCAGATTTGGTATTAAATAACCTACAAACAAACAATTGGACCGTGTGCAAAAAAAGCTAAAAGAAAAAAATCTTTAATGAAACAACTTCATAAAAAAGAAAATATGAACATAAAACGAAAACAATATTTCAAAGTCGAGGAGGTGCCCATGGTGTAATGGTTATCGTTGTAGGAAATGGATACGGCGACACGAGTTCAAACCCTAGACTAGACTGATTTCATTTCACATAGCACTAATACCCTTGGGAAAGGTATGAATCCAATTATTCTCCCTCTAGATAAGTTTAAATAGTCGGCCAAACTAGGTTCTTCAGCCTTGGTGAGTCAACTAGTCTAGGAGAAGGAAAACTCTGAATTCAAACCTTTTAAACTCTGCTTAAAAATTGACCTTTTGTCATATCTTGCCCGAGCGGAGGGGTTGGTAAAATATGATATTTTAAAATCAAGGCTTGAAATAACCCTAGACTTGTTGATATGCTGTTAAAATAAATCACACGTTCAAGATTTGAACTCAGTGTGCCAATTATTCGTATTCGATTGGACAATGTGCATCCCCTCGCAAAAGTAGAAAAGAAAAACTAAAGAAACAGCTATCCAAAACATCTGAATATGGACATACAATGGATGTGATTCCCTAACCAAACAGCATAGAATAAATCAATTGTTCAAGATTTGAACTTGGATTGCCTAGTTGTTAATAATTCATATTCGATAAGACTATGTGCCAAAAAAAAAAGACTTATGAAACAACGAACCAAAATATGTAAATATGAACATCCAATGAGCCTCAAGGCATGAAATAATCCAAGACTAGAATGCAAACGGATGAAAAACAATTTTAGAAAATGAAGTTAAGAGAAAAAGAAGAATGGTGTTTTAAAAGAAAAAGACAACGAAGAAGACGATGAAAAAGAAGAAAAAAGAAGAAGACAATGATGAAGACGGTGAAAAAGAAGAAAAAAGAAAAAAGGACAACGACGAAGAAGAAGAAGAAAATAGCGTTGATGCTATTTAAGTCAACCAGTCGCCTAGGATTTGAACCCGAGTCGCTGATCCCATTTTTTACGACGATAATCATGACGCTAAGTACGCCTCAATTCTATTTTTTGTCTTGTAGAACATCTGTCTTCGAATTGACGGTGGCTGGCTTTGGTAAAAGAAAAAAGTAGGTGGGACCAGAAACACATCAAAAAGCCATGATGGTAGCGGGTTTTTTGCGTAATTTTTTCCTCCCTCAACAAAGAGTCGAGATCGCCTGAAAGAAAGCGGTTTTTATACAATTCAGTCCTAGTTATTTTTTAAATATCTCTTGGAAAAAAAAGAAAAAAAGAAAATACGAAGCATTCAAAAAAAAAAAAGAATAGAGAAGCTAAAAAAAAACCCAAAAGAAGTGGCTAAAATATCAGGGGAGGTAATTGACAAGTTGTGCAAGAATAATACGAACAAAAGAGAAGGTTATAGGCCGTAACAGTTAGATTAAAATGCATGAATGAACTGGATAAAGAGACGGAACCTCCCCATTAAAAAAAGAACAAACAAACAACAAACAAAGGAACACACGAGAGAGAAAAAAAAAAAACAAAGAACAAAACAGTAGTTAGTTACCCCCCCCTCAAAAAAAACATGGCGGTTTAACAATTCACTTGATATCATTCTCTGTTGTCGAGAAGAGATGTAAGGAAAGACACGGCTGAGAATAAAGAGACTGAAATGTGCATGTTTGAAATAAAGCGAATGAGAGAGAGAGAGAGAGAGAGAGAGAGAGAGAGGGTATCGGTTGGTTGTAGGTAGTGGGTGATGGTTTAAAGGAGTGACTCGAAAAGCCAGCACGCAGAGAACGTGTAGGCCCTCTTTTGTGGGGGCGGAAGTTTGCAAGAGAGTTGAATGTTGTAGTTGGTTGTGGTGGTGATGCTGATGATGGTGGAGGTGGTGGTGGTCTCTGCATGAGGAAGAACTTCGACCGCCTCCTCTCCCCTTGGCCCTTGGAACGACGGAGCTGTTTGACGTCCCACCCGAATAATTATACCTCTAAAGTGTTAATCATGGGGTCTTTGCCGCAACAGACAAAGCTGAAATGCAAACTGAAGAAAAAAAAAAATGAAGTTTAAAGAAGAAGAAGAAGAAGAAGGAAGAAAGGAGAAAACAAAGATGACGACAGAGAAGAAGAAGAAGAAGAAGAAGAAGAAGAAGAAGAAGAAGAAGAAGAAGAAGAAGAAGAAGAAGAAGACAATGATGATGAAGGTGAAAAAGAGGAAGCAGAAAAAAAGGAGAAGCGGAAAAAGGAAGAATAGGACAACGAAGGGGGTGGTGAAGAAGAAGAAGAAGAAGTAGAAGAAGAATGGTGTTTTTAAAGAAGAAGAAGAAGTAGAGTGAAAAAGGAAGAAAGGAAAAAGGAGAGGACAACGATGACAACAGTAAAGAAGAAGAAGAAGAAGAAGAAGAAGAAGAAGAAGAAGAGTCGTATTTTCTAAGAAGAAGAAGGAGAATACAATGATGATGAAGATGAAAAAGAAGAAGCAGAAAAAAAGAAGCGGAAAAAGCAAGAATAGGACAACGATGGGGATGGTGAAGAAGAAGAAGAAGAAGAAGAAGAAGAATGGTGTTTTTAAAGAAGAAGAAGAAGAAGAGTGAAAAAGGAAGAAAGGAAAAGGGAGAGGACAACGATGACAACAGTAAAGAAGAAGAAGAAGAAGAATGGTGTTTTTAAAGAAGAAGAAGAAGAAGAGTGAAAAAGGAAGAAAGGAAAAGGGAGAGGACAACGATGACAACAGTAAAGAAGAAGAAGAAGAAGAATGGTGTTTTTAAAGAAGAAGAAGAAGAGTGAAAAAGGAAGAAAGGAAAAGGGAGAGGACAACGATGACAACAGTAAAGAAGAAGAAGAAGAAGAAGAAGAAGAAGAAGAAGAAGAAGAAGAAGAAGAATGGTGTTTTTAAAGAAGAAGAAGAAGAAGAAGAAGAAGAAGAGTGAAAAAGGAAGAAAGGAAAAGGGAGAGGACAACGATGACAACAGTAAAGAAGAAGAAGAAGAAGAAGAAGAAGAAGAAGAAGAAGAAGAAGAAGAAGAAGAAGAAGAAGAAGAAGAAAATATGAATTCAGTATTATATAATAGGCTGAATTCATTTTTTCTTAAATTGACCAATAAACTTAAAAAGCAAATTATCATAAAAAAAGAGGAGACGCTCTGACGATATTTGGAATAAGATAATTTTTTGGCAAAACGGTCCTAGCGCCGAGCCAAGAGCGATCGTTAAGATAATTCATCGTGAAGTCCTTTCGCAAGTGTAAGGAGTTCGGTTTTCACTAGATTTACTAAGTTTGGCTTAAAGGACTTATTCTTACTCTGTGTTCACCCATCTAAGTACTGAACTGGCTCATCGTTGCTTAACTTCGTTCATATGTCTGGAAGTTGTCTTGTTGTCTCCTTGTTATTTTCTAAACTGAGTCAAGGTTGGTACGAGGCCAGAAGTATAAGTTACCTTTTGAGAATAAAACTCACTGATAATGGTCTGTTATCCTGAAGAAAAAGAGGAAAAAGAAAATTTAATGTTAAATGGGAGAGAAGCTTGCTAATTTTTTGGATTTTTAGTAGAATTCTAATGACGCCATCCCTATTGTGAAACATATAGATCTGATTTTCCATAAAATTTTCATTTTTCACACACATACACGCACACACACACACACACACACACACACACATATATATATATATATATATTCATACTTTCCGATTTTCTCAATATATATATATATATATATATATATATAGCATCCATCACCGTATGAACATTTCTTATATCACAGCCCTGATAAAAGTTATTAAAACCGAAACGTTTAACATTGGCTTTATTTCAAAATAAATTAATCTAGTTTGGATTATTCTACTTTTTCTATTTTCTTCATATTGTCAGGTTTAAGATCGATATTTACTTCCATATATATATAATTTTCCTTTTTCTCAATTAAATTTACCGGTAAAACTGATCTGAATTTGTCTAATGTAGTGGTCTGTGTACACAAATCCCAATATTTCCTTCCATAACATAAAGACAAAACTTTATATATATATATATATATATATATATATATATATTGCCGCAACAGACAAAGCTGAAATGCAAACTGAAAAAAAAAAATTTAAATGAAGTTTAGAGAAGAAGAAGAAGAAGAAGAAGAAGAAGAAGAAGAAGAAGAAGAAGAGTGAAAAAGGAAGAAAGGAAAAAGGAGAGGACAACGGATATCGCTGACCCTCTCTCGTCACAAGGCTTTCAACTCCATTCACAGAGGAAAGATGGAACAAATCCTACTAGCGTACGGCATACCTAAAGAAACCGTAGCGGCAATAACGATTCTCTATAGAAACACTAAAGTAAAAGTACGATCACTAGATGGAGACACAGAATACTTCGACATTGTAGCAGGAGTACTACAAGGGGACACGCTGGCTCCGTATCTCTTTATCATTTGTCTAGACTACGTACTTAGAACATCGATTGACAAAATCAAAGAGAATGGCTTCGAACTGACGAAGAAAAGAAGCAGAAGATACCCCGCAACAACAATTACCGACGCCGACTACGCCGATGACATAGCGATACTGGCAAATACACCTGACCAAGCCGAAACACTTCTGCATAGTTTGGAACGAGCAGCAGCAAGCATAGGCCTCCATGTTAATGCACACAAAACGGAATATATGTGCTATAACCAAACGGGGGACATCTCCACTCTAAAAGGAAACCCTCTTAAACTAGTAGACAAATTCACGTACCTAGGAAGTAGCGTCGAATCAACCGAAAAGGACATCGAAACGAGGTTAACGAAAGCATGGACAGCTATCAATAGGCTATCGACTATATGGAAATCAGACCTAACCGATAAAATGAAACGCAGTTTCTTCCAGGCAGCGGTCACATCGATACTGCTATATGGCTGCACTACATGGACGCTAACAAAACGGCTGGAGAAGAAACTAGATGGCAATTACACAAGAATACTGCGTGCAATCCTGAACAAGTCCTGGCAGCAACACCCCACAAGACACCAACTGTACGGCCACCTGCCCCCTATCACGAAAACTATTCAAGTTAGGCGAACCAGATATGCAGGACATTGCTGGAGAAGCAGAGATGAACTCATAAGAGATGTACTCTTATGGATCCCCACACATGGCCGCGCAAAAGCAGGACGACCAGCACGAACGTACATTCAGCAGCTATGTGAGGATACAGGTTGTTGTCCTGAAGACCTACCTAGGGCGATGAACGATAGGGAGGAGTGGCGAGAGAGGGTCAGGGATATCCGTGCTGCCAGCACGATATGATGATGATGATGATGATGATATATATATATAAAACACTATATTATATAAACATCTTAATGTATTATATCTTATACATGCCATGAACCAGTGGCCCAGTGGTATAGTTCCGGCTTTTGCATATTGTGGTTGTGGGTTCGATCTCCAGTGGTGGAGATCACTGTGTGTATTATTCAGTGCTCAGTATGTCACGTGTAGGTGTGTTTCAGATTTTCGTGTCATGGTAAATTCTTACTTAATATATCAATTCCTCCATTCATAATTATATATATATAACTTGTTTATTGGAAACGAGTGAAGATGGTCTCCAAACCTGCAGAGCAGAGCTGATTTAACAATCACAATTTTTAAATTACAACCTCTCGTACTCCTGGAGTGATTCATGGCACCATGATCATCAAATAGAATTAAGCTTCATTGTAGCTTATCTTCTGTATTCATTTCGAGACAAAGTTTCTCAAGATACGCGGAGTGGATACGTGACGGAAAAAAAAATCTTTATATATTTGACAGATTTGGTTTTGCTTTGTTTCATGACATATCAACTATTGTAGGTTATTAGATGCCAAGTCTCTTTTATCCATATATATCAAATATATGATTTCTAAACAGGTTTCGTTGATAACATTTTTGAACGAGCCTGAGCTCATTTTTTCACACAGTTAAATGGTTTCTAGTTTTCTATCTAATACGAGTAATTCTATTTACTAAAAATCATTTTCTTGCACGAAGTTATATCCAGTTTAGCAAAAGTACGCAGTTTGAATATCAAACAGTTCTATTTGACCCATAGATAGGACTCTATCAGGTACTACCACCCCAGGCCAGAGTAGACCTCGAAGCGATCCTCCGCATTCGCTAAACCTCCACTATTATTGGAGCCTTACCATCTGTTTGATATCATAATCAAGAAACCATTGGGGGAGTCTTATCCCACTGCAGAGATTTAATCAGTGAATTCTACAGCCTCAGCCAACTAGGCTATTATATATTTATGTCTGCGAGTTTTTGTATATTTAAAGTTGGTTGGTTGGTTGGGTTTTATGGCATATCAACCTTTATAGGTTATTTACGCCAAATCCTTTTTTACGAAAATAGTTCTATTTTAAACAATAAGAACGCAGTTTAAATGTAAGTTCAGTTTAATTGTGAAAAACATTTCTATTTCAAGCTATTCAGTTGATCCAAATAGTTCTAATTCAGCTGATACAGTTTAGTATAAGTATAGATTTTGTTTACACACAGTTAAACCTCAAAACAGTTCTATATTAAACAATTCAGTTTAGTGGGAGTACAGTTTCAATGTCAAAAACAGTTCCTTTTAAAACAATTTAGTTTAGCATAAGCACGCAGGTTAAATGTAAGTACAGACTAATTGTCAAAACATTTCTATTTTAAACTATTCAGTTTACTCAAACAATTCATCCTAGCATAAGTATGCTGTTAGTTCTATTTAACCCATAGATAGGGCCCTATCAGGTGCTACCATTCCGGGCCAGAGTAGAACTGGGAGCAATGGCAATGAAGGGGTACTCCGCATTCCCCAAAGTTCCTGCATCACTGGAACCTCAGCATCAGATTGTTTAGGGTCATATCAGGATACTCATTGGTGGGGGTCTTACCCCTCTGCAGAGGTGTAGTCGGTGTATTCTACAGGCCCAGCCGACAGGTCAATGTATGTTTAAAGTAGGATTTAGGGTGGCGTAATGGTTTACTTCACGAGTAAGTGTTATATAGTCACATATGTAGATTCACATCTACATACATGCACATATATGTGTAGAATAAATCACAGCGACACAACGATAAAGACGCAAGAAGGAGACGCAGTGACAATTAAGATGCATGAAGGACAAAAACGCAGGAAGACTTCTTTAACAATATTTTACCTCTCACTTTATTGCAAGGGTTCGAAAGGGTTGTTCAAGGTTTGCATGTGAGAGTGTGCTAGAGAGCGAACAAAAACTTCATATTTTGACCCCACTGTTATGACCGTCACGTTGTGTCTTTCTTGTTCTCCTGATGTTGGGGTCCACTCCAACGGGGCTTTCCGAGGGCCCCCTCGGTCGGGTGCGGCTTTCCCTACCACATCTGGTCTCTAGCTGTCTGGAATTCTGCTGGCAACTTCTTTGGCACCCAACTCAACTCATTTATATAATAATTCAACGCCCACACGATCGCCCACTGGATCTTTGAAATCGAATGTTTAATCGTCATCAAGCGGAAATAACTGTCATGCAGTTCAGAGGTTACTCTCTTCCGGTGCATCACTGTAGTGGCACAATGGGACCTTCACCTTGTCCCATATCATAAGCCTTAATCCCCCCACGTGATCTCTTTCGATTACTGGCCATTGGAATGTGTCACTTCCTTCCGGTGTATCACCTTGGAATAGCATTTTTGGGCCGGGTCGAAGGTCAAAATATAACATAAGTTCGAGTCCCATTGGGCGCCCCATTCATACAGCCTTGAACCACATCTAAGCAAAAGAAAGCTTGCTAAATCACTTAAGAAGAATTTGGGGCTTTTCAGGTTGTGTGATGGTTTTCAAGCTAAACCGATACAAGTAACTTCATGTCTTCTTGGCAACCCCATTCATACGGCTTTAAGACACCTCTATACAAAAAAGTGTCCTGATATGACATTAAGCGATCTGATTGTGAAGCTCCTGTAATGCTGGAGCTTTAGGAAATGCAGAGTACCCTTTATTGCCAACGCTCCCTGGTCAAATCTGGCCCGGAATGGTAGCACCTGATAGACTCTTATCGATAAGTCAAATAGAACTAAATTGTGCACTAATGTTAAACCGAATTGTCTGAAACAGAACTGTTTTGACATTTAAACTGCAGACTTACACTAAACTGAATTGTTTAAAATAGAACTGTTTTTGCATTTAGCTGCGTATAAACAAAAAACTGTACTTATACTAAAATGAACTGTTTGAAATAGAAATGTTTTTAAATTTAGCTGTGTATAAACAAAAACAGTACTTATGCTAAACTGAATTGTTTGAAATAGGACTGTCTATATTTAGAAAAATTGATTTGGCATTAAATAACCTAGAAAGGTTAATGTGCCATAAAACCCAAACCAAATCAAACTAAACAAAATATTATATACCTGGTAAAATCGGAATTCCGAGGAAGATATGTCCCGTATATGGATATGACAGATTAAATAATCGAATGAAATATCATTGTCTTAATATCCGAATGAAAACAAGAAGATTATCATTTTGGATGGCAAGATTTTCTGTTTTTATTTTGATGGGATGATTCATCTTGTTTTGCAAAATTGGAAACGTTTGTATGGTTTAATGATATATGATTTGGTCTGGCTTTGTGGTATATCAACCATTGTTGGGTATTTAATGCCGAATCCTCTTTATACGCATATATTAAATATATATGATTTAGTTAGTTTGGGTTTTATGGCATATCAACCATTATTGGGTATTTAATGCCGAATCCTCTTCATACGCATCTATTAAATATACATGATTTGGTTAGTTTGGGTTTTATGACATATCAACTATTTTAGGGGTTTTAATGCCGAATCCTCTTTATACGCATATATTATATATCTATGATTTATAAACATATTTTGTTGATAACCTTTTTTATACGAGTTTAAGCTCATCCTTTTGCTCATAGTTAAATGGTTCCCAGTATTGCAATGCATCACTAACAATTTAAATAAACATCAGTCATTTGCTTACACACAGTTAAGTGATCAAACAGTTCTATTTCTAACAATTCAGTTTAGCATCAGTACGCAGTTTAAATGCCAAAAAGAGTTCTACCTCAAACAATTCAGTACACAGTTTTTTGCTTGCAAACAGTGAAATGGAAAAAAAGTTAGTTTTAAATTATTCAGTTTAGTGTCATTGGCCTAGTGGGTAGAGTGTTCGCCAATGGTCAATGAAAAAATACTGGATAAATTCTACTGACAATTATATTATTTTCTGTTCAATGTTTAAAGTGAATTCGCTGTTTAGATTAATTTTATATTCGGTCATCAATGGATTATTTTATTTATTTTTGTTTGTTTACATTACTTCGGCCTGTTAGAAGTCAGCCTGGTAATGTTACAAACAGGGCCGTATTTTCTATTTGGTCTTGGCCCCATTTATGCGGCCTTGTGCCACATCTAAGCAAAAAAGGCTTTGAAAATTACTTCTAAGCTTTTTTCTTGTTAGGGTGCCTCGGGTGAAATATTATTATTTGCTTTGTGAATTTACTTACATTGTGATCTTTACCAGGAATATCTAAATATTTGAAATTTGAATAATTCATTTGTCCTGACGAAATTGTTTCCTATTCCGGATTTTCTGGATTGAAGAATATATATATATATGTGTGTGTGTGTGTGTGTGTGAGGCGCTTGTAGTGTAATGGTTATCGTCGTAGGAAATGGACATGACAGATCGTGATCAAATCCTGGACAAGACTTTGTATTATTTCCCATTGTTCTAATACCCTTGGGAAAGTGTTAAATCCAACTATTCTCTTTCCAGCTATGAGTATATATATATATTGTAAAAGTTTATGGTTATCACTAGCTCACGTAATGAGTAGACCAAATTTTGCGCTATTATCAAAGAGTGTTCTATATCAATGAAAGAACCGTTTCATATATATATATATATATATATATATATATATATATTACATGGAGGTATCTGTAACCCTGGATTTCATTCTTTACACATTTATTCATTCATTGCCTCAGCCTGATGAATGCGTAAAGCATGAAACCTGGGTTCACAGATACCACCATGTAATACAGTAAGTTAAATAAAGTTGGCGATCGTAGTCGAGGTCGAACTGAAGGCTCTCTTTTCAATAACTTCTACACCGAAGTGTCGGGGAGGGCATTACTATTTTCCCTGGATTGTTGGACTTCCTCTTGATTCGTAAGTTAAAATGCTGAGTGGAAAGCAAGGCGGCATCAAGTACCACTTTTTGGGGTTTGGGGCTATTGCCGAACACTCTACCCACTAGATTTAATGGGCCAGTTCCATGTGATATATATATATATATATATATATATATATGTGTGTGTGTGTATGTATGTATGTATGCATGTTGTGTTAAACATAATTTTGGATTGAATGAACAAGGAAATTAATTAGAAGATTCAGGGTATCATGCATTTTCGACTGTGTCTCTAGCTATTTTCAAGGAAAGTCCACCTTCTTTTTGTGGAATTTAGACGAAGTTAATTTTTATAATCTCGAGACCTTAAAGTAAACAGGTCTTTTCTCCTTGTTTCTTTTTTTTTTAAACTTTCACATCGATTAAATGCTATTCGTCAGTGCGGTGCCGGCTATTTTAAGAAGGGGGAGGGTTCTAATTGATAAATATACCTTTAGAACTCACAATCCATGTCCAAGAACCTCGAGTATATTCGAATCATTTTTTAGGGAGGTCTTGTATGATATTCAAGTGTTTTTTAATAAGAATTTGGTTATGTTGAGTTTCGATTGGTCTATCTGGTTGTTGAGATGATTTTTGATCGCGCTTTGGTCTGTTAACTGACAAGGAAGATGTCCACACACACACATACACACACACACAAACACAAACACGTACACATACACACATACACACACACACAAGCACACATACAAACACACACACACACACATATATATATATATATATATATATATATATATATATATATATATATATATACGGACCGGTTTATATATGCACACACACAGACACAGACACACACACACGTATATATATATATATATATATATGCCACAAACCTCATATTGTTGTTACTGTTTGATTGGCATTCTCAATTTGTGTGATTCTTATCTTTCTGTGATTCTTTTGCCCACGGCTCTTGTCTTTAACAAGATCTCAATTAACTTTTATAATTTTTTATTGTTGCTTTCTTTGCACAGACCTGCTACTAACCTATGACGTCATCCATCGATACCGGAAAAATCAATACACAACCTGAGGCCACAGTTTCCATATACGCAGCGATACTTTGTAGAAAACGGACACACTAGCTCCTTAATAGAACACATGGACACACTTGTGCATCTCAGATTCCACATCCACATCCGTCAAATCTCTTTAAACGTCGACAATTGATTTTAAAGGGGCTAACTTAAGAAATTAGCGTAATTCATTCTTTCTTTCACCAGCGCTCATACATCTAGCCTTGAGCCATGTATAACTGAGTAGAACAAAAATTTTCAAGACGGATATCTATCTATCTATCTATCGATCTAACGCTGCTTATCTCTGTCAATTATTTACCTATTTATGAATCTATCAGTCTATCACAGACAATTCTATTCCAATCTATCTATCTATCTATCTATCTAAGTCGTTTGCACACACACACACACACACACACACACACACACACACACACACACACACACACACACACACACACACACATAGTCTCTCTCTCTCTCTCTCTCTCTCTCTCTCTCTATCTATCTCCCCCACACACATATATACGAAGATCATTAAATAAGTTTCCAGACTTTTTTGTATGGGCACTTTTATTGATAGTACACATATGAAACTCTAGTCCCCTTCGAAGCAATCTCCTCCGCCTGCAATGAACTTGATGTAGCGTCCCAACAACTTCTGGAAGGCCCCATGGAAGTCCTCTTGTGTGAGCGTGTCAATGACCTTCGTCACAGCCTCTTTCATCTCCTCAATTGTCTCATAACGACAGCTTCTGAGCTTAGGGTATAACCAAAAGTCACAGGGAGCAAGGTCTGGACAATAGAGAGGCTGAGGAACTGTCTTGGTCAAATAGTCTGTGAGAAGGATGGAGTTGTAGACTGGTGCATTGTTCTGGTGGAAATGCCACTGACCCGATTTGAAGAGTGCTGGCCTCTTCCAACGGAATCTCTTCCTGAACACCCTTAAAACCTCAACATAGTAACCCTAACCCTAAACCTTTGGCCAATCAACTCTGGTCTATTGACTTCCTTACTCCTCCAACACCTCTCATCATCGCTCACAGACTCCCTGCCTTCCTTGAATCTCTCATGCCACTCAAAAACTGATGCTCGATTCATGCAAGATGATCCAAAAGCAGTCTGAAGCAGTCCATACGTTTCTGTGACATTTTTTCCAAGTTTAAAACAGAATTGTATTGCATATCGTTCTTCTAAAGTGTCCTCACGTCCAGATTGCATTTTTGAAATTCACCAGCCGTGACAATCAGGCTTTAGTAGGGTGTATTCCAATTGCTGCTGTAGCTGTACATTTGAAGCTAAAATCATATAAAATTGGTCAGTCATCCCATAATATGTATAGCAATAAGATACTGAATTTTCAAGAGTCTACAACAATTTAAATGCCTGTAAAAAAAAAGTCTGGAAACTTATTCCAGGACCCACGTCTATGAGAATTTTAAATGTCTGGAAACTTATTGAAGACACCACGTATGTTTTTACTTAAATGAGTATCACCCATTTTATCAACTATAAATGAACATTTGGGCTCACTGTTCATTAGTCTTGGTAAGGCAACTTATCCACGAGAAGGAAAACTGAATTTAAACCACCAGTACGTCGCCAAATATTGACCTTATGTCACATCCTCCTTGTGAAGGGTGATTCGAACAGATCTATCAACAGATTTACTTATATGTCATCATCATCATTATCATGTCATGCTGGTAGCACGGATATCCCTGACCCTCTCTTGCCACTTTTCCCTATCGTTCATCGCCTCTGGCAGGTCTTCAGGGCTACATACCGTATCCTCACAAGAGCTGCTGAATGTATGTTCGTGCTGGTCGTCCTGCTTGTGGGGGTCTATAGGAGTACATCACTTATGAGCTCGTCCCTGCTTCTCTAGGGACAAGCTGCGTGTCTGGTTCGTCTAACTTGGATAGTTTTCGTGGTCCTGGACTTTAACTAAGTTAAAACTTAAGGGAAATTAAAGCCCCACCACTTTTTTTTACGTACACACGGGAAGCAGCATGATGGACGAAAAGGGATTTGAATAAACCCATTGACGGCCAAACTCAATACCTAAACTGGTCCTGGACGTGAGTTTTGCGACTTAACGCTCAGGATCGGGGAACTACTGCTGCTCATCTATAAGTGTGGCTTCTATTGAAGAGAATAAAAACAGCCATCGAAAGATAACCATGACTCACTAATATATAAATACACTGAAATTTTGTACCAAAGCTAATTTTCTTTTCAGCAAAAGATATCAGGATTTTATCATTTTTTGTGCAACATATATGAGTCCAAACGGATATTATTAGATATTATGGTGTAATGGTTATCGTCCTAGGAAATGGACACGGCGACACGAGTTCAAATCCTGGGTGAGACTAATTGCATTTCACATATCACTTATACCCTTGGGAAAGGTATGAATCCAATTATTCTCCCTCCATGGAGTAAATAGTAGGACAGACAAGGTTCTTCAGCCTTGGTGAGGCAACTAGTCTAGGAGAAGGAAAACTCAGAATTCAAACCAGATAAACCCCGCTTAAAAATTGACCTTGTGTCATATCTTTCCTGAGTGGAGGGGTTGGGTAAATAGGATTAGATACTATGAAATTATGAAAATATTGGCCGAATGAATAGAGTGTTGGCCAATGGTCCGGGAGACCGGGGTTCAATCCCTGGTCGAGACATATCAAAGACTCAAAAAATCGTACTTGATGCCGCCTTGCTTAATACTCAACATGATAAGGTAAGGATAAAGGGTAAAGTGGAGTAATCCAGAGAATGAAGTATCACTCTCACCTAACCTTCGGGGTAGTAACTATTGAAAAGGGAGCCTTTGAGTCACCCTCGACTAAGGTCGCCAACTTTACTACCATTTATTGTGAAACTGCAGGAGCATACAGTAACAAAAAAATCACAACCTTCTTGTAGCTAAAATTTGATTTCACATCCTCGCACATACACTTATCTATCTATCTATCTATCTATTTAACAAATATATATTAGATATATATCTTTAATTCATGGAATTCAGACTGCGACCTGTGGGTTTCATGGAGTTTGTTTTACAAATAACTCCATGAAAGCAGGGGGGTCGCTATCTAAATTCCTTGAATTAAATATATATATCTAATATATATCTAATATTATTATTATTATTATTATATAGTAGCTCTATCCTAGATTTTGAGGACTCTCCATTTATTGCACATGGTTCGACACAAACCCACAAAGTGATTTAGTGACAACCAACATTGTTATAATATATATATATATATATATATATATGTGTGTGTGTGTGTGTGTGTGTGTGTGTGTGTGTATATAAAGTAGAAATTAAAGTTGACGGCCGGAATTGAGGGCGACCCGAAGGCTCTCTTTTCAATAGCTACTACACCGAGGTGTAGAGGTAGGCGCTACTCCTTCCCCTGGATTGATCAACTTTACCCATGATACGTACCTTATAATGCTGAGTGTTGAGCAAGGAGGAATCAAGTATCATTTTTTGAGTCGACCAGGGATTGAACCCCGGTCTCCAGGGCCATTGGCAAACACTATAGAAAAATTGTTAATTTTATCAATATTTTTTGTTTCTCGATCATATGGAAATCAGACCTGACCGATAAAATGAAACGCAGTTTCTTCCAGGCAGCAGTTGTATCGATACTGCTATATGGATGCACTACTTGGACGCTAACTAAACGGCTGAAGAAGGAGCTAGACGGCAATTACACAAGAATGTTGCGAGCAATATTGAACAAGTCCTGGCGGCAACACCCCAAAAGGCACCAACTATACGGCCACCTGCCTCCCATCACGAAAACTATCAAAGTTAGACAAACCAGACACGCAGGACACTGCTGGAGAAACAAGGACAAGCTCATCAGTGATGTACTCATATGGACCCCAGGATATGGCCAAGCAAAAGCAGGACGACCAGCTCGAACATACATATAGCAGCTATGTGAGGATATGGGATGTAGCCCTGAATACCGGCCAGAAGTGATGAATGATAGGGAGAAGTGGCGAGAGAGAGTCAGGGATATCTGTGCTGGCGGCACGACATGATGATGATGATGATGATGATTATCGAAGTCCCGAACTTTTTCTATATATCACCTTATTTTGTTAAATTAGTGATAAAAAGTTATAAAACCCCATTTTTGAAATCAGTTTTTATCAACTATTTATATTTATACACACTTTTCAATATTTTGTCGATAATCCCCCTAATCATAATTCTTCCTAAATTACAAACAGTTACAAATTTCAATTTAAAAAAAAATTCGGATAAAGTTTCTTAAAATTATCAAAATCCATAACAAATACGTTACGCTTCTAAATAAATTTTCGGCTTTTTGGCTTTGAGCGGCGTTCAAGGTCAACGACAGATTCGAAGTCGAATGACCCCCGGTTCCAGCTGGGCCATCTGCCGATGGGCGATGACGTCATTACAAGCATTGCATAGCACAGAATTCTCTTGTTTAGTTCGAGCTATGTGCAGGCTAACGTGCCGGACTCAACAAAATATATTGAATGAATCCAAGGCCAGCAGCAGAGACGTCTGGCTCACATAGCGCCAAACTGGGTCGATGACCAGCAGACGTCCAGCAGGGCTCGAGCCTTGGCTCGTGCCCGACCTCCTCCTCTCTAAATCGTCACTATAAAAAAGACCTTGTGCCAAGTTCAGTCTGGTGGGAGGCAGAGACAAACATCGGTTTAAAAAAATTTTGAACACAAATTACGTGACAGATTGCTCAGAATTTTCACATTATTTTGCTTCATTTTTGAAATTTAATATAATCAAAAAGATATATTAACTCTCAACATTTCTGAAATCATGGTTGGGTAGTCGGCTGGGGCCGTAGAATACACCGACTGCACCTCTGCAGAGAAGTAAAACCTCCCCGGGGGTGTCCTCGTGGCAAAATGGTTAAAGCGATGGACTGCGGAATCGTAGTAAACGAGTTCGTACTCCAGTCGCGCTATTACGTTCACTTTCGGGCAAATACTCTTGAGAAAGGTATGAACCCCCTTATCCTCCGAGCTATGGGTTAAATAGTACCACTACTGTTCTTCTAGGAAAATGGCTTTGGCATTAAATAACCTACAAAGGTTGATATGCAAAAGAAACCAAACCAAACCAAGACCTCCCCGCAACGAGTCTCCTAGATATGACAATAAACAATCTGTTGTGGTTCCAGTGATACTGGGGCTTTGGGGAATGCTGAGCACCCCATCTTTGCCATTGCTCCCAGGTCCACTCTGGCCCGGAATGGTAGAACCCGATAGGGTCCTATCTATGGGTTAAATAGAACTAAACTGCATACTTATTCTAAATAGAATTTTTTTTCAATTAGAACTGTTTGACTAAACTGAGTAGCTAAAGATAGAAATGTTTTTGACAATTAAACTGTGTACCTTCATTTAAACTGCGTAGTTATGTTAAACTGAATTGTTTGAAATGGAACTGTTCTTGACATTGAAACTGTACTTACACTAAATTGAATTGTTTAATATAGAACTATTTTGACATTTACCTGTTTGTAAACAAAATCGATACTAATTCTAAATTGAATTGTTTGAAATGGAACTGTTTTTGACATGGATACGGTACTTACGCTAAATTGAATTGATTAATATAGAACTGTTTTGATATTTAACTGCGTGTAAACAATATTTATACTTATATAAAAATGAACTAGCTGAAGTAGAACTGTTTGACCAAACAGAATAGCTTGGAATAGAAATGTTTTTGACAATTAAACTGTGTACTCATGCTAAACTGAATTGTTTGAAATAGAACTGATTGTTTGTATAAAAATGGATTTGGCATTAAATAACTTATAAAGGTTGATATGCCTTAAAACCCTAGCAAAATCCTAATGGTGGTATAATATTGGTAGAAAAAAAAACAACTCCTGAAACGTTAATAATGTCAGAATATTCAACTACAAAAAAAACTCTTCCAGGAAGATGAATTTGATGGTAAGTATGTAAATATAAAAATATGAAAAAAAAACAACCCAAAAAACAAATAAACAGAATAACAAAAACCGAAAACAAAACAGAAAACAACGAAAATAAAAATAGACAGAACTAAAACCAAAACCAAAAAATAAAAGAAAGTTTTCAGGAAATGAGTTTATTTATTTAGATATTTGTTTTTTTTTTTTTTTACATTATCTATCATCAGAGCAATGCTCATTATTATATATATATATATATATATATATATATATATATATAATCATCATGTATTGCTGGTAGCACGGATATCCCTGACCCTCTCTCGCCACTTTTCCCTATTGTTCATCGCCTCAGGTAGGTCTTCTGGACAACATCCCGTATCCTCACATAGTTGCTGAATGTATGTTCGTGCTTGTCGTCCTGCTTTTGCACGGCCATGTGTGGGGGTCCATAAGAGTACATCACTTACGAGTTCGTCCCTGCTTCTCCAGCAGTGTCCTGCATATATATATATATATATATATATATATATATATATATATAATTACACAATATAGACATTTTTGTGTACATATTTTTATATTAATCCTTTCAAATTGCCGTAAGGATGTTATAATTTCCGGCTGGAATTGTCTAATAAACCTTCTGTAATTAATTGGTTGCTGAGTACTTTCGGTGTCTTCTAGGGTCATCATCAGGGGTTG
>OY757943.1:21299161-21324161 GCA_963585895.1 Sepioteuthis lessoniana
CGATTACGTTTTACTTACGCTGGGTTTTGCTGATTGTTAGAGACCTTCTCTCCATTAGAGGAACTTTCTCTAAAAAGAAAAAATGCAATATGAGCGAGGGTAAAAATCGAAAATGATTGTGGAGAGAAGTATCTCAATGGTTGATGGAGACATTCGGTTTATAAATCACACAAATACATTAAGAATTGTCCAACGAGGATAAGACATTCGGTTTATAAGTCCTAAAATTTCTCTTTGAATTATCCGACTAAGATAAGACATTCTGTTACTAAGTCCCAAAATTTCACTTTGAATAATTTCACTGGGATAAGACATTCGGTTAATAAATCCCATAATTTCACTTTAAATTGTCCAACTAGGATAAGACATTCATTTTAATATGTCCCAAAATTTCACTTTGAATTATCCAACTAGGTTAGACATTCGGTTTAATATATCCCAAAATTCACTTTGAATTATCCAACTTGGATAAGACATTCCGTTTAATATGTCCCAAAATATGTCGAGTTCGACCTGAAACACCTGAAGAAGGCCGAAGGATATATCAGCCGAAATGCTATGAGTATAACAATGAAGATGAGGTGATACTCTGAATATTCTAAGTAACAAAAATTATCAAGATTCATCTAAGAAATTTAGACAAATGACGGATGAGTTCTTTGAGCAAAATTTTTCCTCTGGGTCTAATACGCATGCCTAGCAAATTTGGTTAGTTTACGTTAGATTGTTAGATCATTTGTAGAGAAAAGACAAACAAGCTCTTCCCACTTGCTAAGCTTGCCCACTCGGCTGGGACTGTAGAATACAAGGACTGCATCTCTGCAGAGGGGGTAAGACTGCCCCAACTAGGGTCCTGGATATGACTCTAAACAATCTGATGGTGAGGCTCCAGTAATGATGGAGCTTTGGGGAATGTGGAGTACCCCTTCAATGCCATCGCTGTCAGGTCCACTGTGGCCCTGAGGGTAGCACCTGATAAAGTCTTATCTATGGGTCAAATAGAGCTAAACTGTGTGGTTGTGCTGAACTGAATTGTTTGAAATAGAATTGTTTCTGCATTTAACTGTGTGTATACAAAAAACGATACTAATATTTACCAACCCCACCGCTCGGGCAGGATATGACACAAGGTCAATTTTTAAGCGGAGTTTAACAGGTTTCAATTCAGAGTTTTCCTTCTCCCAGACTAGTTGCCTCACCAAGGTTGAAGAACCTCGTCTGCCTTACTATTTACCCATAGCTGGAGGGAGAATAATTGGATTCATACCTTTCCCAAGGGTATTAGTGCTATGTGAAATGCAATTAGTCTCGGCCAGGATTTGAACTCGTGTTACCGTGTCCATTTCCTACGACGGTTACCATTACACCAAGGGCACCTCCTATACAAAAAGCGATACTCATACTCGACTGAACTGTTTGAAACCTTTACGCTGTCAAACAAAGCAAACAACCAACCCACCACATGCTAAGCCAAAAGGACTCAGACAGATAGAGGCAGGTTATCAACAACTGTCTGAGTCTTTATACTGAGATGAAACAGTGGAAACGGGCAAGCGTTGCAGGTCCCATTTTTTCCTGATAGTTTCAGTTTGATTTATTTAAGGGCATATCAACTACAGTTGGGTTATTTAATGCAGAAATTTAATTCATTTGTAAACACTTGATTATCATCATCATTATCTATAATTGTTTTTTGTTTTTTGCTGATTTAACGGCATATCAATTCCTCGTGGGTTATTTAATGCCGACGATAGATTCATTTGTGAATGTTTGACTATTATCATCATTATTTTCTATTTGATTTGGTTTGGGTTAGCAAATAGGTCAAATAAACAAGTTTAACGGCATATCAACTCCTCGTGGGTTATTTAATGCATTTATGAATGTTTGATTATTATCATTATTTTCTATTTGATTTGGTTTGGTTTAGCAAATAAGTCAAATAAACAAGTTTAACGGCATATCAACTCCTCGTGGGTTATTTAATGCCGACAATAGATTCATTTATGAATGTTTGATTATTATCATCATTATTTTCTATTTGATTTGGTTTGGTTTAGCAAATAGGTCAAATAAACAAGTTTAACAGCACATCAACTCCTCGTGGGTTATCTAATGCCGACAATAGATTCATTTATGAATGTTTGATTATTATCATCATTATTTTCTATTTGATTTGGTTTGGTTTAGCAAATAGGTCAAATAAACAAGTTTAACAGCACATCAACTCCTCGTGGGTTATCTAATGCCGACAATAGATTCATTTATGAATGTTTGATTATTATCATCATTATTTTCTATTTGATTTGGTTTGGTTTAGCAAATAAGTCAAATAAACAAGTTTAACGGCATATCAACTCCTCGTGGGTTATCTAATGCCGACAATAGATTCATTTATGAATGTTTGATTATTATCATCATTATTTTCTATTTGACTTGGTTTGGTTTTGCAAATAAGTCAAATAAACAAGTTTAACGGCATATCAACTCCTTTCGTACTGAAATCTCTTGAACTGACGATTTCAACGGCAATACAAGTGCCAAGTATCTTTAGAGTATTGCCCTTTTCTTGTATTACATCGGTGATATGAATTGGGAACACCTGATGCATCGGCACCAATAACCTATTCTTAATAATTTTGATCAAGATTATCAACAAAGCTTTTCTGAAACGCTTCGAATGAAACTCAGATTTTATTTTTCTTCATCTTTTTTAACGCAACTTGAAAAAAGTTCGTGAGCCCTTTTGCCTCGTTAGATGATCACTTGGCTAGCGTATAGACCTGTTAACTTTTAAGGCGAACGCTTGGTTCGTTTTAACTAGCAGGCCAAAGAGTCTTGAGGCGACCGTGTCCACAAGAAGCGGTCTAACATCACAGGAAAACCAGTGGCGCCCGGCATTGAGTAGGACTTCTCAAGTACAGCTTATCTTTGTGCCTGAGAAGTCCTTGCTTCCGTAAACAACACTATCTTTACGCTGAAGAGAGTTCCTAACTTGAAAGACAGAGAGAGAGAGAAAGAGAGAGAGAGAGAGAGAGAGAGAGAGGTGTGTGTGTGTGTGTAAGAGAAAACAACAACTTCGAAATACGGAAACAGCAAAAAAAAAAAAAAAAGAATGGAAGAGTAGTGAACTGGCAAAGAATGCAGACGCTATCGCAGGAGGCAGAAAAAGAACCCGACCAGCTAAAATGACATGCCTCCCTGCTGGATCTGCCTGATTTGTTTTTGCTCTCCTGAAGAAAAAAAAAGTGTCATTGTCCCTCATCTGTTCTCGCCGGCCAGGATCTCTGTTCCCGTCAAGAGAAAATGGCATTGCATTGATTAAACGCATAGCTGTCCATTTTCAGGAGACAGATGTTGAATAATTGCCAAGAAAAGTGACAACAAAGAAAATATACTGTTTTCTACGCATATATTTTTTCCCTTCTATGCGAACGTGAGCTTTGAATGCTTTTTGTCTTTTAATTCACGGCCCCCACTTTTTTCCCCCTTTTTCCCCCAAACCAATCGACGAGTTTTTTCTGAGTCTATTTTATAGTGGATTTCTATTAAAATGCAAAAGTTTATCGTTCTCTTACAGTTGATATACGTCAGCTGTAAAAGACCCCCCTCCGCCCCCCCACAAAAAAAACAGCAACAAAAACAAAACCCTGAATACTATTATAGTTTTATTGTCATTTTATCCATGTAAAGAAAGGGTCTAAGTCAAAGGTTCACAGATTAAGATGTGAGTAAATATAATCCTGGAGACAACACTAGAAAATGTGTTTATTTGTGAGATGATCGTCTTCTCAGGGGACAAAATGTCAGCTCGGGGTTTTTCTTCATTAAACATTAAACATTGGCCACTTGAAAGCAACAATGTTTATGCGTGTGATAGGAGAATGAAGTGACTGCCATAACGTTTCTCTGCAATTCGAACAAGCAACAAAAAAAAAAAAATCAATCAAAAATTAAAAAATAAATATGATTATCGTCTGCCAGATTTATTTATTTTCATGCTGAATTAAAGTGAAATCACGAATATAAAAAAATGATTTTTCTTTTGCTTTCTACAGGTACCAAGGAAAAAACACCTATAGAATCTCTGGAAATTAGAGAATACACGAGGGTAATTCAATAAATACGGTGAAATTTATCTAAAGAGTTGCAAATAAACCGTGGAAATTTGTTAAGGAACTAGTGATCTTATTTCACCGAATACCAGCAGCCCCTTGGGGTCACGTGGTGTCCACTATAAAAGAGGACCATCTGAAGAATCTTCCTCTTTTTTCCACTCCTACTGTAACAGTCCATCGACGGCGAACGTATTTGGTATCCTCACCACCACCCGGGAGCCAAGAGCGACGAACGCATGTGCTGAGTTAAAAAGGAACCAGGATCACAGCAAAGGCGTTTTATCTGCAAAACCTTACCCATCCTTACCTTTTCTTAAACCTCCCTTAACTTTACTGCCAACCTTACCTTTACAAAACCTAACCTTACCTTACCCTTTTATATGTGCATTTTACTCTTATACCACCTATCAGAACTCTTTTCTTGAACTATTACAAATTCGCTGTTTGTTCCATTTGGTGTTTAAAATCCTGTTTGTTTGTTGCATATAGATTTTGTTACCCAAAAAGTCGTTCGTCTCCTTTCTACAAAAAGCTGTCACCCACCTCCAAACTGCGGTCGAAGTACGGTTTATTCTTTTACGAAACGTAGGAATTAAACCGGGCTTTTCGGGGCTTATAAAATATCCCCATAAAACAAGCACCGTTTACCGTAGCACCTTTTTCTAGAAAAGCAAATGTGACGGCTCTTTTCATGTTTCAGAAGACTGTCATCATGATCTTCTTATTGACTGCTGCGCTTGAAACTTTTTCTTTTGAGGAGAGTTTGTGCGTTTCCACTCTATGGAGTTGGCAACAGGAAGCACTCTTTACAGTTACATATTTTTCAAGGAAATCAATAGTAATAGGTTCTTTCATGTTCTAGAAGACTTTTAGCATAGCCTTCTTACGGATTGCTGCGCCTAGAACTTTTTCTTTACCGGAGAGTTAGTGTGTTTCCCTTCTATGGAGTTGGCAATAGGAAGCACTGATTACAGTTGCATCTTTTCAAGGAAATCGATTGTAATAGATTGGTTCTGTCATGTTCCAGAAGACTGTCAGCATAGCCTGTTTATTGAATGCTGCGACTGGAACTTTTTCTTTACCGGAGAGTTAGCGCGTTTCCACTCTATGGAGTTGGCAGAGGGAGGTACTCTTTACTGCTACATATTTTTCAAGGATTTTATTAGTTCTCTCATGTTCCCGAAGACTGTCAGAATAACCTTCTTACTGACTGCTGTGACTGGAACTTTTTCTTTACCAGAGAGTTAGTTTGTTTTCATTTCATGGACTTTCTTTTCGTCTCGGGCCCATAGTGTCAAACCAATTTTTAGCCCATATATAAATTTTTTTCGATTAAAACATGCTTCTCTGTACTAATAACACTTTATTCTGTAAATTTTAAATTGTTTCACTTCTTAGCCACCAAAAAATTGATGATAAAACTATGTTCAAACCAGAAGCACTGCGTTTGATTTGCTACCATTTTGAATAGCCCCAAAGCAAATATTTTGGCCAGATTGAGATAAAATTTGCTATAAATCGATTGCTGACAATGCTGAGTTTACATCTATAGAAAAAAATCTGAAAGGACAAATTTTTTTGCTTTTTTTAAATATTTGTTTGTTGAAAGAGCCTCATATATATAATAGCTCCCCCCTCAGTTCAAAAAATTCTCCTTATTAATTGAAAGACACTCATATATATAACACTGGTCAACAACGAATTTGTTGTCTGTGTTTTTCAGCTGATTTAGGACAAATCCGATGCGCTGAATCCAAAAATCACATTGGTTTTGCTCAATCAGGTCAAGTTTTTGAGCTATGGCCACATGTCGTTTTTTACGTTTTTGTCCACATATACGCATGTGTGGAGTATTTTCAAAAGAAGTTGGTGGGGGTAAAATGCAATGTTGAATAAGTGTTTTGATTGGAAATGATTATTTTAATGACAAGAAGTATTCAGGTCCGATAGTTCTGGGTGATTATGTCGAAAAGGGAACATTTTGAAGTCATAAAACCTCGAAATTTAAAAAAAATTGGTGCTCAGCAATACATGAAGAAGGACTGGCCTTTACAGGAGGAATTAGTGCCTTGTAAAGAAAGGAACGTCATCAACGACCCTCTAGTGGACAGAGACAGAATTCTTTTCCCACCGCTGCACATCAAGCTCGGCTTAATCGAGCAGTTGACCAAGGCTCTGGACAAGGATGATGACTGTTTCCTTTACTTGTACCAGGCTTTTCCAGAACTGACCATGGCGAAGTTGAAAGCTGGCATCGTTGACGGTCCTCAGATCCGGCAGCTCATCAGAGATCCAGAGTTTTAAAACTCAATGAACGAAGTGGAACTGGAAGCGTGGAAGGCATTTGTTCTGGTTGTAAAGAACTTTCTTGGCTACAATAAGGCCAGAAATTACGCAGAACTCGTCAACAACATGCTGACTGCTTTCAGAAACCCGGGCTGCAACATGAGCGTCAAGATGCACTACCTATTTTCCCATATTGACCGGTTTCCTGAGAACCTGGGTTCAATAAGTGATGCGCAGAGGGAGAGATTCCATAAGGACTTAAAAGAGATGGAGACCAGGTATCAGAGTCACTGGGATGCAGTCATGATGGCTGACTACTGTTGAAATCTGGAGAAAGACCTCCCTAACGCTGAGCATTCCAGGAGTTCGAAGAAACGGAAGTTCAAGCCTTGAAGTTTGAACAATGGTTAAGCAACATGCAATTTATGTGTACTTACCTTTATCAATGCCCACCATACAGTTTACAGTAATCGATGTTTCTATCAGGTAATCAATATATGTTGTTGGCAAAATATTTTTTTCTCTTAAAAACATATTTAGGATGATGTGTGTTGACAAAAATCAGCTGATATTGCCACAAAAAGGTAATCGACTTTGTCACAAGGTCTGATTTTTTTCAAATCAACTTAGCACAAAAACCTGACCTGATGGAGAGAAACGGATGCCATTTCCTGATTCAGCAGTGCAAAAATACCCTAAATCAGTTGTAGAAATCTAGACAACATCCAAAAAGGAAAAAAAAAATTGTTGCCCAGTGTAATAGGTGTCTCCTCAGTTCCAAAATATTCCCCTTATTTATTGAATGACCCTAGTATATATTAAAAGGTCCCACCTCACTCCAAAAAATAAACTTATTGATTGAATGATCCTAGTATATAGAATCGGTCTTACCTCAGTCCAACAAATTATCCTTATTAATTGAATGACCCTAGTATATATAATAGGTCCCATCTCAGTCTTAAAAATGGTCCTTATTAATTATATGTCCCTTGTATATATAATAAATCCCTACTCAGCTGAATAAAAATCTTCTTATTTATTGAATGACCCTTGTATATGTAATAGGTCCCTCCCTAGTGCAAAAAATTCCCCCTATTTACTGAATAACCCTATAATAGCTCTCTACTCAGTCCCAAACATTATCCTTATTAATTGAATGACCATTATATATATAATTGGTCCCTTCCCAGACCAAAAAATTCCCCTTATTTTGATTGACCGTAATATGTACAATATGTCCCACTACAGTAAAAAAAATTGCCTTTTTAATTGAATGAACCCTATATATATATATATATATATATATGATTGGTCCCTAATATGTCCAAATATTCCCATTTTCTATGGAATGACCCCAGTTTATATAATACAAAAAATTCCCCTTATTAATTGAATGACCCAAGCATATATAATAGGTCCCACCTCAATCCAAAATTTCCCCTTATTTATTGAATGACCCTAGCATATATAATTGGTCCCACCTCAATCCAAAATTTCCCCTATTTATTGAATGATTCTAGCATATATAATAGGTCCCACCTCAATCCAAAATCTCCCCTTATTTATTGAATGATCCTAGTATATATAATAGGTCCCATCTCAGTCCTAAAATTATCCTTATCAATTAAATATCCCTTGTATATATAAGTCACGCCCCGGTTAAAGAAATTCTCCATATTTATTGAATGACCAGAGTATATGTCATGGATCTCTCCCCAGACCAAAAAATTCCTCTTATTTATTGAATTACCCTTGTATATATGATAGGTCCCTACTCAGTCCAAAAGATTATCCCTATTAATTGAATGACCCTTGTATATATATAACTAGTCCTTAATCAGTCCAAAAAATTCCCATAATTCATTAAATGAGCCTTGTATATATAATAGATCTCACCTCAATCAAAGAAAGTTTCCTTATTTATTAAATAATCTTGGTATATAGAATAGGTCCCATCTCAGTTCAAAAAATCATCCTCATTAATTCACTGACCGTGGTATGCATAATTAGTCCCATGTCAGTCCAAAAAATATCCTTAATAATTAAATGACCCTCGTATATATAATAGGTCCCACCTCACTCGAAAAAAATTATCGGTATGAATTGAATGAATCTCTTCTTGAACTCCCTTAAAACCTCAACATATTAACCCTAACTCTAACCCCTTGGCCATTCAACTCTGGTGTTCTGACTTCTTTATTCCTCCCGCACCTCTTATCATCCCTCACAGACTCCCTGCTTTCTTTGAATCTCTTGTGCCATTCAAAAACTGATGCTCGATTAATGCAAGATGGTTGAAAAGTAATTCTGAAGCATTCCACACGTTTCTGTCATTTTTTCCAAGTTTAAAACAGAATTGTATTGCATATCGTTCTTCTAAAGTGTCCTCACGTCCAGTTTGATTTTTTGAAATTCACCAGCCGTGACAATCAGGCTTTAGTAGGGTGTATTCCAATTGCTGCTGTAGCTTTTTATTTGAAGCTGAAATCATAAAAATTGGTCAGTCATCTCATAAGATGTATTGCAATAACATACTGAATTTTCAAGAGTCTACAATAATTTTAAATGCCCATACGAAATATTTCTGGAAACTTACCGTATGCACCTCGTACATACAAACAAGACTAAGCAATAAACGAATAAATCCATAAGTACAGTGTGTCTCAAAATAGATTTAACCCATTATTATTTGATAATGATTTACTAATGAGACAAGCGCAATGGAGTTCTTTTAAAACACGTTCTGTAAAAAATGCATCATTTGAGATAGAGACATCAAATCAGTGTTATTTTAAATTGTTATTATATCAGCTTCCAGGACATGCAACCTTTTTTTTTAGTTTCTTGTCGCACTAATAAATCATTATAATAGGTTTCATCTATTTTGAGACAATTTTAAATGATTTTGTCTCCACATGTGCAGTGAGGTAAAATATTTTTCTCCTCTAGTTCAAGGCATTGTGATCGAGGATTAATAGTTGATATTGTATTTTCAAATCTGAAACAAAAAATGACACAACATTATTATTAGTAGAGTTATTAGCGGTCACATGGGTCCCTTGTATATTGAGACACACAGTATAACCCTGTATATTGAGATCCTATACGAGCATGTATATTGAGACATCCTATATAAGAATGTATATTTAGACACCCTAGAGGTCGTATCGATACTGCTATATGGATGCACTGACTGGACGCTAACTGAACGGTTGAAGAAGAAGCTAGACGGCAATTACACAAGTCCTGGCGGCAAAACCCCACAAAGCACCAACTATACGGCCACCTGCCTCCTATCACGAAAACTATACAAGTTAGACGAACCAGACACGCAGTACACTGCTAGAGAAGCAAGGACGAGCTCATAAGGGATGTACTCCTATTGACCCCCGCATATGACTAAGCAAAAGCAGGACGACCAGCACGAACATACATACAGCAGCTATGTGAGGATACGGGATGTAGCCCTGAAAACCTGCCAGAGGCAATGAATAATAGGGAGAAGTGGCAAGAGAGGGTCAGGGATATGCGTGATGGCGGCACGACATGATTTTGATGATGATAATATAACCATGTTTACTGTGACACCCTATATAACTATGAATATTGAGACATCCTGTATACAAAACAGTACCAACAAATATGGCACCGATCAATCACAGTCTATGGAATGGTTTCATAGGTATAACTAGGACTTCTCTCATATATTCCAAGCTCTTCTCGCTTAGTGGGTAAAGCAGCAGCTACCTAGACTTCTCACTCATATATATAACAATGGTCAACAACGAATTTGTTTTTTGTGTTTTTCAGCTGATTTAGGACAAATCTGATGCGCTGAATCAAAAAATCACATTGGTTTTGCTCAATCAGGTCAAGTTTTTGAGCTATGGCCACATGTCGTTTTTTACGCTTTTGTCCACATGTACGCTCAAAACAGTATCAAAAAATATGGCACCGATCAATCACAGTCTATGGAATGGTTTTATAGGTATAACTAGGACTTCTCTCATATATTCCAAGCTCTTCTCGCTTAGTGGGTAAAACAGCAGCTACCTAGACTTCTCACTCATATATATAACAATGGTCAACAACGAATTTGTTTTTTGTGTTTTTCAGCTGATTTAGGACAAATCTGATGCGCTGAATCAAAAAATCACATTGGTTTTGCTCAATCAGGTCAAGTTTTTGAGCTATGGCCACATGTCGTTTTTTACGCTTTTGTCCACATGTACGCACAAAACAGTATCAAAAAATATGGCACCGATCAATCACAGTCTATGGAATGGTTTTATAGGTATAACTAGGACTTCTCTCATATATTCCAAGCTCTTCTCGCTTAGTGGGTAAAGCAGAAGCTACCTAGACTCAGTCTTCAAAGAAGCAGAAGGAAGAGATAATTTGAGTCTCACTAGGAGCTTTTTCTTGTTTCCGATGCGCTCTGATATTTGCAGTCCTCAAAGTGACGATCCAACAGTGTTGTAAGTTAAATGATAGATTTATTGATTTTCAGCAGCGTGTCAATCTCTCTTGGTTCATTTTAAGCATAGGGGTTAAGGAATCATATTCATTGTAAGTTCATATTCATATTTTTTGTGTTATTGTTTCTGAAGAATTTTTTGTGGGATGGGACAGGCACACGGTCCTACCGTTTACGAATAATTTTTCAACAGATCTACTTGACCCATACATTGAACCCTGACAGGTTCTACCGATCCGGGTCAGAGAGGATCTGTGAATAATGGCAACGAAGGAGCACCCCAAATTCCTCAGATCTACAGAGCAGAAGCCTCACTATCAAATTCAGATTAGTGTCAGAATTAGGTCACCTCATAAGATGCATTGATCTCATGTCTGACTTAGCGGAAAGTCGGATGAATATTATACTAATAATTTTTCTTTTTTTTGCCATGAAAGTCTTAGCTACTTGCACAGTTAGATTATTCTAAGCCTCGTCGATAATGAGACTGCGACAGAAAGTAACAATATTTAGAAAGTTTGAGAATAATGCCAAAGAAAATTAGTTATAATAAAAACGAACAAGTACTCAGATCTTTAAAATAGAGATATTATTTGCATTTTAATTATATTTACCAACCCCTCCGCTCGGGCAAGATATGACACAAGGTCAATTTCTAAGCGGAGTTTAACAGGTTTCAATTCAGAGTTTTCCTTCTCCTAGATTAGTTGCCTCACCAAGGCTGAAGAACCTAGTCTGCCCTACTATGTACCCATAGCTGGAGGGAGAATAATTGGATTCATACCTTTCCCAAGGGTATTAGAGCTATGTGAAATGCAATCAGTCAGGTCGAGGATTTGAACTCGTGTCGCCGTGTCCATATCCTGCGACGATAACCATTACACCACGGGCACCACGATTTTAATGCGATTGTCATTACCTGGTGTAGAGAAAATCAAATTTAAATCTTTTTTATAGCTTTTATCTGTTATCTTAAATATCAATTAGCTTTTTAGACATCTTGCTTTTTCTTTTTTTTTTCTTTCTCGAAAGAAAGACTAAAAGTTGGTGAAGATGACGTCACACGAAAATGGTCGAAGACGCTCGAAATTTGAAGAGTTGTTTTAATTTTGTTTAACTTGTATTGTTCCTAGCACGATCAAAATGCTATGAACTGACTATATGCAAATAAGAAACTTCTGTTCTATCGAACAGATCTCAGTTATTTCGACATCTAATTACGTCATCTTTATGATTCTCTCTTGGTTGTCAATCTTCGGCCTTTTCAGTTGAAACAAGTGATGTTTAGTTTGTTAAGCATAAGGGTCCTTCTTTTTCTTTCTTTTTCTTTTTTTTTCTTTTTTTATGTGTGTGTGTGATGGGTGGCGTCAACATCAAGAAGTTGGAATTTACCAAAAAAAAAACTCTCTTTCTCAGAACTTCTTCTTCTTCTTCTTCTTCTTCTTCTTCTTCTTCTTCTTCTTCTTCTTCTTCTTCTTCTTCTTCTTCTTCTTCGTCGTCGTCGTCGTCGTCTTCATCAACTTTTAGCACATTTTGTGCCTGTCTGGTTTTGATATCTCAATTCAGCATTCGGAGAAGCGAAAGTTTGAGAAGGGCCCAAAACAAAGAAAAAGAAAAGAATAAATACTCTGATTCAGACCCAGGAGAAAGGGACGGGTTTTCGGGAGCTATAAAAAAACAACGTGAAGCGACCCCATAAAATCTCAAATCAAATCCTAGTTTGACAGATTTTTTGGGATGAACAGATTTGTTTTGTGACTATAGTTCGCGTTGTATTTTTTTTATTATTATTTCTCCTCTAAATAAAAAAAAAAGGGTCTCCTGAATTCAGTATGTCCTTGCAAAGTAATATTGGTCAGTTCAGAAATGTTCTACTGACTAAACCAAGAGTAAAGAATAATTAAAAGAAAGAATAGAAAATATCAGTGAACCTTGGATCAGAACTTTGACATCTGCGGGGCAATAACTTGCTCCTATTTCTGAAACTTTTAACAGAGATACCATTTTGGGGTCCACATGGTGTAGTGGTTAACGAGCTAGACTATGTCATTGTAGTGAACGAGTTCGAACTCCAGTAGCCCTGTTACGTTCATTTTCGAACTGATATTGTAGGGAAACGTATGGACTCTCTTAATTGTTGTTTTTTAAACAATGGCTTAGGCATTTGATAACCCACAGAGGTTGGTATGCCACTAAATAAAGAAACCAAAGTTGATGTTTAGTTGAATTTTCTTATTCTTTTATGGTTCTTTTTGTTTTTCTTTTCGTTTTTAAATCCTTTCGTTCTTTTTTTTTTCTCTTCCTTTAATTTTGATTTTCTTTACTTTTCTTAAGATTTCTTTTCTTTACTTTGTTTCTTTGTTTCATTTGGTTTTTCTTTCTTTTCCTGATTTTCAGTTTTTTCATTTGACTTTTTTCATTTTTTTCTTTCTTTAATTTTGATTTTCTTTAATTTTCTTTACTTTTCTTTTCTTTCTTTCTTTCTTTCTTTCTTCATTTTTTTCATTCGACTATTTTCATATTTTTCTTCATTTAATTTAGATTTTTTTACCTTTCTTTTTCCCTCTTTATTTTGTTTCATTTTGTTTGTTTGTTTGCTTGCTTCTTTCTTTCTTTAAGTTTTTTTCATTCGACTTTTTTATATTTCTCTTTCTTTAATTTTGATTTTCTTTATTTTTCTTTACATTTCTTTACTTTTCCTAACATTTCTTTCTTTCTTTCTTTCTTTCGTTTGTTCTTTCAGTTTTTTCATTCGACTTTTTTCATGTTTTTCTTCCTTTAATTTAGATTTTTTAACCTTTCTTTTTCCCTTTTTATTTCGTTTCGTATTGTTTGTTTGTTTGCTTGCTTGTTTGCTTCTTTCTTCCTTTTTCACGATTTTCAGTTTTTTCATTCGACTTTTAAAATATTTTTCTTCCTTTAATTTGCATTTTTTTTCCTACCTTTCTTTTTCACCTCTTTATTTTGTTTCGTTTTGTTTCGTTTCGTTTCGTTTCGATTCGTTTCGTTTCTTTCCTTTCTTTCTTTCTTTCTATGGATATTTTTATCATTTCATTCATTTTTCTCTCCCTTAAATTTTTATTTTCTTTGACTCTCCTTTTTCCTTTTTCTATCATTTTTCTATTGTTTCTTTCCTTTTTTTCTTTCGTTATTTTTTCCGGCTTAACCTGCATATTGTCTAACCCTCAGTAGTACAAAGAATGGCCAATAGGGTACTGGAAACTTTAAATTCCGTTAAACTTTGTGATCTTTAATTTTGTTTAAAGTTCAGATCCCAGTTAACGAGGTGTTTTAACAGACGCACAAAGAATACCCCAACTATAGCTCTGCAGAGGGATAACCTCCCACTACATATGACATTAAACCATCTGAATATGAGGCTTCAGCCATGAAGATTTGGGGAATATGCAGTAACCTTTCATTGTCATTCCTCCATGGTCCACTCTGACCCGGAGTGGTAACACCTGATAGGGTCCTATCTATGGGTCAAATCTATGCAAACAAATGACTGAGGTTAAATTGTGACTGTTATATAGTAATAGTTAAAACTATTAAACTGTATGCCAAAAAAGAGCTGAGGGTCTTTTAAGAATGTTTTCTGCAAAATATGTTTACAAATACTGGCACGTCGCAACCGATTTAAAACATAACTTCATATTTCCAACTGAAATAGCGTTAACGAGAAAGCGTCCAGATATTGTCATTTGGTCCGTTAAAGCAAAAAAAGTTTTCGTTATGGAGTTAATGGTCCCTTATGAAGAAAATTTCGACTGGGCACATCAGCATAAGTTGGAAAAATATGAAGATCTGCGAGAACAATGTGTCAGAAATGGCTGGATAACGAATGTATTTCCTATCGAAGTCGGATGCAGAGGTTTTATTGCCAACTCAACCTCTGTTTTCTTAACTAATCTTGGACTTCCTCCATCGGACAGGAGGAGATGCGTGGAGGAGATCCAAGATAAGGCTCTAACTGCATCAGCGTGGATCTGGCAATCCCACAGAGCGACAACAATCTAACAAAGTCTGGTGGTGTTGTAAGATACTGCTGGGGCGCTCTGTGTTAGTGGTAATGATGCTTCGGCCCCGAAACCATGCCTGAACCCAGAGTTATCATCTGATGAAGGCTTTGTTAGAAGCAATGCTGTTGTATAAACATCAGTTATTGTATGATATCTATACATTGATTATATATCTTCATAAACAGGATTTGGTATTAAATTTCCAACAATAGTCGATAGGCCATAAAACCTAACCAAACCATATATATTTAATATATATGTATAAAGAGGATTCGGCATTAAATAAACTCCAATGGTTGATGCGCGCGTGCGTGTGTGTGTGTGTGTGTGTGTGTGTGTGTGTTAAGATTTTTTAATAGTAAATACTGTTTTGTTATCAAAACCATCTTTACAACAAAAAGAAATCCTCAAGGCTCAGTCAGAATTTAAACACTACTAGACTGGACGCCTCCAGTGATGTAATGGTTTGCAAACTAGACTCGTAAACCTTCACGAGTGGGTTCAGGTCTCATTAGGTGCCTCCTTCATACGGCTTTGTGCAACACCTAAGAAAATGTTCAGTAAATTACTGAATGCCAATGGATTGCCTGACGAAGACCGAAATATCTAAAATAGATGTATAATACAAAGAAGAAGAAGAAGAAGAAGAAGAAGAAGAAGAAGAAGAAGAAGAAGAAAGGGAAGAAAATGACTTGCCAGTATTGAAGACAGCGTTGACGTATCGATACGACGACTCGAAGACTACAAAGAAAAACACGATGGAGGACTGATTACAGCCATCATAAACGATACGGACAACACGATGGACAACAAAATGACAATAACTAGGAAACAAAAAATGGGAAGAAAAACAACTCTGTGGGCGTTTTAAATGACTAAAAAAGAACATCTCATACGAGAAAACCTGGACCTGGCTAAGAAAAGGAAACTTTAATAGAGAAACAGAATCTCTCCTAATAGTAACAAAGAAACAACGCCATAAAAACCAATCATATCAAAGCGAGAATAGATAAGACGCAACAAAATAGCAAATGTAGGTTATGTGGTATTAGACATTATTATGACATAATAAGCGAATGCAGCAAATTAGCACAGAAGGTGTATAAGACTAGACACGACTAGGTGGGCCAGGTGATCCACTGGGAGATGTGCAATAAATTGAAATTTAACCATACGAACAAATGGTATATGCAAAACACAGCATCTGTCATCTAAAATGACACTCATAAACGTTTATGGGACTTTGACATTCAGATTACCAAATATCGGCGCGAAGACCAGACCGTTATCGGACGAGTGGTAACCATCAAAAATACGGCTTCCAGATCAGCAGAAATACTGAGAAGAGTCCTGGACACTTGAGGAAACTTGCCGTCTGTCAGACTTCGCTGGAGTGAAAAACTCTCAAACAAGTAAAACAATAATAATAATAATAATAATAATAAATCCCAAATGAGAAATCGTTTTTGAAAATTTTCCAGTCAAAATAACTAGTTTTCTCTTGTTGGACCAACAAAAAATCTTGATATATATATATATATATATATATATTAGTGTAAAATAGCAATACTTGAAACAATTTCTGAGCTCTGGCTCGGTTAAAATATTATTAACATTCGTTCACACATTAGATATATTTGATATATATGTATAAACAGGATTTGGCATAAATAACCTACAATGGTTAATCTGACTTAAACCCAGCCAACCAAATAAACGCTAATATACGTATGTGTCTGTGTGTTTATGTATGTGTATGTGTGTGTGTGTGTGTATGTGTGTGTGATTGTCAGTCAAGCTTTTTTACATTAAAGTTTCTTTTTATATAAAAACCAAACTCTCTGCCAAAATTTAAACTGCGCTGGACTGCCTGACGAAAACTGGAATGTAGCAAATGTTCGCAAAAATTGTATAAGAGAAGACACGATTCGGTAGAAAAGTGATCTACTGGGAACTGTGCAAGAAATTCCAATTTGACAGTGCAAACAAACAGTATATACATAACCCGGAATTTGCCCCCAAAACGAGACACACAAACTTCTCAAGGATTTTGACGTACCAACGGTTCACCTAATCTCGACCAGATGATCAGAATTATTGATAGTTGACAAAAAAAAAAAAAAGAACATTTGTCGAATTGTACACTTAGCTGTCCTGGCAGACCAGAAAGTGAAATTGAAAGAAGGCGAAAAGAGAGATAAGGACGTGGATTTTGCTCGGGAAATGAAAGAAACCGTGAAACGGTAAAGTGCCTTTTATACCAATTGTAATTTGTTTTTCTTGGTACAGTCACCAAACGATTGGTAAAACGACTGGACGAATTAGAAATAAGAGGACGAGTGGCGATCATCCAAATTACTACATTACTGAGAACGGCCAGAATACTGAGTCGAGTCCTGGAGACTTCAGGAGACTTTCCGTCAGTCAAATTCCAGTGGAGTACCATCTGTTGATGGCGTGAAAAGCACTCAAAGAATGATGATGATAATAATAATAATAATAATAGAGATAAGTACCTCGACCTTGCTAGGGAATTGGAAAAACTGTGGAACATGCAGGTGACAATTATACCAATTGTAATTGGTGCGTTTGGAACAGTAACTAAAGGATTGCTAAAGGGACTCGAGGACTTGGAAGTTGGCGGACGTGTGGAGACCAGTCAAACGACAGCATTATTGAGAACGGCCAGAATACTAAGAAGAGTCCTGGAGACTTGAGGAGACTTGCTGTCACTCAGACTCCAGTGAAAAACCATCGGCTAACGTTGATGTGAAAAGCTCTAATGAGTGAATAATAATAATAATCATAATAGTAAGTTTAAATTTGACCATACGAACAAATGGTATATGCACAATCCAGCATCTGTCATTTAAAATGACACAGATAAACTCTAATGGGACTTTGACATACAAACGGATCACCTAATCACGGCTAGAAGTCAAGACCTTATTGTAATCAATAACAACAAAAAACAAGAGAATTTACAAAATTGTGAACTTTGCTGTCCCGTTTGACCACAGAATAAAACTGAAAGAATATGAAAAGAGAAATGAAAAAACTAAGGATCATGAAGGTGACAATCATACCAATCGTGATTAGTGCTTTTGGTACAGTAACTAAAGGATTATTAAAGGGACTGGAGGACTTGGAAGTTGGCGGACGAGTGAAGACCATCCAAACTACAGCATTGTTGAGAACGGCTAGAATACTGAGAATAGTCCAGGAGACTTGGGGAGACTTGCTGTCACTGAGACTGTGAAAGACCATCAGCTAACGCTGATGTGAAAAACTATCAAGGAGTAAATAATATTAATCATAAAACACTAAATCCAATATTCGAAATCTTTGGCAAAGTTTATTTTATGAAATAACTAATTTTCTCTCGGAAGACCAACACGAAACTTTATATATATATATATATATATATATATATATATATATATATATATATATATATATATATATATATATTGTCATCCACAGACAGACTGTTTCGTTGTATCACAACCCTTCAGTGTGGCTAGACATGCTGGGCGTTTCAAACCGGGATCAAAACACGCCCAATTTAACGTTAGATTTAATATCTTACCGCTTAGCCAACAGACGTCATACGTCAGCTCGTGAATTATAATGCATATGTTATGATTTTGGTTTGTTTGCATTTTGTGTAATCGGGTGCCAGCCGTTAATTCCTTCGCCAGAGTGATCAACACCCGAGAGGGAACGTTCTTTGTTCACGAAAAGAAGTTCTTTCGTGAATAAAGAACGAAATATTGCAACTAAACCCATTGTAAGTGTTTGATTTACCCTCTTTTCCAATTATATTTATTATCTTGTCAGGTTCACCCAAATCTATCTCTTCTCCACACACACACACACACACACACACACACACATATATATATATATATATATATATAACAGGGGCGGAGATGGGACTAGTGCTACTCGTGCCCGGCACGACCAATAACTCGGTCAATGTTATTCAAAATGGATTAAAAATCATCCATTAATTTCAAGCAAACATACTTAGTCTGATCTCAACTAAATTACGTATCTTTTCAAGTTTCGATAACTAAGTAGCCAAAAGTTCATAAGTATATCTGGGAATAATACAACGATGCTGTTTTGAACGGATGGTCTTTGTCCGGCCACTGTCAGATCCATTAAATATCCCATAAAATCGGCTATAATGTTGAACACGCGTAATCCGTGCCAAGCACAAGACCCTTATAATAACAGTAATGTTAGAGAAATCTCGCTTTTGGCAGTAACCAATGGCAAAAGCAAGTCAAAATACCGTGCTCAAAAAAATTAGCACAATGTGACTGCTGACGCCTGTCTTGTGAAGAGGGAGAGGGACCGAGAGAGAGAGAGAAGGGGGATAGCAGATTATAGCCGTCGCCGACGTCATCATCATCGCTATGGTAAATGTTGTTTAAACGGCGTGTTTTAATTCGTTTTTTCACTCTTATCTACTGTATTAACAAGACTACAAATTATTTAGTATCTTGATTGTTTACAAAAAAACCACCATGCAAGGTACGTTAGTCAATCTGTGCTATACAATGGAGAATCACGCAATAGCAACTATGATAACTTACTTTGGGCCCACGGACCACGGGTTGGGAACTAAGTTGACAGAGGGTGGGGGGCACGAGTAGCAAAAATAGGCTAGAGTCGCCACTGATATATAGTATTAGTGTTGAATAGCAATAATTGAAACCATATGTAGACGAACAAATGTTGCCTACAAACTATTCGTTCATATATATTAATTCTTATTCATAAATAAGATTTGGCATAAACAACCTACAGTTGCTGATGTACCATAAAACCCAACCAACCAAAAAATCAGCACACACATATATATATATATATATATATATATATATATATTACTTGGAGTGGATAGTTAAACCATGATGTGTTATTTTATGTCAAAATCTGTTTGAGAATTATTGTATGATGTGGCACGTGGTCAATTTCCTTTTCTTTCTGTACACATACAAAGAAACGTATATATATATATATATATATATATATATATATATATAATAAAATAAAATTGTTTTGGCTTATCTGTTGATGTTGCCATTATATACGTATATATATATATGTATATATAGACAGTGACCTCATACAACATCATTTTTATGTGCGTGCGCACGCGCACACACACACATACACGCACACACACACACACACACACACACACATATATATATATATATATATATATATATATATATGAAGACAAAGAATAATAATAAATAAATAAAAATATATATATATGTATATATAACACAACTCATGAGGATGGCCAGCGAAATGGTCAAAAGCGTTTGGGTGAGTGTCGGGTATTTTCTTCACCATATTGACATAGACATAAGATAATTTACAAGAAGACTTGAACGTTTTCATTTGAAGATTTTTGAAAGGAATCCATCCGTGGTGTTTAACCGTATATGTCGTGATAACAACTTGCTGCCTAAATATACTTTATATATATATATATATATATATATATATATATATATATATATATATATATATATATATATATATATATATATATTATCCTTATATATATGTATTTATAAATATTTTATCTTGAGATATCTGGCAGCTTATCTGCTTATATATATATGTATGTATTACATAACTTTCCGTATATATATATATATATATATATATATATATATATATATATATATATGTATTACATAACTTTCCGTATATATATATATATATGTATGTATTACATAACTTTCTGTATATATATATATATATATATATATATAGAGAGAGAGAGAGAGAGAAAGAGAATCTTTTAGCCCTAAATACCAACATAATATATATATATATATATATATATATATATATATATATATATATATATATATTATGTTGGTATCGAAAAGCGAAATTGTGCCTTACAATATACACTAAACATTATTTTACAAATGTACTCATTGGCGCCAAATTACTAAATTGCTAGACTGCAGCTTCGATGTCAGCGATTTCGAACCCTATTACTTTCTCTCTCGGATTGATACTCTTGAGGAAGTCATGAAACATTTCTTCCCTGCTTGTTATGATTTGAATAGTATCATTGCTGTTCTTCTTGAAGAATAGATGTGGCGTTAAATAACCTATGAAGGTTGATATACCATTAAAAAAAAGAAAAACAACTTAAAGCTAATGTACTCATCACTTTTATTAAAGCAAAAAATGTTTAAAAGAATGATAAAATTAATAAGCATAAATTCTCTCCTGTCCGTGAATCAAATTTTCACGCTCGTGAGGCTGAGATTAATTTTCACAGAAGCTTTTTTTTACCTTATATATACTGTTGTTTTTACATTGAAAGATTTCATTGAAAATAAAATAAAGAAAGTTACTTTTTTCTAATACTACAATGACTTTTCACTTTCTTACCCTGTTCTTGTTCTCGACACAAATACGATGATCTTTTTAAAAATTTTGCAACGAATAATTTAAACGAGCTCCTCTCTCTCTCTTTATATATATAAATATGTATTTGAAATATTATGACTAGAAAATCCGACAAACACCGATATGCGACATATGGAATATTGAACAGCTGTTTCGATCTTATTTGGTCTTATCAACTGTGCACACCGTATTCGCCACCACTGGAGATCGAACCAACATCCACTAACTGCAGAAACCGAAACTCTACCACCGGACAACCGGTTCATGGTGGATTTTGGTGAAGCCGATTCGTTTATATTTGACATGTCCAGGAGAACAGGAGATTGTAGGGAGACTGTTTTGTTGTCATTACATCTGCGTTTAATCTGACCGGGATTGGTCGTACTTGAACTTTGTTGGTCAAATAATTTTGTTAGAAAATTACTGGTGTTGCCAAAGTTTACGTTAGAATATATAACTTTGAGCAAACTATTTATAATATATAGAAGTATTTGATATCATAAAACAGTCCAAAGAAATGATCATTATAGACAAACAAAAATGATTAAATTCAAAAAATGATTGCAATTAAATTTTGAAAATATAAAGGCTTACGATTAAAACATTGATATTGCAACTGAGTATGAAGAGTCTGTTTAAGATAATTGCAAACTTCTCCTTAGCCTAGTGGGTAGAGCGTTCACCACTGATCCGGGAGACCTGCGTTAAATCACAGATTGCGTCATACCAAACACTTTAAAAATGGTACTTGATGCCTCCCTGCTTAACACCCAGCAATATAGGTACGTATCAAGGGTAAAGTGGAGCAATCCAGGGAAAGGAGTACCACCGTTCCCTAAACATCGGTGTAGTAGCTATAGAAAAGGGAGCCTTCGGGTCGCCCTCGACTAAAGAGAGACAACTTTTCTTACTTTACTATTAATACATTGGCTCTTAGAACATCGATATTCCAACTAAATATGGAGTTTTAGATGTCCGAGGTGCATACGATAAGTTTCCAGACTTTTGTCGTATGGGCACTTTTATCAATAGTACAAACATGAGACTCTACTCCCATTCGAAGTAATCTCCTCCGGCTGCAATACACTTATTGTACCGTTCCGACAACTACTGGAAGGCCCCATGGAAGTCCTCTTGTGTGAGCGTGGCAATGACCTTCGTCTCAGCCTCTTTCATCTCCTCAGTTGTCTCATAATGACAGCCCCTGAGCTTTAGAAATAAGCAAAAGTCACAGGGAGCAAGGTGCACACTATAGGGAGGGTGAGGAACTGTCTTGATGCCCATCTTGGTCTAATAGTCTGTGACAAGGATAGAGTTGTAGACTGGTGCATTGTCCTGGTGGAAATGCCACGGACCCGATTTGAAGAATGCTGGCCCTTCCGATGGAATCTCTTCCTGAACTCCCTTAAAACCTCAACATAGTAACCCTAACCCTTTGGCCAGTCAACTCTGGTGTATTGACTTCCTTACTCCTCCCACACCTCTCATCATCCCTCACAGACTCCCTGCCTTCCTTGAATCTATTATACCACTCAAAAACTGATGCTCGATTCGTGCAAGATGGTTGAAAAGCAATTCTGAAGCATTCCATATGTTTCTGTGGCATGTTTTCCAAATTTAAAACAGAATTGTATTGCACATCGTTCTTCTAAAGTGTCAGATTTCATTTTTGAAATTCACCAGCTGTGACAATCAGGCTTTAGTAGGGTGTATCCCAATAGCTGTTGAAGCTGTTCATTTGAACCTGAAATCATATAAAATTGGTCAGTCATCTCATAAGATGTATAGCAATAAGATACTGAATTTTCAAGAGTCTACGACAATTTTAAATGCCCATACGAAAAAAGTCAGGAAACTTATCGTATGCACCTCGTATGTTAATTTTATTAATACATTGGCTCTTAAAAAGTTGATATTGAGACTAATTAAGAAGTGTTTACCTATTTAAAATGAGTGAGGATTTTTTTTAATTAATTTGATCTTAAAACATTAACATTGTAACTAAGTATGAAGTGTTTACCTGTTTAGAATGATAGAGAACTTTTTTAATTGAATGGTTCTTAAAACATTAATATTGTAACGAAGTATGGAATGTTTATCTATTTACATGGTCCAGTCGGTTGGGGCTGCAGAATACACCGATTGCATCTCTGTAGAGAGGTAAGACTCTTTAAATGAGTGTCCTGATATGACTCTAAATAATCCGATGGTGAGGCTCAAGTATTGCAGGATTTTTGAGGAATTGTTCTTATGCAAAACGGAACTGTTTGAAATCCAACGTTTTATATGTATAAAAATGGATTTGGTATTAAATAACCTACAATGGTTGATATGCCATAAAACCAAACTTAATCTGAGAATTAATTTTTTTTATTGCAGACCTTTTGTCCTCATCTTGGTAGTTTTTTTGCCAAATTTCACCTCTGGCCTTCTTCATGTGATTAACCGTGACCTCGGATAGGAATGCTGAGTCTTGTAACCGTATCCCCAGTAATTACTGCCTTCCATAGTTGTTGTCTATCGCACCACGTTTTTGACCAAGTAAACCTCTGGCCGGCTTGGGTAGGAATTGAAACCGCTATCTTCTGACAGTGCTCACCTGGAACCGTAGAGATTCCAAGGTCACGGTTAATCACCTGAAGAAGGCTAGAGGTGAAATTCGGCCGAAACGTGGCGAGAAGAAACTACTAAAAAAACCTATCAAGATGAGGACAAAAAGTCCGCAATAAATAAAAATTAATTCTCAGATTAATGTTTAACTGTTTAAAATATTTTAAAGGATATGTTTTTATATCGTATAAAATTGGAGACCATTATCGTAAACTGACGTTGACATGAAATAATCCAAAAATATTTGAAATACTGTAAAACCAACCAACCAACTAATCAACCAGCCAACTGCTGAAACAGATAAACAGATACTACCCTTTAATATCAGAGTAAAGGCAAGGCAAGGATATGTTTTGATATTGTATATAATTGGAGAACAGAATCAGAAACTGACGTTGACATAAAATAATCCAAAAATATTTGAAATACAGTAAAACCAACCAACCAACCAGCCAACAGCTGAAACAGATAAACAGATACTACCCTTTAATATCAGTGTAAAGGTAAGGCAAGGATATGTTTTTATATCGTATATATTTGGAGACCATAATCGTAAACTGACGTTGACATGAAATAATCCAAAAATATTTGAAATACTATAAAACCGACCAACCAACCAGCCAACTGCTGAAACAAATAAACAGATACTACCCTTTAATATCAGAGTAAAGTTAAGGCAAGGATATATTTTTTTATCGTAAATAGTTGGAGACCATAATCGTAAACTGACGTTGACATGAAATAATCCAAAAATATTTGAAATATTATAAAACCGACCAACCAACCAGCCATCAGCTGAAACAGATAAACAGATACTACCCTTTAATATCAGTGTAAAGGTAAGGCAAGGATATGTTTTTATATCGTATATATTTGGAGACCATAATCGTAAACTGACGTTGACATGAAATAATCCAAAAATATTTGAAATACTATAAAACCGACCAACCAACCAGCCAACTGCTGAAACAAATAAACAGATACTACCCTTTAATATCAGAGTAAAGTTAAGGCAAGGATATATTTTT
>OY757943.1:21334161-21349161 GCA_963585895.1 Sepioteuthis lessoniana
ATAAAGATCCTTTCAAGTTTCCTGATAAGTGTCTTGGTTTTAGTTTGGAATTGGTGGATGAATTTACCAAAATTGTCCCGAGCCCTTTTGAACCTTTCATAGGCCATCATCAGGGGTTGATTGCATATATAAAGAGTGTTTTTAAAGAATTTTTGAAAGATTTCAGGTTCTTTATCATCATCATCATCATCATCATATCGTGCTGGCAGCACGGATATCCCTGACCCTCTTTCGCCACTCCTCCCTATCGTTCATCGCCCTAGGCAGGTCTTCAGGACAACAACCTGTATCCTCACATAGCTGCTGAATGTACGTTCGTGCTGGTCGTCCTGCTTTTGCGCGGCCGTGTGTGGGGATCCATAAGAGTACATCTCTTATGAGTTCATCTCTGCTTCTCCAGCAATGTCCTGCATGTCTGGTTCGCCTAACTTGAATAGTTTTCGTGATAGGGGGCAGGTGGCCGTACAGTTGGTGTCTTGTGGGGTGTTGCTGCCAGGACTTGTTCAGGATTGCACGCAGCATTCTTGTGTAATTGCCATCTAGTTTCTTCTCCAGCCGTTTTGTTAGCGTCCATGTAGTGCATCCATATAGCAGTATCGATGTGACCGCTGCCTGGAAGAAACTGCGTTTCATTTTATCGGTTAGGTTCTTTATAACATAACAAAATTGCGCAAACGTATCGTTGGATAAAATGGAAATGCCGATGAATTTAAAAAAACAGAACGCTATCAACGAAAATAGAATATTATCGAGAAATATAGATGAAAAAAAAAAAAAGAAAAAAAAAAAGACACAATTCAAAACTAAAGGCATTCCAAGACATTTTCACTATTTTCAAAAGTAATTCTACTGACTTTTTTAATTGGAAACATTTTGAGATGAGGCTTCTTAATCTGATAATTAATTTTTTTTTTGTTTATTGCGGACAAATTCGGTACAAACCCGACTATGGAAGACCAGATAAGGAGAACAAATAATTGGATTTAAAAGACCAAAAAATCCATCTTTAATTTCCCTTTGGGACCCGTGGCGCAGCGGATAGAGCCATTGAGTCTTTACCGTTCCAGGTGAGCATTGTCAGAAGATAGCGGTTTCAAATCCTACCCAAGCCGGCCAGAGGTTTACTTGATCAAAAACGTGGTGCGATAGACAACAACTATGGAAGGCAGTAATTACTGGGGATAAGGTTACAAGACTCAGCATTCCTATCCGAGGTCGCGGTAAATCACCTGAAGAAGGCCAGAGGTGAAATTTGGGTGAAACGTAGTGAAGAAGAAACAACACAAAAACTACCAAGATGAGGACAAAAAGTCCGCAATAAATTAAAAAAAAAATCAATTAATTCTCTAGTTCTATAGATTTTTGTTTTTGTTTTTATATGTAGGGCTTCTTGGATTTGTAGTTGAAGCTTATCAATTTTGTGAGCGATTATAGGGGTGTTTTCAAGTGAAATTTTTCGAAACTTGGATTTACGAGTATTATGAGCTTTAAGATGTAAGGCTCTGGAGTTAGAGTCTCTAAGGTGCATTTTAAGCTGTCAAGAAAGAGTTTTAGTGGTAAGACCAACATACGCATTATTTTCTTTGGAGACACAGTCTCCCAAGGGGCATTGGAACATGTATATATATGAGGTTAGTCCTATCAAGAAGTTCAGTGGAGGGGGAAGGGTTATGGGAAATAATTAGGTTCGAGGTTTAAATTTATTGTACTAAATCATAAGTCTTACTTTTATATATATATATATATATATATATATATATATATATATATGGTTTGGTTGTTTAATGGCATATCAACTCTTTTTAGGTTATTTAATGCCAAAGCCATAGCTGGTAGGATAAGGGGGTTCATACCTTTCCCAAGAGTATTAGTCCGAAAGTGAACGTAATAGCGCGACTGGAGTACGAACTCGCGTACTACGCTTCCGCAGTCCACCTTTAACCATTACACCACGAGGACACCCCAATATATACTGCTGAAACCTCACCATCAGATTGTTTAGTGTCATATCCAAGACACTCGTTAGGGGGGGGGTCTTACCCCTCTGCAGAGGTGCAGTCAGTGTATTCCACAGCCCCTGCTGACCGGGCAAGAGAAATGCCTAGTACCCCTTCATTGTATTTTCCTCCATTTTTACACTGACTCGGAGTGGTAGCAACTGATAGTGTCCTATCTATGGATCATTAGCTGGGCCGTCTGGCATTCGTGCCGGACGGGTATCAATGGCAGACTCGAAGTAGAAAGGCCCCCGGCTTCAGCTCGGCCACCTTCGGGTGGGTGAGTTGCATCATTGACTTGTTTGACACCGTTGTATAGCACTGGACCTTGCTGTCCAGTTCAAGCTATAATCTGGCATACATGCCTGTACCCAGATTTGGGTTCATGTCCAGCGTGGCTCATGAGGCCCACATGGCACCAAGTCGGTCGATGACCAGCAAGGCTCTAGCCTCGGCTCGTGCCCAACCTTCCCCTCACCTAAATCCCTACTTTGAGCCGACCTTCGGATCATTGATCTTGTGTCAAGTCCTCTCTGGTGGGAAGTAGAGACAAATATCCCTATCTATGGGTCAAATGGAGTACAAACAGAAGACTTATGCTAAATTGAATTGTTTGATCATTTAATTGTGTAAACAAATGACAGTTTAATTAATTGTTAGTGATAGATAGCAATACATGGGGCAATCTAACTTTAGATAAATTGAATTAATATTAATAGAACTATTTGAACGTTTAACTGTTTGAATCAAAAACATGTATTTACAACTCATATATGTAATTGTCTTTAATTGGTATCATTTTGAGATGAGGCTTCTTAATCTGAGAATTAATATTTTTATTTATCGCGGACTTTTTGTCCTCATCTTGGTACGGACCCGACTGTGGAAGACCAGATAAGGAGAACAAATAATTGGATTTATAAGACCCAAAAATCCATCTTTGATCGCCCTTCGGGGCACGTGGCGCAGCGGATAGAGGCGTTGAGTCTTTACGGTTCCAGGTGAGCATTGTCAGAAGATAGCGGTTTAAAAGCCGGCCAGAGGTTTACTTGGTCAAAAACGTGGTGCGATAGACAACAACTATGGAAGGCAGTAATTACTGGGGATACGGTTACAAGACTCAGCATTTCTATCTGAGGTCGCGGTAAATCACCTGAAGAAGGCCAGAGGTGAAATTTGGCCGAAACGTAGTGAAGAAGAAACAATACAAAAACTACCAAGATGAGGACAAAAAAGTCCGCAATAAATAAAAAAATTAATTCTCATATATGTTACATATACGTAAAAACAGGATTTGGTGAGTGTTCACCAATGGCCAGGGAGACTGGTGTTCAATCCCAGGTCGAGTCATACCAAAGAGACAAAAAATGGTAATTGATACCGCTTTGCTCAGCACGATAAGGATCAAGACTAAATCTACAATGGTTAATGTGCCATAAAACGCAACTAAACCGCATCACATATATTCAATATATATGTATGAAGAGGATCTGGCATTAAAAACTATTGTATCCTTTAAAAAGATACAATCAGACTCGATCGTATTTGAGTGGAAGAGAACAGTTAATGCGAACGTAGATAAAAGAAAGAGGGTTTTATTGCCAGAGAGATAAAATGAGACAAACAAGGAATAGTAAGGCGCGCTACTAATCCCCGAAGCAAGTACAGTTTTATCTCTGCCTCCCAACAGACAGGACTTGACACAAGATTATAGTAGGAGTTAGAGGAGGGGAAGGTCAGACCGGAACAAAGGCTCGAGCCCTGATGGTCTATGCAGGTCATTAAATCACTTAGTGGAATGTGAGCCTGATGAACCTGGCTGGACATGGACTCGGATGCCTAATTAAAGCTTAAACTGGACAAGGTCCACTGCTATACTTGCTTGTCAATGACCGAACGCGTCCACGGGTAGCACGCAAGGCTTTATTTGCAAGGCTTAAAGTGGGGATTAGGGAAGGAGAAGGTCGGACAGTAGCCGTGGCTAAAACCCTGCTGGACTTTGCTGGTCATCGGCTGACATGATGCAATGTGAGCCTGATGAGCCTCGGTGAACATGGACCCAAACATGGGTCCAGGCACATATGCCTGATTATAGCTTAAACTGGACAACGAATTCCAGTGCTATACTCGCTTGTCAATGGCCGTAGCGCTCTCCCCTACCCAAAAGTCCGAGGGTTGTGCTAGGCTTTATTTTGAAAGGACTGGACACAAGATCAATGACCCGAAGGTCGGCTTAAAGTGGGGATTAGGGGAGAGGAAAGTCGGACAGGAGCCGTTGCTCGAACCTTGCTGGTCATCGGCTGACTTAGTGCAATGGGAGCCTGATGAGTCCAGCTGGATATGGACCCAAACATGAGTCCAGGCATGGATTTATGATTATAGCTTAAACTGGACAACGAATTCATGTGCTATACTTGTTTGTCAATGGCCGTAGCGCTCTCCCCTAGCCAAAAGTCCGAGGGTTGTGCAAGGCTCTGTACAATTCCGTGCTACCTGTTAATATAGTAAATCCACATGACTGAGAGAGGGTGTGAGATATACCATTACAAAAATAACCAAAAACAGTTGATATTCCATCAAACCTAATCAACCCAAACAATATATATGCATAAAAATGGATTTGGCATTAAATAACCTACAAAGGTTGATATGCCATAAAATCCAACTAAACCAAATCCAACATATTTAATATATATGAGAAAGAGGATTAAGCATTAAATAATCTATATTGGTTCATATGCCATAAAACCAAACCAAACCAAATTATATATATTTAATATGTATGTATAATGAGGTTTAGGCATTAAATAACCTACATTAGTTGATATGCCATAAAACAAAACAAAACCAAATTATATATATTTGATATGTAGTATAAAGAGAGTTAGGCATTAAATAATGTACATTGGTTGATATGCCATTAAACCCGACCAAACAAAGCAACACATCATTTTACGTTTTTATTTACATCAATTGTTTCTAGTTTTTTTTTTTCCTCGTGGTTTTGCCGAATACGAATGATTTTTTAACAGATCTGTTTGACCTTTTGAGAGGACCCTAAAAACTATTATCACTGCAGGCTAAAACGGAAATAGAAGTTATGATAATAAATGGGAATCTATGGAACTGGGGCCTCACCAACAGAAAGAATCTCGTGTCATACTCTGAACACCCCTTTATGAAGAGATCTAATTCCACTTCATTGCCCACTCGGCTGGGGCTGTAGAATACACCGACTGCTTCCCTGCAGAGGGGTAAGACCCCCCCCTAACGAGTGTCCTGGATATAACACTAAACAATCTGATGGTGAGGTTCCAGCAGTGCTGGAGCTTTGGGGAATGCGGAGTACCCCTTCATTACCATCGCTCCCTGGTCCACTCTGGCCCGGAGTGGTAGCACCTGATAGGGCCCCATCTATGGGTTAAATAGAACTAACAGTATACTTATGCGAAACTGAATAGCTTGAAATAGAAATGTTTTTGACAATTAAACCGTACTTACATTTAAACTGCGTGCTTATGCTTTACTGAATTATTTGAAATAGAACTGTTTTTCGACATTAAAACTGTATTTACACTTAACTGAATTGTTACATATAACTTGTTGAATAGTTTGAAATAAATGTTTTTGACAATTAAAATGTGTACTTATGCTAAACTGAATTGTTTTGAAAAGAACAGATTATTTACATTAAATGGATTTGGCGTTAAATAACCTACAAAGGTTGATATGCCATAAAACCCAACAAACCCAAACCCTAATTCCACTTCAGGGAATACAGTCAGATTATTCTACGCCTCGGCGACTGGGTGATAAAAAATATTATTTTCAAAACACTGTATATTTAGTTTTGTGATATAAATGGATGTCTTGTTACGTAGGATTTTTTGCAATCGACTAAATTGTTTTTCTATACTAAGTTTATTGTAATTGTAGCACAAGGCCAGAAGTATGGAGCGCCAAGCGAGGATCGAACTCATTCACAATCGTCTGATAATCAAGCTTACTGATCATTATACCATGGGAGACGCCCAAATTTTATAATATATTTCTGTTTCCCATATAGTTATTTACTAAGCTTAGCTTAGTTGTGAAACCAGGCCAGAAGTATGGGGCACCCAGTGAGGATCGAAATCATTCACAATGACGTGATAAACTTGTTTGCTGGCCATTGTACCATGGGAGGAGCCCATATCTTATATATTTCTATTCCACTTAGAGTTATTTGCAAAGCTAAGCTTAGTTGTGGCACAAGGCTGGAAGTACAGGGCACCCGGTGACGATCGAACTCACTAACAAGGGTCTGATAATCTTGCTTGCTCACCATAATACCACATGAGATGCCAAATGGGCAAACTTATACCTCAAGTCGAACTTTAGTGGTTAGTGAAGAAAAAATAGTTTAAAACTTGGACTCACTAAAAATAAACAGATCGAAAAATAAACAAATATGTTAATAAATAAATAAGCAAAAATAGCTGGAACAAAATACATTTTTATATTGATTTTGACTTTTTCTTGTTGTTATTGTTGGTGGTGGTAATCCTCATGAATATTTATGAGAAAATACAAGTTCGAATTTTTGTATCCTATTCCATATTCCCGAAGGAATATACTCACCAAAAAAAAAAAAAAAAAAAATTATTACGGCTCTGCTATTGTTTAACTGAAATATTTGTCAATTTTCTTGGTCTGTTTTTCTTTGTTCATTTGCTTGTACTTTTTTTTAAATGGAAATACGATCGAGAACATAAGCGACAAAGAGAGAGAGAGAGAGAGAGAGAGAGAGAGAGAGAGAGAGAGAGAGAGAGAGAGGGGGGGAGATTATCGAGTTTCTTTTACCGCGAGACCATCGTACAGGAAGTTGGTTCTCATTCTCAGAGAACAGGAGAAACACATTTAAAATACTCAGTCCAACTATCAAATTGCCTCTACCGCTCAGCCACAAAAAAAGACGCCTTCCTTTACTGCGGCTAACGTCTTGTTCCGTGCGACCATAAGGCTGAAACCACCAACATTTACTTCCTGTTCAAAAACTGTCCTATTTATAAATGTTAAAATACAAAGTTAATATATGAATAAAAAAAAAAAATAAATGAATAAATAGATAAATATATCATTTAATTAAAATGAAATAAATTAAAGAAATAAATAAAATAAATAAAATAATAATAAATTATAATAAAACTTAATTAACAGAAATAAATGAAAAATAAACTAAAACATTAATTGGTGCACAGTTTTGGAACACACACATACACACACACATACACATATACACATCTACACACACACATATACACATATACACACGCATACACACACACGTATACACACACATACATACACATATACATACACATACACTCACAAATACACATACACACACGTACACACACACACACACACACACACACACATATATATATATATATATGGAAGAAAATAATGGATTGTAATCTCACAGTTCGTAAAGAAAAATTGATAACAAGGTAATCCAAGCAGAAGTGTAACGTAATGGCCAAGTGATTTCGGTTCATGCCTTTGAGTTTAGTTAGACTGAGAACAATTCGGCTCAGCACATAGGTTAGTTAGGTGCAAACCTTGATATAGGCGGTAACGTGCGCGCGGGGTGGACGTGCCACTCAGAGATGTCACAATAGCCCGAGATGACGGAACGGGATGACAGGGTGTAGGAGACGTCACGCACCGGAAGCGCGCGGAGGTTTGTGGGAGATTCGAAGAAAGTTATAAAGTTGAATACTCGACGCCAAACGAGGAAGATCGACTTTTTGAGCTCGCAGACGCGATGCGAACTTGCGCCCTATGGGGACCGCTCGAGATGGGGACCAAATGAATAAGACGGATAGCGATATTGTGTCTCTTCTCCTTATGTCGAAACTTTTAACTCAAAGTTAATAAAAAGGTTTCGTACCTGAACAAGAAGTCGTTACGTGTTTTCGAATTTCGAGATTCCTATGTTCTTTATGTGTTCTACGTTATGTATATATGTAATGAACGTCCCATGTACATTTCGCAAATAGCCGTATTAACCTATAGTACAGGGAGGGCGCAGCTCCCTTCCCTGGATTGCTTCACTTTACCCTTGATCCTTACCTCATCATGCCGAGTGTTAAGTAAAAATCCCTTGGCCATTACGTTACATCCCTAACAACTCGGTGTAGTATCTATTGAAAAGGGAGCCTTCGGGTCACCCTCGACTAAGGTCGCCAATTATACTTACTTTTATATATTTATATATGAATAAGATGCCATTGCTAAACATTTTGCTTTTCTTTTTATACGATCTTTAGGGCGATGTTAGAATGTGATGCTTTGTCTTATCCGAAAAAAAAAAAAAACATTTTGAAACAGAACACTATTAACGATTATTGAAAGCTAAGAATTTTCTCATATTTTGCTTCATTTTGTCGTTTGAAAATAATTTTTCCGAAAAGACATGACATCTGTGGGGTTGTCTTCGGTATAGTAATTTACGAAACTCTTTGCTTCGATGTGGCACAAGGCCGAATGATATGGGGCACCCAATGAGACTCGAACTCACTCATGTAGGTTTGCTAGTCTAGCTTGCTAACCATTAAACCACCAAAGGTGGCCGGGTTTTTTTGGTATAGTAATTTATAAAGCTCTTTGCTTCGATGTGGCACAAGGCCGAATGAATGGGGCGCCAAATGAGACTCGAACTCACTCGTGTACGTTTGCTAGTCTCGCTTGCTAACCGTTACACCACCAGAGGTGCCCCAATTTACGAAGCTCTTTACTTCGATGAGGCACAAGGCCGAGAGAATGGGGCACCCAAAAAGACTCGAACTCACTCATGTAGGTTTGCTAGTCAAGCTTGCTAACCGTTACACCACCAAAGGTGCCCGGGTTTTCTTTGGTATAGTAATTTACGAAGCTATTTGCTTCGATGTGGCACATGGCCGAATGAATGGGGCACCCAATGAGAATCGAACTCACTCGGGTAGGTTTGCTAGTTAAACTTGCTAACCGTTACACCACCAAAGGTGCCCGGGTTTTCTTTGGTATAGTAATTTACAAAGCTCTTTGCTTCGATGTGGCACAAGGCCGAATGAATGGGGCGCCCAATGAGACTCGAACTCACTCGTGTAGGTTTGCTAGTCTAGCTTGCTAACCGTTACACCACCAGAGGTGCCCGGGTTTTCTTTGGTATATGCTGTATGCAGAATCGTTATTTCTATATATGAACTTTCCTGACTACAGCAGGCACTTCGGGTAAAAAAATTGGCCAATCAGAGAGGAGGACTGAAAGTATTTAAGAACGTTTGTCACTGTCCTCAAATTTTCGTATACTCATTTGCTAGATAGGGTTCGTTTGGTGATGTAATTGTCAGCAAGCTAGACTAACTTCATGTGTGAGTTAGATTTTATTTGGTGGCCCAATTATTTCGACCTTGTGCCACATTGAAGCAAAGAGCTTTGTAAATTACTATTCAATTGCTAGCAGAATTTTCTGCTTGGAAGATCTACCGCTTAGATTCCGCTAACTACAGATTAAAATTTCGACAAGGATTTTTACATGAAAATCTTGACAAGGATTTTAGAATGAAAATGTCAACAAGGATTTTAACATTAAAATGTCGACAAGGATTTTAACATAAAAATTTTGAAATGCATTTTAAAATCGAAATGTCGACAAGGATTTTAACATCGAAATGTTAACAAGGATTTTAACATCAAAATTTCGACAAGGATTTGAAAATAAAAATAAAGACAAGGATTTTTGCATGAAAATGTTGACAAGGATTTTAGCATGAAAATGTCGACAAGGATTTTAGCATGAAAATGTCGGCAAGGACTTTAACATGAAAATGTCGGCAAGGATTTTGACATGAAAATGTCGACAAGGATTTCAACATCAAAATTTCGACAAGGATTTTAACATGAAAATGTCGACACAGGCTAGAGTTCCAGTAAAATAATTAGGGACACTTAGATTAAAAATAGGAACGTATCAGCAGCAAATTTACAACAAGTTCTGATTGGCTAAAAGAGACTCAAAAGAGATAGCCCTAAACAGTCGATGCCGGATAGAAAGCAGAAAAAAGACTCAGTTGGTGCCTGGACGCGACGAGGTAAAGACAACCAGGTTAAGACCAGACACGTCTCTCAGCAAAGGAGTAAGACCCCCTTCCCAACGAATGTTCCAAACTGTGTGGTAATGCGAAACTGAATTGCTTGAAATAGAACTGTTTTTAAATTTAAACTGCGTACATATTCTAAACGGAATTGTTTGAATTGGAACAGTTTTTACTTTTAACTGTGTGTAACTAAATGACTGCCGTTTAATTGAATTGTTCGTGATACAAGGCAATACTTGGAACCATTTAACTTTGTTGACCTAACTGAATAGCTCGTACTGGAGCTGTTTTTAATTGTTAAACCGAGTACTTATGATAAACTGAATTGTTTGAAATAGAACTGTTTATATGAATAAATATATATTTGGTGTTAAATAACTGTTGTGGCGGAATCACCTACTAATGGACTCAACTACTCTCCATAAATACCGGAAGACATAGCAATACGAAGTTGATCCAGTTCCGGAAGCTAACCTCACCCCTGTGTGGTTATGCAAACCAGCTTACCGTCCCATGTTCTTGTAATCAACCTTTGTTCTTGTAAATATATGTCTATACTATAACCGTGGTCTTCTGTTCTCTTTGTGACCCTTTCTAGGGCCATAACAATAACCTATTATGTTTAATATGTCATAAAACCAAACCAAACCAAACCAACCCTAATATGACGATGTAAAGATAGCCGAAAGTTGCGGAGCCATTTTGGGGTAAGTTCCAAAAAGAGGTCTCACACCCAGACGTGCAGCGTGGAGGACGGACCCCTCGAGGAAGCACGTGTGAGAACTAAAAGAGAAAGAGAAAAGAGAAAACGTGGGAAATAATTCAAGGTCTATCACTGCAGTATCTCTTCTCATGACATGTTACTTTTTGTCTGGCTAACGCGGTCGACTCAGTTTTCATACTATGTTTCCCGCTTCTTGATGATTACTTTGAAATGGTGAACATCGAGCACCCTTAAAAAATGACTTATTTAAAAATGGTGACAATCATTCCTTCGTTGTGTTTTTTTTTTTCTTTTTCTTTTTTTTTTTTTGCAATCTTCTAAAAACAATTTCTGAGACTACGTTCGTTTTCTTTCTGTTCTGGAACTGACCTTGTTAGTCATGTTAAGAAAAACAAAAAAAACTAAACACACACACACATACATGCGCACGCTCTTCTCTCTCTCTCTCTCTCTTCTCTCTCGCACGCACGCACGCACGCAAAATCAAAAAGGAAAACAAAACACATTCACACTCTCTCTCTCTCTCTTTCTATTTCCCTTCTCTCTTTCTCTCACTCACACACACATACACAAAACAAAAGGAAAAACAAAACACACACTCTCTTACTCTCTCTCTCTCTCTCTCTCACACACACACACTCGCACACGCACACAAAACCCAAAAAGAAAAAAAAAATTCACTTATCCACACTTAAATAACAAAAACAAACAACAGTGAACAAACAAGCAAACAAACAAACAAAAAAGCATTAATTTGTTGCTAGTATTTTTCCAAACCCTATGCACAAGGACATTTTTAAGCAGAGTTGATTCAAAGTTTTCGTTCTCCTGTGCCGGTTGCCGTGGCAAAGTTTAAGAGCACAGTCCGCTCCATTATTTAGAAATAACTGGAAGGAGAATTATTGGATGCATATTTCCCAAAGAAAAAATTGAAATTTAAACAGTCTCGTCCAGGATTCGAACTTGGTTTCTTGTGTCCATTTCCTACGAAGATAACCATTGCAGCACAAGTGCTTCCATAAAACCACACAGTACAAATTTTTTTTTTGTTTATGAAGTGAGATTTCAGTTGTGAGTTGCAATATAGTGTTCTTAAAATAATATCTATTTAAGAGAAATTAATAGAATTCAACGGCATGTCAACCCCTATAAACAGATGCTTTTTACAGTACAAGTGACAGTAAGTCTTCTAAGTTCCTCTATCTTTTTTTTAAAAGTTTTCTTGGCGATCCTATCTGTGCAGTATTTTGTGCAGGCTCTCTTCTTCGTTAGAATTCTTTCTTTTCCATTCTTCTTTCTATGTTCTTGGGGAGTGTTTCGAGTACTCCATCAATGTTTAGCATTGCTGATACTTTCATATCCACAACTTTCTTACAAGGCCCAGATATTTCTCCTGTCTTTGTGTTGTTTTTTTTTTTAATTTTTAACTCTCTGATCAACTGGAGCGACGTTCACAGTGCTGAAGCAAAATATGGAATGATTTTTAAAACGTTTTTTTCTGAGTCTGATTAGTCCAATTTTTTCAAAAAACGCGAAAAGATTTAATTTTCAGGATTAGCTGCCTTATTGAAACACTTTGTTATTAAAATTCAGCCAAATATGAATAAGCAAGAAAAGAAACGACTGAGAATCTATGATTTGCTTAACGCCGAAACTTAACTAAAAAAAAATTCCGAAATAAATGATGTTTCTTTATGGCCTCCATCAAACCCAGACTTTAACCCCTTTGAATACGCTATGTGGGGTGTTTTAGAAAACTGAACAAATGCAACTTTCCATCAAAATATTGCTTCGCTAAAGACTATCATTGAGGAGGAATGGAATAAAATGTCTGAAAACATGCAAATCGTTTCAAATGCGTATTGATACAATAACTGAAAAAAAAAAAAAATGGTAGCCATATTGAGTAAATTTACTGCTTTTTGTCTATCTTCTTATTTTGTTGTTTGTTTTTTAAAATTAAAATTAATTGTATTTTATAATAGAGTCGTTTGTTATTTACGGGAATATTCCTAATTTTGCTTCCGCACCCTGCCGTCAACGATAAAACTTTTTTTCTTTTTGCTTACAGGTATGGGAAACAGATCCACTTGAACCGTAGATTGGAACCTAACAGGTACTATCACTCCAAAGGGAGGTGGGTTACTATCACTCTAAGTGAGGAGGGGTACTATCACTCAAAGTGAAGAGGGGTACTATCACTCCAAAGTGAGGAGGGGTACTATCACTCAAACTGAAGAGGGGTACTATTACTCCAAAGTGAGGAGGGGTACTATCACTCCAAGTGAGGAGGGGTACTATCACTCCAAAGTGAGGAGGGGTACTATCACTCTAAGTGAGGAGGGGTACTATCACTTCAAAGGGAGGTGGGTTACTATCACTCTAAGTGAGGAAAAGTACTATCACTTCAAAGGGAGGTGGGTTACTATCACTCTAAGTGAGGAAGGGTACTATCACTCCAAAGTGAGGAGGGGTACTATTACTCCAAAGTGAGGAGGGGTACTATCACTCCAAGTGAGGAGGGGTACTATCACTCCAACTGAAGAGGGGTACTATCACTCCAAAGTGAGGAGGGGTACTATTACTCCAAAGTGAGGAGGGGTACTATCACTCCAAAGTGAGGAGGGGTACTATCACTCCAACTGAAGAGGGGTACTATCACTCCAAAGTGAGGAGGGGTACTATCACTCTAAGTGAGGAGGGGTACTTCACACTCTCCAAGGCTAAAGAACTAAAATCTCACCATCAGATGCAATTTAGTGTCGTTCCTGTGACACAAAAATTTTGATTAAACAATTCATTTGGCGAGCGTATATTGATATTGTTCTTCTCTCTCTCTCTCTCACTCTTTCTTTCTCTCTCTCTCTCTCTCTCTCTCTCTTTCTCTCTTATTTCTTCACCTTTTCCCTTTTTTAATTTTAATTTTTATTTTATTTATTTATTTATTTATTAATTTTTGAGAATCAATTCCAGGTTGCGTTAATAGAATTAGATTTGTCCATTATGGATTCATGAGACCCATTTCAAACTGAAATCATCAAAATGGCGATTGACTTTTCTTCTTTTTTTTTTTTGCTTTAATTTAAGAGAGGTGTTATTTTTCAGCCGACGCTCAAAGAGATTGATCGAATATTTTCTTTTCATTAGACGAAACAATAACAAAAATATTTAATTTCAAACCAAACTCAAGGCCTTTTTTTTCTCTCCATGTAATGAGAAAAAAACTACAAAAAAAATAGAATAAATAATACTAATAATGATAATAATAATAACGGCTAATTCAAACAAAATCTTATCAGATGTGATCAATTCAACAAACATTTGAGTGGAACCACTACAGCAATTATTCAACTCATTTCATTCGCTAAGCATTTTCCCGATTGAACTTGCGATATCAAAAAAATAATTTCGTTACCAATCGGGGATCGAACTTAATACACTTGCGATGGTCTGTAAGATTACTTTCTACATTCTTTTTTCTTTTTTTAATCTTCTTCTCAAGCGGGCATTTAATCTTATTTACCAACCCCTCCGCTCGGGCAGGATATGACACAAGGTCAATTTTTAAGCGGAGTTTAACAGGTTTGATTTCAGAGTTTTCCTTCTCCTAGACTAGTTGCCTCACTAAGGCTGAAGAACTCAGTCTGTCCTACTATTTACCCATAGCTGAAGGGAGAATAATTGGATTCATACCTTTCCCAAGGGTATTAGTGCTATGTGAAATGTAATCAGTCTCGTCCTGGATTTGAAGTCGTGTTGCCGTGTCCATTTCTTACGACGATAACCATTACACCACAGGCACCTCCAAAAGCGGTCATTTTATAGACGAATTTACGTACCATAATTCTCGTGTATGTGTCGATAGCAACTTGTCTCAATACTGAGTAATGAGAAATTCTGTTGTTATGGTCACACAAGTCGTGTTCACATCGATTAGCTTCTCGTTATAACCAAAACTCTGTACTGAGACCAAGTTGCGTGACCAATCAATATATATATATATATATATATATATATATATATATATATATATATATATATATAACCACATTGATCTATCTATCTATCTTCATATACGAAAAAGTCATCCCCAATAGCACACTTAAGCTCCCTAGATACTCTCAACACATCTTCCTAAAAGACAATGCATCCTTCA